>JBBDHG010000019.1:8507500-9707500 GCA_037951165.1 Lophius americanus | reverse complement strand
ATGGGCTCTGATCTCCATCCTCAGGGCTACTGGATGGTTGTTAGGTCTGAGAGCTGTCTAGCTCTGTGTTATACACCCTGCAAAGAGTTCTGCTCTTTGCACTCTTTGCACCCTTTGTTGTTTATTCCAAACAAAATAAAATGGTGTATTTACAGCACTGGTGGATTACAGCTCAAATGGCATGCAACTGGCATAAATATCATTTTCATTTAGTTCAATGTTTTTGAGCTCTGTGATTAGTTGTTTTCTTGCCTATGGTGTACCCCCCACTTTAGCTCTCCTTTTCACTCATAAGCAAAAGAGAAAAGACCCTCACTATTTCATGGTGAGGGTGCTAATTAAATTTTCATACCTGCAAAGACAGAATCCCTGGACGTCTTAGCATCGCGGCAACGATAGGCCATGGTTTGTGCGGGACCCCTGTGCTGAAAGGCTCTGAATGTTTAATTTAGAAGATGTCCTTAATGCATGACATTTCAAGAGGGCACATGGAACTGGGTCACATATTATGCAATATGATTAAACTAGCACATGCCACAGATATTTACTTGTAACATTATAATTTTAAAGACAAATGCAAACATAAGCCAATATCCTTACCTTGTGCATCAACATCAGTCTTTTCTAGCGTTAGTTTACATCTACTGTAACCGTTCTTCTGCACATTGATGTTATGGCTTTGTTTTAACATGAATAGAGAAGAATAGACCATTGAAGAGCATTGTGGGTTCAGGTGCACGATACTGAGATAATCTGGAAGTAAGCCAGTTGGGGAGGAGGTGCATGCAGCTGTCATTACAGGCCTGCTCGTCTCTCTAAGAAGCTGCTATAAATAGAAGGGAGGGAACAATCGTAACACAACACAGAGAACTGACCAAACTACTGATACTACAATTTTTTTCCCTGACACCTGTGAAAGAATTGCAGTTACCTAGAAAAGCGCCCATACTTGGCAGTTACATTTCATTTAAATTTAAATTGAATCAATTAGCATTTATACAAAAAATGTGCCTATTTAGGATAAATTGACCCGAGGACTTTATATGTTATGACATATGTATGTAATCGTTGTTTTTTTCTAAATAGTTCCTTTTACTCTTAAACGTGACTGTCTTTTCCTTTCAGGCTGGTCTACTATGGCTCCACCTATGCTGGCTTTCCTCTATTGCTTTGCTCAGATTGGACTTGAGTGGACTTCTCACCCACCATGAGTCACCTTGACTTTGTATCACAGTGAGAATTTCTGCTACCGGACAACCAGAACACCCTGCTGTGGCTCAGGGTCCTCTCTATCCGGAGTCTCTGTGGCATACCTCGCTGGCGGCCAAAAAAGCGGTGCAAACCTGGATGAAGAGAAGCTGAGAGGTCACTTTTCATAACCTGAAAGATGAGGCAAAGTCTTAAATATTCCGTTTATTGTTCCTAAAGATAGACAGTCTACTTGGAAAATTAAGCTGAAATACAGTGAGTGTAAAGCTGTATATTGATCGCTGTCTCTGGTAGCATATTTGGTAGTTTTTTTACTGGATCTTTCATTCTAAGAAGATATTAAATAAAATACAGGCTCTCATCTCCTGGTTTTATGACCCTGATGAGGTGTTGCTCTTTGGTGAGTTAATATCAGAAATGGCCAATATCATTATTGTCCTTTTAGAAAGCACATTTTTTTCCGACATATCCAAAAACATGAAACTCATGCATCTATCGTGGTAATGGACGACATAAACACTAAAGTTTCTTTGAGCATCAACTATAATGAAATGTCTCAGCTGCATTGCTTAGTCAGTTAAACAGTTAGTAAAGAAAAATGCTATAATCTTTTTTCCCCCACCATTTTTTAAGCCAGCATCCTCATTTTTTTTGACTTCAAGCTTCTCAAATATGATAACTTTCTGCCTTTCACTTCTTCATGCTACTATGAATTGAATTTATTTGCAATGACAAAACAAGAATGATAATCAAGTATTTTAATTTGATTTTAAAAATTTATAAATTAATCAGCTAATCAAGGTCAATGAAACTGTTAAGAATCATCAGGTTGGGTCTTTCTATTGATGAACTGACATGAAAGAATGAATGAATGAATGAATCTAATAGGAGAAAGCTTTAAAAAAAAGAGCTTCAGTTCATTTTCGATGTAAGAAGCATAAAAGACAAATATAAAGCCTCTATTTTCCTTTTTTGCATAATAATTTACTCTAATTACAGAGGAGTGGGCCACTTGTTTGGTATTATCAATCATCTTTATTTATTATGAATTCATTAATACAATTTTTATTTATGTAGCCCAAATTTACAACAACTACTTAATGTCGAAGATAATTTCCTGTACTCCAGGAAGTAGAAGGAAGCTGCTTCAAAAAGCTTATCTTTGCCTTTCTGTCCTCTGAGCTTATAAAATATGGGTTGGCAAAATCAATTTTATCTTCTTCACCTGGGGGTGCGAGAAGATCAATTTAAGAAACCAATCTTAAATAATTTTTACCTGCCATGTCTGTCATTTTAATCTCAGCCAGGGATAAGTAGTTTTATATAGAGCTACTTTTCACTAAGTAAATACAAGAAGCACAGTTTAATCCGTTGTTGTGGTGTGCCTCAAGAGTTTCAATTAGTTGATATCTGTTCTTGGAATAACCACATCCCGAGTGGTGCTTAGAGGGATCAATGTGAGCAGGGATTGTCAGTGAGGAATCCTCTTAAATGGGCACAAAACTGTGAGGTTTATCTGACATAAGAAGATCAGCAGGAGAATGCACTCTCCGAGTAACACTTAGTCAGAGGAGCTGAAACACACTTCCTGACACTTCTCACGTGTCAGGAAGATTACTGCTCAAAGAGGAGACAGGGTACTATATGTATAAAGTATTTATTAAGAATACTATAGTATGTCACAATCCATAACAAAGTTCCCGTTGTGCTTAGTACAGTAACATTTCATGACATGTGAACATAAGAGGCATATGCATATTATATACCTTAACTCACATACCAAATTCAGACTTCCCTCTGTCTTAAGGTCCAGTGTGTAGGATTTAGAAGGGGCAAATGTGAAATATATTAATAATTACATTTTCATAGGATTGACTTTAACTAAGACACAATGTGTTTTCGCGACATTAGAATGTGTTTTTCCTTTTTTAAAATCTACACAAGGATCATCTTCCTTCATGTCGAACCGACTGTAGGCCAGAGTAGAAGTTGAGGGTGAGATGAGACATGCTCAGTTAGTGCAATCCTCACCTCACTGAAAATCCTACACATGATGAAGGCACAGTGTTGCAGGCTTCTCAGTAGCAATCAAAAGTTATTAAATTAAATCTGGGTTGTGGTGCAGTACTTTATAAGTCCTTTTCACGTTATAGCTACATTTTTGTCAGAGTTTGGACCTTTTTTTATAAATGTTACAGCACTGAACTCCATATTGCTTTCAAGGCCCTCGTCTCTGATTGCACCCACATCCCAATCTTAGTTACGCATATTTATGGTGCTGCTAAAGAATTCAGACTCTTGAGTCAGGCATATGTGAAAGTGCCCTCCAAATGTCATATCACTGTTGTCAGTCTGCATTCAAATCCTGGCACAAAACCAGATTTTTAACTGGGAAAGATTTGATCTTTTTACTGATTTTTGCGATTAAAAATCTGCTTCTCTTCCAGCAAAACTTCGCTAATCAAAAAAAGAGAAAATCTTTTTTGAATCGTAAGTTTACAGCCTTAATCAACTTAATAACCAATTGCATAATGAGAGTACATAGTACCTCCTACAAATGAAAAGACCAAATCTACACTGTTCATAGGTTGTCTTTCAAAATAAAAGTACAAAATATGATTCATAAAAAAAAAATTGATAAGTGAAACCAAGATTCATGATGCTAAAAGGATTGAATGGTGAAATAAAGAGCACAGCGTTGATCCATCAACCATAGCATTATAACCACTGACAGCTTGGGTAAGAATGACATTATCTCGATACATGGCTCCTGTCAGTAAGTGGGATATACAGTATAAGCCAGGGAGTGAACATTTTGTCCTTGAATTTTATGTGTTGGAACAAGGGAAAAAAAGCAAGCGTAAGGATCTGAGTCACTTTGAATGGTGCCAAATTGTAACAGTTAGACGACTTAGCCTCTCCAGAGCTGCAGGTCCTGTCAGGTGCACCTGGTCTGCAGTGGTTAGTACCTGGCAAATTGATCTAAGGGAGGGCAACTGATGAAATAGCGACAGTCGTGAGTGGCCAAGGCTGGTTGATGTAAGGGGGGAGGCTAGCCCATCTATGTCTGATACCAGAGAAGAGCTACTAGGCCTACTGACAAAAATCTCAGAATAAATCCTCACTAGCTTGTTCAGGAAAAAGCCAAGCATTAATTAATAACTAATTTGGAACGCTTTTTTCAAGAAAAACAATGAAAAGGAAACTTACTTTATCTTTTTAAAATTGATTTTAGGCATTTTTAAGTTTTTTCAGTTGGGTTAGAAGATAATTGCCGCTCTCATGTGTTTATGAAGTAAGTTAGAGGCCAATTACCATGGTTTAAGAAACATTGGGAAACAGCCATTCTAAATAAAACCACAACTTGCTGCTTCAATTTTCATAAATTTTACAGACAATTCCACAATTTGGTGGTGAATGAGCAAACAATGTGCTGGGTAAACGATTTTGAACTTAAAAAGCTACTTTAAATGTTTTTGGTTATAAAAAACGGGGATACCACTGAGGTCACACCAAAGTAGGAGGCACTGAAGTACACTTGCAGCTCTGTCTGCTGGGTTCAGCACATCTCTGACTGAACACACATCTGATGCGAGTGCAATTCTGCAGAAAAGGAAGTTCATTTCCTATTGCACACTTTATTTGTCAAGAAAACAACTGTTTTAATTGTTCAACTTAATGAGATGATGCCCGAGCGGGCATCACTGATTGCCACTGTGGTTCCGTATCCACCAATCCACTGGGGGTGTGGAGAACATTTGCATTTAGTTAACACTCCCCTGCAACACTGGGTGCTTTTAGAATCTTTGAAGCTCAGCAGGTGGTGCCAAGCTGCTGAGCCAGTATCCATTTACAAGTTTTGTAACGCTTTCATCAAGAATTGTTAGCATTATTGCAGGGGGAAAGTTAAATTTGTCAGTTACCAGCCAGAAATCCATGCGTGACCTGCCCTACTGCCCTGGCAGTATTAACTTTTATCTAAAATTTGTTTGTATTTCTAATAATGTCATGGCTTGTATATAGACTGAGCCTTTAATTGCATTATTTTTACATCATTTTGTCAAGAGGGTAACTCAGTTCTTCACGACACCTTTAGGTTTCTTGTTTCTGGTGTGAGCAGCAACTTTATGATTAGTCTGTGATGGAGGTCACAGCAATATGATTTCAGCTTTCTCCTGCCTCTAAAATCAAATTCCCTGTCTAAGTAGACAAATACAGAGCCACAAATACTGACTCTGAACCAAATGAGTGCTCACTTCTGTGATGACATTCCTATTTATTTTTAGAGGGCTGAATTTCTGATGGGGAAATATAAAAATGGTACTTTTTCCACGCGGCTGTGTCCGTCTCATCTTGTTTTGATGAAAGGGGGCATGCAGAGAACATAAGTTATCCATTATGAATATTAAATAATATATAAAAGTGGCTTTTCTTTGCAATGCAAAAGAATACTGTACACTAACGATAAAGTCAATCGGTGAAGCTCCTGCTGCCATGAAAGTTAAACCCTGAAACCAGTTAAGATCTCAGCTCCACAGTTTCTAAACTATCTCCATTGATATAATACAGCATGACTATTGATGACAAGGCCTTTATTTTCAGCCTCATTATCAACATTCTGGAAAAAAATTGAAATGCCATATTTACTGACTATTAAACTCGACTTTTCTTTATAAATTCATCGATGTCGTATGCACAATCTTCCTGTAACAGCTTCATGTGCAGAATTATTGCTTGATAACAGAACTCACGGCTCTGATTTGATCACTGTTTGATTCTTAGATCTTTCTTTTTTTCCTTCAATTCTTCTGCAAGGAATGGTTTTCAATCCTTCAATCAGTCTAATAGTTCATCCCTGGGGTAGGAAGGATTTCAGGTGTGCAATCTGAAACAAGGATTAGCTGAAATATTTTCAAACATATATAACAATGTTAGATATATAGCATGATTAATGGGTTTATTTATAACTATGCTTTCCTTTGTGGTGAAATTCAAGTTTTATTGAAATGTAAAACAAGGGAAATATTAAAGATAAAGTCATGAAATTTATGACATTTATGACATTTCTTGATAATTTACTTCATTTTGTAAATTGTATTTATCCCAGTTGTCTACTTATTCCTGAATTTAAACATTATCGGGATTTTAACGTAACAAAATCTCGATGTAAAAGTGACAAATTCTTTTATACAATTGAATTATATTGTTTTTAAATCTTCTTTTGAAAAGTGGCTGCTCCATAAATTATGCTTTTTTTCTATTATAAAATTTATTAAGTTTCTTAATTTGAACATTTTAGTTGTTCACTGTGTAGCTAGAAGTTTACGTAGTTAATGATCGTTATCATCCAGTTTGAGCTTGTGTTTAGGAAGCACTGATTAGGTTTGTACAAATAAGAGGCAAGTTATTAGTGCCTCTAAATATGCTTCAAATAAGTTAATAACGTGTTCATGTGTGCAAAACAAAACGATTTTTTCATCATCAAAGTTCTTTCCCTACATTAACCCCCATTAATCATGTGTTGTTGTGGGACTTTTATTTAGTGCAGACAGAGTTTCACATTAAATCATGCTCATTGTACAACAAATATAAAACAATATATCTCAGTAAAGGCAAATATCTTGAAAACCAGTTGCTGTGTCTACTGAAATTTTTCCAAAAACATTTATGTCAGAAATGTTGTGTAAAAAGGGCATTATTTGTGATCGTTTGGATAGTTTAAGTTGCAGAACCATTGTAAATTATATATGTCTGCAAAAGCTAAAAACCCATGGCTCTCATACATACAGTTATAATGTAAGAACAAATTTAGAGATGGATCCATATACTAGATTTATGGAAAAGATGGATAACCTGCTCAATGCAGCCAGACTAGAACTGTATATGTCATGAAGCCCATCAAGCAATGATATTATGGAAATGTATTTGAAAGTCTGATTGCTTGGCCGAAGTAATCTTTATTTTATTCATGATTATCCTGGCAGTTGATATAATAAAAGTCTGTATGTTGTAGGAGTATGTTTCAATCTGAAAAACTGCCCATTTTTACTGTTCGACTGAATGTAAATGACTTGCTGTGTGGCCTCATTAATTAAATATGCACTAACTGCAATTTGAGCCACGCATTTATTTGATCTGTCATGCAAAAGAATCTCATATAAATTATTCTATAACAAACGAGTCAATCATGCTGCTTCTATCGGAGTCTTCCAACGGATGGGAGACTACGTTCTTCCAGACTCAATTCTGAAGTGCTAAACACAAAAAAATTCCATTAAAGTGCAATTCAAAAAATAAATTCAACTTATGTACAAACATAGAGCTGTCAGGTTTGAGGTAACCTTCAAGTGTTCAGTGGTAGGACACCAAAATCTGGGCTAAAGCCATACCTTTACCTGTTACCCTACAGATATACCCCTATTATGAAGGTTGATGTGTTTCAAAGACCACACTGTTGCCTCATCCAAATGAGACCAGTGCAGCTTCAGCTGTTTGACAAACCACTGCTGGATTATGCTAACGGATTGCCTGATCATCCTTCAAGAAAAAGCGTCTTCTTTATCCAGTTCTGGTGAGGCAGGTCTAGAAATGTCAAAAAGAGGCTGCAGAGAGCTAACACTCGATTTTCTTGCTTTGAGGAGTTTAAGTGCTTCTGTGAGATGTGCCTCCAAGCTGGACATTCGAACATTTAGGCTCTTGAGGTCATCCTTCAGCTCCAGTTTGAGCTCCTGAAGCGAGGCCTGAAGCGTTTGCTCTGGAATAGGGTAGAAGGCGTGTCGCGTTTCCGGCGGCTGGACAGGACTTCGGTCACTGGGCGTCGTACGGAAATCGCCCACTTTGTCCAGCCGCAGGTCACTTTTGGTAATACCACTGTCACATGAGTCTGTCTTCTTCAGAGACATTTGCGATTCATGCACATTGGTCCGATCGGGTAAAGTCTCCATGGATTCGGCTTTAGACACTTTGTTCCAGTTGTCAGTTTTGGACATGGACTCCTTGAAGCGACCCCAGCCTTTGACTTTGAGGGACTCAACAGGCCGGCCTCCTACCAAAGAAATGGGAGATGGAACCTGCAGATTAGCCTGTTCTGAGGGAGTGCAGTGTGGTGGCGTTGAAGATGAAGGCGATGAAGATGAGGGTGTTGCTGGGCTTTCTGTCACTGTGACGATGCTGGTAGTTGTAATGGATGTATGAGCTTTTGGGATGTCCACATACATCGGTCCCTTCTCAATATCATGTTCAGCTAGCTCTGGCTTGTCGGTCGTCAAGCGGGCTTCTTTCTGTTGCCGAAAGCGCTGGAAAAGTTTTCGCACCGGATGATCTGGTGGCAAGTTCAGAGGGGCTTCGTTCTTGCGTCTCTGTCTCTCCTCTTCCTCTCGCTTCACGTCGCTGATCTTTCGAAAGACAATCTAAAAGAGAATTTAAAGTTCTTATGACTAAAAAGATCATTCAAAACGAGATGTTATGCCTCAGATAAATTCAAACTTAATCTCTCGAGGTGAAAAATTTATAGCATAATTGACATAAAATTCAGTTACATGAAAAAGATGCATCTATCTCATTGATTTTATAGTGCATGTGAGGAAGATGTGTTTGCTTTCAGAATGTCATCCTAAAGAGGCTTCTCCCACGACACAGAGAGAAAGTTCATATAATGCCTCTGGCCTCAGAGTGAGACCTCACGCTGTGAAGAACCGAGATGCTAATGGAGAGCTGCTTTATAAGCGTTTACTGTACATTTGCAAATATAGCTTTCACCTCTGTTCTTTTGAGTGGGTGTTTTTTCATCAAAATATCAACCCTACATGGTCCTTTGTTGTAAAATTAAGAATTTATGAAAGCTTCTTGGAAATAACGGTTTCCCAACTCAACAATCCCAACTCAAGGGAAACATATAGACATACACACATACATATATAACTTATCAGCCTAATAGAGAAGTTCTATGGATGAAACCAAAGCAGATTCCATGGAATTTTAAATCATCTTCAAAACAAATGAGAAAATTGTTGTCTCAATTTGAAAGGTTTAATTTTGACATTTTGGGAAATATGATTTATTTATTTGTTTAGTAAGGTGTTAGATGATAGGACAGATACATCTTAAATGCGTGAGTGGAGACTGGGAAGAAACAGTCAATGGCTGGTTAGCATAGCCGAACACATCAGTAGACTGGACTCAGCTGGGCTCTTTCTGAAATAACTTAGTCCACCTAACAGCACCTTTAAAGGTCTCTATTTGAGATATTACAGAACATCTTCTTAATCTAATCTATAAAAAATACTAAATAACTACGGAATGGCAAGTTCAATGTGAAGTTACTGTATAACTGTATAACTGTAACTGTCTTGAATTTCGTCTATCCTCAAAAAGTATTATCATCTAAATGATGCTTAAACACAATATGCATAAAGTCATCCAGTATTTCTGAAGAGAGTAGACATCACCCATGTTTTTTCTCAGAAACTATGTTCAACATTCACAACCTTACAAGCTCCATTTGAAAATCTCCGCATTCCATCCAGCTTTGGATTTTCCTGTTGTATACATTCTGCAAGTAGGAGGTCCTGGTGAATCATGAGTTTAATGCAGAAGATGAGATTGCCTCCTTATATATAGGCAATTTAATTTCACTCTCTTGGGCAGGCTGACCTCATTATAAATACAGTATCCTTACTATTGGCTGCTACACTTGAGTTGTTGATCTCAGTTGTATATTTTGAATGAAGGATGGTCACAGTTGCTTAACTGTATCCTGTTTAGTATCTGTTGTTTAACTGTGTGATACATATGTACTCTGACTGGAGGAATATATCTGTTATAATAAGTTAATAACAGGGACTTTTACTACTTATATATCAGGTAATGGTGGTGCACAGATGTGCAGAGGTGAGCAGCTCATTCAAACTTATTTAAATCCTCTCTTTCTGGGCCGGGCCGGGATGAGGAGACAGGAGCCTCCCTAGACCAGCTTGACCCAGAGGCTGATCCTGGCTATTGTCCGCTCACAGGAAATTGAAATGGAAGAAAAGGAATACAGGGTGGCTTCAATTTTGAGACTGTTCAACCTGCATAAACTGTTAGGTTTGACAAGTGGAACATTTTCTGATTGTAAAGTGCAAGACTCTGGCAGGACGAGGGGAAGAGTTGTCGGCCATATTATCGTCGCCATTTTGTTGCACTTGTTTACATTCACCCAGATGCAAATATAATCTTGATCCCAACAACATTCTACAGCTCAACCCGGGGTATTTCGAGGTGTTCCCAGGCCAGACGAGGTATATGGTCCCTCCAGCAAGTTCTGGGTCTACCCTTGAGTATCCTCCCAGTTGGACGTCTCTGGAAAGGCCCCAAAGGGAGGCATCCTGCAGGTATCTAATCTAATCAGATGCCTGAACCACCTCGACTTGAAGGAGCAGCGGCACCACACCGAGGAAAACTCATTTTGTTTTCTTATTGAAATATCATACGCTGGTTGGTTTCACAGTAAAAATATCAAATAGTGGTTCCTCTGTTATTTATAATTAGTGTCTGAGTATTTGCTAACATTAAACAGTTGGACTATGCCACTTTAACCCCATACCGAAATCCTTAAATTACAAATTGAACTGTCCATGTTCTCCACCTATCATGACAGTAGGTGTCTTTAACATTTACTTTAAGTTGAACCCTGACTGCAGTTTCACAACAGTTTATTATGCAAACCTAGCAAAAATGATCAGCCTAACACAAATGTTGTGCAATAAATGTTGCCGTCAAGGTGTTTATTTATAACCATTGCAGCCCATATATAAACACATGATTGAAAATGGCTCTCTTCTGTGTTATTTGCGTGACTCACCCTCTTTCGCAGGTTATAAGTTAGCAGCAGATTTCTTGAGAAGTGGTTTGAAAAAGCTGTGTAGAACTCGAGCACCTTCTGCAGAGCGTCACGTTTAATGACGTGGAGGTCGCAGTAGGTCAGAGCTCGGACGTTCGCGCAGGCTTGAGCAAGAGTCACCTCCTTCCAGAAAACATCTCCAAATACGTCTCCCTTGCCTGCAGAGAGACATCATGATTAAACCATGGAATTCATCCAAAACATTTGTTCTTCAAGAAAAATACATACAAAACAAGTTCAAAGTTCACATCAGGTGTGTGTATGTGTGTGTGTGTGTGTGTGTGTGTGTGTGTGTGTGTGTGTGTGTGTGTGTGTGTGTGTGTGTGTGTGTGTGTGTGTGTGTGTGTGTGTGTGTGTATGGGGCAGAGAGGCCTTTCAGAAACGTTTTTTTATGATCACATTGGCTTTATATTATAAATGTTAGTAGTATAAATACTAATATAAATGGCTTTCATTCATTCATTCATCTTCTTTAACCATTATCCTGTTCAGACGCGAAGGAACTTATCCCAGCTGGTATTGGGCGAGAGGAAGTGATAAATAAAGTTAATTCTTACATTTCAGTTGGGTTGTCAATTATTTTCTGCAACAAATTATGAAAATCATTATATAATAAATAACAGACAAGGTTACTATGATTGTTCTGTCCCGCTGAAAAGCACCGTAAACATCAGCAGAGCTGTCATAGATAACAGGTCATATGAAGCAGTGTTATGTGAAGTTTGATAGATGTAACAAACTAATTTATCATGGCTTATAATTTATTAGAAAGCACAATGTTTGAAGTGTCCTATGTTAATGGAACCTTGCCGCTTGTAAGTCCTTAATTGCTAAAACCAGTCAGGACTGCTTTACAAGTGGATGTATTGGCAGAAGGATGGAGACAGAGCTTTCAGGCAGGAGAAAAAAGGGGAAGACCAAAGAGGAGGTTTCTGGATGTCCTGAGCTAAGACATTGGGCTGGTTAGTGTGACAGATGATGATGCGGTGGAGAGAGCATCATCAAGATCATCAAGATTATCGTTTTTAATTTTTAATTTTTTTGTTGTTAATAAAATCTGAAAAGAAATCACTGTGTGGTCAGTGACCAGGATCTTTCAAAAATATTATAACTACTGACAGAGTCAGAATACCATTGATTATGTATTTATCAAGGCAACTGTCAGTGGGTTGGAGATATAAAGCAGTAAGTGAACATTTTGTCCAGATGTTTATGTGTTGGAAGGAGGAAAAAAAGGCAAACATATGAATATAAGCCATTTTGACAAGGACCAAATTGTGATGGCTAAACAACTGGACCATTGCATCTCCAGAATTGCATGTCTTGTTGGATGTTCCTGCTCATCAGTAGTTTTTTCCCCACCAAATTGGTTGTGCATCGTAGAGCGGGTTGTTTGCCAAAAAAGGAACCGAACCAATATGAGGCTGGTAGTTTAATGCTGTGGCTGATCAATATCAGATCGGTGTAAGGAATCAAATTTAAATCGTGTAACAGGGTTAAACGAGTGTTGCAAGATTATTTAAAAAAATCTCACCACTTATGACACTTGCTTTGTTTTTGCAGTGACCTCCACTGAACTGTTTGACCACTTTTCTTCTGGAAAAAAAAGCTAAGGGATTGCCAACAGAAATTCTATTATAAACGTTTTAACAAAACAAAAAATATGATCAAACGCCATTTTTTCACCCCCGCACAATGAAAGTTGTTCTTATTATTGGCTTACAATGGATTTATACAGCATTAATGACATATCTATTAAATATTATAAGCTTATAATATAATTTCAAAGGCTTATTAGGTAATATAATATATATATATATATATATATATTTATATAGTCATAACAGACCAACCCAATTAGTAAGGTTGAGCGCTGTTTTCAGTTTGAAAGCTCCATGCGACCGTATATCAACGATGATCCATGTGTTACAATGGCTCAATGTGGTATAACATCTAAATAAACAGTGTGACTAAAGAACATATCGGTTGTTGTGGTTTGCATGACCAAAACACTCCGAACATCAGCTGAATGTGATCCATCCATTCAAACATTCGAGTTGCTGAAGCCATAATCAAACTATGACTGATATCCAGAGATACAATAATTAAACAGTCAGCGCTGCAGCATGCATTTGTAGAGTAGTCCGAAGAGGGAGAGGTCAAACAGCAACGGTCTGAGGAGTACATGAGATGCTCGGTCTCGTTTTCAGTCATATTTTACTTGTTTTAGTTGCAGTGCCATGTGACAAATAAGAATTGAATTCGTAGCACTAAATGGTTTGTCCCTTCAGATTCCATTACAGTCTCATCTGGGTGAAATGCGTGACCGTGTATTGATTGCAGCAAAAAGGAACCGATTGCAGGTTATTAAAAAAAAAGAGCAAAGCAGTTGTCCAGGGAGAAGGGTATTGATGAGGTGATGTCCTCCATTGCTTCCTTTATTATTCATCATGTTACATTTTCATTTATCATAACAATAATGACCAAAGACCCAAACCTTAAATATCAGATTAGATCAGGTTAATCCACTTATTCAAAACACTACAACAAAAGCAAATCCAAATAAAGAAAAAACACACCTCTCTTCTGCCACACCTCGCAGCCAAAAAACGTTCATTCATTCATTCAACCTCTACCGCTTATGCTGTTCATGGTCACGGGTTGGCTGGAGCCTATATAAGATCGAGCGACAGGCAGGGTACACCCTGGACAATTCGCCAATTCATCACAGGACCGACACATAGAGACATACAATCATTCACACTCACTCTTACGGGCAATTTTAGAGTCACCAATTCACCTGTATCACATGTTTTTGGACTGTGGGTCGAAGCCGGAGTTCCCGGAGAGAACCGACGCAGATACAGGGCGACATGCAAACTCCACACAGAAAGGCCGGCAGTGTGGATTCGAACCCAGTAACTTCTTGCTGCGAGGCAGCAGAGGTAAACATTGCGCCACCTTGCCGGCCGGCCAAAAAACGATGGACCCCATATGAGCACCATCTGTCTCAATTATTAGTCTTCCTATTAAATGGGTTACTGTGGCTACAAACAGCCTCAACCATCAGAGACTATGGACATGACTCCAACATGTAGGATACTGAGTTGAATTTACTTGAAGAAATTTGACACACAAAAACTTAATCTATAACATCGTATTTTCCTCCACAGTTAACTTGCGATTTTCATATCATCACTTTCTAAGCTGGTATGTTGAAACAGCTGTTCATTCATATATGTAGTAGTTACAACAAACATTACTATTAATTTTTAAACTAGTGAAAGCAAGTCATAGTCACTTGTTATTTCCTTACTTTTATAAGAGTGGCTGCTTTTTCACTGGTAGCACAGTTGTGAGTTTCAGAGTTTGTTCAGTTGTATATTGGGGGCAGGTTGGGTGTCACTTTCTATTTTTAAAGATTAATCTATGTGCACCTGGTCTGAGGTAGAATTTATCCCGGTTCAGTTTCCTGTTAGCTCTTACATTTTGGACACCTCAACATCCCTTCATTATACGCCTTATCTTTCAAACAGCAAATAAACAAAGCTTTGATTGTGAGAATTAACCGTACTCCGCAAATGGTGGCAGGAATAGTCTCTATTGCCCCTACACAGTATAAGCCAGTACAGAAGAATTGATAGAAAACATATTAAACTCTGTCCATGTGCTTAATGTGACAGCTATCTTTGCCCTCTTATATGTTAAGACCCACTTATCATTATTTGATAAGTGGGTCTAAAGAAAATCAATTGGCAACTGTATAGAATAAATAACGATAAAAACAACACTCTTAGTCATGTTTTAGCGAAATAACCATTATTTTCTTGTTTTTAACTTCAGTGAGAGACTGATGTGAAAATCAGAATTCTATCATCATATATGAGGGTAAAATAAGTATTTTGGGGTTCAAGTTGTGCTTAAGACAACACTATCGACTGTGACAACGCCTAATTGATCCCGAATTAATCAAGGGAAAATAATCAGCAGATTATTAGACTTATGTGTGATGAGGGTGATGCTGTTTTTAAGAGGCATTGTAGTTTCCATTTAAGTGAAACTGAGAACGAGTTGAAAAAGTCAGACAGTACTGATGTCACAGACCGGATCATCTTTGTCAAATAAATTATACTTCAGTTATCTGAAAATTGCATTTTCTCTAGAGTAAGAAACAATTTGTAATGTGCTGTTTAACATGAAGAAAAATAGTGACTTTAAATAAAGATTTACTTGTTTTACTCTGATCCAAAGCTCCTTTTCTAAAACAACACTGCATGCCAGTTGGATTACAATGTTTTGAATTTGCATCACAGTTTTTTGGTATTGATGTGTGATGAGAATAACAAATTGAGATCGAACAGAATTCTGTAAAGGTCTGCAACTGTACATTCTGAAAAACAGTGAGAGGATATGGAGCATGACCTTTGACAGTTGGGGTAATGGAAAGCATTGAATGTCGTGAGAGTGAATTCCATTATGAATTATGCAAAATGCTCAGTGCAATTTGGTTAATATCATAATTGTGAAAAGTGTGTTGCAAGGGCATAAAACTTACCTAAAATGGCCACCACCTCATCATCCTGGATGACCTCCAGTGACCCTGACACAACAAAACAGAGGCTGTCCACGCTTTCACCTGCATGGTAGATCAGGTCACCGGGGGCACAATGGATTGTCTGAAACTCCATGGCCAGTGCCCTGAGGCACCCATCGCTGGCCAGCCGAAAAGCTGGGTGCTCCTTAAAAACCTTCCGATTGAGATGAACGCAAATATCGGCTCTCATGTCCTTTGGACATATCTGCAACACCTATGAAGAAGCAAGAGCAGAGGAAAGGTTTGTGGGTTAAAGGAAGTGTAAAAGACTTCCATCACATTATACTGAGTTATACAAATGGTCAGACGCTGTAATGTTTTTGTGTTTTGTCAAAGTTACATCCGAAGATCCTAGAGTCAAAAATGATTTCCATGACTTTGCATGTACATAATAATAATACATAAAGTGCAAGGGGCACATTAAACTTGATAGAGCGAAAAACTAATGTAAGACTGCAAATAGTTCCTTTTTTGTTGAACACTCCCATGTACTCCTATTGGTCGACTTCACAGAAGCTTCCAAACTACAGCACTGCAGTATGTTATGTGTCCTGGCCGGTGAGTAAACTGCGCCATCAATAGTGGGATAATGGAAAACAGGAACTGAAATGTTGAGCTTTGATTTTAAGTTTTGGTTTCTGTTATGCTCAGTCTAGGGGAAATTTTGCAAAAAAAATAAAGAAAACTTTTCTCATTCCTAACTCCCAAACATGACTGCAGACAGAACCAAAGTGATTCATTCAATTATTCATTCATTTATGAAGTTATCTTTGGGGTGGGAAAAGCAAAAACCAAAACAATCCTCATCTGATCAAATTTAAAATAACTAGTTTCAACCAAATTAAAGAAAAGAAAATAGATGAAAATGTCTTAAACCCCAACATTACAAGATAAAAAAGTTTTACAAGCAGAAAAGTCTGGATCCTTTGCCACGGGTGCATTAAATTAAAGGGAACCAAAATCCCAGTACCGGGTTGGTAATACAGAACGGTTTTGAGAATGTAGAAAACTCAAATACATTTTTTAGATTTGGTCATCATTTGTCACTATAAATCAAAACTCTCATTAATTACATATCTGAGAAAGTATTAAAGTGCTTAGAACACAACCTAAACGTTAAAAAGATTTTTTCATCTAAGGTACGCAGTCTATCATTATGACTTCAAGAAGAAGGTCAGGGAGGGGGAGGATGCAGACGCGAGGAGGATGGAGGAGCGTTTGCAGCAAAATAATGCAAGGGAGGTATGGATGGGGATGAAAGTAATCTCTGGACACGGAAAGGGCAGCAGGAGAGGCTGGAATCTGGCGATCTGCACTGGCAGATCCCTCCCCCTTCCCCCCTCTCTCTCTCACCAAAGAACAGAACGACTGTGTCCCAGTCAGGCCCCCTCCTGTAACTTCACACCTCAGCTGCAGCCTTACAATCCCCATCTAGCCTCCCTCTCCTCCCCCTCTCCCTTCACCATCCAACTGGAGTCACCCCCCACTGATAACCTCACTCTCTCCATAACAATAGATCAGGTGAGGAGGGAATTCAGGAGGATTAGACCAAGAAAGCCCGCAGGTCCAGACAGTATCAGCTCCAGACTGCGCAGAGATTCTGCCAGCTGTTTCTTTATATTTACATGCACTTTATTATGGTATTTTACCATACCATTTGGCCTTGAAACTCTCATCTGTCACAACAATCACTCACTTGATGGTAATGTAACCATGAAATGGTTAAAAGTTAAAAGTTATTTAACAGCAGAATGCTCTACTACAGTAGCCGGTTGTTGCGTGTAGAAAGTTTTCTTTTTTTTTAGAAATTTCTTAGAAATCGGCTTTCAGTCAAAGCCAAAATCAAACTTGTAAAATCCTGGCAAAGGAAGCACCTGTTCAGTATCTGATTGCTGTGTGTAGAAATATTTGTCAAAAACACTGATTATAAGTTCAGATCTAATATGGAAACAAAGACACACACATAATGAGCTGAAGTCCAACACTGTGACCTATGCATCAAAACAATATTTTTAAAAAAGTCCCTAAATAGCAAGAGACATTGCTTCGTGTTATGAGTGATGTGTCTACAAAGTTTTTTGAAAAGATATTTGCCAATTTTTGAAGGAAAATGGAATGGAACCTGTTCCTATATCACCTTTTACTGTATTTGTGGTGGCTGATAAAATAGGGGTTTCACAAACCTAGAGTTTGCTGGATTGCTGGTTTTGAAGACTATTGACAGTACATAGACTCATCACACATAACCCCAATAAGTCTTGTTCCTCATAACTCACATTAACGAGGTTGATATTATGAATTCGGAATTATGAATTTGGTATTTTTCAACACTGAAGACTGAAGAGGACATAAGGAAATACAAAACCAAAATTCGGAAAAAGAAACCTAAACAAACCTGCTTGTAAACGCAGATGAAAGGTAAAGATTTCATTTGCTTACAGAGAGCATGAATAGCCTATTGAGACATCAGTATATATCAGCAGGTAGATATATCTAGTGAACAGGACGCTGCAGTATGACTATGTCTTACGCTGGAGTCACATGCAGGTAACTTGGTGGCTGCTAACAGCTATGAGTCCAGCCATGTCTCCCCTGAGCGTCACAGAGCGGCAGCATGCTGTTCAGCTACAACTAATCACCAGGATGCCATGCTGACGCAGGGCTCTGCTTTTAAAACAAATCTCTTTGAAGATGAATGTCAAGCAGCGAGGGATTATATGCCATTTTTAGAGCCTTTAGTGTGGCCAGAAGCCAGACAAATAAATTATACATAGATATACTGCGAGTTTATACATATAAAGGGGACACAATTAGTGGAAAAGGACAGATTATCTGTGAGGGCTCACGAGGTGTACCAGTCAAAAAAAAAAATACACGTCTTTTTAGAAGCTATGTTCTCATTTTAAGGTGAAATAATACAACCATTAATTGAGAGGACAGGTAGACTTTAAGGGCATAAATATATCTGAAAGCTTTCTGGCTTCAGATCAGTCACAGTGGCACTGCTTAAACTGGCTCCAGCTACAAATGCTTAATTAACATTCAGTCAAAATTAGCAATATCAGAATGTGTAAATTGAGCTGGTGGTAACTATCAATTACTGGAACAAAAATAATGTACCACTCATTGTTTTTCATGATAGCAGCATTCACGCTCAACGTTTTTTGGTGCTACAAACAACAACAATTCAAAAACTATGCGAATGCTGCCACAATACCATATGTCTCATATGATATATGTATATATATTTTTTCTGTTGCAGGAATTGTGCTGCATTTGCATGCATTGTAAAACTTTCTGACTGTTGAAATTGATTAGAATGCTCTGGATGACAGCCAAACACACAACCACCGACACTCTTGCACACACATACACACACATACATAAAGCATTAGCCTAATGAAGAAATAAGAAAATGCATGGTCAAAACAAAAAAATTTAAGGACTAGCTCTACATTTTAGGAAGTATATTTGTGTGCTTATATTTAAGTAACTGTCAGTTATATTTCTTTTAAGTATTAGGCTACCATAAAACCTGGAAACAATTAGATACAGCTTGAGTCCAAAAATAATTTCAAAAAATCTCTGCGCCATACTAACAGCAACAACAGGCCATAGGAGAGCTATTAAAGGTGAATTACCTTTTCAGTGTCGATACCCCTTGACATGGACCAGGTGGAGGCGATGTAGTCCATCACCCTCTCACTCAAACCTTTTGGCACCTGGTAGAGTTTGAGGAAGTCCCGGACGCTGTTAAGCATCTCGTGGTAACGATTTGTGTTGGCATACATCTGCTGGAAGATGGTCGTCACATTTCCAAAGATGGTGGCGTAGAGAAGGGCTGGAAAAATGAAAAGGAATAAGTTTAATTTAGTTGAAAGAAAGTATGGTGTATCATCAAAGATTCTGTGTTGACTTTGAAGATAAACACTGTCTGAGAAGTAAAATATCTGTTTTCTGTAGGTATCACTATTTAGGTGTTTGTATGTGTTCTTAGCAATAATCCATTGTGTGCTGATAATAAATTCCTCTTTTGAAAGAAGAGACTTAAAAAGACCACAGGAACATTTTACTGCTGCAGATTTTAAGATTACACAATAAAACTATGTTTACAAGATATCTGGGATGGTTTAGGTGATTTTTTTCTGAATTAAATACATTTTGCAACAATTCAACAAGCAAATAAAGCTCATGACAATTCAGTAAAAGAGAACCTCCAGAGGGTTTACGGCTATATTAAGGATATTTTCTTCATTGACATTTTGTGAGGTACCTGAGTTAGACTTAACACTAACAATAGAGCTTGTGAAAAACGCAAACCCACCTCTCCCTGCTGAAACTACAGTGAGCTATCAGACTATCGCTTCTCAATGTAAATTGTGGTAAAATGAAACAGGACATACCAGGACTAACGAGTTAATATTCTGAAATGAATCTGCAATAACATTAAAACGGTGGCTCTGTGATGGACTTAGTGGTTTGACACCATTTGATCTGAATCAAAAATCAAAATTTTTTTTGAAGCAATTTGTGTTATAGAAGATCTTCTGCGAGATCGCAAAAAACAGGAGTGACTGTAGTGCTGATGCAAGACCTCTCCAACAAACCTTGGGTGCCCATGACCCTGTCACCGCTTGACCAGCTGTCTTTCTTTAGGCCACATTGGTAGGTACTAACCTCTGCAGACCAGGACCACCCAACTACACCTCCATTTTCAGAGATGGTTTGATTCATCTAGCCAACACAATTGAACCCTTGTCAAAGTCACTTGATCTTAATGCTCGGACATACTTCTTTATCCAACACATCAACTTCGAAGAAAAAATGTTCACTTGCTGCCTAGTATATCTCACCGTCTTACATGTTCCATTGTGACAAGATAATCGCTTCTATTCTGACTTTTCTTGTTGGTGGTTATAATTTTATGGACAATCAAAATATATCTCTGCAGCACAGTGGGTAGACATCTTTCACATACTGTCAAACCTGCTTAGATTCTGCTGATGGTAAAAGTTCATTTAAATGTTTTAAGCAAAACATTTTGGTCTTAAAAGTTGCACAATTTAATATAAGAATACAATATACGAAATGCATTTTAGTGTAAAATTGTATCAATGACCAACGCTTGAATTATAAAGACATAAAATTCCCCAGACTTGCCGCTGACACATCCCTCCATACAAGGTTGGGCTTTATGGATATTTATGAAGTATCAAACAAATATGAGTATAGGCAGAATTCTTCAACCTAATGAGTGTGTTAAGGAATCATGTTGGATATTAATCATGAGAACTAATTATACCGCTGAATGTAATGAATAAACATAATTATAGCTTCATATTAAGTGTGGGTAGATCCTCATAGATATGGATGTTTTTGTCCACTGGCTTTGTGGTAGAAGAATAAAAGAAAATATACTAATAGTGCAGCAGTGCATCTCTGAGGTGGTTGGGTGGTTGAACATGTGCAACAGCTGGCGTGCGTGCATGGATCAAAGACATCAGATGTCTGCTCTGTGTGTAGTGTTCTCTTGGCAATGGAGCCCTAATTAGCCCTGCTAGAAGCGACGGAGAGGAAACATGCCAGCCACACATTTCAATTATCCTCAGATGATGACAGTAACCTGTGCATGCGCTTGTGTGTGTTTGTTTACTTTGCAGCGCAAGCGTTGGAAAATTGCATAGGGAATAATATTAATTAAAAAGTGCTGAAAACACTACAGGGTTGAGAATAACCACAACTTTCATCCTTTCATCTGCCATCATTCTTTTGTGAAGCCATGCTATCAAGCGAAGAAGGATATCATCACCAATTGACATAGATCTTCTTTTTTTTAAACATATTCTCAGTGCTACACATCTGCAGGCATCAAAATCAATTTTACAGTTGTCTCTTTTTGATGTTTGATAAGTTTTGGAGTGACTGCTACCTTGAGCCTCAACACAGATGGCAGCACTCTTTTCTCTGATAAGAAGAAGGAGGCTGTAACAACTTCAACTCAATGGGTCCCTGCTGACTGATGCTTCTTTTAGTACCCAAGATCATCTTAAGTTGCTGACCTGCACAACTTTGTTGCAGCGTTGCTCGGTATCCAACAGTTTGCTTTTTTGAAGGTAGTTAAAAGACAGTAGTCAGACACTCAAGCCCCAGGGCAACAGTAGCTATAGAAACAGGACATATGTATATTGCATCCCTTCCCCATCATCCCCCAAATAACTCGTCACACTGTGATATTCTACTGCTAGCACTGATCCAGTGCTGGTGGTAAAAATAGAACAGTATCAGGGCATCTATATTTCATAGAGAACAGCCATGGACTGCAGTAGATTGCATCTACAACAACCCTCCTGTGGCTGTCTGTTTTTTACTTACTTAACACTTGAAGATGATTTGTATGTCAAAATAAAAATTTGGACAAGTCTGTGGATGAGTTTTGTGACTCCCCCTGGGAATGTTCTCATAAACCTGGACAGCCAAAAATGTAAAGCAACATGCAACAATCAAGCTCATGCCTCAACGTTGAGAATGTAGTGAGAAAAAAGTACCGGTGGTGGTGAGGAGTGATTGCAGAGGGATCGGAGGGAGAAGTGTGCTAGATTGATCCGATGGTGCCGGTTATTGCTTGGTGTTTTTGCTCTCTGTGGGCAATCACACATAATGGCACCATGCTGTACACGGTACTATGAGCCACGAAAGCAGGAGATGTCTAAATAAAATTAAAGCTTAATGATGAGATGTGGGAAGAAGGACAGGCTGTAATCTACCTCCTTCAAAATCATTATCCGGTTATTTTTATTATGTAAACCACAGCAGGTCACACCGGCATGATTCCTAGCATTTAAGTTATTTCTATTTTTTTTTTTTTAGACATAATGCTCTTATTCATGACTCCTTGTGTCAGTGTACCAAAAAAGTTTAATCCATACACGTATTAAAAGGCTATAGCCTTTCAGTAGTAAGCTTGCTGCTCGCTGTTGCAACTACGTGTTTTTTAAAGCATTTCACAATATTGGAAAACTCTGTAAGTGATGCATCACACTTCAGGAAATCTCAATAATTCAGGGCAATATCAATCAGGAGGCTGCTGTAATGAGTCTAATGCAGGAAGGTTCAGAGTTTCTATTGAACAGAGAGTGGTGAAACAATTTAAACGCCGTATCAAAATTAAATTCAATACCTTGATATTAACTTATCAACGAACCGAGTTTTATTCTACCTTGTTTTTCTAACTGAGGTAGGCTACTCTACACTATCCATTTTTTGTGATCCAGTTTTTATTTTTATTTTATTATCTTTTTTTTATTGTTTAAAAAAGAAAGATTAATAGAATTAAACTAATTTTTTTTTAACACGGCCGGGTTGGGTTATGGGTTTGACCGAGTATTCCATGGTTCTGTTTTATTTTGTAATTTAAGGTTGTGTTTCTGGTTTTATTTTGAAGCTTAAGTTCCATGTTCATTCCTTCTACTTCTCTACCTCCTCTTGTCTGTGTGAATATGTGCGAGTGAATCCTGTTTCCAAATGTCTTCTCCCTGATTGTTGAATGATGTCACCTGTCCTCAGCTGTTTCCCATCTGTCTCGTTAGTCTTGTGTATTTAAGTTTCTGTGTTGTTCTATGTCTTTGCTACTTACTTGGTAAACCTGCCTATGGTCTGACCAATGTTTGGGCTTGTGTATTTCCTGTCCTGCGCCGTTGTGCTTCTCTGCATCATTCTGTGTAAGTTGTATTTGCATCGTATTCATTCATTTTTACTTTGTCATTTTGGATTATTATTTGCTACGCTATTATTTTCATCTTTAAGCCTGGGGCTTGCGCATGACATTTGGTTATGTTTTCTAAAAAAATACCATTTTGTTAAGTTAAAAAGTGAGCTAAAATGACAACATAAGTTTTAAGTTATTATTATACAGTCATGGGTAATATTATTTAATTTAATAAACATTTAGGTTAGCACTTGAGGACAAACTAGCTAAAAAGAGCTAGCTTTGCTTATGCAAAGCGAGAAAGTTAGCAATTGAGCTGGCTAATAATATCTGCATAAAATACAATAAAGCTGACAATCGATAGCTTGCTAAGTTGAGCAGTAATGTCCATAACTAACTAGCATATCTTGACATTATCTGTTGCACCTCGTGAATTTCAAATAACAGTTAATGTTACCTAACATGAGTTAGCTTAACATTAGCAGCTTGATGTGAATTTGCTTAATGTTAGTAATAATTACCTTAGTTTGCATAAGATAGCTTTCCGCTACCATCTTTTTCACTTAAATGTAAAAATTAATTATCTTCGTATAGCAAGTTGACGTATTATCAATATCTTCAGACCTTCAGCTTTAAAGTGGCCGTTTATTTCCATGTCTGGACACTGTCTGCATAAACGTGGCAGAATTTTCAAAAAGAACGAGCCACAATTTCAAGACCCATCAGCATACCAAAATGCTTAGTCATTATTTTTAAACTAAACCAACCACCTGTTTTATAAAACAGAAACTAAGAAGCTCGTTTAAAATTGGTCTAAATTAAACAAAAAAAAGTTTTGTTTACTCACTAATAACTTCAAAAGTCAATCAGAAGAAAGTGAAAATAGAGAATGATCTTCCTGTGCACACAAGAAAAACATCCATGAAAAATTGCAAAAGGATCCATCAAATATTATGGATGAGATCAACAGAACTGTATAATTCAGTCACACCAGAAGTGGCACAGCAAAATGAATTAGTGCATCTCGCTCTGGAAGCTTCTTAACATGGAAACATATTGCAGGGCCTGTTGGTAATCCATATCATGCTCGCCCATCTGGAACATGCTATCAGTCACAATAGCTCTCCAAGACTCTTTGTAATTTCTCTGGAATGTACCACACTCCCCTTTGGCATTTTGTGCTCATTCATGAAGATTTGTTGAATGAGTGTTTAAATCTCCGATATTGCTAACTATCCATTAGGATGCCTTTTTGCTTACATGAGCAAATCTTGATATCACTTTTCTTGACCTATAACAAAACCGTTCAAAGGAACTGCATCTGTTTCAAGTATAAATTATTCTGTTGTGATGGAACCATCAGTCAGAGCGGATTATTGCCGGGACAATAAAACTCCTGCTTTATAAAGGACAGTTCCACAGAGGCACGAGTCTTATTTTGTATAGATTTATTTTTCACAATCACCACATGAATGTCAGAAGTGCTAAAACCTTGAATTAGGAATTTAGTATGCAACATCCACTTAGAGCAAGATGATAAAAATGTTTTTCTTCCTCTTCCTCTGCAAGCCTTTCTGTGCGGAGTTTGCTTGTTCTCCCCGTGTCGGTGTGGGTTCTCTCCGGGTACTCCGGCTTCCCCTCACATGCAATATAGGTGAATTGGTGACTCTAAATTGCCCGTAGTGGTGAGTGTGTGGGTAGATCTGCAATGTGGAGTAATCATAGCAGGTTACGTTTTCAAATCACAATAATTTTAGAAAAAAGTTTATAACATATAAAAAAACAGGATGTTAACAATTAACTGCAAACAAGGATTGGTTTTGACCATACAGCTATCAGCCATAACATTAAAAACCTGCCGGTCTCCTTTTGGTTCCAAAAAGCTCTGACTTGTAAGGGCCTGGATCCCCCAAGACCAATGCAGGTGTACTTTGGTATTTGGAACCAAAACGTTAGCGTAACGCATGACAATTTGGACTTGCTTTGAAACAATATTTAAGTAGGTGGTACATGTCAAACAGCTTTTCATTTTGGGTCCTACCCTAACAGCCACATGAAGGATAGGACCCAAAATCTCCCAGTAGAACGTTGCCTAAAGCATCACACTTCTTCCCCTGGTTTGACTTCTTCGCATAGTGCATCCTGGTGACTTCTCTTCCCCATAGCAAGCTGTCCACATGATGGAAAAAGGGTGATTCATGCAGGTCTTCTTTCTACACTTCTCCTGCAGTTCAATTCTGATGCTGAAATGTCAACTGTATGTGCTTACATAGAGGTCTATGTAGCTCCATAGATAGCAAACCTGCAATGCACCGTGTGTGCTGACACCTCTCTAGCAGAACCAGCATAAACCTTTCGATGAATGTGAGGTGTATATAGTTCTTCAGGACATTAGGGGCTAGTCTTACCTTTCCATGTGCAGGAGGTAAGACTAGCCTGTGCAACAGATAAGGAGGGATGTGGTTAAGTAAAATATAACTTCAATTCTGTTTTGATCCCCTTCTTCTTACAGCCTATTTGACTTGATTGACTTTCATGCCAGTGACACATGTTGGGTACCAGAGGTTGTGCCTTATTTTGAGAATTTAAGGATTTTTGTTACATTAATGTTTCATAAAACAATGTCTTTCTGATTGTTTTTTTCCAATAGATTTTTGGCAAATTTGAAGTCACTGACATTGATATTAACTACCCATCCAACAAAGGGGTTCCAAGTCCAAATAAAAGGGGTGGGTTGCGTTAAGAAGGGCATTAAGTGTAAAATCTATGCCAAATCAATGTGCAGAACATAAAACTGATTTTAAACCCGTATCGGCAGGGACTTGAGTTAACAAATGCCATCACTGGTTTCTGTTAACCAGCAGGGTACTGACGGTAACAATGGTGAGGAAACGGATGATACGCTGAAAGGGAACAGCAGATGATACGCTGAAAGGGAACGGCAGATGATGCGCTGAAAGGGAACGGCAGATGATGCGCTGAAAGGGAACGGCAGATGATGCGCTGAAAGGGAACGGCAGATGATGCGCTGAAAGGGAACGGCAGATGATGCGCTGAAAGGGAACGGCAGATGATGCGCTGAAAGGGAACGGCAGATGATGCGCTGAAAGGGAACGGCAGATGATGCGCTGAAAGGGAACGGCAGATGATGCGCTGAAAGGGAACGGCAGATGATGCGCTGAAAGGGAACGGCAGAGTTAAAAAAAAAAAAAAGTCTACAGGTGAGCATCCAGTGAGGTTGCCATGTATGATTATTTCCTCGCTACAAATTCATAATATGTGGGTGAAATTTGGTTTTAATTCTGTTCCCATGACAATGAGAAGACAATTTAACAAGATTACAAGTTATACATTTTGAATTCTAAACCTTGAGAAACAAACCATGTATAGGCTCATATAGAGTTTTTAAAGACTTGAATGTTTTGAACCTGAAAAAGTCTTCTACGTGTGACTTTTTGATAAAAACAACTCACTGTATAGTAGTAGAAAGTTTGGCGGAGAACAAGCTATTAGCGGAGTTGTTCTGCAGTGAATCTATGTTCAACCCGAGGAGCATTTCTCAGTTACAGGAGAATTATAAATATTGGTCAGCAAATCATGTGTAAAGGTTCTGAACTTTGACGGCTCCATTCATAATTCATTAACACATCTCCCTCAGTGGATTGTGCCTTTTTAAAGATCCTGTCTAAACTGCTCACATATCATGTACCTGCTACATTAATGAAAGGTAAAATGCTTTTACTCACATCCAATCATCATCATGGCCACGGCAAATATTTTCTCTCCATCCGTCGTCGGGGCAATGTTACCAAAGCCGATACTCGTCAGGCTGGTCATTGTGAAGTACAGGGAGGTGATGTAGACGGAGTGTTTGTTCGGCCCACCCTCCCACCTTCCTGAGCCACTGGTGTTGAAACGGTAAGGTGGGCCAACTGTGTCGGCCAGCTGGAAAAGCCAGCTGTCCTTTCGCACAATGTTGGTTTCTTCGTCAATAACCTCATAATCACCGATGCTGTACCTGCAGTGTAGAGAAGCACACATGGTTAGGTGTGCATTTGGCAACAATGTGAACATGCCTTTATTTAAAAAAAAAAAATAGCATCTTAGCATTTAAACTTAGCTTTTTATGGAGCTATGCGATAGTTAGCACTGACTAAAAAAGCTGAGTTCAGTAAAGTTTGATTATTTCTGCAGATATTTATTATTTATACCATTGTTTTTAACAAATTAAGTGTGGCCTGAAAGGAGATGATCGTTTGATGTGCATTGATAAATAATGATAAAAAATTCTTCCTTCATTCAACACATAAGGTCTACTCGCAACAACAACGCACTGACTTGTGACATTTCTTTCAGAACTATTGACATGGCCTTAGATGGAAAGTTGGATCACCATTTTTGATGGATTCATGCTCTATATTAGGTGATCTAAAAAAAAAAAACAACCTCAATGGTTGCATGAAGTCGTGCTCTGGGGTTTGGGGTTATTAGAATACAAAATTAACATTAATTGGTTCTGCAATGCATTAGCACATAACTGGGTTTCTTGTCTCTCGGCCTTTCAAAATGTACACTGTCAGAACACAGCCTTTTGAATCATCTTAGATGGGGTACAAATTGGATGTCACAAGAGAAAATCAGCAGGATTTTTGTGCAAATTACTGTTGTGATAATTGTTGATTAATTGTTTAATTTTTCACTTCTGCATGTGACCATGGCAACCACAGGAACTTAATGGTGGAAAATTATACAGGAATAATTTAACTGGTATTTGGGCTTGGTTTGATTGTACTGTCAGGCCCGATAAACATTATTATTATTATTATTTTTATTTAAAGATCTGGTTGATATTTATATTTATCATAGATTTTGATAACAGAACTACTCAAGTAATTAAAACGGATTTTTTCAAGTTGTTCTGTCATGTTGAAAAATAACACTCATCGGGTTGTACAAATGAGAATGTTTATCATTGTTTCTTTTGTTCGGCTGGAAATTAGTCATAATCAAATGAATACAATAATTTCCCCTGTGCGGGACATTAAATTGTCATGTCTGGTTTTCAATGTGTTTGTGTGTGTTTTGACATTCTCATAAACATAATAAATCAAGCACAACTCATAGCGAGAAAACGTAACGATCCGTCACTGTTCTTGCCAGTATATAATCTTATTAAACTTTGGAGAGCCTTGCTCTGTAAATTTGCATATTAATGAAGATAAACTCTTGAAACCGCATGTAACTCTTTCTGGCTTTAAGGTAAACAGTTTACGGCATACAGTTTTCAAGTATGTTCAAAAATGGCTAATTAGTGCATTAAATAACTTAATTACTGGCCTCATTATATTAATTGGTTCTGCTATTAATGCATCACAGAGAAGGCAGAGCATAACAGTCAAAGTGTCTAATGTAATTTATTTTCACAAGTACAGTAAATAACCTGAAATACAAAACTCATCCGATGCTGTTCCCTTTTTGACAGTTGTATGAATGTAAAATAAGAATCGTGATTGGAATTTGTATTTTGTATAATCTATAATACTCTGATCCAAGGTAATATGTATAAAAGGAGATTATCTTATAATGCATTTATTTAAAAGATAGGCAATAAACTTACCAAATACAGGCTAGCCAGTGAGCTGCCAGTCCAAAAACACACACCAGTAGGACCAGTACAGCCGCACCATATTCAATGTAGTGATCCAGTTTACGCGCGACCCGACCCAGACGGAGAAGCCGAACGACTTTCAGTGAGCTGAACAGACTACTTATCCCCTGAAAGAGGAGCATGATAAGAGAAAGAGGAGCATAACAGATGTCAGAAACAGCATTCATAGAAAACTAAGAATAATCAATAAAACTTTCTAATAAGATAAACCTTGGGCTAGTCTAAATCTAGTTTAAGGTATCAATAAAAACAATTTCAAGATGTCTCTAAGACAGGGTAATACCTTTAGTCAACGGTATCTACATTTCATCCATGTCATATAACAGTCCATGCCCATATCTACCCAAAAAATACATCTATACATGACCAACTGTACAGGTATTCATGCACAATCCCACATTCTTGATCCTTCCTATTGTCTCAGCTATATCAATTCAGACCTTACAGTTGACTTAAAGGTTAGCCATTTTTGACCAGTTTTTATTAAAGACATCTATCATGGTTCTTAGTTTGAATGTAATTCGCTCAATTGTATAAATATTACGAACTATATCAATGCTTTATCAATGCTCCTGGTGGTGGGCCTTTTTGCCCGCCACCATGAGCACCCTCAACAGATATTTATAGAGCTTTATATTGAATACCTCATTACATATCATCAAGGTACATGATTTTAAAATTGAACTGAATTTTCCTCCTGAAGACGGCCTCAGGACCCCAAGGACATTCCTCCAGAATGGAGTCGCAGAGGGGCAACTCCAAAAAATATGAAAGTGGTTTGCCTTCGAGTTTCCTCAAGACGTCCAGCAGGCAGTCTGATCTCAATAGTTAGCCTTTTGTACTAGAGTACAGAAAAATCGAGTTTTCCAGCTGAACTCTCTTCAAGGAGGAGAGTTTGTCAATGTCCACTGAAAATCATATATCCTATTCCTCCACTCAGAGTGTGAAGCCACCCTCTGCTTCCCATTAAGCTTTGATATTCCAAGTATGATTTCTGGATCATGCTTTGATATTTAAAGTATGCTTTTGTGATCATGGTATATAGATTAGCTATTAATAGGTAGATCGCTCCCCATAGAACATCTCTTTCCATCTTGAGTTTTAGTCAAGTGTACACCAGCCTAGTATTGGTCTAATTTGGGCTAGTCTACAATATCCCTTAGACACGGAAGTGCTAATCCTCCTCTCTCCTAAGGTAACTGTAGGGTTTTATATCTTATTCTTGTCAATTTTGCCAGCCAATATAAATCTGGAGATCATTTTATCCCATTCTGCAAAGTAGTGGTGCACATTTCCAAAAGGTACTGAACTGAATAAATAAAGAATCCTTGGTAGGACATTCATTTTTGACTGAATCTAAATGTTAACCGATGTTAAGATAAGGAATGAGATTCAACTCTTTAATATCTTCGATTATGTTTTTTATGAAGAGGGCCGTTAATTATTCATTCTCGTTTGGATAAGTCTTTAGCAACTGAAATAACTTAGAATTTTTTGCTCATCCCAGCCCATCTGGTATTTAGAGAGAGAGAGTTATTCATTTATTTTATAGCCCAAGTATGACCCATATTCTTGCAGCAGTAGCATCAGCGCCGGCAAAGAGTCTGTTGGGCTCGAGAGTATAGAGAGAATAACTCATGATTTATTATATAAGGCTTCAATTGTTTTTATAATTACTTGATTAGACGCAACTTCTTCCATAACCTTAAATAGGAATTTCCATCATACCGAGTCAAATGCCTTTTCAGCATCCAAACTTATCAACATGACCTGTGTTTTTTTTAGATTTGAATGTCTGATCATGATCAATGTCTGAGATCTTCTAATGTTATGGTGGGTCTGACGGGATAAAACAAAACCGATTCGGTCAGTGTTTATTGTTTTAGGTAAAAGACTTTCTAGCCGTTTGGCAAGAATTGAAGTAAATAATTTGTGATTTAGGTTAAGTACACTAATTGGTCTAGAATTTGCACAGTCTTGTTTATCGTTCCCTCCCCTAGGTACAACTGAGATAACTGCTTCTTTCCATGATACTAAATGATAATAAAAATTCCATGATTAAATGTTCGTATTAGGATTGGTGTCAGAGCCTCATTCAGACTTTTGTACCACTCCCCACTGAATCGGCCCACGCCCGGGGACTTACCAGGTTTTTCAATCTGGCTTTAGCCGAGTAAATTTCTTTTTTTATTATCTGTGGAATTAACGTTCTATTTTGATTCTGTGTAACGCTTGGTAAATTAAGGGATTCGAGTAATTCTTCCATTTTCTTCAGTTGTCAACCTGGGGTTGTGATTGCAATTTTCATAATATTCCTTGAAGCGGTCTTTAATTTCTTTGTTTTCATAGTTTATATGCCAATATTTTAGTGTATTTGCTACCACCTTAATAGTATTTTTCTTTGGTATTTATCAATTTCTGTTGAATTTCTTTTGCTTATATCTTTTCAATCTGATTTATCTTTCTTGTAATACTTTATTCTTAATCTATTGAGTTTTTATTATTAGTTTCTAAATGTTTTAAGTCTCCCAGGAGAGTACAGACTTATTCCATTCTTTTTTTTCTTAAGAAAAGATGTTATTCCGATCACCTCTCACTACTGCTTTACAGGCGTCCCAGATCATACGTGGAGACACCACTCCATTATCGTTAAATTCTAAGAAATCTGATATTTTTTGGTTGAATTGGTTGATTCTGTGTTCATAAAGTTTGCTAAGATTCAATCTCCAGTGTGTAAGTTTCATTCTATACGTAATTTTTAGGTTAAGATTTAATAAGCAGTGGTCGGAGTGATCCATTATTCCGATATGACAATTTTGTGCGATACCACTATCGGATCAGAATAATAGAAAATAGTTAATTCTTAATTATGTTGAGTGGTTTGATGGGTAGTAGGTGTAATCTCTGGTCCAAGGCTTTAAGTGCATCCAAACCACTACAAGTCCTAACTCAGTTATTACTGAATTTATCCTCTGTGATTATTTGGGGATGAAATATTCTTGCCCTTGATGAATCCAATCAAGGGTTCAGAGTGACGTGGAAGTCTGCCCCGGACACGAGTGTCCCTTGTCCTTCTGCTGCAATCCTATCCTTTATTTGCATTTATAAATCCAGCTCTGAGCTGGGGGGAATATATACATTATAAAAGGTGCACAAATTTCCATAAACTTTCCCCTTTATCATTACGAATCCGCCTTCTTTGTCCCTTATAGCAGATACATCCTCGCGGTCTCCCGGAGATCAATATGATGACTCCTCTAGTATGTTTTGACTGTTTGAAGATGAGAAAAACACGTTTGAATCCCTTTCTTCTCATTTTTTTTTGTTCTATCTCATTCATATAGATCTCTTGTAGGAAAGCAAGTAAGTAGAGTATCTATATTTTCTCTTTTCAATTTTGTGAGAATTTTGTTCTGCTTGGATGGGCTAAGGAGCCCATTTAAATTAAGTGAATATATATTTACCATATGGTGTCTTTACTCAGGGTTCCAGCTTTATAAGCTACAATGAAGAAGGTGTAACCTTCAGCAGAAGTAGATTTCTCACATTGAATAATGTTGAAACTGATTCCTCCCACTTTTAACTCAAAACAAAAACACCAATTCAAGAACAATTTGGAAAGAACATAGACTTCCCAGAATAGAGAGTTCCAGCTGAAGTCCCTGTTAGAGGGTGGAGAGAGACCCTCCCCAAAATGGGCTGGGGCCCTCCCTAGTGGTGAAATGACTGCCTTGCATGTACATTCCAAGTCCCCTAGATAAATCCAACATAAACTACAGTGCTAGTTAGTTCAATCGGTGGTCCTTAAAGATAAAAAAAGACTAGAGAGGAGCCCAAAATTTCCTCCCTCATTTACCTTCAGTTTTTTTCTGATAAATATTATCTTCACTCTTTTAAACTTGTGGTGATCTCCTGTATTCCAGCAGCTTCTCCCTTACTCGGATCTCCATTTGTTTTCCTCTGTCCCTCGCGTCCGCTTGTTTCCATGGGTACGCCTCCTGTATAATCCTCTCTACTCCGGGACCAGGAACCTCTCTGGGGTTGTCTACCTGTAATTGCCTCGCCCTCAGCTCGCGTAAAGCCTCCTGTGCAACCTTGCAGGTCCGTGGGCCAGAGCTCCAGTGGATTTGAATCTGCGTGAATGGAGTTGGAAGCGAATGCCTTTCTCTTTGAGAAGTTTTTTAATTCACCCGTAGTCTCTGCGCTTCTCCATCAACTCATAGCCATAGTCATGGCCAACAAAAATCTGCTTGTTATTTATTAATGTGAATATTCTTCCTACATGCCATCTTCAGCATGGATTCTATAACGTCAAACTGCAGGAAGTTTATAATTATAGAAGTAGCATAGGGACCTGGTTTCCTGTTAAAGCTCTATCTGTGCGTTGAATTTGGAGGGACATACCTTGGGGTAATGGAAGCTTCGTAGTAAGCAGGTTCTCTACAAACATTATCATCAAATCGCCCTCAGACTCCTCTTGTATACCCTACATCCGATGAATAATTTCTTCTGGATCTACTTTCCAGATCGGTTATTTTTTCCCATAGGATTCGTGATCCGATCCTCCGCCTCAGTAATTGCCTGGGCTTGAGCCAGGAGCTTGGTTCCCACTTCTGATAGCTTCTGATTTAGCTTGTGTTTAAATGCTGTCAGCTCTTCCTGCAGGGTGTTCCTCAAGTCCCCCTTGAGATAGATATGGCCATGCGTCTATCATTTTTAAAACTTCAGAGTACACGATTGACGTAATTTCACAGACCATTCCAGTCGTTTCTTTATTGTTAGCTAGTTTACGTCATTTTCCTTGTCGCTCTTTTTAGTTGCTCGGTCACCTTTTTTTTTTAGCTCTTCTTGCCTCATTGTTATTCCCCCCACTGATTCCACTCTCCAGAATCTGGAGCTCAAGCGGTTACATAACAATGAGTTAACTGTCTACTCAGCTTAACTGAACTGTATATCGAAACACCCACTCATTGATTCAAACAGACAATCCCATCGGTTTACTGGTGTTGGTGTGTGTGTGCGTGCGTGCGTGTGTGTGTGTGTGTGCGTGTGTGCGTATTTGTGCGTGTGTGTGCGTTTGTGTCTGTTTGTGTGGGTGTGTGTGTTTGTGCGTGTGTGTGTGCGTATTTGTGTGTGTGTGTGCGTTTGTGTCTGTTTGTGTGCGTGTGTGTGTTTGTGTGAGTGTGGCAGTGGTATTGATTTTGCTAATGTGCTTTGGTCTGCAATCCCAGTACAACTGCAGCACTTGCTATCACTTGATCTGAGCTGGCTGCCTACTAGACACCTCAGCTCCTCTAAAAACTCTTCACAGACCTGAACTCTAACACAATACAATAATTAGTGCAATATGAGTTCTACTGCAAACTCCACAAACACAAGTTAGGAGCCAATTTAATAAATGTATAGATATGAAAAGGTGTTCACATGAGATACACTGTTCATTCTGCCGCTTTAATAGCATTTTATGACTTGAAAATAGGGAACCTTTCCAAATAGGAAAAATACACCATCTCCCAACCCTAAGGCTCATCAATTTAGATTATATATCTTTATATGTGCTAGAATTTGTGGTTAAAAGAAAAGTTGGATAGTGGCCGTTTCCTTGTGCGAGCTGTCTCTATGTTAAATTAAGGGGGAATGAGACTGAATCAGAACTTGCGGAAGTTGCGATCATGTCATTGGATTGCTTCTTTCAGGCCAACGGATGCCCTCGCTTATTCTCATTCTGAACAAGAATGAGATGAGAAGATTGAATCTACCCTCATATGATAACTAAGCCACAGCCAAGAGGCTTTTAGCTCAGTGTGACGACAAACAACAGGAAACCAACCTACCTAGAAATCAAAAATGCACCCAGTACCTCTGCAACTCCTCAGTTTCCTTTGTTTGCATCTGGTGTAAAAAGGACATGAAAATCACCTGTTTATGTAAGCCTAAATATGTCAAAATAAGCAGACTGAATAAACCAGTTACGACATGCCCACCTCTAGTGCCTCTTAAAAGCATAAGTGAAATTTCATTGAAATCTGTTGTGGGATTTTCGAGGACGAGTTAATAGACCACATGGAAAACTATACATACCCCTTCTTCTTCTTTTTTTAGCAGTTAGGAGTCATACATTTCCCCTGCTAACAGTCTCTATGCCGAGTTAGGCTCGAACAGACATAATCAAAACAGAGTCATGCCTTTACTATGGAGCTAGAGTGAAAGACATGTCAGACATTATGCAACAATGGCACCACTGCATAACAGATCCCATTATTTCAATGTTTTCACTGCCTTTTCACTGTATCGAGGAAATAACACCCTCTCTATGTTATGGCATCCATAACAAATTGCATCACGTTGTCGAGCTTACAATCCTACACTTTCATCAAGTATCTTTATACATAGAATATTAAATACCAGGAATACATTTTAATGTGTGCACTTAAAGGCCTGTGACCATTTGTGATATATTTTCTAATCATTTTATATCGCATGTACTTAATCAATTTGTTCCATTTTTACTAAGTATTCTGAGGTAATTTTTCAAAATGGAGGTCTAGCGAAAGTTCAAACAGAAAGACTATCCTCTGGTGCAGTACGGCCACAGTTACTGCTCATTCCCACTCTTATCCTCACCGTTCACACAAGCTCGGTCTCAAATACTTGCTTCATGGGCTACAATTCTGGTAGCCTCATCTATCCATCCATCACTGTGTCACACCTGCATGCTAAGCCCATCACCATCAGATTAAATATGTCTCTCTCCATCCATCTAGTTCTTTCATGTTGCTGGTTTTTGTGCCATCCCCTCCTCATTTCCAAAAAATCCTTGCAGAACCATCAGCCTCATCACTCATCAGCCTCAGCAGAGGCATCAGCCACCACTACCAGTATCCAGACCCTCACAGAGGGGTTATCCCATAATGCTGCTCAGGGCAGAGACCTTTTTGATCACAATCTCACTGAAAAGTCTGAGCACCAGCGACATTCTAATAGACTCATTATCAAATCAGCTGTTATAATAAATAAATCATCTCTTAGACATCTTGTTTCTGTAATTGAAATAGCTTTAGTTAACCCTAACCAGATATCTCTGGGTCGCTTTGTTGTTCAGCTTCTTCCGCTGACGTTGATTTCTTTTCAAGGGTTCAAGGTAGTTCATTTCTCAAATCAGACAACTAACTATACTATAGTCATAGTTCTGATTGGCTTCAATCAGTTGTCCGTTAAATCCTCATGATGGTCACCTACTGCCTGTTTATCAACCCAGGGAAAAAGATCTGATTATCAATACTTGATTGTAGTCATTTTCATGCTTTTAAAAGTAGGGTAATCATCGTGTAACAAAATTAATTTTACCAACCGCAACCATAAAGTCGAATATTATTTTTCCAATTCTAATAAGATTGAATTATGTTTTCCTGCATTGCATTGATTTTGTATTACATTTTTGTATATTATATATTATTATAGTTATTAATCATCATCATCATATACTACTCAAAATAATAATAGTACCATCCTAGTAGTGGGGAGGGCTGGAGCACATACCAGCCAACATTGAGGGAGAGCATAATAATAATAATGTAAGTCAATCATTTTTTGTGTGTTCTCATAAGCATAAACACAAAACTCCATCTGTTCACGCCAGGATACTGCAGTGAGTTACTGGAGTAACAAATGGCATTAGTGACCAGAGGACTTAATCACGTCCCAATAATTACTCATTTTGAAATTCTGATCTTTGTAAAGCAGAAACACAGAAAAGCAGCATCAATCTTATCTTCTGTAGCATTTATTTCATGCATTGATGCTTCTGCTGCTTAACCCTCTTTTATCCGCCCCACAGCTGCAAGAATGTCGCAGCATGAATGACTGTCACAAGGAACGTGGAGCTCTATGGAGAGGCAATGCAAAATGTTTGTCAGGTGTGCGTGTGCGTGAAATAAAACACAAAACTGTTCATGATCACATTCTAATCAAAGTGAAGCCTACTTGAGTGACAGCTCGGTGATTCCAATTCTTCCCATCGTGTCCCAAGCATGAATATAGGCGGAAGACGAGGGGTGGCCATGCAAACGCAACAGAGGGATGAAAAAGAAGTAAAACAAAAACAGAGGACAGGAAAGAGAGAAGAGACAAAGAGAGAGAGAAAGAAAGAGAAAAGACATTGATCAGTGATGAAAGAAAATCAATATTTGATAAAGGTTAAAAAATTTAAAAAACATAAAAAAATACATTTTCTTTTTCAGTAAAGCACGTGCAGGATGACCAGAGCATTCGTTGAAAGCTTTTGTTTAAACACTTGAAAGAAGACATAAATGGTTCCATTGTTGTAATTTGAATTATAACTGAGACACAACAGGCTTCAGTTAATCTCAAAATTAAGTAGGATTGTTTCAAATGGTCCAGAGTAACTTTGACAGCCATTCCTTGCAAACTATCTTCCCTTACCCCTATTTGGAGACCTGCTGGGGGAAAAGGCCATTAGAGTTATTCATGTTAGGCATTAATGTCTGCAGCAGCAGCAAGATGTTTCAGTATCCCTTTAATAACACGGGCAATTGTTCAGGCGCTCTCATTTAGCTTCGTCACAGTTTGACTCAAAGCAATTTGGAGCAAATTGTCGTCTCTTGATTTTTGGGGAGACATGCTGGAGGATCATCCTGGATGCAGATGGTCATAGCAATCATTGTTGCAAAATATATATCCATAAAGTTATCATAGAGATGCCCACCTTAACATCACAAGAAATACGCATCACAATGATGAGCTTTACAGTGAGGTGCAGCAGCTAACAATTATCATTATATTAATTGATTGCTGTTTAACTGTTAATCCAAATCCCAAAATATTCAGATATTTAACAATCGTCAAGACCCACTGATAGATTGGCATTATGTAATTTGATTAATGTCCTGAAAATGAATCAACTATTGTCATATCATAATGGCAAAATATTTTGAAAGATTAAAATTATTATGGTTTGACTAAAAGCATAATGTGTAAACTATTTTGAATTGTGTATGTATCATGCCAGCCCAGCACTTAAGACGCCAACAAACATAATGCATTTAAGAGCCATATAGTTTCACTTGGGGCGACTGTAGCTCCGGGGGTAGATTGGCCATCTCTCTATTAGAAGATTGGAAGGTAGCTCTTTCAAATCCCAGCAGAGTCTACTTGTCCTTCAGCAAGACCCTGAAACCCTATTTCCCCGAGCGCGTCAAAGGGGCTGCCCACTGCTCCCTCAGGGATGGGTCATAGTGAAATGCATAGAAATGATTTCACTATGTTGTAGTGTGTATGGCTGTATTTGATTAATAAAGGATTTCCTGTTCTTCTTGTTGACATGTTGTATCATTTAAATTGACTACATCGACCAATTTAAGAAAACGCCCAGATCCTTCAACTCTCTCCTGTCCATGCTATATGCAAGTGTTTGTTGCAGGTGGAGATAACATGAACAAAGGTAGCTCTCAGTGGACTGTCCCCATCAATCCACATATTTCTTCCCAACTACAATATTTCGTCATTATGTATAACTTTTTGAAAAAATACAGAGCAAAATCCTTATCATCATCAACATCTTTAATATACTTTAGCTTTAATTTGACAACAGCAAATAGAGTGCAGTACTGTCCTTTTTTACTCATTTTTAGGTTCTTTAATTTTCCAATGTGATCTTAATATTTTCTACTTGTTCTTTAATATTTTTCTTTGTTGCTGTAAAACTGAAACATCGGTTCAAAGGATTATCCCATCATATCTTGAGATATGCTGCTTGTCTTCGACTTTAAACATTACTGAAAACCATACAGATTTCAAACATATTTAACCTTGATTGATAAAGAGTGTGCAATTTTGTGAGAAGAAGTAAATAGAAAAATCTCATTTTCATCAAGAAAATTTCAAGAAAAACTCACAATTAACATCATGGACAACTGTTTGGTTGACCGTATTTTGATTCACTATTTCTGATTGAACAAATGTGTGCCACTTGACTGAACCTGTTTATGTTATGACCCAGTGGCAGCATGTGGATTTAAGTTACTTCAACCTCAAATGAAAATATTATGGTCAAAAAGAACAATTCAATAACAGAGTCATAAATAGTAACTCGGAATCTTAAAATTGCTAGTTTTGTCCAACAAACATTACAAAACATAAAGATATTCAGTTCACTACCAATCAAGTCTGAAAAAGCTTAATTGCTTCACTCTTCATGTGTAAGTTCAGTCTAGAGAAGGACTTGCCAAATTGCAAAGTAGTGGCAATTTAAGATAAACGCAATCTACACAGATCTCAATTCAAATGGTTTTATACAGTATCATATTAATTAAAATATTAAATAACACTGATGTTGATCTTTTAAGGTTGTGGTTTCTTCTGCTGACCCCGGGTTGTTTCTCCTCCGACCACTTGAACTTGTCAGCATTTAAAATGCTGAAATGTTGAAAGACTAGATATGGCCGAAATGCTGCACCTGCAAAAGCGACGCTGCGCTTCAATGCGAGCCAACAAGCCTGTGTTTTAAAATAGAATTAGAATTCTATATTATCTGGTGATATAGATGCTACTGGATGCCTTATGAGAGCCGCCATGCACCGTTCTGCCTTAAAGCAACTGCAGCAGCTGTCGCAGTGACACTCAAACATCATGAGACGTGACATGTTTAAGCACACACAGCCACGCACAATGATGCATTATTGTAATGAAAACCGGGAAGTGCAGGACCCCGAGGCTCCACTTAATCAGCATGTTTGTGCGTGTGTTGGGGGAAGGAAAAAACAGCCATCTCAAGTGCCCAGTGTTTCAAAACCTTCAATCTGGATCACAATTATCCAGATTCTGTGATGCAAAACGTTACATCCATCCAAGTCACAGACACACTGATTTCAGTCACATTCAATCTGGCCAAAGAAATATGTCCCAATACACACTGTGAGTAATGAATGCTTCAGGAAAAGGTCAACACTCGGTGGTCAACACTTGTGATCCCCTCTTGCTTTTACTTTCCCAAAGTATTTCGAGCTGTATGTAAAACATGATGAGTAAATAAAGAGGGATTCAACAGCTGTCGAGTACCTTTCTAAGACCACTGACATATGTTCAAGCGAAAGTGGAGCATGAGTCTGAGAGTTTATTAAATCAACTAGGCCTAGGACAGGACAGGAAAGGTATATCCCCCGAAGGGCCCCAAATCCTCTGCAATTTACAAGCAATCCCCCTGATTGAACTCAAATTAAGTGTGAAGTTATGTCCGAAAACAAGTGTTTTCATTAAAAGCTCCTAGTGAGTGAGCTTTAGTGAGTTAAATATGATGAAAATGCACTAAATTTGCCTAAACTAAGCCGAGTAAATCAGATGGTTGAGAAATTATGGGCCGAAAACTTTTGGATATAAATTTCCATCCAGTGTCAGAGATATACAATCTACCTTACCCAAAATCTATTTTTGTTCTTTCTCATACTATTATCTATGTAGGTATAAAATGTGAAAATGACCAGTTAAACATTTTTGAGTTAGCGCATTAACACAAAGGATCTGTGGTGGGTGCGGGAGCGATGACATCACTAAACTTTTGGGTAGATAATGAGTAATCGTGATAAATAATTGTAATCACAATTTTGATAAAAATCATTGTGCAAACATTTTGTCTTTTTAACCAAACTACTGACAACTACTACTGACTTTCTGAAATGGGCACCAATGCATGGGCACTAAATAACGTATCTTGCTGTGATGGTCTGCTCCACATGTCTCCACAGTGGGAATGTGGATTTCTCAGATGTCAGCTCTTTGCCTCTAGAGAAACTGACTAACAATTGAAATCTTAAATTGTTAAAGAATTTAAACCAAATATGCGTGCAGTCCTGCTCTGCATCCATGCAGAGCATCTCCTTGTTTTTAAATAAGCAATTTTTTTGATTGAGTCTCTTCCCTATAATTCAGATCTAGATGAAAGTACGGTGGCCGACAGGGGAAAACAAGGTGTATTGTAATAGCTAGAAAAGTCTTAACCACCGCCGCGCCTACTGTACACAACGGTCAGAATATCACATACAAAGCTATTAGTAATAGCTGGATAAGAGTTTTCAGCAAACATAATACCACTTGTCTTACTGTGGCTTTGAGAACTGTGCATGTTAGGGCTATAATTAAGTTTATTTGTTGTTTTCGTGAAGTTGATTAAAAGGTTATTATTAGTCACATGACTGCATGACCCGGAAGTTAAAAAACTACAACGGTTAAAACATCAAAATATCATGACATGTTTGTGCATTACAAATGTTTTATTCACTACATGATACAATAAAAAAGCTTGTCAGCTGATGCATCATTTTTAAGTGTCCTTCATAAACCCTTCCGTTTTCTTGGGGTTTTTGCAGGTCGTTTATCTTAATGTATTGTGTTGTGGCTTTTGCAGCGTGTGCCTGCGCTGTAAAAATCGTTGAAGATGTATTCTTTATTTGCTTGGCGCATGTGTGTTCATGCGCATGTTGTCAAATTCATGGTTGCAGTGCATTTGACCCGTCGGCTACCATAGTTCATGAGCAATATGATATTGTTTTTTCTTCTCGAACCATAGAGAAATAGAGAATACAAATAATTTAACAGTACCTTAAAGTCCGAGATATTCCTTGATACTTAATGAGGATACCGTAAAACTGTAATTCCTCCAATTATAAGTGACCCTCTCCACACGCTCGTCTGGTAACATAGATTGCCTTGTCATTGCATGTTTTCCCACGATTCAGTCCTTTCATAAACCGTCAGAAGGTGTTAATGGTTTCAGGACATCGGTGAGCAGAGAATGAAGAATGCCTCCATTTTAACAATGTAACACTTCTTTCACAATTAAAATGGGCCAATTATCTCGAGATCCTGTGATCGCTCTCCAAACAAAACCCTCTTCAATATGGTCCAACATTTGTGCTCTCACAAACAAGCAGCTTTATCGTACTACTTATTCCAGCTCTCTTTTTACTATCGCTATTCAAAACCGCAACCGGTGAGCGGGACCTGTGCTGCTGCTACCAGCAATGAAGTGTCTCTGTGGAAACCAAATAAGTTTTATTCACACATCCGCTTTAACATTTTCCTTTTTCCTGAAATATTAAAAGTTTTATCCAACAGCCTTTAGGAAACTGTCCCATTCCACACAGTCCTTAATGTGTTGCATGTGCACAGTGTGCAAAAGAGGAGAAACAGAACGATCTGCGTAAAAGAGTCAAGTCCAGAGGTATCCAATATAAAAAAATCCTTACGGAGCATCAAGTCTGCTGCACGTCGCCTCTTCTGTATCTCCTGGGTTTCTGTAGCTTCTGCAGACTGCCCCTCAAGATTCCATTTGCATTGCAGGGTGGAAGTTAAATGGAAATACGGACCTGCACTATTTTATGATTTCCTTTTGTATTAAGTCATATAAACTGTGAATTTTGGTTTACATTGTTTCGTGCTTATGTTTTTAAGTTAGAACCCGATTTTTGCTGTTTTTGGACTGTTTTCAATTAAGTTTGTATGGTGCCATTCTGTAATTCATCATAGAAAACAAAAACTTATTGGAGAAATAGGACCTCCATGCCAATGAAAAAGGAAGTGAAACCCACCGTGTCCTCTACAACCGTGTTATTGAACTATATTCTAAAGAGAGAAAGGAGGATTTGTCTTCAGATAAGGAACCGCTTGGGTGAGTCTAGTAATTATGTATTTTATATATCCTTTGATTATGGCTTGCTTTTATTGGTTGCTGCTGTTGTGGTGTGAACGAGGACCAGATTCATTCATGTATGTTTATGCCAGCAGCTTGGCTGGAGTCTTTGAGAAAAAGCTGCCCGATTCTACTTACATTTTATGTCACTGTGTATTTATTTGAGGCCAGCTTAACTATGGGAGTATAGCACTGAAGGTCCAGGTTGAAAACCCACGACCCTCCACCGGTTCCCAGAGGAGTATCCAGTTCACCTACAGCAGTTGTTCTAGTTACACAGGTACAGGTGGGTTTTCTTGATGTATTTTCAATAAAAAGACCAATGTCCAGGACGCAGGTTATTTATGTCTACATAATAATAATAATAATAATACATTTAATTTATAATGCACTTTACATTTGGATCAAATCTCAAAGTGCTAACATGGATGTAAATAGTAGAAAAAAACTGCAATAATTAAAACCCAATGCCGCCTGCTGCTTCAGGAATAAGATAAATCACTTAAAAATTAAGACCAACCAAATGAAGAAGAATTTCCCCCAAAGTTAAGGAAAATAAAGTACATACATCCCACATGCCATCAGGGAATTCTGCACTAAAAATCTTCATTTTTGTCACATAACTGACTAAAGATAAGATCAAATAAGATAAGATCAAATAAGATAAGATAAGATGAGATACAATACGATACGATAAGATGAACTTTATTGCCCCCAAGGGAAATTTGCCTGGGGCAGCAGTGCAAGATCTGTGAAATTACAGTAGAAACAGGAATCTAATCAAAAAGTCTAAAAAAAAACAATAATAAGAAGAAGAGGCTAATGTCAACAGTTCACTTAACCTAAGGTGTATGCGAACTCTATGTGGGATGTGTTGAGATGAAAAGTGCACTTGAGTTATTAACATAAAGTGCCCATCACCATGAAGGTAAGAAGGGCATACAACATACAATCAAGCAGGTCAGGGTATAAGTGAATGTGTAAAACCATACAATACTGCAATTGACCTCTTCGTATTGCACATGATATGTTGCATGTTATAGTATAGTTCTCCTTTTCAGTGTAGTCTTCCTCATTTTGTCCTTGAAACATTTTTATCAACCAAAAAAAAATCTTTATATAGAAACAGTGATTTTTTTGAAATTCCAATAGAAATAAAAGCCTTCCTATTACGAACTTTTTAATTTTTCCCTATATATGTGCAATTTAAAAAAGATATTTTTATTATAGCTCCAATAGAATTGTTAATTTGAATTTATACTACAACAAGTAGAAATAGCCAAATCCCAATAGCTGGAAATAGTAGATGTAGATGTTTTACTTAATAGTGCTGAAAACTGAGCAGATTATGGAATTAGTTCCTGAATTGTTATATTTCCATTGTCTAGTCCAGACCTGTCAAACTGAAGGCCACATCCAGCATGCAGAACAATTAAATCCGGCCTCTGAGACAATATCTAAATTCTATAATAACTGACCCGCTGGTATACAGCACGAACACCACATATACTACAAGTCCCAGAATGCACTCCGATAGCCTGTGTGTTACTTAAGCGTGCCAATGCTAGAGCCATCATTTCAACCTCTCCTCCATTCTTCTCAGCGATTTCAAGCCACCCTGATAAACTTTAGGATAATCCTTAAAAAATATTCTACGGAGAACGGGAAGGGAAATAAATGAGTAAAAAAATATTACGCTAAATAATAGTCAGTAAGTCGCAAGCGTGACAAAACACTTAAAATGCATATTTTAATTATCTGGCGAGTGCGTTCACGTCCTCCAGCCTTACCATGTGCCAGTTCTGGTGCAGTAAAAACACAAAAAAATCAAGTTGCTTTCATTTAATTTGAAAGGCAACTAGAGGCTATTCATAGACCTTACTGTTTACTGAGGTGCAGCTGCTCCTGCCATCAGAAACAGATACGAGGAGCAGCAGTATACTGTCACTGTTTCATTATTCCAGAAGAAAGAAACTTGCCATAACCCATAAGGGTTATTATGAAGTTATTTTTTTGTTGGAAAAATAATAATTTAAGATTTAACTTGAAAAATATAGTTTTCTAGATTTTGTTGATGCCTGGGAATAAAAAATATTCACTGGAAATTATTCCTTTAAACATTGCTTATGCAGAGGGAGACATAAAAAAAATTATACTGATCTATTTTCAATTCTATCTGTTATTTGACTTTTTCCTATTCCCTTGGTTTGTTCAGAATTCTATAAAATGAGTAAATAAAATAAAAATAAATTGTCATAATGCCTCAGATTAAAAATGGGCAATTTGAGTGCTGTTCAGCATCCCTTGATGTGTGCTCCGTTTTTAATTTTGCCCCTGTCTGTGATCGAGTTTGACACCCCTGACCTAATCCATTAATCAAGTAGAGTACATACTACACCTTCACCAAGATCTTAAAGTTACCTTTAATCAAATTAATCTCTAGTCCAAATCCCAATAAGACACACACTATGCACCATTAAAATGGCTGCTTAGATCCTGCATCCACATCTACACCAAACGTTTCATTTTTGCCACATTCCCCATTCTTTCACCATTTGAATCCTTTATGTGTTATTGATACGAATGGTGGAAAACGCTCACAGTGGTCAAAAAATTAGAAATATACATATATATATATATATATATATATATATATTGTTGAATCTGCCACTTAATCCAGATCAACTCAAAAATGTATTGGGTTCCTCCCAGTCCAATATCCATCACTCCCACCAGCAAAGCTAGATAAGGACCACTGCACTCACCTCGTCAACATTCTCAAAGGCGTTGATGACATCATATGGCAGGCAGGACAGCAGGTCGATAACAAACCAGGTCTTCAGGTAGTTCATTCGAATCAACTTGGGGTCTGAAATGACCTCCCCGGCGGGTCCTACAAATGTGGTGTGGAAGTTTAAAACGATATCCACCAGGAAGATGACGTCCACAATGCTGTCCACCACCAGCCACGTCACATTGTTCTGCTTGGTCTTGAAGGAAACATTATAGGGCACCATGATAGCTGTGTAGAAGGTGAGGATGAGGATGACCCAGTCCCATGTGGTCTTGAAGAGGCAGTAGTGGAGGATGATGTGAGGAGGGGTTTTGGGGGTCTCCTGCTTGTACTGAGGTAGGATATCTGAGCCCAGCTGCAGGACCTGCCAAAACACGGGGAGTCAGGCAAACTCATAACCGACAAATGGGGAAATACACACATCAGGAGGAATACTCCAGGAATACTGGAGCTTGGTGCTTAAATTACAAATGTAAACATATGTCGTGCTGACAGCGCTTATACTCACTGCTTATGTGAGGAGTTGAGAAAATGCATTTTAAAAATTGCCACAGAAATTAAACTGTGTTGGTGTGTTGATGGGAATAAAGTGGTTATTAAACAGATTAATGAGGTTTTTGCAAATTTTAGAATTTTTCACTATTTTTTTGCATTCGCTTTTCTTGCGGATTTTGGGAACATTTTAAGGAATAGGACACAGATGCTCCCCTCACAGTTCTTAGAGGGGAGCATCTGAGAGGGTTTGACAAGTACTTAAATCAAAAGGTCTCCTCTTCCCACTTTGTCAGAGCCCATTGCATTCTCTCTGCACAGTACAGAGACATTTCTTTTTTAAATATGCCTCATACCTCAGCTAAGCGGGAGTGCTTGTGGACATTCTCTCCTTTGTGAACTGTGGGCTGCAGTTGTTGTAAGACTCCTCTGCTGCTTGTTAGAGCTCGTGTCAACCGGGCAAATTTCCCCCAGCCTGAGAATCACAAACACATGAGTGACGCATCTTTAAAAGTAGGATTTTCCTGATGAAAAAAACCTAAATAATACAATTTATAATACAATATGGCCCATAATGAAGCATTGCCTTTGGATCAAATGTCTAAATAAAAGTAGACGTTTTAGTTCATTATTTACTGCTCTAATCAGCGTTTTCATTGATCTCTGCCACGCCACATATTACACACACCACATCAGAAAAGAAATCCCTCTCTATCAATCTCCAGACATTCACAGACTGACAGCGACTTGCTGGGGAGAATGTGGCACAGTGCTCTGACCGGTGACTATGAAGAATCATAGTTATGTGATTATTTATCCAACTGCATTTAACATCATTCAAAAACTGGTCTACAAACAAGGATTGCTTTGTTTCCTTAGCCCACTGTGCTCTTGAGTCTCCTCAGACATTCCCGGCGATTTGAATTGGAAGACACATGAGACACACCCTCATCAAATAATAAAAAAAAGGACTGGGGCATTAATGCTGGTAGAGAGGAGGCTCGCCCATGTTTTCTGATTGCACAGGGGAGCCACTGCAGCATAAATCGCTGAAAGAATGAATACTGAAGAAAGAAAGGTGTAAGAGCACACAGTGCACCACAGAGCTGTTTTGGCAGCCAAAGGAGAAAATCAACACTATGAGGCACAGGCATGACTTTTTATTAAAAGCATTGTGCTTCTTCTTCGTGTGCTGCCTTGTTCTAATTTTACGATTAAAGAGTGCTATCTAGGGGATTTAATGTTACTTGAATACAATGTACTTAAAATGGTTTTTATTTTGTAGATAAAAAAAAGAAGTTATTATTAGACTACAACAAATTGGAAAAGGATTAGGACAAATTTCTTTCATGATATCAAATGTTCATAAAGACTCTCCTTTTGCATACCCTTACTGCTCATACCACTCTATTATCATCACGCTTTACACATTCTTAGTCTCAATTACTTGCTTCAGAGGTCTGGGGTATCAGTTGATATCAGCTGCCCTCATTCAGGTAGCCTCTTCCATCCCATCACTGTGTCACCCCTGCATGCTTAGCCCATCACCATCAGCTGTCTTTAAATATGACTATGAAGCTCTCCAGTCATCTAGTTCTTTCATGTTGCTTGTTCACATGCCCTCCATCTCCACTTCTCCGGCTAGCAGATCCGTCAACCTCATCATCGTTCAGCCTCAGCAGAGTCATCAGCCGCTACCACCACCAGTATCCAGACTCCAAAGAGGTTCATTCTATACTACTGCTCAGGGTGGAGATATCGTTCAGATTCAGACTCTACCAAAATCCCCCCAAAGAGTCTGAGAGCCCAAAACTTTCCAATAGACTAATTATAGCACAACATCCGTTGTAATAAATCATTCTCCCACGCTCAATCTTTTCTGATTTCAAAATTTTTGAAATCCCATTCAGTCACTCCATGCACACATTCTTGCTGCAGTATAATACTATTCGTTTGACAGTGTACTAATACTTGGCAAAGGTCATCAGCTCTTCATCAGCATCTTCTTGTCAGTATGATATTATTTACATAGCTACTATCTACACATTCTTTTTGAGCAGCACAGGCAATGTCGCCGGAGAGAGGGCTCAGGGTAACATCTTAACTGTCTTTAACAGCGCTACCTGTTGATGATACAGTTGGAACTACGGCTCCATGATCATTCCATACCCTGTTGTTCTCTCCATTGTTTGTTAGTGGTCACTCAATTACGCTAATTCATGTTCTATTTTGGCTGTCGTCACTGACTATTCAATCCGATGAGTGGTTTTTATGTCATCTGCTGATAACCATAATGCTCGGGTGTATAATTACCGAGTTGGTGCTTGCACAACAAACAGGGTTGAATGATTGCTGGTAGAATAATGTCACTTCTGGTTCTACCATTTCAGTATCTCTGCATGAAAACCTTTAGATCGTGCACGTCTGTGACCCAATGTCAAAAGGGTTTTAATGAATTTTACTTTGCCAATTGATATATTTGGTCAATTGAGTATAAATGTGAACGTGGTTCTCCTTGCTTTAATCACTCTGAAATGGAACAGAACAAGAACAGCCCGACATAGTTTCAGACAGAGAATGGCATTGAAATTTCTGACCAACCTTTGGAGGAATCATCTTCGATGGGCTGTTTGAAGGCTGTGATGTCACTGAATGTGCAAAGAAACAAGACCACTTTCTCTTGCTCATTTCGAATGGGAGCAATCTTCACAAAAAACCAAACCGGTGTTCCTGAAAGCATGACAAGACAAAAACGTTGCTGCATAAACTGCTTATTTAAGAGGAAATAGCACCAACTGCAAGGCTTTCAAAACTTCCATTTTCCTCGTGACATTTTCAAATAAGTGGGGTTAAACCTGTGATTAAAGCAAACACAGCATCACATTTTCTTCGAGAAGGAATCTCTGGTCTGTTGCTCCATCAATTAGTACATGTGTACAGAGGTAGAAATGTTCTGGGCTGCCTTTGAACTCAGCTGTAAGTTACAGAGGCTCTGAATATATTTGCATGACAAGAGGGTGGAACTTCACAGATCTCACTTTTCTCACACACGGCACCGCTACTTACTGTTCTTCTTGTACATCAATATTTCAAATGAGTTCATCTCATAATTCTCGAACGTTAGTCGCACTTTCTCGGTGGTGTCCTTGTCTGTGAGCTCCCCATACATGAAGCTGGAAAACAAGAAGGAAAATGACTTCAATATTTAATAGATTGCGGCCTTGTAGTGCAATCTTGCTCATTTTGGCACCGAGGAGTGCTGAGGAAGGCTTAAATATGTCAATTCTTTAATGTTTCCAAGCAAGTACACTTTGGCGATTTGTTCCTTTCTCAGCTGCCATGATTCCACCCGCTGAGATCAACGTATTGGACCTCTTCTTTTAGGTTTCACTGTTTATTCTGTGAAAAACAGATTATGACTATATAAAAAAAGTAATGGAGCCTAGAATCTAATTGGCCAAAAGTTCCTCGCCAAAACAGATTAAATGTGAAGATGCGTCAAGAAAGCATGAGCACAATTAAGCATGCTACAGAGACATTCATCATACTTCACTTGTTACTAGCACCCTCAGCGGCAGTCTGTTCCAGCATGATCTAAATATAACTCTGTGTTTGTTATGAAATACAAACGGATGGCTAAATTTAATGAGACTACATTCTGACGCTGCAGACTTTTCAGACCAGCGCTTGAAGCAAAAATCAATGATGACTTTTTTCACTTTCTCCTTATTCATGAGCGTGGAAGAATGTGAATGTCTTCAAAGAAAAACATTCCTCAAGTGACTTTCTTACCATGCATATGAAATTTCCAACGGTATGTCAATGTATCTTTACAGAATTAAGTAAAGGGAGAAACGGATACGTTTTTTAAGATGCAAAGAACATGGTAAAACCAGTTGAGGTGGAAATAAAATCTGGCATCCAAACTTCCAAAGGAGAGGTGTCTCAGATATTCATTTTAAGACACTGGGGAACTTGGCATTCATCTTGTGTTTGAGACAACACAACCACACTCTGTTAATTTTTTTAGCTCATACTCAAGCTCTTGGAAATGTTTTTAACAGAAAATGGAAAAAAACAAAAACTGAAAACCTGAACGAGAACCAATCTAGTACTTAAGAACGGAGAGGCAGCAGCTTATTTTAATATAAAGGTGCTCAAATTTAGGGGCTATGTATAAAATAACATCTGAAATAAACGAAATGTCATCATAACATAGAAGTTCAACATCATGTGGGAGGAACACGAACGAGTGGCAAACAAATAGCTACATCTTTTTGCTACAATGCGATATTTGAACGGGATTACATGGCAGTGAACAATGTACCTGGTCCATCAGATAGAACTGGGAGAGGATATAACTTATTTAACTTTTATCTTTAATGTATCTTTTCATTGTTAACAATTAATTAATTAAGATCCCTTTTTTCTTAGATGGAATTATGGGGTTAAAATAAACCAAAACATCCAAATGGAACACATTTCTGAAATTATTTTTGAAATCCTGCCCATATCAGATATCTGTTTTTTCATACAGTCTATGTTTAATCTGCCTTTTATCATATTTTTTGTCATCATTTGAAATTATCAGGTTTACAGGGTAACATAAGTCAGTAATGTAACAATGCAGGTTTCGCAAAATGAAAAAACACACAATTTCTTTAAAACTTTTCCATAACTTGTTCCAAATATGATGTCAGAATTGATTGAATGTAATGCAGGTAATGTTACGAAAACATCAACATTTTCAAATGGTATGAAACCCTCCCTTGATAGCAAGAAACACAATGAAAATCGTCACTTAGGGCCGGTGTGTTTCCATTGATAGCACAATAAACTAGAAAATAATGTAGCTAGGACAGGAGGCACGGCTGAAAATGTCTGTCTGACTTGATTGTCTCTTTTGAGACACATTCCTTTAGAGACAATGTTATGAATGGCCAGAGCAGTGAGCCACTCTCTCTCTCTCTTGGCAATCTAACTCGCCCAGCAGTCAATGTCTCTCACTGCCTGCAGTTTATTTAAATAGCTTATTATTCTTACAAATAAAATCAACAAATTCAGATGTAATTTTATTCAGTATGGCTAAATGTACGGCTGTGAAAAAGTAAACATGATTGAGAGGAATTTTTTTGTCATTTGAATGATATATGTGTTTACTTGTGTTAAATACAAACTGTATCAGAATAGTAAACAATATCATTATTAATTCTTGTTTCAGCAAAAATACATATTCAAAGGAAGTCACATGGATTGAATCTCCTGTAATTAATAGACCCAGTGGAAGTTACTATGGTTCACTCAAAATTCACATTCTGGTACTGATTTGTGAGTTCAGTCAAGACTGAGCACCTTTTTCACATCCCTTCAAAATATTAACAGTAGGGAGTCACCCCAGTCTAAAGTATGTTCAAAACACTCCCTCTGATGGCCTGCACTAGCCGTAGCCTGAAGCCCTCTGACTCTTTTGCACACTTCGATTGTGTTGACTCTTTGAATGAATAATTTACTCTGCACTCATCTGTCTTTTGAGTTTTCTCAGGACCATTGCTCGGTTTGACAATTTTATACCACATACCAGGAACATCGGAGAGGGAATGAAAGACCCTAAAGACTCGCCTCTACCGTTGGATGATGAACCTGATGGCTCAGATTCCGGAGCAGTTTTTTCATAAACCATGGCTTGCTGATCTGTGTGCCTCAAGCATCACTCCCCCACTTACGTGGACTATTTGCATAGCCTAACACTGAGTCATAAATCGATGTGACATGAGAAATACGGTGTGCGAGACACATTTTGATGATGTATGAGGTGGGTAATGAGCTGTATTTCATAATAACTTGTTAGATTGTAAATTAAAGTTTTTATAATCCACTGCACTGAGAAAATTCAAAGATCTTTGGGTGTATTAAAACTGTATAAATGCTATTCCTGAGCTGGGTTTGGTATCCCTCGCTGCTTATCCGTTGTTCTACCCTCTTTAAGTGTTTCTTGTTTGTTTTAATGTCTCTGCTTTCTGCTACAACCGGTGCGCTATCTTGCCCAGGTCTACGTTAAAAAAGAAATATATTCTCATGTACTTCCTGGTTAAATTAAGTTAAATAATGAAGACCATTACACAAGATTTACAGCACACTACATTACATCATCATTTCACAATCCCTTTGAGATTTCCTGAAATGTCTGATAGTTTGTAACCCAATAGATTTTGAACACAGGTGGTGGATTTTAGGTCTCTTATCCTTCCTCCTCGTATTAGAAACTGTCCTGAAGTGTATTCTTTGGGACCCTCAGACTCCAAATGAAAAATCTGGCTCTAACTAACAGCATCTTCAACCACAGACAAAATCGCAGTCTTTCAATCTGGCAGCAGCAACTGTTTCCACGTGACTCTATTAGCATAGATGTTACTGGCATGATTTTACAAGCACAATAAACACGTGTCCATGCAGCTCCCTCATTTTCAAAGTGCGGATACTGCCCACACTTTCACTATTGTAATCACTGATGAATAACTTTCAGTTATTTCAACCTGATTACATCACAGAATTGAATGTGAATTCTTCACTTATGAGAATATTGTATTATTTATCACTTTGATAAGTGTTCTCAATCACTTTGATTTTCAGAGATGGGAGGTAGTGAAGTACAAGTTCCTTGTTACTGTGGTTTTGAGCAGCTCCCAGCAACAACCACAGTTTGAAAACGCCACCAGGCCTTTTGTCTTGATGGCAGCCAGACCGTTCAACACACACTGTAAAACTATGTTGTGTCTGAAACTCTGTCTGAAACTCTGGAAACACTGGAGCTTTACACCCCATTCATCCCCCTCATACGTGATACATCCCATTCCTTAGTATGTGGAACTGTACATTAGTGGGAATGGACAGGAATTGGAGATTTTCCTTATATTTATTTTTTATTCCTTAATTATATACCCGAAAAGTCGGGAATATTATGGACTTAATTATACCGGCCCATCCACATCCACATCCACCGCAGACCCTTTGTGTTAGCGTCATTACTTAAAAACTGAATAAAGTTTTCAGGGCAATATTTTTCAACAGTTCATCCAATTTAATCCAGACTTGATGAATATGAATTAACTAATCGTATGTATGTTATTTACTTTAATAGTTACTTTTAACTGTCTAGTGGGCTCTTTATTTTTAGGACATAACTTCCTAATCCTTGGTCCGATTTAGTCCAACTTTGGCGCATATGAATCGACTCAAAGAGATCTATCTTTTTAATATATACTTTACTCTAGTAGTTGAGATTTTACTCCCCATAGTGGAGTAAGTTTTTCCCGGAGACAAAAACTATTTCTCAACCATTGGTATAATTTAGTCAAATATGGTGTAGATGAATCGAGTCAAGGAGATGTATCTTCAATACATTGTGCTTTACTACAAATGTTCATCTTTTACTCACTGGGTGGAACATTTGCATGATGTAAGAAACAAGAGGACCCTTGTAAAATATGCAAGAAGACAAAACAAGGAAGAAACTAGAAAAATAAAATCAACCCTTTAGAAAGTAAACATCGTGGTTAATCTACCTGCGTTTTTCAGGTAGATTTGAGGAATGAACTCCTCAAATGAATTTGAAGTTCCGTCCAAAAAACAATGCATTTAGTAAAAAAAAAGCTCCTAGTTTTACTTTACTAGTGAGTAAAATTGAGATTTTTAGAGTAAAATAAAGTGTATACAAGATAGATATCCTTGAGTCTAAACCGGACAAACAGTTGAAAAATAAGGGGCCGAAAACTTCATAAAATAAAGCTCCGCCTAGTGTCAGAAATATACAACCAACTCTCCAACAATCCATCCAGTTCTTCCTTGCACTAAAGTCTATGTGGGTAAAAAATTTGTAGACAATCCACAATAGATTTTGTTAGACATTGCATTAACCCGAAGGATTCCTGTTGGACTCGGCGACTCCATAATGTCCCGACTTTTCAGGGAACATAATAATTACCTTTCTCTTCATCTGCATTGAGAAATGTTACTTTTTTTGATCCTTTGGTTAATTACCAAATGCCTAAAAACTCTACAGCCATCCCTCTCTGCCTCCGCTGCGCTTTTGTGTTTCGAGCAATTCGCTGCAGTTCCTAAGTGCAGCCCTGCAGAGCCATTAGCAGGGCAGAAGGTACAGTCTCTTCCTTAACCACAACATTCATTGACCACATTACTGCAGTCACAAGCAATCAGTGTATGGTTTCAAAATGTTAAATTACATTTGCTGTACCACTTATGCAATTAAACAATCAAATTGGAAAAGAAAAAAAATCTACATGGGCAAATAGGGCAAGTGGTGAATACTTGCAGAAGAGTCCATTGCTTCATTGATAATTCAAATAATAAACAACCTTATCGTATAGACAAGCACAGTCCAGTAAACAACTACAGCACAGTCAAAAAACTGTATACACCAACACCTGGTTACATTATTGTTATAAAATAAGTCTCTCATCCAGTTAACTTGAAATCAAGGATGTTTGTCTGGTGGTAGGAGTAAAACATAAATAAATAGAGTGAATCGAAAAAGGTCTCAACCACAAACAAAATTGTATTTTCAGAAAAAAACCTTCTATCTAGACACTTACCCAAACATTCAAACAGTCCATTTCCTTAAGACGTAATCATGTGACAACGCCTACTGCAGGCATTTATGACATCCGAACAGACCCCGCAAAGGAGGTCACTCTCTCTTTCTCTCTCTGACTGTAGAAGAACTGCAGAAACAGCATGACTATTTTGGCTCATCAAGATTAAACTGATAAACGCAGCTGGAACCAGCTTTTGCAATTTCACAGTGCTGATACTATTTGACTTTTATCGCAAAACATCTTTCAAATAAGGTGTAAATCCAGCCCAGCTAATTTTACAGAGCTGAAACTTTACAATTAGTTTAAATCTGGTGGAGGCAAACAAAAGCTGCTGACACAGAGCGTTTCAATTTTGTGCATATATGAATATATTTAGGAAGCATACCTCCTACCTGCAGTGTTTAAGACTGCAATTCCTGCATATTTATTCTAAGACACACTCATCCTCTTACCTACCTGCAAGTGCTACTTTTCTGCATCACTTCGGCTCTGTGGTACCCTGACAACTTGCAAAACCCGTCGTTGCTGTAGACAATGGGCCAGTCCACTATCTGAGCGTTTCCCAGGACAAAGTTGGTATCTGGTTGAAAGTCAACAGGAAAGAAAAAGGGCAAATAACTTGAGGGCTTGCTCATTTTCCCCACCATAAAACAACATACAGTGTTAATAAATTAACTAGATTTTGATTTATTTAAGACTGAGGTCTGTTGCATTTATGAGGTTTTGGTGGAACTGCAGCTGAAGTAGGAGGAAACTTTAATTCATAGAATTAGAGGGAGCAACAGCAGAGTAAATGTTAGGGCAAACGTATCCAATATGTATGATGAAAACCTTTTACAATGCATTGTTTGTAATATAAGTATTGGTCTTAAGAGACATAAAAAAATTCCTTCTTCAGAATCAGGCATTACGGCCGGAATTCTTAAGCTGTTACATTGGCCCAATTCAGGACAGGATATTATGAGGATCTGAGGAAATCTGAGGAAGCAGTAACTCTTAGACGATATTATAAAAGTTATTTTTTCACCTCCGTCCGTTTATTGTGTGTTTGTAAGCAGGATTATGCAAAAAAAATACAGATTTCAACAGAAATTGGTTTATTTTAATAAATGAGATTTGATGTTTTTCAATGTTTTCCCTAATTATGCATAAACTAAGCAGCCAAAGAAGTTACGTTTTTACCTCTGTCCATTTGATAAACTGTGGAATTATTTCCATTAAAATTGGAGGGAGGATGGATCCTGAGCAAGGATAGACTCTAATACATTTCAATACTGACCTGGAAAAGGGGGCAGATCCAATGATGTAGGGAACAATGCATGGATCTTGATACACAAAACACACAGGCTTATTTAGGAGGTTGGTATCTGTGAATGTATGGATCAGAATTTAGAAAAAAATGTGTCTGTTCAGTAGTAATTCTTCTGACATTAAAATATCCCAGCATTAAAGAACAATTTTAATGACACTAACATATTTTCATTAGTGTTGTTGATGGTCTATGGTTCATAACACACTCCATACAGGGTGTTAATCAAAAATGTGGGCCAAATACAAAGTCTTAGCTCATGTAGAAAAGTCAGATATTTTCCTCTTTTTAATGGTGGTTGCTCATTAGCGGTAATCCTCCTTACAGCAGCAAAGGCTGGTTTTTGAGTGCGTAAGTGTCTTGAGACTACACAACAGGCCTAGTTAGTTGCTTCAGCAATATTAGTGGGAACAATAAAAGCTTGTGTTTGCCTTCAAGGAATATTTAAAAATAAGTGTATTAGAATTCTTCATCAGGAATAGTAGTATATGCTTTCATTGCTTTTAGGTTGCTAAAGTTGTCTATTATTTCTGGATATGGAAAAATTACCTGTCATGGGCTTAAAACTATAATGTTTAAATACACACTGTTTGCTTGAAAATACTTGCTTTCTTTTTGGAAGAACTCGTGTATATTAATGAAATGTAGGCTAATCATACGTTATCAACATACCTCACACAAGAATTAATGACAAACTAGACATTATTACAAATACTCATCTGTATTTGTGATCTGACCATTTTTATAAGATACATATGCAAACCATTGTGCATAAAATTATCTAATTAAATGTTGTAAATAGCTGCAACAGTAGATATATATAATCTATATTTTTTTCTGGATTATTATGAACAATCAAACAAAAATTTTTTTCCACTTTATTTTTTTTAAAAGGTAAAAGGAGCAGAAGTAACAGATCTAATAGAATAGAAATTCAGAATGAGGTTATAAATACATAAGACTAAATTTATAAATTATAAAGAAATGATACATGTTAAAAATTTTATTATTATTATTATTATCATCATCATTAATAATAATCACATATTATTTAAAATACATAAACTGTATTATTTTAGTTACATTATGTCAATTGAGGCTAAAAACTCAAAAAACAAAAACTCAGTGCAGATTCCAAAGCAAACCATTCTGCTACGCACACAGAGGGCAAAATGTGATGGCACAGAGGTGAAAGAGAAGGATTAAAAACACTTGGCACAAGAAAGCACTTTCACACACAAATTATTTTGTCAAATAATGAAAAAATAAATCCAAATGAAAAATGTAAACATGAAAAAACTGACTGAATATGTTGAATGAGATGTTCCATGCCATATGTGTTATTTTACAATGACCAGACAAACGGTAATTTCTAGTGAGTAGAAAGGCATAAAGTCCAAAACCCAGTGATTATCATTATTAGCCCTGGATTTAAACTCACTGCTGGATTACAGCAAAAAAATAATAATTGGGAAATAATTTGAATTTCCCAACATAACTAATAATTAAGTTCCTTGTAAATTAACAGCATTTGGTATAGAACATTAAAAGAGATAGACACTGTGAGGGGAAACATAAGCAGCACACCAAACTAAACTGTAGAGTACCTGTCTGTTTATGTGACAGTGTCCAAACTGAAATATTTAAAAAGAAAAAAGAGGGTTAACAGATTACAGTGAGAAACATCTGTTGAATGCCAGACAGAAAGATGGAACGTCTCAGGCAAAACAAAGACAAAGGTGGTTACAACACTGCTCACCAATTTGGTAACTCTTGATTTTGGAAAATCTGTCTAGTAACTATTATGTTATTACCAGGAACGCAGATTCTATGCTTGTTTATGCAGTAGCATAGGACAGTTAGAACCTATGCCAATAATTGAGGTATTAATTGATTTTACACAACTCATAAAAACCAAGAAACAAGGAAACAGACACACTGTTAAAGGTTGCTTTGTTTGTTGGGGGCACCTCATTATCCTACAGTCATTTACATCCACAACCAGCAAACACTTTCAACCTCTTCAGAAAATGCTTTCCCCAGGTGCTAATGTCAGTCACAACCTTTGCTCTTTGGTGCTGGCCAGGCAGCTACAGTATACAGCAAGTTCATCACTTTATTTACTGCTGGAAATGTCACTGAAAAGAACAGGGGTACTGAACCCTACATTTAATGTCCAGTCGAAAAAAACTCAAATGGGCTACGATGTTAAAAGTGCTGCCTCCAAGCAGATGCAGCTATATAATTGAATCCAATGTTGAATCCGATGTAGGGTCGTAAAAGGAAAGTTACTGGCTGTAACCATTTGCCGTATAAGAAGAGACAGTCAGTCTGAGAAACATCCTTTTATTATCAGGGGGTCCCTGCCATAACGTTGTAATCTCCTGGGGCGACTTTGGCTGAGGATAGAAAAAATGTCCATACACTGTACTTCTGTATAATTGTAAGTGGCAATAAAAAAGCCTCTTCTTCCTGCCTTTAATTGTCTGGGTCCCCCTTTTGCCTCTAAAACAGCTCTGACCCATCGCCTCATGAACTACACAAGACCTATGAGGACTGACATACCTGTCAGCAGACCATTTAACTCCTGTAAGTTGTGAGGTGGGATCTCTATGGATCAGATCTTGTTTGTTGGGCACATCCCGCAAATGTTAAAATGGATTGAGATCTGGAGGATTTAGAGGCAAAGCCAACACCTTGAACTCAATTTCATGAGCCTTAAACTTTTCCTGAACCACTTTGCAGTGTAGTATAACAGATGATTCTGTTCAAAGAGGCTGCTGCCATCAGGAAATACGTTGAATTAGCTGTTTATTTGGTCTGCAACAATGTTTCGGTGGAAGGCACATATCAATGTGACATCCACATTAGTGATAGTAGTTTTCACACCTTTCTGTCACAACCAGCTCTAACGTTTCCAGGATGTTGTGCAACAGTAGCTTTTCCAGAGACTTTCCACAGTTCAATGGTTGTCCTTCCTTAGACCACTTTGGAAAGTTCTAACCACCACACACCATGAACACTTTACTGACCTGCAGTGCTGGAGATCCTCCAACTCACTTAAAGGCACTCGGATTCTTAAGCTCTCCTACTCTTCCTGCTTTCAACACAACAAATTCAAGTGAACAAAATGTACATTTACTGCCTAATCTAAGCCACCCCACTGACGAGAGTCATTATAATGAGAAAATCAATGCTATTCTCCCCTCACCTGTCAGTGGTTTTGATTTTATGGCTGAAGTGGTGTAAGGAAGTCTTTATGAGGCTTTTTATTTTGCATATTTAATGACTTGAGTTTATTGAACTCTAAAGGGGTTCTGATGGATATATCGAGAATGATCATCAACCTGACTCCCTCCCCGGATCCTTAATTCAAACTTCTCATTCCACCGTCATATCGAACAAGTCACCATATATGCCTTATTCCACCTCAACAACATCGCCAGGCTCCGCCCATCACTCTCTTTCTCTGTTGCTGAACTCTGATCCCACTAGACTACTGCAGCAGCGTCCTGTATGGCATAACATCCAAAAACCTTAACAAACCCCAATACATTCAGAGCTCTGCTGCTCACCTCCTCACCCAAACTCCTTCCCGCGACCACATCACCCCTTTCAGAGACTGCAATGATCCCCCGACATTCAAATCCCTACTGAAGATTCACACGTTCAAATGTGCTTTTAATGTCTAATTAGTGTTGTGTCATTTGTCGCAGTCATGTGACTGCAGGACTTGCACTGATACTGATATTGTTTCATTCCTTGATATGCTGTTTTCCTTTTATTTATGTGCCATTTTAAGCATTTTTTTAAAGTATTTTTGGAAAAAGCACTCTACAAATAAAATGTATTATTATTATTATTATTATTATTATTATCATCATTATTATAATCATTATTTCTCATTATTTACCCAATTAGTTGGTTGAGATCAAACACAGAGCTACAAAATGGTTACTATTCACCAATCAGCCAAACATATAAGTAGCATTAATGATGTTGGTCCGAAAAAGAGACAATGCTCGCTACATCCAATGCAATATTCAAATATTACCTTGTGTTATGCTCACAGAGTTTTCACACACAATTACTGCAAACTTAAAACACATTTTTAACAGTAACTATTGATGGAAAACCCTTCTGGACAGTAAAATGATGATAATTAAGTTTGGTTGAAGTGAAGGCGCTCTTTCACAGCAAGCATTTTCACGTTCCACCGCGGGAGAAGTATGGGTGAAAATGAAGGCAATAATGATGATTCAGGTTTATTAAAGCCACATTAGTGGGCCATGTCAGCTCATAAGCTCTCTGAAGCTGGAACACCTTAATAGAATTCCGTTGGTGCTTTTCTTTAATTACATTAAAAGTTTTTTGCTGCCAAATTGCAAAGGGGATTAAAAAGTTACATTTTTTTTCTACTGTGCAGCTTAAAAAATATAAGTTTCATGCAGATACAGAACTAATAAGAAAATCTTATTCTCAATAGAAAATAGAAAATAGAAAATCTTATTAGTTCTGTTACTCCAAACACGGAACCAAACACTTGAGCTAACATCAGAGTATTTCAGCTGCGAGCCCGGAAGCCCACCACTTATTAATGCCCTGCCATGTATGTAATTATTACATTGATATTTAATTATGACAATACAGTTCAGTTTAACAGGCTGCATATAGTCTCAGTTTCAAAACGAGGCAAGCGTGAAGTTTGACTCTTACTATTCATATTTTTCTGCAGATCTCAGGGCGACAAGAAAAATCTATTATTGCAGACTTAAATCCTTTATATTAACTTTTTCAAAAAGGCATCAGAGCAGCTGAACCACGGATGCTATCAGAGCACAACCAGCAGCCCCATTTCAGCATTCACACCAGCAGTTTCTTCAGCGTTTAGATTACCTGTACTGTAGCCCCACACAGTTGGAATCCAAATTTTTTTTATCCCTGACTGTATATTACATTTCTTGGTCATTTATACTATTTATCAGATTTTTGCAACAGATCCCACATGAACACTTTAAACTGTTTGATGCAAAACATTTTACTTTTTACCTTTAATGATTATGCAAAAATTAACAGCGCATTTGCAAATCAGACATTCTGGAAAAATAGCTTTTCCTCTTAAGTCTTTCATTTAAACTTGAAAAGAGGATTTCCACCACTGCTGACTAAAAAGCACAAAAAAAAATCAGTTCCAATGGAACCGACTAGATAAGACACAGATATTTTGGGATGCTGCTCTCTGAGCCATAATCAAAACTAACTATTTGTGTCAATGTATCAGCGGTACGTCTGCAGGAGGAAGAAACAAGCATCTACTGACAAGAACACTCTTACTACGGTGAAGCATGGTGGTGGATCAATGATGCTCAGGTTCTGCTTTGCTACCTAATGTACCGCAAACCTGCTGCATACAGACACCAGGAAATCCTAGAAGTTAATATATTGACATCTGTGAAAAAGTTGAAGCTTGGGCATTATTATACATTCCAAAAGGACAATTGTCCCTAGTCCACCAAGGCTCATGGAACGTTCTAAAGCAGCCGTCTAACTTCAACCCCATAGAAAATCTCTGGTGGCATGTGAAGAAAAAAGTAAACCAGGAATACTACACAACTGGAGGACTTTATCCATAAGGACTAGTCTAAGATTCCTCTTGGATAATCTGAGCCTAGAAATTAGTGTTTGACTTTGCAGCAGGTTTGCAGCAGGTTGCAGCAAAAAGGTCTTGAATAGTGGAGGGGCTTGTAATTAAGCGGATGAATAATTAAGATACTGCAGTGGTTGTAAGGGTAGTATTTCGTAATATAATATCAATTATGCTGAACTATTTAAGATGATCTTGTATGTTTTTGTAATTAAAAAAGCTGATAGAGTTTTGTTTGAAGTAAAAAAATAAACTACTATGCTGTGGGTTTAATAATGTTGATTCAAACTGTACATTTTCTTTGCCGTTCCTCACTTCCACTTTCACACTTAAATCAACTTTCATCATATCTATATGATATATAGTGACACGATTATCATTGTATTGATGAGATCTACGCGTCAAGGAGTGCTTGTTTTTCACACTGGTGAGTGGACTAGATCCAGGTCTGTGATAGCGGCAGTTTTTTGCCAGCTGACATTATTTTCGGATGTTTTTGCCTAAACTTGAGCATTTACTGCTTTGACAATTGAAAAAGGAGTAGTTGAATGTTACCAATAAGGAATATTTCATTCTTTACCAACACCTACCCACCACTGTGTCCCTTTCAAGTCACTCCGCTGTTCCTCAGTGGCTTTCTGCAGATTAGAGTCTTGGCTCTTTTGTTTGTAGCTTTGCAGAGATTTACTGCTTGCTAATCCATGGACCACCCAAGGTCATAAGCAGAACATATGCAATGCGCTTTTGTTTGTAAAAGAGTAGATTTTCCTTTAAAAAACTGAACATACACCTCGGGGAGCCAAATTCTTGCACTGCTCATGTATTAAAAAGCCCAATTCTGTAGAGATGCATTCATCCTTTCTGTACAAGTTGTTCTCTTCTGTCATAACATATTTTCTGTAAATACATGCAACAGCAGCACCCGTGACTGCAAAACCCAGAGACACAGGATGGGATGGAGTACTTCTGGGGGAGCTGGAAATGAATTATTGAAGAAAACCGTGCTTACTCAGACACAATTTTAAAAGACAAGACCCTATAGATACCAGTTAGCCGTTGTAAAAACTTAAATGATGGTATATGACTTGTAAGACACACACACAGTTCGCTGTCGAGTCTCCTGACTCCCCAGTCTGTCTTTTCTCCTTTTGTTATGGGTTGTAATCCATTATAATAATTTTGAAATCACAATATGGCTATAGTGTAATATTCTAGCCACAGGAGCTGTGATTTTCTAATACAAGTAAATTACGCTTTGTTGTGCAAAAAAGTGCCACAGGCAATTCTCCAGATGTAAGGGTAGTAGTTCTTCTTTGGTTTAGATGGAAGTCATGTCAGTCAAAGAAACGAGTTATCCATTTTACTATGGTATTAATCCTTCCTGCTGATAGATGGCCGTGTTACTGATGATGCAGTGCTAACATCTACAATGGAAATCAGAAGATGGAGCAACCTTCTCTTGGTCCTAATGCTGTTTCTGTGGCGTGTTGACCACCAAATACATTCAAAAAGAAGAAATGTGGTCTATGCAATAGTCCAAATTAGGCACATCTTGAGGTTTTTCAGTGTCAGACTTTTTCAGATGTTGCTGGAAAATATTAACCATTCTGCAGCTTCAAGGATAATAACTAAAATGCAAATGTGAGGCATTAGTCTGTCCAGCAACTACACCATATTTACATCTCTCTTTACATTTAGAAGGTTTTCACTAATCTCAGTAGAAATTCCAACAACCCTGACTTCTTGTCCATATCATTTTTGCTAACTATGATGACCATGTAATCAGTTGAACCTGCTCCCCACATTCTCCTGCAGGGACTCCTAATTGGGAACAAGAGATTAGCCAGTCACTCTGAAAATGATAACATTGATTGAATTGTGATATATGTGAATGGTGTGAAACCAAACGTCTGGACATTCCATCAGATTTGTCTTTCTAGCTCAGAGCGGACATGAACTTCTACATTCACATTAAGCTGTTGGTTAATCCTTCTGCATATTTACTAAGTAAATTGTTAGTTGATGATTGATTTACCTGTTTCATAAGAGAGACTCATTATAATGAATAATCGTTTCAGTTCAATGCATCAAATGAATCCTCATCCTTACCGTTAGACCGTCTGACAATATTCTCCAAAAAAGTATTCTGAGGGGCCACAAGTCCCCTCCGACCCCCCGCCATCCTCCTCCTCACTCAGGCGTCTGCAGGTGAATCTCTCCTCCTCGATCTTCTGCAGGTCTTCATGGTCTCTTCGGCTCTAAGGCTCTGCGTGGATCTGTGGGAGAGGAGCCGTTTGTCTGGTCTGCTCATCAGTATCCTCTCGGTGAGGTGCGTTGGCGCCTCTTGAGCCACGCACCTCATCATCCAGGAGAAGAAAACAACGCATGGGCGCGAATGAGGAGGGGCTGCTCCTGCATGCGCACCAGAAAGGCCTGGTGCGCCACCTGGTGGACGAAATGTGTGCAAACTCCACCGGCGGAATACTGCCAGTTTCCTCAAGTACTGTATTTGGAGAAATATGAAAAACTTTATATGAGTTTTCTCATTTTCTGCAAGTTCTCCTACACCTTAAATCATCTCCAGATCAGAGAAGAGAGGATTTAAGATACACTGTACAAATATTATCTGTAAGTTACGGTATAAAAATACCGCTGGCAGCTGCGGTTGGCAGTTTTTCAGGTTAGAAAATACGCTTAGCATCAGCAGGACATTACGGGAAAATAACATGAAAAAACAGATCTAATGTAAAGTTATTTTCAGTTCAAGGCATTACATAAAATAACAGTAAATTAACATAGAATAGAATTTTTTAAACTTTGAATTCAACAGTATTTCACAATTAAACACTTATTGTTGCACTGCACAGTTTTTTACCTTCATTTTTACTTACAAAGTCTACAGAGTGTTATGTACATTTATATTTCTGGTAAAAAAAAAAACATTTACCATTTAGCGACGTGTAGCATACCTTAATTTCTACTCAATCACAGTATAACACTGCATAATTGAAAAAAATTGTTTATGTCAAGGTTTAAAAAATTAATTGTAATTTACTGTAATTTTTTATAATGCCATTGCACCAGAAATAATTGTAAAGTAGATCTGTTTATTTCATGGTATTTTAGTGTAATGTGTTACATGGTCAGCCTATTTTTTACGTTGAAATTCTGGCAACCACAACTGCAGGTAATTTAACGTGAATTATAATGATTTTTGTTTTATGGTGTAGAGTTGACCAACATGTATTAACATGTATACCAGTTAGCATGAAAAGAAAATGCATCTTATAAAATGCATAGTTAAAGAATAACATGTTCTACAAACTCTTGGTGTGACTCATTACAAAACAAAACTAGGCCTACACTGTGGCCCCCGCCAGCAAGCCTGTACCCCTAAAAAGTCCCCAATCCCCTTTGTTTTACAAGAAAACCCCCTTATTGAACCCCACCAAATTAAATGTGAAGATAATTCCACTATATTTTTGGTTTAAAAAAAAGGCTTCCCAAAGTGAGTAAAATATGACTTATTAGATTAAAATTTGGGTAAAACATGATATAAATAAGATAGATCTGGTCGAGTAAATGCACTAAATTTGGACCAAATCAGATCAATGGTTGGGAAATTATGGCCCAAAAGCCTATGCAGATACAGCTTCCCCTAGTGTCATAAATACACAACCTTTTCCAAAATATATCTAGTTCTTCCTCCCACTACCCTGACCCTAATGAGTAAAATGTGAACATTTAGAGTATTGTGTTATATTCAAGATAGAACTGCTTAAGTAGAATCATATGCATCAAATTTGGACTAAATTGGACCAACGGCTAGGAAGTTATGTCAGTAAAGCGGTTTTCCTTAGAAAACTCCCCCTAGTTAATAATATATGAACTATTATATACTATTATCCTGTATTTATCGTGTATATTAAAACACGATAAATACAAGTTAGATTTCCAGAGGTTGATTCACTTGCACCAAATTTGGACAAAATCGTACAAGTGCTTGAAAATTTATTTCCCATAAACATTTGGAGATAAATATCAGCTTAGTGTCAGAAATATACAGCTGACCTTTCCCCAAATTAACCCAGTTCTTCCTCGCACTATGGGCTGTGTGGGTATAGAATTTGAAAATTATCCATGAAATTGTTTGTGAGTCATTTACAGAAAATAGTGTTTTTCATGATAGAAGCTCAACCTTGTGGGTAAAACACAAACTACTGTGTAAAATATGATATAAACAAGATTGATCTCCTGTAGTCGATTCATATTCACCAAGTTTGTTTCAAAGAAGGTATTTCCCTCACCAGTTTAAAAATGATGCTTGATAATTATGGAGCCTGCAGTTTCTGCAATTAGAAAGGTTTAATACCATGTTCTTGCTGGCAACATTTCCATCACAATTGGACAAGCACAATATCCGGCATGAGATTTCTCACACCTGCTTCCTGCCCGCACCCTCTGCGTGTCCGCTAGGTTCACGTCTAGTCATGGATGTAAATCAGGCTGGACTGTCACTATGAAGTCAGCAGGGCTGTTCTGTGTTTAACCACTCACAAAGGTAAAATAAATAGACGAGTCACAGTGCTTTACTCACTTAACACAAGTGTACACACTGGTTAGTGCCCAGAAGGGAGGAAAACATAATATATTTCCAAGTTTTGGTTCACTGATTTAAAGACACTATAATGTAGTAGTAACAGAGGTGGAGACTGGTGTATAGTAAAACAATTGTTATTGTATATATTATCAAATAATAGCTGACATGTACTGTAGAGGGATAAACTCTGAAGGTTAAATGAGGAGGAGATAAACAGTCTAAAGATAAGGATAATATAAGTATAATATCCATATCCATAATAGCCATACCTTATGCTCACAGCTCCTTCTGAGGTATGGTTGCATTTAGAATTGTTTTATAGAAATAATGATGGCCCATTAATTCCTGGTTCCAAACTTTTCCTCTTAAACTCATTCATTGAAATAAACATTGAGAATTTATGACCCGTAAAAAGCCTTATGAAAGTGAATTTATTTCAATAGTGCAAAAATAATGACCACAGAATGTTAGGATGGTTTTAGCCAAAGGAGCAGAACTAAATGTAAAGTATACACAATACTGTTGAAGTTTGGATTCTATCTGTATGACAGAACAGCAAGGAATTTACAGAATGGCCTCAGCCTTTGATGGCCTTATATTGTAGATTTTCAGCTGCTATACAAAATCCAGCTTCACATCGTTGCACATAGTGACAGTTTTTTGCTCACTCATACATATCCTATTGTCACATTATAAATAGTTATTGCGTGTTGTTTCGCTGCTGCCATTAATTTGACCATGTCTTGGTGATTTTGAGGTGACTCAGGTGATCTGCCATGTGTTTGTGGTCGGGAAAATTGGCAAAATTGGCCTCCTTGATCTTAAACCAGTTCTGGGCTCGGCGTTCTGCAGCGTGGCCGCGCTCCTGCTCCGCGGTCATATACGGCCGGCTGATCCAGTATTCGTTCTCGGCTTCACGCTCGAGATGCTTCACCATATTACGTTGCATCTGCCAAGTAATTTGTCGCGGACGCCTGTACTTTCCAATCCACTGCTTCCCGGGGATGCCTTTCCGGAACAGGTTGAGGGTTAGAAACATGGCGGAGAATTATTTCTGCAGAGGAAGAAAGATGATTGATCACCATGACGAAAGTGGTGCTATAAATGGCCAAGATTTATATTAGTATCAGTACAGTATTCAGTACAGCTGTGTATAAGTCATAATTGCCAATTCAACAACAAAACAGAACATTACAAGCCTTTTACCCAGCACACAATTAGATTTGTCAAATTGACGAAAAAGCGCCACGTGTGCTTCAGAGAGTACTTCATTCAGTTTGACTGACTGTAATGTTTTAAAGCTAAAATGGTTTGGCGCATTAGAGCAGGGGATACTTTAAATACATTAGAAATGTTATATTATTGTTATATGGTCATTTGTGGAATAAAATGCTAATTGATCATAATCTTGACGTGCCACATTTGTCAGGGGGATAGAAAAAGGAAGTTATCGATTAATAACACACAATTTAAAAATAATTAGTAACTTGCATTCCTTAAAAACTCATCTTTTACTTCAAACTGGGATCACAATGAAGTTTTGCATTCATACTTTTATTGAGGGTGAAATAGAGCCTTATAAAGAGAAATAAATCTTTCAGGCTGATGTGGAAAGGAATGATTTGACAGGAAAGATTTTTTTCTTACTACTGTAAAATGCTATATGCCCTTGACATTCAGTTTTCTCTCAGAATACAGTGCATTTACAATTCACAACATGAGAGGAATTTGACCCCTTTCATAATTTGCTTATCACACCATTGTACTTCAGGCCTTTGGCACAAATACAAGTTGCTACTATGAGAGTACCAATTTTTGTGTTACTGGATGACTAACATTTATCAGTTAGCTAATTGTAGACTTTTTGAACCCTTTTTTTACAACAGTACAAGCCAAAAATATCACATCATCAGTGTTATCTCATATAGTGTTGAATGGGTTATTGGGTAAAAACTCCATAAAAACAGTTTAAAGCAGCATATAATAAATGATAAAAAAATGTATCTAATTTTTTCTTAGGAGTGTCAAAGTTCATTTGTGAGAAAAGGTGATTCTGCTCATTGCCATTTAAGAAAAGGCTTGATCTGCTTGGACAGTCAGAGACAGTAGCAATTCAATTCTCAACTAAATCATAGAAATATTTTATTTTATAGAGAGCCACAAGTGAATAAGATTCAATCTGAACATCGCCAGGTGGTTTGAGACATGAATTTAAATGAATGGAATTGGGATGATCTGTTAAAAATCTGTGCCAAGTGATGTCTTGGACATTTTCCTTTGACGTGGATAAATCTAACTGTTTATCATTATGTTTAACATTATGTTAACATTTTATGATAAAGAAGTAATATATTTTTTAACATGAAATATATAATTTCATAGATGAATAAACAAACATGATCCAGATCTGTTGATAACTTTTAAATGCATTTGATAAACCAACACCTCAGAAGACTATGAGTAAGTTTCCAGGATTGAGCAATTAGGTGGTGTGACTTGATTTCTTAAGAGGCATGCCTGACTAAAGAATGACATCATAATGTGCGCTATGCCCTGGGTACAAAGATACAACTAACGATGACCTCACCATGATTGAAAAACATTATACACTCACAAGAATGTTTATTACTTCTTTCAAGGACCCAAATGCAGGTGGCAATTGCAGACAAGGCTCTTTTTCTGAATTTTTTATTGCTTTCTTTTATAATAACACTGCATTGTCGTCATTTTGGTCGACTGGTATTATTTTTTTTAAATTACTTGTTTATTTGCGGTTTCCTTTTATATGTAAAGACATGACAAAAATGTATATTTTTAGGAAACTCAAAATTTAGTTGGCTATTTATTCAAACTATACCTCAGCTTCTCCATATACATATAATTAAATGTTTATTGTGTAACTAAATCTTCTTTCCTAAGAATAAATCTTTTAACATGAAATATATATTTTCATAGATGAATAAACAAACATGATCCAGATCTGTTGATAACTTTAAGTGCAAATTATAAACCAACACCTCAGAACGCTATTATTATGTTTCCAGGATTGAGCAATTAGGTGGTTTGACTTGATTTCTTAAGAGGCATGCCTGACTAAAGAATGACATCATAATGTGTGCTATGCCCTGGGTACAAAGATACAACTAACGATCACCTCACAAATTTGTATTGCTTTCTTTTGTAATTAATGTAATGTACCCTTTATTGATCACATACAACCATGTACAGTACAACACTGAAATTATTTCTCTGCATTTCACCCATCCCTGAGGGAGCAGTGGTCAGCCCCTTTGAAGTACCCGGGGAGTTAGGGTTTCAGGATCTAGCTGAAGGACCCTACACCAAGTACACTCTGCTGGGACTCGAACCAGCTACCTTCCTATTGGGAGATGGCCGACTGAGCTACAGCTGCCCCTTTTAAAGAGGCTGCAGTTGGTCCAAAAAAGATGCTGCTTGGCTCCTAATATGAACTCACAATCATGAGCCAATCACACCAGTCCTTAGCTCCCTTACACTGGCTTCCAGTGCAATTCAGAATAACCTACTAAGTATTGTTGTTTATTTTTCAATACTTAACTAAACTAGCCCCAATTTACCTAGCAGACTTGATACATCCATATGTTACAAAATCTACAGCTGTGATCAATAGTTCAGCAGTTTCTTGTGCTGCTGCAATCCAGACTGAAACATAGATCCGACCAGACACCCCATAAACTTTGTACTGAACCCCAACTCCAAAGCAGGCCATCGACATAGCTAGCAGAGTTCCAAACTCGATAGAAAACCATTCTTTTCATTAGCTCTTCCAGATTAGACCCAGCTCCTATACTTCTTAATCTACGGTAATTATAGCGGCAACTGTTCATAATTATTTGCACTTTAATTGAATTTGTTCTTGTGAGTCATATTTCAGCAAAGACCAAAACAGACTGCTGCTACTAGAGCAATAAATGCTGGAGTGTTTAAAAAATTATGTTTGGTAGTTTTCTTTGGTGACATTAGACAAGTGCAGTACAACGTGAAGCTAAGCTAGCATATATGTAACCTAGCCAAGGACAGTTTAAAAGGGCATGATATCATGATCGCCATAGTAAGTAATACGTAAACCCCGTTTCGGTTCCTTACCTTGCTTTATAACTATTGAAAATGTTGTTGTAAGTCGGACGACTTATTGACAAAAACACCAGAATTTGACCGATTATGAGGAGGAGTGTGTGAAATTGGAAGGAGCCACCAGAGACGAGGGGATCGGTATACTTCCGGGTTAAGTACGGCATCAGGGAGGGCTGCAAATTGTCTTTTTTCTCTCGCTGTTTTGATTGCTTTTCGTAAAATAGCGACTCTTTATTAAATTGAGCAGCCAATTAGCTACAAATGTTTTGTTATCGCTATGACGAGGAGGCACTGCTTGCTTTTCACTCCAACTGCTTGACTGAGCACGTTTCTGGTTCAGTTGTGAGAAGTTATTGAGGAGGTAATCCGATCCTTTACTAGACAGAAGTACTTTGACCGTACCTCACTAAAACATCTACTAATACCAATCTTTGAAAAGGTCATCATTGCCAATGTTTAACATTGCTTTCCTGTGAAAACACCGCATCTCTAAGAAAACCAACTTTACGTTGTTTTCACTGGGAAGGATGGGCATGAAACACTGTGAACTAAAAAAGTATCTACAACAGTTACAACAGCAAACAGAAAGGAAAAAAAATTGGATTGTAGAAACATCCCAAATTTTTTTTATTTGCGATGGAGATGAATACAATTATAAAGAAGAAGCATAAAATGGAAATAATCACGTCAAGTAAATGAATGTCAAAATGTGTTAATGTTAATGTACTTAACAACAGCCTATAGAACCTATAGTTCTTATGGTATCGCACGTACGTACGTACATATGATCAGAGCAGGGCAGTGTCCCGCAAACACTTGCGCGCGTGAGCTCCTCCCGCTGGCAGTCACTTAGGTCAACTGTTTCCCACATCAGTGTTGACCCTCATTCTCCAAGTTGCCTTCAGCACCTGCTCCTTGTTTCGGAACGAACTGAAAATGTTTACTTTTACATTTCTTTCAGCGACAACATGGACTTTGCTGGCTCTCTTTTTCACCTTGATCCTGATGTGAGTACTCCTATTTACTTGATTATTACTCGCGATTGTTATGTCTCATTTCCGGTATTATCTTGACGACTGTATGTTGCAATTGTTTTTATTCTAAAGTTACTCCGTCTGGCCATTTTGGAAACTGAGAAAATTGGGAATATCTGGACCAAGACCTCTGCCTTTTGTTGGCACATTGTTACACTTCAGAAAGGTGAGGCAAACATAAATACTAAAAAACAACAACTTTAGAATTGTTCACGGTTGTGAACACCGGTAACTATACGTAAAGGCAGGAGGGAATTTTATCAAAAACATACTATATAGTGGTGAAACACAGTGAAGGAGTATTTTACTGCACAATGAGTACTTTTACGGTTGAGTTTTTAAGTACATTTTGCTGATAAATTGTGGGTCTAGTATTGTAGCAGCCTGCCTGACTTATATAACCTGTATTTTATACTGCTGGGAGACTGTAACCCTTAGATTCCTTATCACTTTACATTTTTTTTGTTTATATACTTCTTCATGTTTTGCAGGGATTTTTAACTTTTGACCGTGAGTGCCAAAACAAGTATGGGGATGTCTGGAGGTGAGTTGTTGCTCTTCTATTTGAGACCTAAGAATTCTTGAATTTGAATAATGGAATCTAGCCAAAAGATACATTGTTGGGCTCACAAGTATAGTAATGCTACTAATCATACATAGAATATCAAATTAACCATTTAAAAAAGAAATCAACAAATTCTATCTTTATTACCCAGAAAGGTTTCGGTAAAACTGTTTCAATCTTTGACAGAGCATTTTACTCTGAAAAGAAACCAGTAAACATGTCTGTAAAATAAATGAAGCAGAAAACAATGTTTAATTTTTTGCCTCTGAAATCGAGTTGAGCGGAATTTTTAATTATTAGAAAAATGTAAATACTTATGTAAAACCTGTACAGTAACTTAATATTCTACTTAAACAGACTATTTTTTTAAATGTATATTTCACTTTACATCACTGGTTAATATATTCTTTATACATTATCTTGAAGGATTTCAAGACAACTTACATAGGCATCTAGTTAGTTTTTTTTAAAATTTCATTTATGTATTTATCAGTTATAGCACATAGTAGAAATCACTCAGTAAACACAAATATCCATCTGGGCACAACAGTACCCAATGTAGACATTGATTAAAACTGAATCACCTGAAGGATATGATGAACACTACCTCTTAGTAAACTTCATGCAAATCCGTCCTTTAATTTATGGGTTATCGTCAAAAAACCTCCAAAAGTGCCCTGTCTGGCAATGATTAAGAAAGACATAATTATGACACCACTTCCTGCTGTCATGATTTGACATCACCAAAATGTAATCATCTCTAAGATATGCTAAAATCTTCCTCTGGGTAAAATTCATGCATTTTTTCTGTAATCTTGCAAATAACAAAAAGACAAACAATGGAATACAGTAGTCTTAGTGAGATAAATATAAAAACATTATTTTATTATTATAAAATAATAATAATAATAATAATAATTATTATTATTATTATTATATAATTTTTTTGAGATGATGACTATTTTAATGTGACTTTATAAAATGCTCATAGTGAGACACTCTTTGAGTTTATCAGCTATGCATAGCCTACAGGAACTAGCTTGTGTATTCCAATGCATTAATATACAATTTAAGGTAATAAAAAGTATATTTGTTTATTGTGAAGGAATGTTTTCTTCTTGTAAATATTGTCTAACATTTAGACAAACATAGCATACGTTTACTTACGCATCCACAAGATATTGTGTAATCAATAGTCTAAGCAATAATGTTTCACGCCGTGGTTTTTGTTGTGTGTTTCGGCAGGTTATATGATGCACGAGTACCAGTCATAGTGGTATCAGACCCTGAAATTGTTAAGACTGTCTTGGTGAAGGAGTGTCACTCCGTGTTTACCAACCGCAGGGTAAGAGACTATTCTTTTTGCATAGTATTGTACAACAGAGTAAATGTAAATGACTGCATGTGTTACTTAGGGATCTTCAGTGACAAAGTAACATTAGTGGTAATTTTTCTTTGCTATTTCTGGATTATAAAACTCTGGTTAGTCCCAAGCAAGACTCTACAGCTTATGTGAGTCATATTAAGCTGATATTTCACTGTAGTTTGAGGGGTCATGGATCTGGTTTTTATGTTATTGTTTCCTATTTTATTTTGTAAAATAGTTTCTTATTTTCTTATGTTTCACTCTACACTCCCTTTCTTCTCTCTCTTCCCTTCCCACCATGTATGTATCTGTGCGTGTGTATGTGTGTGCCGTACTCGTAATTACCTGCATCTTTTCCTTTATTGTTGAGTTAACTCATCTTTGTGTGACAGTGTCTTTGTTACACTTTGTTTTTAAGTATGTCTTCCCCCCTTTCTTTTGTTAGTTTTGTTATTGATTTGTGTTCTGTTATTGATGTCTTTCTTGTGCATCCAGAATTTAATGCAAGTTATTTTTCTTATATTTTTAATTTATTCTACTTTTTCTCTGCCTTAGTTTTAGATTAATAATATTCCCTTCCTTTTTTAGGGGGGACTTTTGGCATCATTTCATGGACTCACTTGTTTTTGGACTTTTTTAAATTTAAATATAGATAGACATTTCCTGAAATTAAACACTGTCTCCCATGTTATCACCTGCATTTTGGGTCCTATTTTAAACGGCACACAACATATTTATGAACATCAGGAAGGATTTAGACAGGCTTTGGTTGGTAGTGAAGAACTGCTAGGTGACTGGGCAACTGCAGTAACTGGGATAAGTGAGAGAGGTAGGAGGGGAGCTTGGTGTGCCATTTGGACAGAGGAAACAAAATAAAGAGAGGAATGAAGAGGTTCTGGAGAGTATAATTTGGAAAAAGGTTTGAAAACAAAAAGTGGGGTAGCAAGCAAGATGAAGAAAGTAGGCAGGAGTACAAAGAGATCCGATGTAAGGCGAAGAGTGAGGTGGCAAAGGCTACACAAGACACCTTTGAAGAGTTGTATGGGAGATTGTACACTTAGGAAGGAGGAAAGGACTTGTACTGGTTGGCGAGGCAGATAAATCGAGATGGGTAGGATAGAGTTGTATAGGATATGAATGAGAGCAGCATGACGGCAGTGAGGGGTGCAAAAGGTTGGACTGTACCAAGGGTCAGCTGTGGGCCCCTTTTTGTTTGCTATGGTGATGGTTCAGAGCCCACCCTTGGTGACAGATGAGGTCAGACCGGTGAGGATACAAGAAGAAGGTGCAGGTGTTTAAGTACTTGGGGTCAACTGTTCAGAGCAATGGCAGTGTGAAGAAGCGAGTGCATGCAGGGTTGAGTTGGTGGATAAGACTGTCAAGAGTTATCTGTGACAGACCGGGAGCAGCAAGAGTGAAGGGAAAGATTTACAAGACAGTAAGGATGGATGGACGGGATTAGAAGTGATCACATCAGAGGAAAATCCCAGGTTATACGTCTTAGAAAAAAAGTCAGCGAAGCCAGACTGATAGGTTGGACAAGTGAAAAGGAGGGATAGTGGATCTATTGGTATAAGGTTGCTGGAGAGGGAGCTTCCGACAGGAGAAAAAGGGGAAGACCAAAGAGGAGGTTTCTGGATGCTGTGAAAGAGGACTTGCAGTTGGTTGGTGTAACAAATTAAGATGCAAATGACAGGACAAGATGGAAACGCATGATACGCTGTGGAGAGCCCTAAAGAGAACAGCCGAAACATACAAATCAAAAATGTAGCCACCCCAAGTAATTTTTAATCATATTTTTGGCATCTACAAAAATAAATTCTAAATACGTGCTACAGTGTGAGAAGGAGAAATATTTGAGGAAGCAAACTTTATACTCAAACTATACTGTAAAACTCTGAACAAAGACTTAATCATTCAGTGTGCTTTTTTCTTCCCTGTCCTCAGGAAAATGTGATTGAGGGACGTATGGATGATGCAATCACAACTGTCAAAGATGAAAGATGGAGAAGGATTCGGAGCACACTATCACCATGCTTCACCAGTGGTAGACTGAAAAAAGTCAGTATCTGATCTTAGCTCAATATCTGCCATCTGTTTTGAAATTGTGATCTGTAGTGAGAGCAGGTGGATGAAAGCCTGGAGAGGCAGAGGTATGCACTGGAGAGAAAAGGAATGAAAGTCAGTCGCAGCAAGACAGAATACATGTGAATAAAATGAAAGGGAAGTTTAACGGTGAGGGTGCAAGGAGTAGAGGTGAAGAAGGTAAAGGAGTTTAAGTACTTGGGGTCAACTGTTCAGAACAATGCTGGAGACGGAGCTGGAGACGGATGCTGCCAGGAAGGAGGAAATGACCAATAGAAGAAGATCTGCTGTGCATATCTGTAAATACAGTTTGTGTTGAGTGTATGCATATATTCCTATCTGGCAAAGTACAGTACATTATTGTTTCTTTTTGGGTTTTTCTAGGTTTTTCCCATCATTGCTCGCTATGCTGACCGACTTATAGAAAAACTTGGAAATACAAATTGCGGTGAACCCGTGGATGTGAAACAGTACGTTGTTTATTTATTTCATGCCTTCATATAATCACATACATCTCTACACTTAATCCATGAAAACCTCCCCTATTTTCTCTCTGGTCTAGATTTGTGGCACCTTACAGTTTAGATGTTGTGACCAGTGCATCTTTTGGCGTTGAGGCTGACTCCTTAAACAATCCTAATGATCCACTCATTGTTCATATCAAGAAGATTCTTAACTTCAGTTTTTTGTCCATCCTAATACTAAGTATGTACTCATTTGGAGACCATTCAATCATATGAGCATTTATGGATTATTAGTATGTAAATATTAACAACTCTATGCTTTTCTTTCAGTGATATTGCCGTTTGGTGCCCGCCTGGTAAATCTCCTGAAAATTGAAGTTTTTCCCAAAGCTAGTATGGATTATTTCTACAACATCATTAAGAAGTTTAAAGACCAGCATCATACAGATGACTCTGTAAGCATTTAAGATGGCAGAAAATTAAAATAATCCCCTTTCCATCACTCAATGACGGATGAGAAGATTGATGCCTGGTGAATGCACACTAAATATGGGGCCACAGCTTAACGTTTAGTATCATAGTGCCTTTGTTCTGTCCAGGATTTGACAAAATGTAGCTGGCAACTTACCTAAATTGCTTTACTTAACATGTATGTCTGGGTTTACAGGGGATCAGGTGTATTTCTTTGCTTTGCATAGTGATTTACTTCTGTCTTTAGTGTTATTTGTCTAGTCCAACTAATATACCTTCTCCAAACCCAGAATTTCCTTATAGGTAGAAGAAAAAGCTTTAGGAAGTTGATTTGTTCCCTTTATGGGGAGCTAGTAGGTGAATTTATTCTTACGATTGGACATGGCCAGGCTTTTTGTTCTTTTTACAGTCCTAATAACAAACTTAATTAAGCCCCTGAGCGTGTGCTTCACATTTAAGGAAATGCACAGTTGTGCTGTCATACTTCTCATCCAACTCTTGGTGATGAACTATGGTGATGAAGTGAGTTCCCTAAAATGTCAAAGTTCACCTTCCAACCCATTGGGACTGAGGGAATGGAGAGGGTCATCGTTCGAATATAACCACTCGCTTTATTCTATCAAATCAATTTTATCAATACATTTTGTTGTAGTTTTATGTATTTTGTATGATGTCCATGGGTCTCTATGTTGTTCTAGATTCGAGGAGACTTTCTGCAGGTGATGATGCAAAATGAGATCCCAGAATCAGAGATAAAGAAAGAACAAGATCAGCCTAATAAAGGTATCACATACACACATAGCACTTTGAGATTTGATCCAAATGTGAAGTGCGTTATAAATTAATTAATTCATAAAGACAGCTCATTTAAACAGAGGCTCTAACAACATAAGCGATAAATATTTCTCCGCCATATTAGTCATTCAAGCAGGTTGGACGGCATCTTCATTAATTATTAACATTTCCAGACACACCAGCAGGATCAAATGTGAAGGATTAATTTATCTTCTTCAGCACAGCTGAATGGTCAAACATACAGTCTTTCCAGTGAAATAGTTTTGAGGATAGCAGCCATCGTCCAGACAAATCCCGAGACATTGGTAGAGGTACAGAGACATTTCCATGTGGGTTTGAGGCTTTGAATTGGAGAACATAAAATGTTCAGATGGAATAGATAATATCAGAGGCAATCCATGCATCACTGGTTTATGCACATGTGTGCCAGCCTTCATAATAGGCTTATCTGATGTGTGGAGGAACACTGCACCACTGGCTTTAAGACAGGTTATTGTTGGTGAATGATGGTATCACCTTGCATTTCCCAGTTTAGTGGAAAAATGTTACTAAATATAACAAACAATTACATTATTATTTTAAGAAGGATGCTTGTGTAGGTAAATCTCACAACATTAAACAAAAGTTAAAGAATTCCCTTTTTGCTGATATGCCTCAAAATCTATCCACCTCTTCCACATTATAAGATAATGTTCTTGGCAGAGGTAATGACCGTCAGTTAAAATGATATCTGGATAATTATATATCTCGATAAATGATTAGGTATGGGCTTACAGACTATTTCAATTTGCTACAGTATTATGTCACAACATTAACCCTGTAGTGGCCTGGTCGACGGTTTGGTTGAGCACAATTTGAGTCACTATTTCTCATAGAAAAATGTGTGCGACTTGACTTAACCTGTTTATACTTTGACTATGAATATGACCCAGTATCATTATGTATATGCTTAAGAGTAAGGGACCAACGATTGAGCCCTGGGGGACACCACATGTCAAAGGGGCCACTAAGGGGGAGGCATTAGCCATGACCATTGAAAAAGTCCTATTTGATAAGTAGGATTTTTTGTTCATATTAAAGCATGTGATGACTTAAGAAAGAATTATGTGACTTGATACAACCAAAGAGAAAAGGTCTAAGGAGTGTCAAATAGTTTTCTAAAAATACGCTTCACCTACATTCCATCAATAACAAAAGTTCAACATAAAATTCACAAAGAATAAAACTATTTTTCTGCATGGAATATGCCCTCATGTCTGCAAACCTAACATTTTGGTATTTTGTTGTAGGTCTGACTGAACATGAGATTCTCTCACAGGCTTTAATTTTTATCTTTGGTGGATTTGAGACCACCAGTGTCACTATTTCTTTCATCCTTTACCAACTGGCCACCAACCCTGATGCATTGCAGACTCTGCATGATGAAATTGATACCAGCCTACCAAAAGATGTACAGTAATTTTGAATGTGTTTGTACCTTCAATAACCAACACTACATCTAGTTCCAATACTTCAAGCATTTTATTTTCTCTTCAAGGCTCCTATTACATACGATGATCTGATGGGTTTACAGTACCTGGACCAGGTTCTTTGTGAGTCGCAGCGCGTGAATCCAACTGCCCCTCGGCTTGAGAGGATGTGCAAAAAAACTGTCCAGATAAACGGCCTCACCATCCCTGAAGGAACCCTGGTTGCCATTCCTGTACATCTTTTACACAAAGACCCACGCTATTGGAGCTCACCTGAGCTTTTCAGACCAGAGAGGTAAACGTACTCTGCACAAAGCTTTCAGTCTTTCCAATAATATTTCTATGACGAAGAGCCCTCTCTCACTGCAAAAACAAACAAAACATAATGAACTTGCAACCATATCCATATATTACAATGTTCATAAGACTGGAGGACCTCAGGAGCTGAGTTGTAGACCAGCTTTAAGAGGGCCTCTCAGTCAGAGAGAATAAAGTTGATGGATGCCGGATCGATTCATCATTATATCTGACTTTGCTTTAAACATGTTCATAATATCAGTCACAGGCTATTTTTCAGTAGCTTTAATATAAAATATTCAACCGATGTTGAAGAAGAAGTTTCCATTAAAAAACGGTGTAAGATGTTTCAGATATACGGTTCAAGGATGTCATACAGTTTTAATGACCAAGCCCTCGTAACTGCGATCCTTTGCGTTAGCGTAATAATTAACAAACTTTTTTTTTATGAACATAGACCTTAGTACAAGGAAGAACTGGAGTGTTTTGGAGTGTTCGGTTGTATATTGACACTAGAGGGAGCTTTATCTCCAAACATTTCCGGGCCATAATTTCTCAACCTTGTGTCCAATTTAGTCAAAACTTTGTGCAAATTAATTCCATCTGAGGAGATTGATAGTTATTCATATTTCACTCACTAACTTTTTCTTGTGAAACGATTTCATTGAACTAACTTTGAACCGTTGGTCCGTTTTAATCCAAATTTGGTGCATATGAATCAACTTGAGGAGATCTTCTTATATAGTTCTTATTCTACTCAGTAGGGGAAAAACTAATGGATAGATTTGCGTGAACTTCTACCCAGTGGTAGGCAAATCCCGGAGATGATTACATTTTGGTGATGTTATGTCATGACTTCATGACATTGCTTCATAAAATGTTTTTCTTAACTATTACTAAATAGGTTACTAATAAGGATCATTTTGCAGTCATTTACATGAAAATTTACTGCAAAAATGTCTACCTCGGGTACTGTTATGCCTCGGTATGCATATATGCATACATATATATGTATGTAGCATATATGCATACATATATATGTATATAGCATATATGCATACATATATATGTATATAGCATATATGCATACATATATATGTATATAGCATATATGCATACATATATATGTATATAGCATATATGCATACATATATATGTATATAGCATATATGCATACATATATATGTATATAGCATATATGCATACATATATATGTATATAGCATATATGCGCTCTCTGAGTGCTTAGAAGTAACTGTCATTGCACCCACCATAGATAATTAACAAAATTAGTTAATGTACAGTTTTAAGTGTGGATATCAGCAACAGTACCTCACAGTTGGGTCCTGTCCACTGGTTACTATCAGTAGCTCTCTGCTTTCTAATTAAAATAGTACATAAAGCAGTAATGTTTATGATGGCTCTTGTTAACACAAAGCGGTTGCAGCATGAATGGCTCTGCTCTTTCATTGGGGCCTTTAAAATTCTCAGACTGTCTGTATTGTCGTCTCTATGTGCAGGTTCAGTAAAACAGGTGGCGAGGAGGTGAACCCCTACTCTTACATGCCGTTTGGGCTCGGCCCTCGTAACTGCGTTGGTATGCGCTATGCTATTCTGGTCATGAAGATGGTTATTGTCCGTCTCCTGCAGAGCTACACTTTGGAAACATGCAAAGACACCGTGGTAAGATTAATGCATAATGCACAGCAACTCATGCATGATGATACAGCTCTCCTGTCATGCCAATGATTTTATTGTACTTTTTCCTCTAGATTCCCCTGGAATTTGACTGGAAGGGTCAGCCATCAACGCCAATAAAAATCAAATTTTTTCCCAGACAACAGTAGACTGTAGAAAAAGGATCTCCAAATACATCTAGATTATGCTTATTATTTTTTTGTCTGTGACAGGGTGCAATTTAAAGATATACTATTTTTACATTAGTGAAACTCATATCTTTCATAATCTCAACATCTGCTTTTTCTTGAAGTGTTTATGAAAAAATGATTTCTAAATGTTTTTTCTTCACTCCTATAAAGTCTTATTTTACCCTAAGTACCGAGAATCTCTTGATTTCTTGTATCTGGACTTATTCTGGCATCTGTGACTCACCTTTAAACTACTTTTGACATCAAACAGGAAATTGATTGGAAAACTGTAAGTAGAATAATGAAATCACTTTTAAGGGACATTCACAGCTCATTCCTAGGTTGTTGTAAAGGGCACGTCTGTTAAGGAATTAACTTCTCTTTTCTTGGACCCAAATTTGCAGACCTCAAAACAAATAGAAGCAGGGGAAAAAAATGAATTAGAATGGTTTAATGAAAAAGTATGCAAACATTTAAATGTGCATGAGCATTGCCATCATAATGAATTTACTACATTTACATGGGAAATCCATTCAGAACATAAGGACATGTGATGACAATCTATAGCTGGTAACAAAGTAGATTGAAATAAATAGAGTTGTAGCGATTTTTGGCCTCAGTAAAGATGACGTTTGGTACTTTTATTGTTATTTGTCGGGATATGCCACAGCATTTTGAAACAGAGGGCCAAATTTTGTCATTAATCTGCTTTTAACCTTAAGCTATGATGCTCCAGGGAGACATCCTTGTCAGCAGAACGTAGAAAAGTAACAGAACAGCACCGTCAGCAGAGGGGGCTGAAATGAGCAGTACATGTCTGTGCATTAAATGTTTAATTTAACTAATTCAGAGTGACTAAAATAATATTGGCAACATAACACAGAATTTAAACTTTTCACATTACACACATAAATATGCTGGTTGAACGGAGAGGCTGTCAGTGTTGTCAGTGCTGCAAAGGGATTTCCATCCATCTCTGCAGAGTGGATGGTACGGTTTCCCCCTAGTATCAGTTGAGAAAAAATAAATTAATCTGTAAATCCGTGGGCACTGATTGCACAAATCTGTACGCACGGATTGCATGGATTATGGAATGTCATCACATGTCACTGGCCCCTCAGTCACATCACATACACAAAACCTGCATTTTTTCTCAACTGACACAAGGATGGCATAGGCTCACATACAAAAGAGTTGTAAACAAAAGTTAATTTCTATTACAGAGCGGAGTAAAAAACTGCAACTGCCACAGTGCATTCTGGGTAAGACCTATGGAGTAGCTAATATGTTAGAAAATTAGATCTTTTTTGGAGAGAAACTATTTTTTTAATTTTTAATTTATTTTTTCAAAAAACAACATTGACGCAAACACAAAGTGTGAGATAAATAAACTCAAAGGATTTGTATTTCAGAGTTAATGGCCAGAGTTAATGTATCCTAGAAACAAATAAAAGGATAACGAAGATTGTTTCCTGCACATCCATGGCTGGGGTTTGGGACAATATGCAGCATATGGGTTTTTGGTGGAGGTATGAGCTGGAGAGAAGAGGAATGAAAGTCAGCGCAGCATACAGAATACATGTGTGTGAATGAAAGGGAGGCAGGAGGAACAGTGAGGATGCAAGGAGAGGGAGCAGGAGTTTAAGTACTTTGGTTCAACTGTTCAGAGTAATAGGGAGTGTGGATAAGAGGTGAAGAAGCGAGTGCAGGCAGGATGGAGTGGGTGGAGAAGAGCGTCAGATGTTATCTGTGAAGGAAGGGTAGCAGTAAGAGTGAAGGGAAAGGTTTTACAAGACAGCAGTGGCACTGACGTAGATACGGGGCAGAGCTGGAGGTGGCCGAGTTGAAGCTGTTAACATGTTCTATGGGAGTGATGAGGATGGACAGGATTAGAAACGAGCACATCAGAGGGAGGGCACAGGTTATACGTCTTGGAGACAAAGTCAGAGAGGCCAGATTGAGAGGGTTTGGACACATGAAAAGGAGGGATAGTGTTTATATTGGTAGAAGGATGCTGGAGATAGAGCTACCAGGCAGAAAAAAAGAGGAAGACCAAAGAGGAGATTTCTGTATGTGGAGAGAGAGGACGTGCAGATGGTAGGTGTAATAGAGGAAGATGTATCATAAAGAGAGCTATCGTCAGCAACCTGTCAGATGGATACGCCGGGGAATACAAACACTTTATGGAGTGCAATCCAGTGGAACCCAGACTTCCTCATCTAGAGGAAGACCGGTGCCACAATGTGTTCCAAAGTTGTGCAACAATTTATTTTTTTTACCCTTTTTCTCTTTCTAATAATAATGATGATTATAATATGTTTGATGTATATATATGCATCAATGTCTTAATAACCTGGTTTATCGCCTATATTTTTTCCTAAACGTCTCCCTTTTGCAAGTGTAGCATCTGTGATAAGATTAGAACCCGGCCTCTTTTTTAACAATTCACTTTGTTATTTCTATCTCTGCTATTAACAGACTAATTTCCCTGTGGGGGAAGCAGATGAAGAAGGAGCAGGTACCACCCCCACACATGCAGCACAGCAGACTGCGGACTATAGGCAGATATAGTAGAACTTGAGCTTCAGCAACCACAGCAGGAACAGCACAGCCCAATCAAATGTTTTCTGAAAAATAATTAAAGGAATCTTTCTCAGTCATAATTTGTCTGTAATTTTATTGCTTGTTTTTGATTGAATTTAATCTGGTTTCCTCATCATCGTATGAAGTGTGCCTCAGTACTGCCTTGTAGAAGAAAATCTTTCCCTAATAATACTGCACCTTGCAGAGGGGAGAACCCTGACATTAGTTTATTTCTTCGGAAATGGCTTCTGTCCACCAAAGAGACATGACAACCACTTCTTCTTGGACTTTTTTGAAGGAAAATGTGTGGGGTTTATTCTGCACTGATTCTGCTCACTGTTTGGGATTAGGAACATGGACCTGAGATGAAACAGGTCTGTTAAAAAATGTTTAAGCCTCTAGAGATTGTTTAAGTGTGCAGCAAAAGTGAATGATAACATACAGAAGAGGATTCATCTCCATTATAACAATCAATACCCTGTAAAACTATTTTTATAGTCGCTGTTTGGACATTTCCAATTACTGGTAAACCATAACATCAAATCCAGGTGGAGTCAAAATAAAATTGATAATTTCATTATATTGGCACCTGACAGTTGGTGAGATATGCTGTATAAGGAAGCAAATGAACATTTTGTTCTTGAAGATGCCTTTTTGAAGTAGGACAAAATGGGCAGGCCAAAAGAGCTGAGTGATTTGACAAGGGCCAAATGGTGATTGCTAGGTAACGGGGTTCCTCTCAATCAATGAGAGGGTAATGGGTGCCCATGGTTCTCTGATGCAAGAGGGGAGTGAAGACCAGTTGGTGTTATATCTTCCCACAGAGGACTACATAATAATAAGTAGGTTGTTTTAATGTTATGGCTCACAAGTGTGTCCTTTATTTATCCTTGTGAGGTCCGCTTTGAGATAAAAATCTGTTTTCCGAGAGTACCACGACAGAAGGTTGATTAGACTGTCTGAAAAAAGATTACAGGTTCCGTTTAATTTCCTTCTAGTCTGCGGTTCTCTCAGGATCCAGTCCACAGGACTTCCAGGTGAAGACCCCAGGGCCATCAGATCTTAGCTCTGCTCTGCTGCTCAGTTGATAATTATTTATAATCCTGTTCTCCATTGCATTTCTCTGCAAATAGAAAACTGTGCTCCAGGTTTGAATGGATTATGTGTTGCTCCAATGAAGGGTCTTTATTTTGCCTGTCCATCAATAAATGATGTAAAGACGCAAAGTTGTGATGTCACTGACTATCAAAAAGTGCTGGTTCAGATTTTTTCTTTGAAAAAAGCATTTTTTCACCGCCTCAGTTTAGACAGAGTATCAAAAACGATTGTTTGTAATTTTTCTTTTAGGCTGAAATGTTGGCGTTCATCACTAAATTTATGACAAACCCATTTTATGTCATCATGCAGCAAGAAATTACCGGCATCGTAAATACAATTGAGATAAATGACTGGAATTTTGTTGGTTATTTCTTTTTTCACTTCATCTTCCCTGCGTTCTGTTGTATTGCTGCTACGTTTATAAAAGGATCTTTGTTGACTGACAACTGTCAGCCAATAACCAAACTTCACTCTCACATTGAACAAGATTTTTTTTTTCTGGGGTTCAGGGCTGTTCACAACCACAATTAAAACTGTGGTACTGGACATAAATATTGGTTAAATTGACTTATATTTGAAATATTTGAAATGTAACTTACTGCAGAGCATTGCATCAACATCGAGTGTTATTCAACAAAACAGTCCAGACAGAAAAAGAGTCACAGGTTCTTTACCACTTTGTTTTTTAATAAGTTTACAACAAGGTAAAAACTGGGTCCAGTCATATAAAGGCTCTGTGAACATTAACTGTAAAACAAATGAAGTCAGTTTGTTGGGTCATAAATGATTGCGGTTTCCTGATTGACATTCATAGCTGGTAAAAGTGGTAAAACATGTCAAATATTGAAAGGGCATTTACCATCATAATGAAATAACTACATTTACAATGAGAGATCCATTCCATTAGAACTTGTGGTAGTTAGTAACAAAATACAGTGAAGACTGGAGAGGTTGTAGCGATCTTTGGCCTCAGTCACAGCATTTTGAAAGACACAAAAACATCTTTTTTTAAATCTAATTTAGTCGTTACCACACAGAAATAATATGAACAGAATAAAACAACCTTAAGCTATGACGGTCAAGCGAAACCCCAGTGTCTGCAGAACGTACACAAGTAACAGATCAGCTCCCTCAGCAGAGGGTGCCGACATGAGCAGTACGTGTGTGTCAGTCTTGGTCTGTGCATTTAATGTTTAAGTTAACTGATTCAGAGTTATGAAAATAATATTGGCAACATAACACAGAGATGAAACCTATCACACTTATCACATAAATATGTTAGTTTAGTGGAGAAGTTGTCACTGTGTGTCTTGCTTTAATGCTGCAAAGTGATTTCTGTCTCTGGAGTGTCTGCGGGTTTGCAGGTGGGATATCTGGACTTTGAGCAGCGGTCCATCATTTGTCTATAATGCAATTGTACATACACATATTCATGCGCAGACAAGAGCAGCAAAGAATAGCATAGTCTCACAAACAAAGTCTGGGTTTTAAACAAAAGTTCATTTCTATTAAAGAGAGGAGTAAAAAAGTGCACCTGCCACAGTGCATTGCAGTGGAAAGCTCTACAGAGTGACTACTGCATTAGAAAACGGAACTTTAATACAAACACAAAATGTGGGATAAAAAAGATAATAGTATTATATTACAAAGACATTTGGAGTCCTGAGTTTCTTAAACAAAACAAAAAAGGCCAGAGTTCTAGTATCCTAGGAACAAATTAAAAGATAAAACAATGCTTATGTTTCTAACACACCCATGGCTCTGGTTTAGGAGGATATGCAGCATATATGTATATGTGTGTTGTTGCCGGAGTGTACAGATTCTAATGAGGTGCGCCTAAAAAGTTGCATTTATTTGCAAAGAGTCCAATAATACTTTTTTTTTTTTTTTTTTTTTTTAAACTGTTCTTGAGTAGGAAGTTGAGAACATGTCAGAAGAAAATGACAGTACGTGATGTGATCAGTATTTCCACACAGAAAATAGTATTATCTCTTCAAATAACATTTTTGCTCCAAATTGAAGCCAATGAGCGATAACCCCTAAGTGGAGACGTGAGGAGAACGGCTGTGCACCAGAACATCTTCAAAACAGAAAATGCTCACAAACTGTGTTCTTTGAGTGTCGTTGTTGTGAACTACCATTAGGATTGGCTGACCAGCTCTCTACTTTAAGAGAGCCTACATACTGAAATTAAATCAACGGAATGACTGGAGTGCAGGCCGATGAAGGGTCAGTTTCAGCAGCCACTAAAGCCATGGTCTTCCTAAAATCCCGTTCCTTCGCTTCAAGAGCCTGTCTTCTTCAATTGTTTGGATTAAAAACTGTAACAGGCTGATATCGTGTCCTTAGAGTAAACCTGAATCTTGTTCTACTCAGGGGAAGACGTGTCGGAGTCCTCTAATTGTTGCCAGTGGAGAACTCATTGTGGAAAGCTGGTGCTGCCTGCCATGTAACCTAATTCTGAAAATCATTCCAAAAAAGAAAAACACCACCAAAAAACATTTTGCTGTGACATTTTTAGATTGCACTTCACTGGTTTCGTTTTTTCCTCTAATCAATGGGGCAGGTCGGATCTAAGGAGCAGCTACAGACTTAATTCATTTGTGACATAAAATAAGGGACAAAGTCAAAGACAGGAGAACGACATGCCCTGGAACTGACTCCCTCCAAGGTACGATGGATGATTTCCACTCATTTAGAGACAGTTTATTGGTGCTTGTATGGCATTTGTGGCTTATTGTAGTTGTGCCTGAAGTCCATGCAGCCAGCTGTGACAGATCAGGAGCCTTGATGCACTCACTTGATGCACTCACAGCATTTTCAAAAATCCCTCCTGCTGCTTTCAAAACTTTACCAGGAAAATATTGAGGATATTGTTATCGTAGTTGCCAACAGAGGGAACATTTACCAGCCGAATATCAAAATCTACTAGCACTTGGTGAGTGGTAATTAGAAAACCATTGTCACAAAAGTTAAGGTTAAGGACTGTAGGAAACTGTTTCACTGCAGATGGTTAAGGATTCAGTGTCTTGGCGTAAATGCCATAGCTGAACGGAGTTGAAAAAAAACAAAAAAAAACAAGAGCTCTTATATCCATTTTCTTGATGCAGAAAAACTTTTCTCAACATCGAATGGTGAAACGTAACCAATGTGAACATGTGCAGGTTGTGTTAGAAAAGTGTTTTTCCTGAGGCTGGACATGTGCTAAAATCATTTGTAAAGGTATGGACAATTTGCAGTATATCTGAATAGGAACTGCAGCTGTTGACTGGGGTGGATACTTGCTGGGTCAAGCTGACCTGGCTTTAGTGAGCTACTGGTAAATATAAAACATTTCAGGTAGAAATCATGTAATGTAAACCCTAGAACAGAGCGGCTTACTATGTAGCCAATATCCAAAAAAGGAACTTATCTCCAAGTGATTATGCATGTGCTGTGGATAGCATGTATACTTTGTCGCTGTGAGGGTATAAACGCAGAGATTTGCTTATGTAGATTTGATTTTAGGCCTCTCAAAATCCCAAATGCACCACCTCTTCAATGCCACATCATTGCAACAACTATAGGAGCAAAGCACGTATCCACTACGCTACAAACAGCAGCAGCTTAACGAGGATCTTGGAGGGTCTCCAAGTATCAGCAGTTGACAAGAGCTCAACTTGTTTTTACAATGAGTATTTGTTAATAACGCAAAATTAGGTACTTGCAGCACATTATTTCCATGGGTATTACACAGCATGAGACTAAAGTGTCTCAGCTGAGAAAAGAGCTGCCAGCTGGGCTTTTTCAACGGGTGCCTGGTGTTTATGGATGGGGGAAAAAAATTCCTTTGAGGATGGGCAACTTGGGTATTGATAAGGAGGTTAAGCCTGAGTGAAGATAATAGAAGAAAGCTCTGTTTATTTTAATTATGGGTCAATACAAAGACATACAAGAAGCAAATACGAGGAAAAAAAGGGTACTAAGAAATCTAATTTTCTATGCATCTAAATGCATTGATAACCTTTTTATAGTTGCACCCTGGCTCTCTGGCACAGAATCAAGTCATGAGATGTGGAGATATTCACCACATAGCTGTGGTCTGAGTTCAATACCGTAGAGCTTTAACATCCTCTACACTGTCCTGTAAAAACCCATACTTGATAAATGTACAGTACCAAATGATTACGTAAGGCATATTCATGTTATGTTCTATTTTATAGTAAATTTATCACACCAGAACTCCTCGTTGTGCCTGAGGATCATGGTGCCACCTAAGCCACGAGCAGTAGATTGCTACTTCTGTAACTCAAACACTTGTTTTTATTATTAAAAAACAAAAACAAAATGTCTAACCATAAAGATTTCTCCAAAATAAAAATGTTTAAGTGTCAAAGGTCTTTCCATTCACTTTTTCTGTTTCTTAATGAATGAGCATCTCCTTCTTACTGGTTCCCACTACAAAAAAAGTGGGAATTAGCACCAACCGCCCACTTAGTGCTTGTAAAATCTGGATGTGGCTGGTAAATGTTCATTAACGAAGAAACTAAATACTGGCCTTGCTTCCATTCAGCACTGCAGTTTGGCTGGTAAAATAATGACATATAGGTAAGGTCTTGGCAGTTTGGATGGGATGTTGTGATTAATCAGCCGTCATCGGACGCTTCCTCTTGCAAGAATAAATCCTCCCACTTCCCTGGATCACAGCAGTGATGTGACTGACCTTCTGTCCAGCTATAAGCTCACTACCATGCTGGAGGAGAGACTGTTGGGACGTTTGGGTGAGGCTGGACTCATCAGCTGTTGCAGGCATTGTGTTACCCGAAAATTTTGATCAGGTTCCCAACAGGGCTTGCAGTTTTTACCGACGTGGCTGGTGACGGGAATGACGAGCCAAGGAGGAAGGGCTGGAGGACGACGAGGGTGAGCATGGTGACATGGATGCCAGAGAGGCTGTCGCGGCAACGTCTTCAGCCTCCTCCAGCTCCCCTCCTGCGTGGAGCTCCTGGCTAACGCTGGACTGTAAGGCAGCTGGGGTCAACCACTCTTTGGGCAGGCAGCTCTGGAGGAATGGCACACAGGAGCTGAAGTAGGCCAGGCGGTTGACCCAGCGAGGGATCTCCCTGCCACACAGGATCTGAGGAGAGGAGGAAGGCACAGGAAAGAGTGGAATGATGAGAGAAAAAAATGATGATGATGTCAATATCTTGCTTTAGGACACTGTGTTTTAGGAGAAGAACTTCTACGCTGTGGTTTGGGTTTTAGTTGTAACTCAAACTACGGCCAGACCATTGTACTCAGGAACTATTACTATTATTACTATTATTCCATGTTGAATTTATTTGGAAGAAGTTGCCTATCAAAACAGGAAGGAAGTAAATAGTCAGTAAATTGAAAAAAGATTTTTATGAGGAAACATAAAAACATAGTTTTTGGAAAATGTGATTTTTTTTGCCTTGTGTGAAAATGAACAGCATTCAAACTTACCTGGAAGAAAGAAATGTTTTAATAATAATTTTAGTAATAATTATAAAACATAAAATGTAGGGACTCTCATGAGGGAGTCTTCTGTATGTATTTGATCCATCTAATGATTTTATTGCTTTTTAATGCTTCACTGTCTCTCTTGGCTTTTTGTATTTTTTTGCGTATTTTGACAATATCCATCTTCTTGTTGTTAATTATTTTTACATTTGATTGGCCTAAGTGTTTTTGCAGTTTGTCGTGTCATGTTGCCTTATGACTGTCCTGTTTTTGACTCGTCTGTCAAGGCACTTGGCAAACAGTTGTTTTTGAAGTGCTGTGCTATTATTTTGTCTTTAAGCAATGTCCATCAGTATATGTGTCTGGACCATTTCATTTCATTTTCTGTCACCAGGAGGGCATCATCAATTTTTGTATCAGGGGGCAGTCTTATAGCTCTTAATTTCTCCTGTCAGGTGTCACAAGTCATTCATTTCTCAAACTTCCAGGAAATGTCATCACATTTACTATATCTCAATTTTTTAAACTAACGTAAGAAGTTACGAAAAAACTTTCAAAAACTCTTTGATTTTCTATTATTCTATATTCTATAAGAAGCTGATTTACCAGCATGGGACCAAGTTCATTCGCACACATCAAACGTCCTCTCCGGACATTGTTTTACTTTTGACAATCAACGCATGAGGGCAAATGAATATGTTTAGGTTTCTGAGTATGATGTGGATGTAATACATAGCAATTTTGTGTTCATGTGAGAACATCTCTGTGTGTTGCCAACTGGCTCTGCTTGTCTGGGCTTGTATTTGTTCATCTTAATCCCCATCTCATTGCTAAATGTTTACTGTAATGCTCCCTGCTCATTAATCACACCTGGATAAGCCAACTGAAATTACACCCACATTAGCCCCAAATTCACACAAAAACGCACAACCACATCAAGTTCTTATCCTGACAACTCAGAAATCCAGACATGTTCAATTAACTGACAATGTTTATGTGCAAAGTTGTGCACTGATGTACGGCGTGTGTATGTGCGTGTGTGCGTTGTGCATACCTCTGAAAGTGCTGAGGAAAAGTGGTTGCAGTTCTTGTGCATTAGGTGATAGGCGTTGCCTTTGTACTCCTTCCCCATCTCCTCCACGATCCGCTCCACATCTTCCTCCGTGAAGTCGGTACTGCCCAAGACGATGGCTTCCCTGGCGACATAAGTTGGGAAAAGATGAAGGAATATGGAACTAATTATTGCTCCTAAGTCTCCAAACATCAATTTTTTCCAACTCGATGTTTTGTTTAAAACTATTTTTCCCCCACTTAAATACCTCAGAAAAAATTACTCATACAAAGAGATGTTTGTTGTCACGTGTCAGATATGTGTAATTTACAAAGATTTTTCCTCTCTCAATGGATAAAGCCATCAGAATACCTAAATGAATACCTAAAATTGAATAAATTTTGAAAGATAATCAAGTATAGGACAGATAGAACAAAGTTCAGGTATCACGAGGTAAAATTAGGGTTCCTTGTCTGATGACCTTATACTGTATGTCTAAAGCAATTTTCACAGAAACTCGTTCATGTTTTAGTCGGGGTCAAAGCTGTGAATCCACAGACTCAAATTACATAAATCCAACCTAATAGCTAATAGTAGGTCTAAAAATAAATGGTGGAATGGTCCTTTTAAAATTGATTTACCAGCATCAAAAATTCAAACCCTTACCGAGACATGTCTGTATGAGATTCTCATTTGAAACTATTTGATGAGAAGTGCAATAACTAGAATATTTTCACCTAGTCAGTCTCTTTCAAGTTTATAGGAAATCATTTATTTAGCTGATGTTTTGCAAAGGTAGGGATCTGGCTGGTCTTTTTATTTGGCATAGAGAGTTTGCAGAGAGGATATTTGCAGCAGATGATCCATACTTATGGTCTAGAGGCCTGCACAGACACAGCCAGAGTGTGTTTGTGTGTGCCTAAAGCCACAAGGCAGATCAACTAGGGCGGAACTAACACGTAGCAGCACAGTAGCTCTTGGGAGGCTGACAGATCAACTCGTGAACTGTGAGCAGACTGTCTCCTTCATGAGCTGACTAGACTGACTATTTAACTTTGAATACATCCAGCTACTTGTTGTATGTTAGACTGAAAGATTTATTAACTAGTTTATTACCAATAGCTACTTACCTGTCAAAACAACCAGCCGGGTGTCTGACCACCCATAAAACGTAGACTAACACGTAACAGACTGACTAAACAATCCAACTGTTGGATGCACATTGAAGAAAAAAAAAACTTAACCTAAGTGTTACGGGGCACATACAAATGCCAAATATCCAATACATACTTGAACTTGAAGGTCTCGCCGAGTTCAGTTGCATCACCTGGTGTAATTTCAAAGATCCCTGAGAATGGGTACGGGTGTCCACCATAGGCAAACTCTAAAAATTCATACACAAACAAAAACATAGTTTTGAGTAAGAACCACTTTCAAAGCTCTTTTATAGATAGATAAGAATTATATTGGATAATTTCAAACACAACTTGAAGTCAACTAGTATATGTAGCATCTTATTTCCAGGAAATCTCACCTCTTCCATAGATCTCAATCCCTGAGTGAAAAACTCCAATGCCCATAGAGCTGGTAAACTCATTGATCCAGTACTGAAAGAGAGAGAAAATATGTTTTTGTATATTGTATAATCAGCATATGTTTTTAACATTACCTGTCTGGACTGGCTAAGTTTCATCAAGCTGCATTTCAGGACAAAAATGAAATTACTCCATCACCCCACTACCTACACGTGGGGCTTTAAGACATGCCGCTAGTATTCACAAAGTAGAAACTCGTTTGAATCTTTATCTTCTTTTAACGTATTATAATACTTTCAGTACTAGACTTCAAATCAACATAATAAATCAACATAATAAAAGATCAAGCAGTGTTCACACATCACCTGGCATCAACAATAAATGCAAAAGCTGCAAAGTTAAATATATTATTGGCCAATGGGACCGAGCCGCAATGAGGTTGTACTAAGTTGTGTTTCATCACTTAACTCACAATTTCTTGCAATAATAACAAAACAAAAAATATATATAATAAAATATACCATCTCTTAGATCGGACCGTTTTTTTCCTTTAAAGTTTTAAAATCATAATGAGTAATGTATTTTAAGTGCTCTTATTTTGAAGGATTACTGTGGTAGTAACAAGGCTGGTCGGCAGTGTGTAATGTGTATGTATTCTGACCTGTTGAAATTCATGAACCCTCCTTCCTCCCTGCCTTGCGTATCTTCAACCAACTGTATGATATTTAGAAGTAAAAATAAAATCTTGTAAGCTACGTTCAGCTCCCGCTACTTTAAATATGCTTTGCCGCACACAGGAGCACCCACACATAAATGCGCGCACACTCAGTATAAGGTAATCGCAAAATTGTATAGATATAAATGTAATGTTGATATGCGTATGTGTATGTAAATGTGTGTTTTCCTGACTTGTTTAAATATTCATGCATAAGTAGTTGCTGTCATTGTTATTTTTCCTGTAGATGTTTGTTCCAGTATATTGCCCCCCCCAACTACTTTTCATTTGGGTTAACATCCATCCCAGAGCAAATGCATCTACAGCCACAGAACACATTAAAAACACACTAGATGATCTTGATCTGGTGTCTCCTGATGCCCCCAAATTCATCATGGGCGATTTTAACCACTGCTCAGTAGAAAGATCGCTAAAAGGATTCCTTCAATATGTCAAGTATACCACCCGTCAGGGAAAAACATTGGACAAAGGCTATGGTTCAGTCCCAGATGCCTATAGAGCCGTCTCCCTCCCCCCTCTGCGCTCTGCTGACCACCATAGCATACAGCTTGCTCCTGCCTACACCCCTGAGGTAAAGAGGACAGAGAAGTTTATCAAAGACATCAAACAGTGGACACTTGACCGCATTGGAAGACTGCGAGGGTGCTTTGAAGCAACTGACTGGAATATATTTTCATCTTCTTCTTCTGACCTGAATAGGTGGATACAGTGTCAGTATACATCTCTTTCTGTGTGGACAACATCATTCCCACCAAAAGGGTCACAATCTTCCCGAACAACAAACCTTGGGTTACTAAAGAGCCGACAGAGAGGTCAAACACGCGATAAAAATTGCCAAGCTGAGATACAAAAACAAAGTGGAGCAGCCTTTTGCACAGGGGAATCTCTGCTCAGCTTGGCAAGGCCTTAAGAACATGGCAGCTGTGACGGTTTTACCAACCGTAAAACCATCCCGGTTGCAGGTTGCAGCTTCACATCACTTCCTAATGACCTCAACTCTTTCTTCACCAGATTTGGAAACGATAACAGCACCCAGCTCAAGTCAACGATTTCCTCACTCAGATCCGACGACTAAATCAACATCATCACAAAGGAGTTGGTCAGAGCCCTTAAGGAGGACCAGACAACATCTGTGGGCGGATACTAAGGCTTTTTGCTGGGCAACTGGGAGGTGCGTTTCAGCATCTACTCCAAAGCTCGTTGACCAACGGCACAAATATGTCTCTGATATCCTTTTTAACTGTAATGGCTCTCCACAGGGCTGTGTACTCTCTCCTCTTCATCTTCTACACTGACGACTGCGGGTCTGCTCAGCCAAATTGGCACTTGGTAAAATTTGCTGACGACACATTCCTCCTTTCTCTGCTTTCAGGTAACACACATCACAGCTCCAGCTCTGCAGGAGTTTGTGGAGTGGTATGAAAACTCCTGTCATGAGCTGAACATAAATAAAACCAAGGAGATGATAGTGATCTTCTCCCCCAAGCAGAGGCAGCTGGAGGAGGCAGTCTCGTCCAGCGTACAAGGAAAGACGGTGAAGAGTACAAACACCTTGGAACAATATTTGACTGTACGCTGAAATTTTCCTCCAACATTCAAGACGACCTCAAAAATTCCAGAAGACTGGACTTACTCAGGAATCTAAAATCATTCTGGGTCAGCAGAGACACCCCCATCACATTCTACTATTCCTTCATTGATAACGTGGTAACGTTTTCCTTCATCTCCTGGTTCCACCCCATTACCCTGCAGAACAGAAACCACCTGCTGAACATAGCAAAGATCCGCTATAAAATCATTGGGCATCCTGTCCGAGCTCTAACTACCCTGTGCGAACAGCGGACTATAAAATCAGCTCGCAGTATTCTACAGGACCCTTCTCATGTAATGTTCCCTGAGTTTGAGTGGCTGCCCCCAGGACGCAGACTTCGCTGCCCAGGCTGCAGGACTCAGAGGAGAAAGACAAGCTTTGTCCCCAGGGCTGTCCAGCTCCTGAACACCCAACCCCCTCGATCCAGTAACCCAATGAAGCCCCCTCCACCCCAACCATTAAATCATAGATATTTTTGAATCGCTTTGTCACTATTGGTAGTAGGATGCCTAAACTACAGTCCATTGAGGTTGCACGGATAGACCAGCTCCTCCAGGATGACATCAATAAGTATTGTCATAGGAAGATTTGCTGAGTCTCCAAGCACAGTCTCAAGAGCGTGGAGGAGATAACAGGAGAGGGGCCGTTATAAGATGTCAGGACTGTAAAAGGCGACACATCTGCTCTTTTCTTCGAGGAGGAGGAGCACTGCCACAGGCCTAAAAAATACCTCCAGCAGGCTACTTGTGTGCATGTTTCTGGAAAAACCGTCAGAAACCTATTCAATGAGGGTGGTATGAGGGGCCCAACAACATCATGCCACAGGTCCTCTGGCGGGACATGTTTTCACAGCCCAGCACCATGCAACTCGGTTGTCTTTCGCCAGCCAAGGCCAAAATTGCCATCCGTTCCCCATTCTCCTCACAGATGATAGGACGCTCATGTTGAGCACAAGTGGTAGACAGCAAAGAGTCTGTAGACACCGTGGGAAACATTAAGCTGATTGTAACATCCAGCAAGACCAGCGTGGAAGTCGGTTGAGCGTCTGGGGTACCATTTCCTTGGCGGGTTGCGCATCATGAATCAGATTGATGGTAAACTGTTAAAGGAAGACCCAGATGTCGGCCGTGTAAAAGAGATGTGGCTATGCTGTCATCAAAGCAGGACAGCTTGTGCAAACTGAACAGGGAGATAAGATTGAGCTCGACGAAGATCAAAGACACCGTAAGATTGGCCTGAAGACTCAAGCTCACAGAATGTTCAGGGCACGTGAGTCAGTGGGTAACAAAAACTGCCAACCTCGTCGTCTACATGATGACCTCAACACAGCAACCCATCACTTAAGTTACCATAGCTGATAATTGGAAAATTTTGTGTTTGTGGCAGGAATTCTGGAACCAATATTTGACTGCTATTCACAATAACAATACCCCTTTCAAGAAAGAGAAGTTTACCTACTTGAAAACGTATCTGACGGGGTCAACTTCAAAGGCAGTAATAGGACAACCCCCTAACAGACAGTAAATATGATGATGCAGTTGATACATTTAAAAAACATACACACGTCAAAACTCTTGAATCTCACTACCGCACATCATCTGATGTTAGTGAGACAGGTTTATGATGAATGTTAGATTCAGATTGCTTGACTGTGAGTGGTGTCAGACACCTACGGAAGCATGTTATGCCCAATACTAGTACAGATGATACCGGAGGACTTTGCTCTTGACTATCGGCGTCAGAATGGAGAAGATGATGTGTGGAAGGAGGGAGGGTGTGTTTCGGTGCTTAGGTGTATCTAAGTGTTACTGATATTTAATTCAGAATGCATTGGTTTTAGTTATTCCCGTTTTAAACAAGTTAAATATTGCTCAAATTGTTTTAATTTTACTGAAAGATGATGGTGAGGGAGAGACAAGGGATGGATGGAGGAGAGAGAAACAAAGAAAAATGGGAGGCTATGGCTATGTGTGTAACCGCGAGTTGATTTAGAATCTACTAACTTTAGTTATTCCTGTTAGAAATAATTCCAGTGTTACTTAAATTACACTATTTTTACTGCAAGATTATTTTGTATGGCCATCAAACTTAAGGTTGTACGATGTTTTGATATACCTCCTGAAAATGCCTATATTTCGATATTTATTTTGTTGATGAATTACTACATTGAGATTGCACTGAATTCCTTTCACTTTAATTTCAATTTAGAGAAATGCTATGTTGGATTGAAAACAGATTCCCAGTGAAGACTGGGCTATTTTTTGTTTTGAAATAATGCCCTGCATTATTTTATTTTTTACCATCCTATAACCCAAGACCACTACCGCATCGCTGAGTGAAGGTTGGAAAGTCTAAGAGGGAAACTCAGACGAGTTGCTACGCTCTACAGCCTATACTATGATTTGGTGGAATTGAAAGGGACGGCTGAGGAAGTGCCACAGGACAATACATCATCACCAGGTAGTGAGACATATTATCTCCCTCATCACGCTGTATTGAGAGAGTACAAGGTGAAAACTAAGCCACGAGTTGTGTTTGATGCTTTGTCCTATGAATGTTTTATCTCCTAACAGGACCAAAACCGTAATCCAGATTGATGGGCGTTTTGATAAGGTTCAGAGTGCATGAAGTTGAGTGCATGAAGTTGCATACATGGCAGACATCGAGAAGGCATTTCGGCAGATATCATTGTGAGAGATCAGGGAGCTGTAAGATTTCTGTGGCTTACAGGCCCACCAACTGAGGAGAAAGGTGAAAAGCTGTGTGTGTTAAGAATGACCAGAGTAATCTTCAAGTCTTTTTTTTTTCTCGCAGCCACCATAAGGAAGCATCTGAAGAAATGCAAGTCAAAATATCCACTGGTAGTGAGACATCATCAGAAAATCACTTTATGTGGATGACTGTATTGCAAGTTCACAGGAAGTATCAGAGGCTCATCCGGTGAAAACTACAGCAGGGGCATCATGTCTTTGGCAGGCATTCACTTTTACAAGGGGCAAACAGCTCTTCTGAACCAAAGAAAAGTGGCAGGAGAGCATGATTGACTCTGCCATGGAGCCGGAGACACACAGGTCAGTACTGAAAGTTCTGGGCTTAGTGTTGAGACAAACAACTGATGATTTTTTGTTTGACCTGAGGGACGTGCTTGCCGTTCTGAAAGAAAGGGAGAATACAAAGAGAAGCGTGGAACTGGCCCCTGATCTGACAACAAAATGGCAGCAATGGTGTTTGGAACTCCCTCAGCTGCACCAGCTGTCAATTCAACAGTGGTCCAGAACAGACATCAGCTGCAAAACAATCACACCTTGAAACTACGTGTGTTTTTGAGATGCAAGCGAAAAACATTGTTCACCTGTGCAGTAACCAGACTAATAAACTTGGAACTGGTCTCTGATTTGTCTACTGAGAACTTTGTAAGCCTTGAAAAATGTATCGCCAGAAGGGGATTATGCAAGGCCATATTATTCACATAATGCCAAAACGTTGAAGAGAGTTGATCAAGGTTTGAAGGGGCAATGGAGTAGCATAAAGGATCCACTGCTGTAGGAGTTCTTCTCAGGAAAGCGGTTTATCGCTGGAAGAGCCGCCTGTTGCAGCGGATTCCATGACTGGACTATATATCTCTTCTGGCTTTGGAACTCCTCAGGATCCCGCAGTATAAGCTCAAGACTGTTTCTAAAGAGAGAGATGTCTGGAGTGACCTCCTTAGCCGTGCTACCACCACTACCCACCCTCAAATAAGTGTAGGAAAATGGATGGATGGAGATGCCCTTTACCATCATTACTTTAAATCAAGTATAAAATATGGTTTAGTTGGCTTATAGTTGCTTTTTTAAAAATTATTATTAAATTTATCACAATGAAAATATCATAGAAATCATGCCTGACAAATAAATACCAAATACGACATGTATCCCTCTTTGAGTAACTGCGTTTGAGAACCGCAGACTGTGCCGACAAACTCAGGAGGATCACCGTTTTCATAGCATGGATAGTGGTACGGTTACTTTAACGAAACTTTCTCAAATCATTCAACCTCAGAAAGGTTGAATTAAATCCTGTTTGTAACAGTTGTGTTGCCTTGCTCAAGAATGACTGCCCCGAATCTACAAGAGCTGGTTCTCAAGCCTGAGGAGCTGCTTTAGCTGCTACAGTCTGCTGGTTATAACAATCCACTCAGAAGTTCAGAATCCAATTAAAACAGCATTTCCTAACTAATTACCTTGTCTGTTTGGTGAATCTGCCAAAAAGGGAGAGTTTAAGACTTTGAAAATCACCTAAACACAACTATAGGCTCAAAGACAATAATTAAGATTACTGAATGCTCACGGTTTGGAAGCAGTGAACTCCAAGGTATGGCTACGTGCTGTAGAAGATAAATTAGTGAATCCCTAAAAGGACACAGTTGGATGCCCAAAAAATTATTTCCAAAGCAAGAGATGGATGAATCTGTCTGCGTCTGTCTGTGAGTATGTGTGGAGTGGGGGTGGGGTTAAGGACATTTAAAGTAAGCTCATCTGCTAGGTCCGCCCCCTACCACTGGTGAAATAAGACTCTTATCTTGGCCCTCATAATTTGAAAGCTCATTAAATCCTGCCTCCTCTACAGATTAGGAGCGAGCAGAGAGTTTAGATGTGAGATTGACAGCAAATTTGGGTTTTAATTAATAAATTAATGACATGAAGTGTGAGAGATGGAAAAATAAATGGATTATTAAATGACAAGTGGGTTCTGCACTTTTTCCAAGGCCTCTGCAATATATCATTCCACTCCATGGTGGAAATCAGCGCTTTAATTTTTCCTCTCAAGGATTAGAATCTCCGACAATGTTAATAGGCGTATGAACACTATAATTTTTTTGGTCACAGCACTAAATTTGCTTTGTTGTAAGAGTTGGTTTACTCCAGTTGTTGGAATACAATTCTGAGGGCTGCTAATCTGATGAAAGTAGTAAAGTGTACCTGGCACAAGAACACACTTGATAAGATGAAATGTAAAATTTAATATTTAAGGTATTGAAAAGAAGATTATTACCACATTGATTAATTATTTGCTTTAGTCATACATTAAACTCATAAGGGAGGCAGTGGATTAAGTTTACTACCATTGTATTATACTCTACAGTGAATGATATTGACAAACACTTTGTGGCCACTTGATGAATAAACCTCAACCATCTAATAAAATCTGATAAAAGAAGTATGTCCAATGTTCGACCTTCACAAAGTTTATCATGTTTTAGTCACTTTGTTAAAATTTGAAAAATCCAATTGTTATCATAGAGTGTAAACAAAATTTATTATTGTGCTTTGCCAGACTGAGCACTACTGCAACTTATTCTCTTGTCTCACCATGCTCGACCTTGTAAATTAGACCGTTCAAACTGGAAACATGACTGCTGCATGTAACAAACCGATCCAGAGCAGCATTCATGAGACAGAATAACACAAGCTCTTCTGCTGGGTATCTGGCTAGATGACACTTTTGAACTTAATACCCGACCATTTCCTTTAAAAAGACATTCACACATAAGACATGCTGCCGTGAGATGCTGGCTTTCAGGCAAACAGGTGGTGTAAAGATAATGCTGCCTCATTAGAGCTGCGTACTAAAGCACTCAGAGCTAGCCCGGAAATCCACTTAGGAAAGCGGCCGAGAGGACCTAACAGAGTGGGGACGTGGAAAGAGAATGAATGGCGTAAGGCGTTCTGCAGGGGAGTCTGCAAACATATTCCTGGAAGTCACATAACAGCATTTATGCTCAAATGGAAATTTCTTTGAGCAAATGATCCGTGTCTTATACAGGAAAGTCTGATTGACATGTTGCCCAAACAGTTTCAATTTGTCTCTGCTCGCAACCAGCCAGCACATTTTTCTACCAATGGTCATTCCATGGTGTGAATATATGCGATGGCAGTCCACAGTGTACACCGCCTCTAGCCAAATATCAGCTGGGATATGTTCTAGCACCCCGTGACCCATCACAGTATAAGCAGTTACAGAAAATCAATGGATGTTTTAAGTATGAAGACTGAAAACAGGGTGAGACAGTAAATGGCATCAATCTCTCATCTATACGTGGTCGCAAGTTTAACATAATAATAATATTTTCCACCAAAGAGAACGCTCCTTTAACCCCAGTCACAAGACGAGTCATAGAAGTTCGGTTAGTCTGGCAACCTGCAACCAGTGAGTCGGTCTTCAAACTCTTATTGACGATCAACTATTCAGCAAGCAAATCATCTGGCACACATGATTTAAAAACCTTTGGGCAACATAAAGCCCAGCTCTTCAGTTTCCTCTAAGGTGGTAGACTGTGAGTCTACCAATCAGTAGACAGCATTGTTCCCCACTGGCAGTCACTTTTCCTACAGTACTCAGACCAAAACAACCAAATCAATAGACAGAAGAAGTGGTTAAAGTAAAGGAATTAATTAACAAAAGTCATAAGCATATAGGCTAAAGTCCCACATTAACACACAAAAAATGTTTGTATGGGTGTGACTCGATCTACAATAAGGCTGTGTTTTGACAAGAAACTTTCAATACAATATTCAATATACTGAGATAAATTTTAATATTATAAGTGAAGTGATATTCTGTTTCAAAAGCCTGAAAGGGATGTGAGCTCTCTTCTTCCTGTCTCAGGTGACATTGGAGTGGAAGAGTCCAGTGACTGAAAATAAATTCAGCCTCACGATACAGTGGTAAGGAGTTTAGACATATCAAAAAAATTAACAACACTGCAATGAATACTTGAATATCATCATCATTTATCATTTGCTATGCAAGACAGTTTCATATTCAATTGTTCTACTGAAGTATACAGCCCTATTTTGCACTGTAATCTGCATGTGCAAGGACAAACTCAATCAGCGTGCTAATCAAAAATCCTTCCGTCTATTTCTCACACATACACATACATAATATAGATGTTTAACCTCACTGGCATTGGTAACAAAAAAATTAGCAAATGAACCAAAGACCGAGGAGTGCCCTTAAGCGTACAAGCATTCATGTCTATGGTAAGATATGTAGCGTTTGTAAGCCCTCGCAAAAGAAAGTGTGCCAATGCCCCTGTAGCCATGAGTGAAAGCGAAACAGAGATAAATGCTCTTCCATCTTTACAGGGCAGAAATAAATGTGAATTTCAAATGAAGTGAAAAATAAGAGGAAGGGAAAGAAAGGGAGGGAGAAGAGACCAGAGAGACGCTGTGGGAGGAGACAAGAGTGACCATCAAAGATAGGAAAGAATTATACGAGGAAGAGTGAAGGAGATCATGTTTATCTGAAAAACAATCTAACTTCAGGCCTGGCATATACTGACCGTCAGGTCAAAAGTAACACAACAGAAGAAAATGAGATTAAAAATATTAATGTAAGAGGAGCAGGACAGCAAGGACCTTTATATTAAGACATGAATGAGAAAACTCTTTGAAATCTTTAGGTGCTCTTTGAACTAGACCAATATGCCCATCTCTCCTCAGGGATGGGTTAAATGTAGAGAACCAATTTCAAGAAGGCTCTTGTATAATTGTATGTTACAAATAAAGGCTTCTTCTAAAAAAATATATAGGTGAAGGAAAAGAAAAGAATGTAAAATGACAAAAGCTTGGTGAACATTTATGTTAAATTGCTATTTTCTATCAAAACATCCACGAATACAGTGCCATAAATCCTCTGCCTGTCTGAGAAAACCATTTCTATCCCATCCATGCCACATGTCCCCCTGGGAATCAACAGCAATCAATGATTCATCAACACATCAGCCAATTTGCAGCCCCCCTGTCCCACTGAGTCACTTCTTCAGGGTGACAACATAGTGACTCAAATTCAACCTCCGCCTGGTAAATATTTTCCTTTCAATGTGGTTAAAATGTTTACTTTAGAGAACAATGATTTTCATCCAGAGTGTACTGGAATCCTGAAAAACCAAGACTATTGTTTGTTTGTTTCGTTTCGTTATCCTCCGCTTATCCTTGTCCGGGTTCGGGTCGCGGCGGCAGCAGTTTCGGCAGGGAAGCCCAGACTTTCCTCTCCCCGGCCACATCCACCAACTCCTCTAGGAGGATTCCGAGGCATTCCTACGCCACCCGAGAGATGTAATCTCTCCAGCGTGTCGTGGGTCTACCCCGGGGCCTCCTCCCAGATGGACATGCCCGAAACACCTCCCCAGGAAGGCATCCGGGGGGCATCCTGACTAGATGCCCAAACCACCTCAACTGACTCCTCTCGATGCCGAGGGGCAGCGGCTCTACTTTGAGCCTCTCCCGAATGTCTGAGCTCCTCCCCATATCTCTAAGGCCGAGCCCAGCCACCATGCGGAGAAAACTAATTTCAGCCGCATGTATCCGCGATCTCATTCTTTCGGTCATGACACACAGTTCATGACCATATGTGAGGGTCGGAACGTACATGGAAAAAGCAGAGACAGGATCCTAAGGCCACCGAACCTGAGACCCTCCGCCACATGGCTGCGCCTAGAAATTGTGTCCAACCGCAACTGGAAACGAATCTGATTTACTGCCGGTAATGCGAACCAGACTCCGACAGTATAGAGATCTGACGGCGAGTAGCATTGGGCCATTGACTCCATTCTCTCGGAGCACCCCCCAAAGGATGCCCCGAGGGACACGGTCGTAAGCCTTCTCCAGATCCACAAAGCACATGTGGACCGGTTGTGCAAAGTCCCATGTCCCCTCCAGAACCCTCGAAAGGGTATAAAGCTGGTCCAGTGTTCCACTACCAGGATGAAAACCGCATTGTTCCTCCTGAATCCGAGGTTCGACTATCGACCGGACTCTCCCCTCCAGTCTCCAGTACCCTGACGTACGAATGACCGCTTTCCCCCCGAGACGCCGGACGGTTTGCCATAATTTCTTCGAGGCCGACCGAAAGTCTTCTTCCATGGTCTCACCGAACTTCTCCCATGATCGGGTTTTTGTTTCTGTGACTGCCGTAGCCACTTGTCACATTGCCTGCCGGTAGCTGTCAGCTGCTTCAGGAGTCCCACAAGTCAGCCGTGCTCTGTAGGACTCATTCTTCAGCCTGACGTTATCCTTCACCTCTGGTGTCCACCAGCAGGTTCGGGGATTACAGCCACGACTAGCACCGGCAGCCTTGCGACCGCAGCTCCCAGCAGCCGCCTCGTCAATGGCAGCACAGAACATGGTCTACTCAGTTTCCATGTTACCCGCCACCCGGTAGAATCTCTGCCGGTGGTGGGATTCGAAGACCATCCTAACAGGGTCCTCAGCCAGACGTTCCCAGCAGACGCTCACTATTCGTTTGGGCCTACCAAGTTTGTCCAGCTTCCTCCCCCACTATCTGATCCAACTCACCACAAGGTAGTGATCGGTTGACAGCTCAGCTCCTCTCTACACCCTATTGTCCAAAGCATGCGGCCGCAGATCAGCTGATACAACTACAAAGTCGATCATCGATCTGCGACCTAGGGTGTCCTTGTGCCAAGTGCACTGGTGGACACCCTTATGTATGAACATGGTGTTCGTTATGGACAAACTGTGAGTAGCACAGAAGTCCAATAACTGAACACCACTTGGGTTCAGATCAGGCAGGGCGTTGCTCCCAATCACGCCACTCCAGGTCTTGCTGTCATGCCCATGTGTGCATTGAAGTCTCCCAGTAGGACAATGGAGTCCCTAGTTGGGGCGCTTTCCAGCACCCGTTCCAAGGACTCCAGAAAGGGTGGGCACTCTGAACTGCTGTTTTGCGCATGAGCGCACACAACAGTATGGACCCGTTCCCCAACCCGAAGGCGCAGGGAAGCAACCCTTTCATCCACTGGGTTTAACTACAATACATGGGCAGAGAGCTGGGGAGCTATAAGTAAGCCCACACCAGCCCTCCGCCTCTCACCTGAAGCAACTCCAGCATAGTAGAGGGTCCAGTCCCCATCGAGAAGGCGGGTTCCAGAGCCAGTGCTGAGCGTAAAGGTGAGCCCGACTATATCTAGTCTGTACCTCTCAGCCTCTCGCACAAGCTCAGGCTCCTTCTTCATCAGTGAGGTGACATTACATGTCCCCACTGTCAGTTTTTGTAGCCGGGGATCGGACCGCCAAGGCTGCTTCCTTTTCCTACTGCCCGATCCACATTGCACCTGACCACTGCAGATTCCTCCATTGGTGGTGGGCCCACGGGAGGACGCACCCATGTCCCTGTGTCCATTGTTTGTTTGTGTACATAAAAAAGGAAGCACTTAAGATTGACTCTGTGGATCCCCCTGTTGTACTGACTAGATATTTCCACAGTGCCATTATTGTGTTTTGACAACTGAAGCTTAGAAAGTCCAAACAAGATCAGGAAACCCCAAATTATCAGCTTTGCATATCAGAATCACTGTCAATTTTGGAGGGAATTTTTCACTCTTAAACTATTTGACTGCTTTCCTGGCACAATCTATGGCAACACATATATTCAGGTACATTGCACCTTTAAGTCCATTGTACAATTTGCTTGAAAATAAACGAGGAATGAAAAGCTGAGTCACTTTCACTAACATATATTGATTTAAACATAGCAGAGATTGGTCTTGTGAATGTATGCTGTAAGGAAGCGGGGCTCATGATCATTCAAAAATGTCCTGCTTGTTTTGCAGGATATTTACAAATAATATGGACTTTTTCTAAGGGAGTTTTGATCCCGACACTGTTGACATGTCCCAAATAGAGGATTCTGAACCACATCGCTTGGATAAAGCAGTAATACCGTTTGTTTTTCTACCCTTCTACTTACCATATCATAGACGTTTAGGATGATCGGCTCGTTTGCCATCACTGGCAATCAGATCTCTCCTTCCGTCCCTTCTTCTCTTCGTCTTCCTCCCTCGCCACAACCCTATCCAAAACTCTCGCCCTCCCAAAATAGACCTCACCTCCTCACCTCCTTCCTAGCACTTTCACGACAGATAATCAACCCGATCCTTCAACGCCAAACCCCTGTATAAACGTTTAAGATCCTTGGATATTTCACCGTCGAACATCTGACTGGTTGTATCTAGATCCCAGCAGCAGACAGATGAGCCTCCTGCCAGAACGAGCTGATGGGCTAAACAGCTACCGATGTCGAAGTGAAACGGTTCTCTTTTCCGAGGGGTTTCTGTCTTCTATGAGGCGTGTTGGCACAAAACCCCGCATATACATATTCCCAAGCGAAATGTTCACTAATATGGCAAAACTATGACATATAAAAACGATTTCTTCTGAATAAATATCCTATTATTCTGCCCTCAGCTGGCTAACGGCAGCGTTGGACAGGATGCAACTGGAGAAAAATTGTGAGGTGAGTGGGCGAGCAGAGAAGAGCAATGAATCTGCTCTCCATTAATCAACCTTGGAGGGCCGAGCATGATGGGTAATGCAGTTCCTCAATTGAACCACCAGTCTCTAGCGCTGGAATAGACTACGCAGAAGAATCTTCAAAATGTTGCCAAGATTATACAGACTCAACAGTTCAACCTACAATTGGTCTTGATGGTTTGTTTTTTTATAGTTAGACAAGGCTTTTTAATGTGAAAAGGAAAAATAATTGCTCTAGGAGCAAGTGCAGCAAAATGTAGAAAATGTTATATGAGGGAAAATTGTTCCTCTATTCATTAATTTCTATACAATTTAATCACAAACTCTCCTTTTTTTTATAGCTGAGCTATATCCTGAGAGTTTTAGCTCCAGAAAATATTCACAAATATTAAAACCCGCGAATGTCTTTGAATATTTGCTGTTTTTATTTCTTCGACAAAAGTCAAAAGAATGAACTGTGTACTGTGGTCAGTTCAGGAAAGAAACAAACACTTATTCCCCAAGATTAAATGATTGTGAAGATAATCTGCATCTGCTCGGACCAGCCATATCTTAATCATTGACAGGTGAAGTCAGAATAGCAATGAATATCTCACGACAGGGTTGAATGTATTATGCAACAAGTAGATGTTTTCCTCAAAGTTGCTGCGCTGGAAGGAGGAAAAATTGGCAACTTTGACAAGGGCCAGATTGAGATGACACTATGACTATGATGACTATCTGATGACTATCTGAGCCTCCACAGAAACAATCTTTAGAAATTACCAATGTTGTTTAAGGATTGGAAACCTGTGAACTGGGGACAGAGTCAAGGGCCCCAAAAGCTAATGTGCATAGGGAGTAATGGTCAAGCCTGTGTTGTCCAGTCCAACAGACGAGCTACTGTAGCAAATTGCTGAAAGAGTTGTGGTTCGGATTTTTTTAAAATCAGAACCACCTCAGTATATCAAAAATCAGTTTTTGATACAAAAGGAGACATACACACTGGTAGTCAAGGGGCTTTAATGTTATGACTGATTGATGTATCATAGAAGTACTCTTTCATGGCAGACGCATTTGATAACACAGTCATCAGCATGATTCGAATTCTGCCCTTTCCTATTTTGACATGACAATACACTTCATTTACTGAGAACATTTTAAGAACTAGTTTACTCATATTATCAACATGGCCCTGTGCACAAATCGAGTATTGGCCTCATACCCATTTTAGTGTGCCTGTAAGGAGATTTCTGCTGCAAGATTTCAAATTATTTCAATTCAAAAAAACTGAAGCTGTTAAGTGCATAACTGTTATTGAATACTAGTCATTTCCTTAGGCATTTTTGTGTTTTAGAAGACATTCTCTCTTGGACATTTCTGAGATCAATAAAATGTCCGTTTTTTGTTGTTTTATTTTGTTTTGACATACAGAAACATTTAAACTTCACAACACTTTAATTCCACAATGGTCATTTTCAAGCGTTCTTCCTACACAATTGGAAGCAGCATAGGAATGACCAGTATTACATTTATAAATTCCCAAAAAAATCTAAGTAGCAGATTGTTTCAGTTCATTCATGCTCCATGTTCACCAGAGTCAAAACTCATGATCCCTCCTGCTCATTTTCTCCTAACATTTCCATGAGTGTCTCTTGGTTGGAAAACTCCTGTAGAGAAGAGTTAATCTCATCCAGTAGGTCCTCTCCCAGCAGGAAGCTCTTGATGTCGTGCAGTGTCAGACCGATCCGGTGGTCCGTTACGCGGTCCTGGGCAAAATTGTAGGTTCGAATCTTTTCTGATCTACCTTTGGTGCCAATCTTAGAAGAGGAAGACAACGTTGGTAACGTTTTGATAAAGGACATGATTTGTGGATTGGAATTTGTAAAAAAAAAAAACAAAAAAAAAAACGTTTCATTGTTCTCCTTTATATTGGACTGTAGGTTCTGATTTGACATGGATAGGCTCATTCCCCCGTAAGCCTGAGGGGTTAAGCGGTTATAGATAATGAATGAGTGAATGTATCATTTTGGTTTTGATGATTTTATTTTGTATTGATTAGTCTAGATAATAAATAATATAATCATTCAATGTAGAGCTTATCATAATGTAACAATTCACCTGTTCGGATGAATAACTAATTTTGAAATTTATTTTTAGTAATCTATAAAAATCTTTCAAAATGAAATGCCATCAGTATTTTTGAGATACCATCAACTTACAAACCTATTTCTCACGTAATATTAGAATGTCTCCTGATATTGTCTACCTCACCTGTATTTTTCGCTGGTTGTAGCGTTTGCTGGTCTCTTCCTCTAGTTTCATGCTGTACAGTTTTGCTCTCAGAGCTTTCATGGCTTTTTCCTTGTTCTTCAGCTGGGACCGTTCCTGTTGGCACTCTGCAACCACGCCTATCAAACACACAAATCCCTTAAGAAGTGATTTTCCTTTCCCGTTTCCCTTCAGCGTCTTCTCAATTCATTACTACTCTTTAGAGAGAGAGAGGAAGAAGTTACACATGAAAGGAACCTAAAATCAGAGACCCCGACCAATGCATTGGGCTTTGGTCTTTGCTGATGGCATTGTATGAGGCTTTGTGGCATTTCATTTAACACTGTCAAGTATTCAATAGGGTCACTTGCTAGATTTGACTCCTTTTGTGAGGCTTTATTTACCTGTCGGCAGATGGACAATTCTAACAGCACTGTCTGTGGTGTTGACATGTTGACCTCCCGCTCCACTCGCTCTCTTCGTGTCTATCCTCAGATCCTTTGGGTTTATTGTGAAAGATATCTGACATAAAACCACAAACATTCAATTAATTTACATCAGATGAGCAGAAGAACTATTTTACATGCCCTACCTGCAAGGCAAATCACTGTTGAAAACCAAGAGCTGCAATGAAATTTGTATAAATGAGTTTAAACCTTGCATACTCAAAACTAAAATACTTTTATTTCATTTTTTTACAATTTGTTGATATTCCTAAAATACCTGAGCTTAAGCAATATATGCCAATTTTATTATACACCCACACACACAAGTAGCTCATTGAATTCAGTCCTACTTTCCAAACAAATGAAATTACTCATATATATCAATATCTCATTTCCTTTTGACTATACATCTCAACAGGAAATCATGTTAAAGGCAAGCCTCTGTCTTTCATTACTACCTTATCTGTAATAAATTCTATATGAAAAATTGCTATTTTACAGCAAGTAGGGAAACAACAGAAATTAAAATATACAAATTGGTATTGTGTCATCCATGCATTATGTAAAGCTGTACCTCAGTGGGCTGGGGCAGTATAGCAACAGTCATGGTGCTGGTGTGCATTCTGCCTTGTTTTTCAGTCTTGGGAACTCTCTGAACTCGATGGACTCCAGCTTCGAATTTCATCCTCTTGTAGCTCTGAGGGCCGCTAACACTGGCTGAGGCATGTCGTAGTCCGCCTAGTTGTGAGTGAGCAATGAGAACCAACAATGGTGTGTTACTGCTAACTGGTGGCCATGATGAGTGCTCATGTAAAAGACATGGACTTTAATAGTGTCTATTTAGGTGTCTTTACAAATGTTAAACTTAGCTCAGTATGTGCTGGTTCTTTTATTCTCACTTTCTCTGACAGTATACAGGCACACCAAAATGACTACTTCAATAGTTACTGACACAGAGCTCTATTCAATTACCATCCCATGTTTCCTTTTGGTAATTAGTTGAAATATAAAAAAATGTTTGTTTTCTTTCCACCACTTGACATTGTTCTTGTAAAAAAATATCAAATGATAATTAATTCCCTCTGTGATGTTTCAGACAAGTATGGGGAATTAAAGCAACAGAAAATCCAAAGTAGGGTGTGTACAGCACATGATAACGTACTTTACACATACGGAAGAATGAAATATGTGGTTGGAATGTGCTTCTAATGCTTTGGGTGAACTGAGCTTGTAATTGGTCAAAAACCATGAGTGTGTGTGAGAACCTGACCTAGGTCACTAATCATGTGCTCCAGGACATCAAAGGACCAGCCATGGTGGTGAGCAAAGCTCTCATACATATCAAACACCTTAAAAGGAGATGAGCTTGTAAATACGGAAGGAAATTTTGCAATTACTTTTTCTCACATCATATTAGCATTCAAGTCCATCTTATTATGAAAAGTATGTGTAGTTTCCTCTCTAAATAAATATGTTACTTCCCTGTTCTGTTTTTATCTTAAAGTCAATAATCACGACAAGTGCGGTTTGAAATAAATTTACTGTCAGACCTCAGCAGTGAAAAGCATGGCCTCTTGACCGCCAACACCAGCAGTAACTTCCAGGACGAGGTCACTCACATCCGCGTCATCCTCTGTGATCAACAGATCCAGGATCTGATTGATGAAGAAAGTTGATTTGGCAGAAAGGTTACAAAAAAGATATATGTGTGAACAACTGTCCAAAAAGTTATAGAAGTGAAAGAGAAATGGATATACTTTCATTAAAATCACTGTTTAACATTAGTTTGCCATTACTTAACAGAATTCAATTTGGTTTGGTTACTTTATACCTTTTTACTAAGATCTTGAATATTTTGCATACAGCTCTCGCTTTCCATTTCAGCCAGTTCTCGCAGGTTTGGGTCTTCATCTATAAAGGAATAAAACACACAGTAAACCAAAGTTGTGCAATATTACGATTATACCGTAAGATTTTGTTTACTATCAGAATTATTTAAGTTTGATGTCAAAACTGTTTTTTGTAATGGGCTGCTATTGGCACTATTGAATCGTTGCGAAGAATCAATCAATTATTCCCAACTTTTCAACATGTTTTCAACACATATGGACAATTCCACTATTTCCATTTAAGTTACATTGTCCAATTGCATATATAATGGTAGAGGATTTTATCAAAAACAGCCAACCAATGAAGTGTAAGTAGTGTTGAAATTAATTTTACAATTGTCTCCATTTCTCCTCTCTTTCCTGACTGGCTTAAAAATACCTTGATGGTTTAAAACCAGCACAAACTATTTAAACTGAGGTTTTGGTTTGAATTTCCTGCATGCCTCCTAACTTTCAAACAGAATTAAGCAGAGATGCATGCACATGTTACTTTGTTGCCTAAGACCAAGAGAAATATTTATACAAATTGATTGAAAGTGTCTATTGATAAAAAAAAACTGCACGACATCAAGAGCTTCCTGCTGGGAGAGGACCTACTGGATGAGATTAACTCTTCTCTACAGGAGTTTTCCAACCAAGAGACACTCATGGAAATGTCAGGAGAAAATGAGCAGGAGGGATCATGAGTTTTGACTCTGGTGAACATGGAGCATGAATGAACTGAAACAATCTGCTACTTAGAGTTTTTATTTTTAGAATAGTGGCTTTATAATTCGAGATAGCCCGTCATCTAGGTTCGTCGAAGAATTATTGTCATTGTGAGGCCGCAGCAGATGTGTCTCACCTTTTAGGAGTGTCTTAATCTCAGCGATCTCATTTTGTTTGGTGTCCAGCTCATTGATGCTCTGGATAAGTGGAGCCAGCATGGAAACTTTGGTCCTCTTAGTCTTCAGATCATCCTCACTACACTGCTCCTCTGTTCCATTGCTGTTGACTGCTGTCAAACATTTATTGTATTCGGTCTCCATCTTCCTCAGGTATCCCTGCAGAGACTTCTTGGAAAAAAGCTCATCGACTGACAGTAACTTGGCCACCATCGATGGTGTACCAGTGTAAAGATTTCTTGAAGTTCTGCCCCGGTGGGAAATGGCATGTTCATTTAATCTAAAATTCTGGCTGATGCCGTTTCGTGATTTTTGAAAACAATGTATGCTCAAACTAAAGATACGACCTTTTCCTCTCAGTAGAAGGTTTAAGGCTTGTCTGTAAGCCATTATGTAATCAGATGTGTTCGGAATGTTTTCCTCTGTGTATCCTTATATGATCCGGCTTCCACACATGCTCTTCTAACCCGGACAGAGCATTCAGGGAAGTTATATTTTAAAATGCTAAGAATTTATATAGATTTACAGAAATGTTGCCACGATTGCTATATTAGCAGATTTAGAACGGAGGCATTCTTGAAATCGGGTGGTAATATGACAGGCAGTGATTAACGCTGATGAAATTTCAGAGTTTATGATAAGGAACAAGAACGTCATCATCCCAACACAGTTGTGAATACCATCCCTTTGGCAGACAACACAGCTCAACCACAGAATGTCATTTTGGTGTTTCAAATAAGTGTCAGGCTACCGTTTGTTGTGATTAAGGGCCAGATTTCAATCGATGAAATAATATAAAAGTGTTTTAGAAGGTAAAAGACTCACTGTTTTAATTCTGAAATTAAATAACAATTAGTCCATTCCCTCCTTTGGGTCTTAGTTGTAACCTTAAAAATATTGGAATTTTTATAGCAAAACTGTTTCGGACAAAGCGGAAAGAAACTGGTTATTTCTGATTCTTTCGAAACGATAAAGCTCTATTTCCACCTTCCAGAGCGCAGACATTTTGAATAAAGGACGCATGCGCAGATGGTTCCTTGTTGCCAAATTGCGGTTCTTCTTCTCTGAGGTGTATTGCAGATGGCGTCCTTTTAAGTTTCATTACTGCCTCCATCTGGTAACTAAAGTCCTTTCATATTTGCTACATCTTTAATATTTCCTGTATGACGTTGGATTTTGCTCAAGTTTATATTTTTCCTGAAAATGGGTCTCTTGGAGGTTCACGATCATAAGATGTATGTTATTGAAGTAGTAGGGAGTAGTAATTCTATTTGTACGAAATTGCTATTTCCAGCTAGTTCCCCCATTTCATGCCATTCCTTCTATTTCTAATTTTATGAAAGTTTTTTCAAGCTGTAATATTATCCCAGTACCACTGAAATTATTTGGTTATTTTTTCTAAACTATAATTTCCCCATACATTTTCATTAGTTTAATCTCACCTCTTTTTTTTCATGATTAACTCCTTGCATTATATGGTACCAACTACCACTATCTTATGATAGTTAACCCATTGCTACCTATCATCTGGTTAGTTAGATGTATTTTTTCCACAAATTTCTTGATGACACTGAATCACCACAGTTGATATATTTCTATGCTAATATAACTGCATGGAGTCACCTACATGCTTAGATGATATTAAGTTCTCCTAACAGCCCCAGTCTGGAGATTGGGGAATCACCACTGCTGCCCCTGTTGTCTCTGGCAGTGCATCCTTTCACCCAACAAGCTGCATGTGGTCTGGGAAATTCCAGTCCATATTTTCGCAATATTCCTAAACAGGGTCTTTTGTTTCATTCCTGTGTTAAGAATCTAGGGCCATGAGCACAGAAACATTTTCCAAAACCCAGACTGGTCTCACAGCCCACACCATATTTAGGCAAAATTCAAGAACTTTGATTTGTGATGCTATGTTTTCACCTGCCCATCCAAATTTAGATTTTGTGTTTTTACCCTTTCCCAATACGCCTTCAGGACCTTCTTGGTTGGATAATTTTCTTTGTGCCTCACAGATTTTCCCCATTAATATCCATTAGCAGTTTCCTATGAGGTAACTTCTCCTGCATCCACCTGGCGAACACACAATGGTGCTGTTTACACTGCTCCCACGTAGATCTTCAGAGCACATGTCTGCAAAACATCCAGGTCTGGAACACTGAGTTGGCTGCTGAGCTGTACTCTACACATCCATAGTCTATCCCATGGAATAGAGTTATAACCGTGTTATTTCTTGCAGATTTAAAATGTCTGCAGTGAAAAAGGTGTGTTTGAATGTAAATAGAGATAGAGAGATAGAGACAGAAAGACAGACATACCGACAAACGGATAGATAGATAGGGTAGGTAGGTGGCGATGGATGGATCGTATTTTAAGGCGGAGGTTAAGAAGGCATAAACAAGTTGTTGTTGTAAAAACTGATAGGAGTGTTCTCTGTGGGAAAGCTACATGAAAACTTCACTCTTGCACTCTCAGATAATCTTCTGAGAATTGCCTTTCCACTTACGTTAAGGCTTCATCCACACTGCAGGGCAATGTTGCCCAAATCAGACGTCAGAAATCAAATTCTGTGATCTGTGCGGTTCACACACACATTAAGAAATCAGAACTGAGTCCAATAGAGTAAAAAAAAAAGAAAGAACACGAGGCTAACATTTGTCCTGTAGTGTGATGAAGCCTTAGTGTATGTGGAAATGTATTCTCAGCTGTGTTTCACGTCGGACAGGAAATGCAGCAGGGACAACGTTGAATGAGCGCCTACGTCACACGATCATTCTGAGCTTGCATTGGTTGATAGTTTAAATGGTCTACCACCCACTCCGCTCCTATTGGCTTGCGCCTTTTGTACACGGTTTTCAAATACAGAGTAGGGTCTCGCGGATTTTTTAGACGCTTATTCATTTTAGTCAGAGCGGATGTGAGCCCAAAGTTTGCTCCAGTTAACAGGAGGGAGACGAGTCTTTTTTGGATATTAATAAACTTAAGGTAAGACTTGTCTTAATATATCATAAGCTTCTCCGAAGTGCATATTCCTAACTTTAACTATTTTAACTTTTAGCTGGTGGTCTGCCAGCCGCTTTAGCTAGGGTTGGGCGGGCAAGTTGTAAAATACCAATTTACGTTAATAAAACGTATCCTGAGATTTGGAGTGTGTTTTGCTTAAGGTTGATTCTTTGTTGTTGTGCAAGAGATGACAAACTAACCCAATTTATCCAGCTTTACTTGCTTAAAGCTACTTCGCGTTGTTCGCGCGAAATTCAAGATAGTAACTTTAGCGATTATAATATTTAACGAGGATTGTTCACTTCTTAATGTAGAACAGATAATCCCCAATCGTTTTCTTGAAAACCCAGTCTTTGTGTGTATTTAAGTATTGAAAGCCGCGATCACTTGAGTATCTTTACGTCACGTCTGCCTTTCCGCCAAAAGTGCATCGCGCCAAAATTTAACATTTGCTGTGCTAAATATTTGGCGGAATAGTTTTTTAAGCATTTCAAACATAATGTTAACATCTCAGCAACGGTATAGTGATGTGTTATTTCTTTATTTCATATTAGGATACTTTCTAGTTGCCTTTGATTGTGAGATAGCTGGGTTGGCGGGAGGCCATTTTGCATGGGGAGTTAAACACTTTTACTGATGGTACGATCTCTCTTTTCTATGCAGAAATCTACGTCTTGTACCATTGCAAGATTCCTCCTAAGAAGGCCAGCATGAAGTGCCCGAGCTACAACAGTATAGAGAAAAGTTCTACCGATGTGGCTGCACAAGATTCAAAGTTTCATCACCTCAAAGCTTCTCCAGTGAAGCTGGAGCCCATCCCCATTAAACCTCAATGGCAACATGGGAAACCAACCAGCGTGTTGTTCTCTGCCAACAACAACACCAAAGCAGTCCACAACAAGGAGAACAGCTCTAATAGTGAGCATGATGGTGTTATGGATGATGGGTTTGAGGACAGTGGATACCTCTCACTGCAAAATAGTCAGATAGAAGAGCACCAGGGGGATGATGAGGGTGATTCTATTCAGGAAAAAACAATACCGCTGCAGCCTTCTGCTGCTGGCACACATCAAGAAAAGACAATATCACCAAAGAGCTCTCCCTCTAAATGTCAAAGGAGGATAGATTTTAGGCATCCAGCGTCTTTGGTGGCAGCATCCCCTTCTGTGTGTCGTGACAGGAGAACTACAGCTTACTCTCTGTCATCCACCCCATCCGACAATCACAAAAACCTGCCTATACTGAAGTTCCAGCAGGCTGTGTGTGAAGAGCTTTCCAAGAGTTATCGGAAGAATAAGAGGTAGGAACATGTTGTCATATTGTGGTATCTTGTATAGCTTGCTACAAAGCCCTTTTTTCCTCTGAGTGGTGTAGCTCTATACGCAAGTTTAAGTTTGGTTTCTCGCCTTTAACTTACTGAATATGAAATGACACTTGTTTTCTCTTGTCTCAGGTATGACTGGAGTATTGTCACAAAGGTAGCAGAGGATCACTTGTTGGATCGGGTGATTGGCGCTCATATGGGCCTAGAGCATGTCGACATGTTCTCATCTCTTCTGTCCAGGAATATGAGAAGCATCCTGACCGACATTCTGTCCCTTCTGGGAGACATGGACATTATAAGGTACATCAAAAATGCTTCTCTATATGGAGAGGGCTCATACTTGCATGAAATTACTAGTTTTCCTGCTTTAAGTCCATCAAAGATGGCGAGTTGTTATATTTGTGTGTTTAAAACCAAACACGCTAAGAAACCATTATAGAGTATAATAAGTCTGGTTGAATCAGGCCCAATAGCTAAGACTTGATGCTCTTATCAGATGAGGTCACATATATTTGCTTTGCACATATTGTATATCAAGGCAGCGCATTTGATTAATGCCAGTTTGGAGATAACTTCAATATAGCCCAGAATTTGGCTTTTTTTTTTCGTAATTACCTATTTATTCATCACCTGTCCACCTCTCTCATTCACAGCTGTAAGAGAGTCAGCAAGACCTGGAGGAGAATAATATCTGAGGATACAGCAGCCCTGAATATGTGTCAAAGAGCAGAACAGGCACTCAGGGTGAGGAAATACACACAAACCCCCGCGAGTGTACTGAGACCAAACATAAGCTGAACATTAGCCTGTTCACATTACTGGAGAAATGTGGCCAAATGGGATTCCATTTTGCTTCCGTATTTACAGCATGCTGCGTGTGAAGTCTTTTGCGTATGTGGATCAGTTTAGGACCTCAAACTGTACATACTGGAGTCCGATATAAGACACATTTTAATGGGAATGTGAACAACTCCACAAAAAAATCAAATCTAAGAAAAATATCATAATTGAGCTTTAAGACTGGCAGTGTGAATGTATCCTTGGTGGGGTCCTTGTTAAACATTCAAACAGTGTTCTATCAGCAATGCACCCCACATACATAGAAGAGAAGTTCATTGTATCTGCAACACTTTCTCATGTTGCTTTTATTCAAGAAATGAACTCAATATACACATTTATTTAATTTATTGAACGCACATAATAAGAGACTGATACTAGAGAAGTAAGTATTTCCCAAAACTTGTGGCACAGTAGTATTCTAAAGGGCAGCATGGATTCATGTATCACAGCCTTAAAAAATCTTTTTCGAGGAAAACAATCTGCACACTGAATGCAAAAGGACCAAAAACCATTTGCAGTATATGAACAATATGTTTTTATTAAATGCATCTAAAACTGGTTCCAAGCATATTTATGTTCTAATGTCTTCCTTTTTATACATTTTCAGGAGTCAAGGCTCTGTTCGAAACAACAAGCCTCCGGTTTGACAAGAGATTTGGCAGTGTCCAGGGTGGTGCTGTCATGCATGCAGACCCTGGCCTCATCAAATGGTCCTATAACATCGTCATCCTCCTCTTTGTCTTGCACCGCAAACAGCAGGCTCAGCAAGCGGACAACTGCCCCTCAGAAGGGCAGCAAATCCAACTCCCAATGTACACGCTTCAATGAATACATGGAGGTGAGCTATTCTGTAAACATTATGGATTCATTGAGGATCTTCATTATCTGTTTAATTTTCTCATGTAACTAGGAAAGTTCAGAATTATTGAAAAATACCCAATGCAGTTAAATCTCAAGGTGATGCCAAAAATGATTGGTTTGATAAAAGGTCAAATATACAATATACTCCAGTACAAAGTGAGATAAAGCAGCAACATGACAAATCATGTTTATGATATGGAAGGTACTTTAATGCACATTTTCCTTCCATGATCTGTCCCTAATAAGTCTTTTTACTACTTCCGTCCAGGCTGCCAGAAGTTTGCAGCAACACGAGTCACTGCGGTCCTGCAGGCGCTGCGGCTCACCGGCAACCCATTCTCCCGAGGTTCAGAGGGCTACCTGTACACGCCCAAGCTGTCTATTCGACTTCTGCACCCACTGTCAAGGGGCCTTCCATGGCTCGACCCCCTGCAGAGAGGTACAGCACCGACCCCAACCCTCCTCCTCTAAGTCGTTCTCGCTGATATCAGGTAGCACCCGAAGCAAGAGGAGCATCAGGCGCCTGTAACAGCTTTATTGACGTTTCATTCGCTGATTCTTTTTTTTAACTGTTTGGGTTATCGGTTGTTGGACTAACTCCCTCCAAAGCTTGGACAGTCTGGAAAGTTTTTACTTGAGCTCAGCCTAGAAAGGGTTCTGTATGTGCGCGGTCACTTAAAAATTGCTGCATGCTGAACTTTTGTTTTTTATCGTCTTTTTGTCAAAAGAGATCTGGGAAAATCAACCAGACACTTGTCACCTGGCTTAAATAGTTGTCGTCTGTGAGCGACAAATGTATTTGACTCAAAAGAAAAAAGAAAGAAGAAAGAAATGCAAACCAAGGGGCTTCAAATTGTGAGGTTTTATCATGTTTTAAATTGAGATGGATGTGAATTTATTATATATTGTTTTAAATATTCTGTAAAGTTTTTTTTAAATAAATGTTGATTCTCAGCAGGTCTTTAAATGTTCACAATCTATTTGAATATCATGTAAATATGTCTCATAAAGATTTATATTAAAAAACAAAAAACTGCTTCTGTGATTCTTTGATCCTGCACAGTTTAATTTTGGCATAAGAAATTATGCTTCTTACATACATGCTGCATATTTTTAGCCATGGCTAAGAGTAAATATTGAAAAGCAGGGGCAGTAAGTAATCTTGATGGAGAGCTGCCTGATGACAGGTTGTTTTGAAAGTGCATAACTTGCCACGTAAGAGAACAGAAAAGTATTACATTTTAATACAATCTTTGTGACGGTTCATTTATTTACACATTCTTGCAAGTACTGCGTTGCAGTTCAAGAATTTAAAAACAAAGGTCAAAAAATGTGGATTAAGTTAATACTTGGCTATCCCATATCCCCTCTGACCACCCAAAGGTGTGTTTAAAAAAAGTTACATGGTGAAACTACAGTAGTTACATGGTGAAACTACAGTAGTTACATGGTGAAACTACAGTAGTTACATGGTGATACTACAGTAGTTACATGGTGAAACTACAGTAGTTACATGGTGATACTACAGTAGTTACATGGTGAAACTACAGTAGTTACATGGTGATACTACAGTAGTTACATGGTGAAACTACAGTAGTTACATGGTGAAGGTACAGTAGTTACATGGTGATACTACAGTAGTTACATGGTGAAACTACATAGTTCATCAAACTTTCAAACTGGATGACAACAATTATTCTCAATTTATATATTTTTTAAAAATAAGCCCCATCGGGACTAACGGTTGTCAGAACCTCAAGTACATAAAATCAATTTTGATTTGTGGTTATTTTCACATTATTATAAGCTTTACACAGTTTGGCATTTGAGTTTAGATTTCACTGTAGTCTTTATTCTTTATTTATTTCTTTATTCTCTGCAGCACGGTGGCAACTTTTGCACCGTTCCATCACAGGAAGAAGGATCTGGGTTCAAGCCCTGGAGCATTTACGTGCTTAGTTTTCCTGTTTTGTCCATTTTTGTTTGGCTCCCTCCTATTACTATCAAACACACACACACACATACAATGCAAAGAAAACAAGGATTGGACGAAATATGGATCGAAACAGGCAAAGGGTATTTATCACACATTCAGTTTTACCGTATTTAAAACATAAGAGTGAGTATTATAGTATATGTGACATTGGTAGCATGTCAAATATCGAGCACTAAACAGACCTAAAGGTCTTAAAGCTTAAAGGATTTTTCTTGATTTAAGTTTACTTCATGGACTCCAGGTTTGAACTTAAAATTTGATTCATGAGACGGCTATGACTAGACTGAGATTTTTTTTTGTTACAGTTTTTCTATGTATCAAAATACTCATTTGATATTGATTATTATATCAACGTTTAAAAGTTTTAAAGCCTGTTCTTGGTCAGGTTGTGATTTTAGCCAGTCATGACTTGATTTGTTTCAGCAGGGGGCAGCATTCCTTTCTTCCTCTCAGGCTCTGGTTGAACTGTGTTCATCATTTCTGAAACTCTTTCTTGTTTGGTGTCATGGAAGCATTCGTTTTCAATGTATCTCAGAAATCCAATAAAACAGCTTGAAGCGACTTAACCACTAGTTCATGTAATGAAGCATCCAATATTGTAAAAGAGGACATGACCCCTTATTTATCTCAGGATGACTGTGATGGTTGTCTTGAGAATGCATTGATGCATTTTTATATAATCTGTGATAAGAATAAAAGAAAATAAACACAGGAATTTGTATGTATGGTATTCTATGTTATCTATGAGGAAGGGGCAGGTATTTTAAGTTCTTTCCTTTTCCTGTTGCTTTATTGTTTTTAGAATGTGTGTAAATAGTTTGCGTCAAAATACTCATTTGTTGAGTGAAATTCAGTGAAAATGAATACATGGATAGAAATATACAAATAAAATAAGGTAATAAATAAGTGTAGCCGGGTATAAATAAGGAATTTAATAATTAAATCTCCAGTCCTGTTTATGAAATATCCTTTCAATGTGGTTAAAACTAAATACACATATTCTGTTAAGTTGTTCAAATTGTTTAAAATCTAATTTCAACATGAAGTTTCATGTAATGGGGTTATTTAAGCATTGTACATTTTTACTAGATTTACGCACATGTTCACTTGTTGTTACTAGTTTTAGTTATAAGGTGGAAGCTCAAGTAAAGCAATGGTTGCTCATACAAAGTCCCGCCAAATGCATTGTGGTCGAGGATTTTCATTCTTTTTTGGACTGAAAATATTTCTTGATTACACATTGAGCAAGAATGTGACCAACATTATCCAAGCCAAAGCCAAAGGAGATGCACATCGTCCATCTCAAACAGTGACTTCCATCACTGTTATCCACGCCTCTGAAAGGGTTCGACCACACTTAGAAAGGTAACACCAAGCCGAAAGCCAATGCCATGAACCGCATCAACTATGGCATCAACTGCGGCAGCAGCTTTGAACCCTCATAATGCAAACAATCCAAAAAGGAGGGGAAGCATTCCTCAGCTTGGAAAATGGAACATGCATGGAAAAATCTTATGACACCTGCTGCTTTCATCGCCCAACCTTTTGGCTTTACCAAACAACTCCTGTGGGATGAACACAGTGGCTGCCCTGTGTGCTCAACAAATAATAATAATAATAATAATAAAAATACATTTAATTTGAGGTAAATTGTTTTCTCTATGACATTCTGAGCGATGAGGGATCAAGCGCTCCAACCCAATGATGCCCTTATTAGCCCAGCCCCCCAAACAACTGAGTTAAATCTGAGGGAGTTCCCAGTTGTTTGCAGCACACAGTGGTAGGTAGTCCTGCAGTACATCAGAGAAGCCTATAAGAACAGAGACAACCCTTTGACTTACACCTATGGGTCCGTACCACAGCGAATCTTTGAGCTAGCATTACACCATCACCATTTTCCACTAAGATCAAGGATTTGATCCTTGATTACTATGACAATTTCAGGCTGAAGATCACTTCTGGGTCATATATATCAGACTGGCATGGGATGTAAAGGAATTATAATGGGCTGTACCATCTCCAGTATCCTTTTTGCATTAGGCATGAACATGGTGGCAATCAGCCGAGGTGGAATGCAAAGTCCTCCTAACCAAGTCAGATTTACGCATTAGGGCATTTATGGATGACTTGATGATGATGAGCAACATGTACAAGTAGGCGGATCCTACAAGGAAAATATCATCACTTTGGCACCTGGACTTGGTGGCCCTAAGCCCACCAAGGCCTGGATTTATCAACATTCCATCCTGCCTTGAAGCCTCTGGCTTCTGCTGGGGTTTACGCTGTTCCACTAACAGCAGTGGAGTCTCTCGAAACGAAGATCAATGGTTTTCTCCGCAAGTGGCAGGGCCTCGCCCACAGTCTCAGCAGCACAGCTCTGGATGGGACCAGTAACATCCTGCATCCCATTCAGTGGCGTCAGTGAACAGTTTATAGTTGTGCGCACAAAAGAAGCCCAACAGTAGAGGGAATCCAAGGATCATAATGTGTCATCAGCGGGCATTGAGGTGTGTACAGGGCAAAAATGAAGGATAGAGAAAAAAAAGTCAGGCCTAACGTAAAAAGCAATGGTGGGTAGCATTTTAACTGGCAGAGCGGGATTTGGATATTTCCCAAAGAGGTAGGTTTGAAAGGCCCAGGGCAAGGACAGACACCAGCAAGGTGATGAGGAAGAGCGGTTGAGCAGGACACTGGAGCTGAGGCAGCAGTGAGTATGGATGAGGTGTGAGTGTACTGCAACACTGGATTATCTGGTCTAACATGCAGGAAGACCTCGACCGCACCCGGCTCCCTGTGTAAGCTGTCTACGATGTCCTCTCAGGCCCAGTAAGCCTACACCTCCAGGGCAAAAGCAAACACCTTTGTTTCCTCTTTGATCTGATCTCTTGCTGCTCAAGTCAGGCTTTATCAACCCCGGCGGGGCCAAGTTGGGTGTCTGATGAATCACTGAAAATAAGTCCCAACGCATCGAGAGGATGTATCTTACACACTCTCCGATCACATAGACGTCATGCCTCTAGTTTCCAGTTTCTAGTTGTCTGTTTGCCATTAGAATAAGAAGCCGTGTCAATGGATATTATTTTTAGTCAAACCTCCTCTGGTTGTTTATGTAAAGTCAATATGTGATGAACTTTTATGAAAGTATTGGTCCTTTAAGAATCGTCCTTGTAAGAGAACCTATGTCTTATATACAACAGAATCGCACCAAGATTAGACAGGAAACATGCATAAAATGCAACTCTATCTAAATAAAAGATAAGACATTGTATTTGCCTCTCCAAGTTTCTCAAAAACCATCCGATCACACATGGCAAGTGTTTTATTAGAACCAACAAAGAGGTGTTGGTGATACGTGATGTGAGAAAAATGTGTCCAGTATTTACATTAGGTGATTATGTTGCGAAATAATTTCAGTCAGATTCAACTACTCTCAATCTTGAAAGGACGGGCAGAGTCAAAACTCACAGGACACAGATACAGGAAATAAGTCTTTGGTGAGCGCAGTGTTTTCTGAACCATCTTTAGGGTCTCTTAATCCAGACAATCCCTAACTGTTAAATTACCATAACTGCATTTGAAAATACACGAACGTGTTCTATAACAGGTGAACAATACAAATTAAGTCTACAAGGTAAACAAGCTTGTGACTTTCTACAAATCTGAGAGGTATGACTGACTGACTTGTGACCAAATACAAAAAACAACATTACTTATTAATAAGATCATAGTTTATTTGGGTTGGAGATTGGTGACCATGTCTTGGAGAATTTAAATAGAGAACACAACAAAACAGCAGACACATTGTAAGTCTCATCATGTTCATATATTCTAATGCCAAAATGTTGTATATTATGTTGTATATTAATGGAGGACCCATCAACTTCGTATCACTTGGTGCAAAACGTTTCTCCCAGTTAATGTCAAGTGAGAGAGAATAAGTGTCCAATGATGAGAAACCTGTATTACCATCTGTTCCAAATACGTGTTTCAATGATTGTAAAATGAAAACATTTTGTTGTAAAATCCTGCCGTATTATAGAAAATGTAGGCTCCCGTGTTTTTGAAACTGGTTCTACTTGGCACTGAAAATTTCACGTGGTGGTTTTCTTAGGTTGGATCTTTTTTCATATCCGATGAAAGAATCATTTTTAATAATTTTAATAAATTTTTTTCCTGCTCATATTGATTTGATTTGATATATGACGAGAAATTAGTTATGAGTTTGGAAAGCAGCGGAGAAATCTTCAATGATAGTAAACGAATCCATTAGAAAGGTCTTAAACTTAACATTTAACTCGACTGCCCATTGCCTGCTGCATCAATTCAAGTTGTTGCATCAATAAATCTAGTCTCTTGTGAGGCCATCACCTCTATGGGAATATGCTACTAAATAGCTGAAATACTTAAAACATTTTACAGGTAAATAATCAATATTTACATTCAATTTAGCCTGATTACTGTTCCTGATGACGTACTCAACCTTTAAAGTTTTCCCATTTATTTATGTTATATTATTTATTACCCTCGTGAAAGAGGTTATGTTTTCATGTTTTGTATATTTGTTTTTTCGTTTGTTTGTGAGTAAGGTTACGGAAAAACTACATGACTAATTCGTATGATATCTTACCTAGATGTAGGTTTTGGCATATTCTACAGGTGATTCATTAATAATTATTAATTAATTAATCTTGATGAGGTTTCATGTTTTGCAATATTTAAAATAAAATAACTAAGTCGTTTAGACTAGTGACGTCACAATGTGGTTATTGCTGCCTTTGTTCCTTTGATTCACAAGTGTCGCTTGAATTACAACCGACGCTGCACTAAATTTAAGAGAAAAAAGTAAGACTCATGATGAATTTGTTTTTAAAACGGAGAATCTGACCTGGACCTATTCGTGAAAACCCCCCCCCAAAAACCTCATAATCTCCCCAACTATGAAATAAGCCTCTGCCAGTTTCCTTCTAAAAAAAAAGTTTGCTTGAATCAGTCATAACTTGTTTAGGAAGCTATGAGGCTGTAAATAGCCTCACTGACATTAAATAGTTACCTATGGCATTTGCAGGATGACCCATTTGTCTCTTGTGTGTGTGTGCTTGGATGTGTGTTTTGTTGTGATGACGCATATAACCATCAGTCAACTTTCATTCATGTTGCCTGGAAATCATTTCTGTTCATCCGGATGTTTTGTGACCTGATCGTTAAGCTGTGTAATTATTCCGTGATAATACAACGTTCCCTAGAGCTCACCATGCTCACCATTTCATGCTGAATCACTGAATGTTTACCCTTTAAAGTAGGACTACACTGTCGTCACCAGCAGCAAGGGTCTATCCCAAAAACGCCACCGATCCCGACGTTGTACAAGCAATCAACCTGACTTCCCCAAATTAAACATGACTCATGAATAATTTCAAAGGTTTATATTGACTCAACCCGTTTCCATAAAGCCAGCAATATATTCTAGCATAATATACCATAGTTTGTTCTGACCTCATTAGTAAACAAGACAGATGTCCTTGTCTATTCAAATGAGGTAAAGTAAAGGTAAAAATCATTTTTCCCTTTCATTCATTTTTTTCCTTGCTCCGCCATCGAGAGTCGGACAGGGTTATGTGGTCAAACAACTTTGTTTCTTTATTGTCTTTCACTATTCACGAGATATCCAGGTAGGAAGAGGTGCCAACAGGTGAAATGATGTATTGGGAACAATCAGGGGTTGAGAAATAGTTGTTTACATTTTGAGGATCATCCAGGTACAGCTGCAGATTATAGATCACATATTTACTTTCTTCAACATAATGATTTAAAGCCTTATAAATACTGTATTTTTCATTGCCACGAACAATAATGACTTACAAATAAAATACTCACTCGTGGACAACTAATTACATTCCACTACGACGTAAAACTGAACCCAGATCTGGATCACATTTGGGTTTTTTTTTCATACACAACCTTGCTGCGTCCTGTGGAATTGCCGTACAGATCCCCAAAGAACATCGAAAAGCAGAATTCTTTTCTTAAAAATAAATGTAATCTGTCACTCAAAAAAAGACTCTTGGTCATTAGAATCACGAAAACAGCAGCAGCTATACACCTCCGATGAAAGTGCAATGATGATGGAAATAAATAGACTATTTTGTCAAACGTCAGAGCTAGTGATGCCGCTGGGGTGGCGGCTGCTGATTAGTCTGTGCTTTGGCCTTTCACTGTCTTAACAAGTCAGGGTAATTTATCCAGCAGATTCATTGATCTGCTGCTGCCCTGAGATAAATCCCCAACACAGTCTGACCTACTGCTAATTGTAAAAGGCAGTATATCCTGGGAAACATCTGCTTCTGCTTGTGCTTCTGCCGTTGAGGGACAATCCCAAAACAAATGAACAGTTTTCCTATTTTAAAAAAATTCAAATAAATAATTAACATGTCATGATAAACAATCAATCAACAATCATTTTCGTATGTATTAAAAAGTCATAAATACATAATTTATCAGGAAATTATTAGGACAGACAGGTCATCTTCAGCTAGGCTTATCTAATACCCCCTTTGACCATACATCTACCAGAATGACACTTCATCAATAGCTGATGAACATGATGAGCATTTCACGGTCAAAGAAGCATGTCTGTGAAGTTAAACAAAAATAGATATAAAGAAATGGCCCATCTTCACCGCCACAATCTACTATCTACCTACTAGTAATATAAATCTAAGGCATCTTCAATGATGTTTCTCCCCTTTCTGCCGGGACAGAAGGAGCGTCCACCACCACCCCCAACAACTTCTCCACTGAAGTAGTTGGTATCCCCTCTTTGTGAAACACATATTCCAGAAAAACAGCTCCAACAGATCCTAAAGCATGTATTTTTTTATTGCCAGGTCATTGTTAGATGATTTGAATCAACTGACTGAGGTGAAGGCATCTACAATTTACTACACTGACCAAGAACCGGAAGACAAATTTTCGTCCATTGAACATATTTATACTTTCTTAAGTTAATGTTTTTGGATACATTGGTGTTTTTTATTGCTAGATTATAAATGGAGTTTGAATAATACTTCATTCTGATTGGTTCAAGGGTTGGCAATTAATTCTTTGCAAAATAGAAAAATCTGTCAGAGAGCTCAAACCCTCCCCCAAGGGCCAAAACCTACGCCTGAACCTTTGTTTCTTCCTCTTGCAATCTCTTCATGTGTTCAGTTATTGTTCAATATCAAAAAACATGCAACGTCACCAAAATGTAATCATCTGTAGGATTTGTTAAAACTATCTCCGGGTAACATTTTATGCAAGTCCATCCATTAGTTTTCTGTAAACTTGCTGATAGACAGACTAACAGACAGACAAACCAACACCAAAAAACAAACAGAAAAGAAAAGAAAAGGATTTTCCCGTTAAATACCTTGTCCGCCTTGCTGATGATTGTCTGGCATTGGTTCTTTTGTGTTAATGAACAAATGTTTACCATGTGGGACGTGAACTATGGTGGATTGAACACAAATGTAGGTTTGTGGCTGACACCACCTGATGAGTCACTATGTTTTAATGTAGAGCAATTTATGAAGAGCTTTCATACCAAACAAAAGATGGTTTCCCCTTTAGAGCTATAATTTCTCAACCGATGGTCCGATAGCGTATATGAATCAACTCAAGGCACTCTATCTTGTATACATTGTGTTTTACACTGTAAGTTCATAATTCACTCAATAATGTGAACTTTTTCCCCCCGAAAAACACTGTTTTTTAGATATCACTTCCTAACCATTGCCCGATTTTAGCCAAATTTGATGTCTATGATTCCCCTTGAGGAGATCTATCTCGTAAATATAATATGTTATTCCAACAGTTCATATTTTTACTGAATTTTACTGAATAGCAGTGTTTGTTTTTTAAAAAATAAAAAACACTGCTTTCTGGACATAACTCTGTAACTGTGGGCTCCATTTTGTCCATGTTTGGTGTATATGAATTACCCTGAATAGATCTGTCTTGTACATATCATATCTTTATTCTAACAGTTCATATTTTACTCACTAGGGGGAGTTCTATCATGGAGTTCATTCAGGGGGATTGCTTGTTCAAGGCAGGCGAATTGGGACTTTTGGGGGATATAACATTATCATCGTGGACAACAGCAAAGATCGAGTTAAGTATTATGAATAAGATGGCAATCACTTATTTTTGAGTTTATTATCTTGTGTGTCTCTTCCTTACAGCAGAGCAAGTCTGTTTCTTCCCCACCACTCTTAACTCTGTTTTCTGCCTTTTTCTTCTTCTTCTTTTTTTAATAATAGCTCATTTCAGCCCAAGGGCAGAGGTTGGGGGTTGGTGTGTGACAGATCAACATAAGGACCATATGAGCAATGTGTGTGTGTGTGTGTGTGTGTGTGTTTTTCAGGTCAGAAGATCTTGATATGCATTGCCTTCGACATGTCACCAGAGTTGAACTGTTAAAGCCCAGGATTTAAGTTGTCATTTAAGGACCTTAAGTGAAATATGACCGGAGCAAGAAGTGAATTAAGTTGTCAGGCTGACGATGAGGAGGGAAAAATTAAGCCTGGCTGGTGAATATTTTTATGATATTGAAAAGGCAGAAAGAATACAACAGGTAGACTACTGTGGTGGCAGTATGCTTGTGATGCATTGCAGTTGGAGAATATGCTGACCAATTGCACACGTTTGACCCTTTCCTTTCAAACACCCACGCATGCACAGCGCTCCGTGTTAAAAGGCTGCCCTCGCTGTCTATTTTTACGCAGTTTGGTCCATTAAGATCAGCAGTGATGAGAGCTAACAAGAGAAACCTCTCCACAAAGCATGCAATAATCACAGATGTTTTGGAGAGTGGAGTCAAACACATGCAAACACACACAAGCACACACAAGCACACAAATGAACACACACACACATACATACAGAGACAACATTCATATCATCAAGAAGTATTCAGATGATGACAAAACCAACTCACTCATCAGTTAATTGATCACAAGAGGATACATTCACACACACATACAAAAATTCTGTACAAAATGATAAGCACAAGAACAGAATCAAAGAGATAAAACACAGACTTTATTTGCCCTAAACAAGTTTCTTTCACAAGTGATCAATCAGACCAGGCAAACAATTCCAGAAAGTGTCAGGTGGGAGTCCAATAAATCCAACAAAGCTCATGAGGATTAACAGCCCTGAAAGGCTAGACACTAACGTCCACACAAAGGAGAAGGAACAGGGTCTTAATACAAGTGAAGAAATGTAAAGCTTACAAGAGGTACAGGAGGAGAAATCAATTAGGGGTGGTAGTGGGTGCAAACAATCAGCTCGGAGGAAAAAAAGTTGGTCTGTAACGAGAAGGGAGGTGAGAATAAAAAAGTTTGGTATAACCTGCGTCGTCTGATGAGGTTTGTCAATCTACCTGTTAATGATGAGAAAAGCAGTGCTTCTTTTTTTTTATTTCATCAAGGGCAGGATCAAACTTTAATAATGTAAAGTTATAATGTAATAATGTGCAAGGCAATTATCTGCCTGGTTGGCTGCATCCATTTTTAGGGATAACCCCCTTGGCTCTGAATCAGAGGATAACCAGAATGATCTGTGATAGCAATTTTGACCTATGGATACAATACTCCACTGCCGACAGTGCTTCCAGATTATCCAGTAACTTTTGTATAATCAAATGAGGTAGAGGGTGTTGTGTATATTGCAAAAATGTTTATGGCTTCACCTGCTGAATTTAGTCTTGAAATGTTACTTTTCAGCAGCTTCAACTTACAGGTAGAAAATCAGCCCACTACATCTGCTGTATGAAGACTATTGAGGTAATATTTCCCAGTCCTTGTCATCATCCCTGTTGAATCTCATATCTGACTAAAGACTGGCCAGGAGCAGCTCACAGGCATCAGGAGGTCATTCCTTCTTCGGCTAAGTGTATTGCAGCAGTGTTGCCAGAAGACAAGAGCGGAACTTCTCAGGTTGCTTACTGCTTGGTGAATGGAAATCCTCACTTGAAAGTGCCTTCTTTCAGTTGATGAGGACCGTGGCTGACATAGTGACCAGATTGCCGTCTCATTTGTTTACCATAGAGAGTTACAAAGCTTAGCGTGTGATCATGTATTGTATAGTTAACTAAATATTGAAGACTATCGTCTGAATTGTAAAGTGGTCCTTCAAGGTATTGTTACTTTTGTCTTGCATCACATCACAATAAGGTTGGAAATGGAACCAAGCAATTCCACAAGCTCCACTCAATCCTATCCCTGTGATGGGAGAGTCGTTTCAGTGACTAACTACCGGCTGTATAGGTCCATTGCATAACTGCATGTATGGTCAACAGTATCTCTTGACTTCAGTTTGTGCTGCAACATGTATACATAATATGCTTCCAGGAATACTACTATTATCCCTGGAAGCCGAAGTGGGAAGTGAAGGATGTAGTAAAATTCAGTATCATGTTTCAATTCCAAAAATCATCCAACAGACCAAGGAACTCATTTTATTTACAAAGATTTTGCTGGTGACTCATAAGAGATCTAGTGCTTATCATCAATATAGCAAGGGGCATAACCAGAACCTTAATATTATGTTGTTTGTGTACTATTTTGAAACTGGATGAGAAGGTACTAAAGACATTCCATTTATTATTTCTTCTATCAGAGAAACTTTAGAAAAGTAATTTATATTTCAGTCTTCTAGAGTTGGTGAAAGTCCACACAGGCCATTGAAATTGATGCATTCTTCTAACTGGAACATGCTGGATATAATTAATTTTCTGCATTTGATCCATCCCTGAAGAGCAGTGGGCAGCCGCTCTGAAGCACCCAGGAAGCAATTTTGGGTCGAGGATCTTGCTCAAGGACCTTATGACATATAAACTGCAAGGGCTGGGAATGAACCACCAAATGTTAGACCGGTGGACCCGCCTCCAAGGCCATCTTCACCGTGCCTGTGAGTTAGCAAAAGGGGCAATGACAATAATCATAATCTACATTTAATGTTCCTATTTATAAAAACACTGTTGTATGAAACTTTCAATCCAGAGACGGTGCTTGCTTTCATTCCTGTGTAGTTCAGTCTTGCAGACCAATTTTACAGAGCCTTACGATTGAATGAAACTGAAGGCAAATGCAGGACATATGCAATCCTAGAGAACAGACTGAAGCAAAACCTAGCTCTCCCCTGGATGATGACTTGGTGATTGAGGATGCTCCTCGAATGTCACTTCAAATGCCATTTAACCAAGTGTGGGATGATTTTGAGATTTTTGCTGATTTTTTGAGTTTCTTTCCGGGTCATGTAACAGGGAAATCTTCAGATTAATTCTCTCAGGTCACTGACAGTTGGACCACATTTCTGAGCGGAGCTAGTAACTCTTAAGTTAGAACCCCAATTAGATCCAGAGTTTATGATGTTAAAAACTTTGGTTTATGTCTCAGCTAGCATCCATTGTTCCTTGAGGTTAGTGATACCTCAAATTTTCACATGCTAAATGTAATTTATTATAGTGAATGTGGTAATCCACAGAGAGGGACATCTTGCTTCCTAATTATATAATTTTCAGATCTCTGTCCAGCCCTGCAAAAAAATGATTATGACATTTATGAGTCAAATATTTGCTGCCATTCTGACATTTGTGAAAATGTGACTCACAACAGGAAGCATAATTCAATTTTAACTTAAGACCAGAATCATTTGGAGGAGACCCTGTTTTAATAAAATGTTAAATTGCAGAAATGCAATTTTACCAATGTTTGGGCACATTGAAGGTAAATCACCATCAGATAACTAAAATATTTTAAAAGTATGAACTAAGGCAGAAAGAAGAAATGCTTTCTTGGCAAATGGACAATAATAATGCTTCAACTTGGTTTATATATATTATTCCATATATGGAAATTTATTGTGTCTAAAATTGTAGCTAAACTCAGTGCCTGCAGGTTATCTTGAGATTGAAGCTGATTGGTATGAACTGTTTTTTTATTTGCCAGTTTGTGGCAACTTTAAAATGTTTGCATCTTTGTCATTGTAAATAGTAGATGGAGCTTCAACTGAAAAGTGAAGCAGAAGTGGAAATGTGTTCTCATTTAATTCTGTTTAATGGCCAGCTTGGGACAACTCCAATGGTTGCAAAAAGAAGTCAACTTGTATGAAAACTACCCAAAATGATCCCCACTTTAACTTGTTTCATTACTCTGTAAATTGTTTCCTTTTTAAAATATTCTTTAAACTAACAGGATTTAAGAATTGAAGTTCTCAATTTTATTAAAGTAGATGCTAAATCTATTGAATGTTACCAGTGTGGCTAGCCTTTGAATTGGCATTAAATAACATCTCCTCTGTTTTTTTGCCAGATCAAATGAAGATAGAGGCTTACCAAAATGAACCGTTGCTTCACCCTTTCATAAAAATAATGCCAAAAAGACCCAAACAAATAAATAACAAGCATGACCCAATGGAAGGTGACCTATGGGCACCATACTCCTATTCCCTGATATGGTACCCAATGTGTGTTTTAAAAAAGTTTATCAAATCATAACCCTTTTTTTTGTACAGAAAACCAATATATATCTCCCTTTTAGTAATAATTTTTTAGAGATCTACTCATTCTGTTCCTGTTATCAGGTTCGTGTTCTTGTAATTACAATATAGCTTCCTTTAAGCCTATCGGTGTTTTTGTGTGTTCAATGGTGTCCAGAGTGCTTTACAGCAAAATTTTTCACAACAAAAATAATGAAGAAAAAACTCCTTTTTTCACAGCCACAAATAGAAAAGCTTTCATGAACTGCATACAGGCTCAATCACTATAGTATCCTTTTTGCACGTTGGGTGCAGAAGGATTAAATCATCCCGAGATTACACTGGCTTTGAAGTGCTGAAAGAAGGCTGTTTAAAAGAGAAACTAAGAAAAACCTTCCTGATTACCAAAATTCTGGGACAGACAGAAGAGGAACAAATATTCCATTTGCACTTCAACTTCTTTCGTCACCTATTTCTTTTAACCATTTCCTACAACACTGGGAGCCATCACAGAGCAGAGCTGTTGGAACTCACAGTTGGAGAAATCTGCAAATAGTATGAAGCTTGAAAACATGACTGAAAGCACGGCTAGTGTTAGACCTCTGGACAATTGCACATTGCCATTTAGAAATCACACAACTGTCCATTAGCAACATCCAATGTGACCTACCTCCACTAAAACTGCGAAAACTGGCTGAACAGGAAATTTAAGTAACGAGGCCAAAGCTGTCCACCTCGACAGCAAGGATATATCCCCAAAAAGCCCCCAATACTCGTAGATACTACGTTCTACAAGCTGTCATCCTGATTGAACCCCTCAAATTAAATGTAAAGTTATGTCTGAAAAACAGTTTAAAAAAAAAAATCTCCCTCTAGTGTCTAAAATAGGAACTATTAGACTTAAATACGATACATAGAAGATAAATCTCCTTGAGTTGATTTATATACAACAAATTACAACAGCATTGGACCAACAATTGAGAAATTATGGCCCAAAAACTTTTGCAGATAAAGCTTCCCCTAGTGTCATAAATATATAACGGCTTTCCCAAAATCAGGCTGGCTTGATTTTGGGAAAGCTGGCTTGATTCTGGCTTGATTTTGGGATTTTGGGGATTACCACATTGACCTCTTCGAAGGTCATTCATGTATAATAAAATGAGCCATGAATAATTTCTGAGTTATCATATTAACACAAAGATCTGTAACAGTGGACGTCGCGCAACAAGGAAGATTCCATGATATCCCTACTTTTTCAGCGGCATAATTAGAATGGATTCTAGGATTGCATCCGGTCACCAAAGCTGTTGTCATTGAAATGTAAGCAGTCAGAAAATAGTTTGATTTTGGAAATTTCGAAATAAAAAAAGTTTTAGCACTGAAAACGTGCTAAGATCATTCTGAAGAATTTAGTTTTCTTATTAAATATCCTCTTCAGAATTTAATAAATACTTCCTTTGGCCCAAAGTCTAACCTTCGACAACACTTAATCAAAACTGGGATAACCTTTTAGCATATAGTGCAAACAAAAAAACAAACAAACAAACAAACAAAATTTCTTATGTCAGGATGTTCTAAAGGGGTTGCAACTGACTTCCTGTCCCCTCCCTGCATAGATGCTTTTCCCTTAAAGCCTGAGACGAATGGCAAACAGGGTTCAAACAATATTGACTTTTTTCACTGGTTTGCTGTTTTAGAAAGGCCTACAGAAATTTTTAAGCTTTTAACTGAGTCATGCATTGTAGAAATTAACTTAAATTTATTTATAACTAGAAACTTCTTGAACAGCGGACAAATAGCCAAAACAAGGGGAAGCCCTTTTTACATTTATTCGCTCAGCTTGACTATCCAGAATTAACATCCCAGATATCAAAGATATAAGAGATGGAAATAGATGATCCGCTGTGGCGACCCCTATAGGGAACTAATGAAAGAAGAAGAATATATCAACAACACATTTTTACTGCTCCAATTCTAACTTTCTATTTACATCGTCATTTTTGACGAGTCATGATTCCAGTTAAGGATACATTGAGGGGGTTTAGAAATATCCTGAATTGGAATTATGATTTGTCAGAATTCAAATGTAGATATCTGCAACTGGAACTAACTAGTCAAAATGACATTGTAGATATCTACAATTAAAGTATTTAGTAGACTAATTTATATAGTATACATTTTATTAGAGTTTTGAGTAGGCAAAACATCAGGGATGGATATTCAGTTGAGGGAATTAATGTTGAAAGGTCTTGCCATACAAAACTGTGGTTGTCAAACTATTGGCAGCTTGTCCCTGTCCATGGTGCTGAACTTCTTTGCCATTCATCTGCGTCCTACAAGCCCTTGTTTCCGATTCCAGCTGCTAATATTTTCCTCTCCATTACTATTTTTATGTGAACTCGTGGCATGAAACTCTTAGAATAAAGCAGTCAGCCAGACAAAAGACTCAGCTTTGAAAAATAAACCAGTATCTTTTATTTGGTGAGGGGTTAACATTACTACATGAGCTAATGGCAAAATTATGCTCAGTTACATCTTTGCTCTACATATTGAATAGTATAAAGTGATTATATGTATTTGTGTCCATTCAAAACATGATCATGTTCCTCTTGCTCCCATATCTCTTTTTTTGTAATCATCAAATGACTGTTAAGATTTTTTTTATAAACAATTCAGTCAGCATATCAGCATTGTACCATTAAACACTGTTTTAATGTAACAACCCTTCATTTAAATTCAACACAGCATAGGTTCTATTGAATTTTGTCCCTATTTAATATCTTTTTTGTAATCACACTGCTATCATCGCAATGAATAAAAATCAAAAATGTCATTGTTAGTCTACGGATCAGTTTTTGTATTCAAGGTACACTGGCCAAGATTTTTTTTCTTCATAAAGCCGTGATTCCCCAGTAAAATCCAATGTTCTCCATTGAATTTTGATGGAGATGTTGGTCGAATATTGTTGAATTTATCATAATCCAATCAGACAGAGGTTCCATTGGAAATTAATCAATTTAATGCTTCATTTTATGCTGAAAGAATTGTGGATATATTGAAAAACAACCCCAAAACAAAAACGTAATGCTGTTCCATGGACGTTCATCGAGTCAAAAGTTAAAGTGATCAATCAAATGAAACTGAGCAATTGTTCCACTGAATGATTTAGAGAAATATATTTCTAATGAAATTTACTATAATGACAACATGTGACAGATATTACATCAACAGTGACTTCACCTAATGCTAATAGTGCGAGTGCTCAATTGTACAGATTTTTCCTTTAAAGTGATTAGTACATATGGGTCAGAATTCAATCCCACAGATTTTACATTTAAATTTACTTGAAAAGGTGTTGGCTTCTTACGTCTAAAGTGACAATAGGACATGGTAACAATAGGGAAATTACTACATTGAAACAAAACCTGTTCCATTGGACATTCAATGAGTCAAATGTTTAAATAAATACTGATTACACAAATTTCACTGACTTGCAGCCAATGCTAGTACCGACACTGAAGAAGGATTACGTTGCTCATGGAAATTTAATGGAAGTTTGTTGAGTGGGCATGAATTTAAAAGAATTCAGTCAGACTTCCTTTCAGTGCTAACTGAACAAACATTGGTCACTTAAAGCTACAGTTACAGTAGTTCAATTGAATTAAATGGGAAAGTTACACCATTGAAGTCGACATTCAGTGAGTCACATCTTCTACCCAGGGTTGATGGGACATATTTGATAGGAGTGTTGTTGGGATATAAATTCCTCCATTGAAAGCTGATGGAACAACATGTAATCTTTGTGGTCTTCTCTGGAAAGTATTGGGTTTAGTTTGTATTTTGTTATGCCGGTTGTCATTTTCAAACCCTGATGACTGAATTGCTCATTAACATTTATCTTCCTCTGTGCGGTTGAGGCTTTGACCCAGAATCTATATGCCCTATATCTATGCAGTGTAAACATGTACCGTGTATATGAATAAATAAACAACCACATCAGAGAACTCATCATCATTGGTTGATTAGACTTTTTTTCCTTTGGATTAATACTTTGCTGTTTTTGGAAGGGGTGGTTGAATGAGGATGATTTGAGGAATTGACGGGTGGAACAGCCCCTCTTCAAAGTGGCTGCAAAAAACAGGAGAAGGCAGAGAACAGAAACACAGAGGATCATTGATCTTGAAATGCTGAAAGTTGTGAATTCTACTGTACTGATGTAATAATATATACCCTACTGTTTTCCTACAGATTCTTGTTTATATTAGTTGCAAAAGTTCTGCAGACTTAAAATAAGTTACATGTTTTGTGCATCATGAATATTAGTTTGTTCCTTCCAAATGATTATTCAAACATGAGGCTATCAACTCTGTGATCTTTAGCTTCTATTTATCTGGAACTTTTCTTTGTGTGTGTGTGCGGGTGTGTGTGTGTGTGAGTTTTTCCTTACCAGTTGAAAATTGTTTAGGAGGTGATCTACATTGAGGCCATTGTAGCTGTCCTGGTAGGTGCTGGGTTCATCCCTGGACTCATCTGAGTCACCGGTTCCAGGATCCTCTATGCTATGTGTGTTTTTGTTTGGTGTGGTAGTAGAGAGGCAGGAGGAAAAGGAGATAGTTAATTGTATGAAATTATTTTGCACAATCATGGAAGATAATTCTGGGAAACATAATAACAGGACTGATAGTAGGGGGTAGAACCTTGCAGGTAGAATTTTGTACTGTGCATTTTTAAAACATAAACTGGAGGCTACAGATTCACAAGTTTTGTTCTATTGTAAATGTTATTATTATAAATATATTTTACTTTTTAAAATAGTAAAAAAAAAAAACTAAAATTTCATTAAATTGCTATGGAGAGAGCGGATTAAAATTCATAGGTAAATACATGTTTCTTTGTGTAACGTTTCAAGGATAAGACAGTTATTCATTGTAACTTGACCACAGAGTTTCTAGTTCATGTTTTTTATCTACATTCACAAATATAAAATCTGTGCATGAGATTTTGTCGATTAAGTCATTTAAGTTGAATTTGTTTGTTATTCTTATTTCCAGCAAACTGCACAACTAATAATACTGACTGGCAGAGACAGGGTGAGTTTTCTTTCATGACTCCCTCCGTTCATAATGTTACACCAGAAATGGTCAATTGTTCTTTTACTACAAATCCAAAATGTTTTAAATCAGATTGTTTCTTTACTTTACATAATATCATGAAATCATAGAAAACCAAAGCTGCAGTCAGAGCTTCACAGTTTCCATTTCAAATTCATCCGGTTAGGTCACATCTATCTTTGGCTTAAATCAGGATGATAAGTAACATGAATCATAGTTTTACAAAGTTGGTGGAGGTGACTTTCATGACTCAGGAAGTTACATCGCCATGTAGTCATGCTAAGAGAGAAAATTGAACAGTGACGGACATCTGAATGTAAGATGGAAGGGATAATGCCTACCTTCTCTTTCCCGTTAAGACTGAGTTAAGGTACTTTTTGACGGCCATCTGTTTGCGGAAGCGGCTGTAATTGTCTGTAAAGATGGCGTCTGAGTGGCGCTTCACTGGCTCCTCCATCAGCTCGTCACTGGAGAGAATAGATGTATCGAAATATTACAGCATCACCGCTGTTCAAAGGGCAGCATCTTATAATGTAATGTCTGCAGCACAGGATCTGTGAGTCACGGTGACTTTCTTCTGTGTGTGTGTGTGTGTGTGTGTGTGTGTGTGTGTGTGTGTGTGTGTGTGTGTGTGTGTGTGTGTGTGTGTGTGTGTGTGTGTGTGTGTGTGTGTGTGTGTGTGTGTGTGTGTGTGCGTGCGTGCGAATCCCTCTTGGCTTGACTAACGTGTGATGATGTGTTAATGGCATAAATTAACCTTTAAAAATGTTTAATCAATTATCAGATGCATCATTAAGTATCTTCATTGTAAATGTCAGTCTGAGGTTAAAAAGAAGGGGAATATCAACTTTCCCTTGTAAAACATGACATATTTGCTTTGTGTAACAAGTCTCCTCATGATATAAAAATAAAATCCTGGTTCTGTGATAAAACATTTTTTCGATTCTAAAATACAATTTGTTTGTATTTAACTTGATTCTATCGGCTACTGAAGACATTTTTGGATCTCGCCTGGTTCCATTAATTTTGTCAAAAAAAATACTTTCAAGCATATTTCTGGATTATGAGTTTTAATAAAACAAGCCAATTAACAATTTGCAAAAATCCTATAAGCATTAAAGAAGATTTAGAGTCAAGTTGGATTCTTCATACCGAAACCCCACTATATGGATGTGATTTCTAGAGAGCTCTGATATTGCTTCTTAAAGAACTCTGTCATCGTCTCTCTCTATTTTAGGGAAACTCATACACATTGTATCCGCACTTTAACTTTTAAACATCTCCTGTCTCATAACATTATGCTCACCCTTTTTATAAAAAAAAATCTGATGTTTGCTACAAATTACATTCATACATACATACATATATACTACGTTTTTTTGTTTTCAAAAGTAACAGTAAAAAGTAACAGTTTGTTTTCAAAAAGTAACGGGAACTGAAGTGACCTCAGACCCAATATTGGATAAAGTCTTCACAGAAAAATTAAAGAGAAAAGCAAAAATAGACTTCAATGTCCCATTTAACTATGTCAAGGTGTAAAGTTTATAAATGAGTAAAGTAATAACTAAAGCTCTAATATTTTCAAAGGGAGGTCATCTACCTGACCCTCTTCCCGATCAGAGACTCCAGGTAGCGTCGTGCTGATAGCTGTCCAAGAAGTTTGCTGTATCCGCTCGTGAACAGACCATCTGCGTGTCTCATCGGTCTGCACAGAATCACAGAGCACATTTAAATCTGCTTACTATTATTCTAATGGGTTAATTCTTGCGAAAAAATAGGAAATACATCATTCAGTGATGCAACTGAGGAATGTCCAATAGTTCCAAGATATTGGTATATATCTTGGTATTTCTAAGATACCAAGATATATTATAACATGAATTGTTCATTATCACACTATGTATAAGGTCGTTGAGAAGATGGTTATAATATAGCCGTGGGAGACAAAAATCAGTAATTCCCTTTGAGATCTAAAGTAATATATCACCTTTGTGTACAGGATCACCATGAATTATTACGGGGAGTTATTTTCTTCAATTGATTGATCTTGTTTCGATATTTTGACACAGTCTCTGTTCACTTTTCCTTTGGCATCAGTTAAACCATAAACAGAACCAATAATTCCCAATATTTGTGGCAAAGGTCATGACACCATGCACAAAATGTCTTGAATTCTGGTCATCGGAAGCTTAGGAGGAGTCAAACCCGCTCAAATGAATCCACACAGGTCTACCCATGTTAAGCTGGAGTTGTTTTAAAAAAAATTCTTTTCAGCATTAATAGTTGGAAAGAACACATAAACCATTTATCTTACCTCATGGATGTGTATGGCAAACTCAGGGTCCGTGAGTATAACACACTGCACAGGGCTATTAGGAAGAGTAGCTGGGGGCCAGTCCGCTGTAACATCGTTTTACACCTGGGAACGAAAGCGAAAATGTGTTCTCCTTCTAATCTGAACACAGTGAGCATAACACTGTTAAAAAAAAAAAATCCAGTTGCAAATCCAGTCGCAGCCGTAGACAAAACATAGAGTAAGTTATTGTAATACTGCTGGACATTATTGGTTACTGTGATTTTTTGCAATATTTGATCATGATGGTAATTCTAATTAGTTTATTATTGGTTATTGTCATGTTTTCCAGTCTGTTATCAGTAAATGTAAACTAATAATTCATTCTCATTTTTTACAACCCATTATCAGTCATTGTGATTTTCCACATGTCCTTCTTTATTTATCTACTGTGGGTTATTTGTAACTATTAGTTTTTACTATACATAATCATTTAGTCTGATTTTCTACAAATTATGAAAATCTTATTGTAATGATCTACAATATATAATTGTCAACTTGATTGATTGTCTTTTATTGGCTACTGTGATTTTTTATGGTGTGATCACTTATTATTATTGCCTACAGTACATAATGGTTTAAAGACATTTTCTACAGTTTAGCATTGGTTATTATGATCTCAAACAGTAGTTAATTATAAATGTACATTTTGTAGAGGTTCTTTTATAATTATTTGATTTAAAATTTTTGACTGATTAAAGTTTCCTTCTGTAAAATTGTTTATCATTAAGCAGTTCATTTTAACGGAAGGATAAATGTATATTTTTAAGGAGATGGAGAAAAATAAAATAAATAATACGACAACGACAAACAAACAAACAAACACCTGAATATTCAGCTACCGCGCTAATGAGGACAAAAGGTTCTATTACACTACGGGGCGAAGAAAGTCTGCAACTATTTAATACTATAATCATTTGAGGTAGTTCTCACACAGAACCTTCAAATGATCGGTAGGATTATATGAAAATATGGTTTTGCACATTTTCCAGCCCTTATGAATCATCTAGCTTATCGTCAGCTGCTTTAAAATGTAGTTTTTAATTGATTCAACTGTCTGATTCTAAAGTTGTATAGACAGAAGTTTAAACAAAAAAAAAAAGAGTGTTATCTCCACAGAGGATTTTGGTCTTTTATCGGTGACTCGGTTGATCTTTTATTTTCGTGGGGGAGGACGGAAAAAGAACGCGGCTGAATCCAATTCGTAATTACGCATAACGCGCCGGCGAAAGGCTCTTTACCTCTCAGCACACGGTGTTCACGCCGCACTTCTGTTTCCACCATACATCCCAAACTGAATCCAACATCTGGAACTGACGAGTTCGAACAATGTATATGACACAATTCTCAACATCTGAATTGTTTTGGAGAGACGCATCTAAAGCCCAACTACAGCGCGCAAAAAAGAACACGAAGGACCGTTATTAAAGAAGTAATAATAATACTAATGATATTAAACAGTTAATCTTACATGTATTTTTGTGCAAGAGTTGTCCGCGTTCTGTTCTGTCCTCTGCGCTGTCCAACGTCCCGATGTCTTGCTGCTCTATCTCCTCTCTGCTGACTCGATGCTCTCACTCTCTTTGTCTTGTTGTCTCTCTCGCTTTCAGGTCTGCTCCAGCTTTATACACCTGGATAGTTCTCATGGAGCAGGAGGGGAACATCAGATTCGATCAGGGCTTGTGACGCCTTGAGGTCTCTGCCTCCGTCATTGGTTTAGCTGACCAACAGGCCCATGGAGAAATTAGTGATGAGCTTTTCCCCCCCATCTTCTTCTAACTAATCTTATGAGTAACTTACGTTAATAAGGTTGAGTCCAATGTTGGCTCGTTTGATTCCTTGCACTCCACTCTCCTCCCAGAATACGATCACCTGCTCCAAAGAAGCAGGAGGAGAGGAATTGGAAATTGGAAAGGAGATCACAATAAAAAAGATCGGATATGAGATGTTCAACTCAAGGGGTTCCTGCAGATCAATTATACAAGATGAAGGAGGAAAATGAATGACAAGAAAATGAGGCGAAGAGGGTAAAGCCAAGTGTCCTCAAATCAGGAAAAACTCCATTATTATTTCATCCTCGAACTGAGATTCTGATATGATTCTGGTATGTAATTTTTCTTGTCAAATAAATAATGCTGTATAAGCATGTACCATGGTTAGGGGAAACTATTTCAACATGCTACAGCCATTAAATCATATGTAGCTCCAGGACACACATCCAAATTCAATGGTTGTCATATAACATTGTCAATAAAGTTGAATTCATGTTTTGTTTTATCTTGATGTCATGGCCTGACATATTAAAGAGGCTTTTAGAGGTGATACCGATACAGGCGATATTGACCAGATCTGGTGAAATATATCAAATCCAGCTTAAAGCATCGACACAGATACATTGAGTGATGATTTTGCTGTTTCGATGTAATAACATTACCTCAAAGCTACCTACTTACTTCCTTTCTTTCCTGCTGTATTTCTTTTAAGGATGTAAAGTCTTTCATACACAGTGTCTAAGAGCTGCTCTCTGCTCAAAAGATATCTTTCATTTAAGGTTACTATTTTATATTGGCGATGAGAATTGACAAATTACATTAAAATAGTAAACACTGTGCCTTTTTAACTACTAGAAATAATTTATCATTTATGAATGTGGAGCCAAATAAGCTTCCGATCTTTCCAATTGGCTCTTGACATTTGATCGACATCAGAACATTTAGGATCATTTGAAGTTCACCACATCCCACCTTGATGACCCTCAGGGCTTTGGCGAGAATAGGTCTGATGAGGACAAGAGTCTCTTGTCATATGATGAAAGCCATTAACAGATTTCTACAAAAAGAACATAATAACTAGAGTCAAGGAAGGCTGTGGCCGCTTTGATGTTGTGATGATGCTTTGCTGTTTCCAGACATGATGACTTGATTGTGATAACTGAAGGTCAGTTCATCAGTCTGTGAGTTGAGGGTTTGATAAAACTGGGTCATGTAGCAAGGAATGTCTCATGCAGAAAACTGAGTCCTCCTTTGAATTGCCCACAACAAATACAATCAAACATTTGTAATGCCCTGAACCCCATTGAAATGCTGTGGTGGAACCTGAATAGAGCATCTCTTGCTGACAAACTGTCCAAGGGTGGGCCAAAATTCCACTACAGGGATTCTAGCAACTGGTCTCCAGTTATCAGAGCCATTTAGTTGAAGCTTTTCTGATAAACTACATATCACGTTGATGAGGGCAAATATGGGTTATCTTGTGATTTAGGTATCAGATAAGCTGTCTGCCTTAAGTTAATTCTATTTTAAAACGTTTTGTTTCTGTGTACTCAGATTGCCTTTGCTTTATGTTAAATTCTGCTCGAAGAACCCACAAAGTTTAGTATGAGATATTCACAAAGGTAGAAGAAATCACATATGGTACAAAGAATTGTCAATAGAATGGTCCAAGCTGTGATACACCTACTGAAAAAAAAAGACAAAAAAAGTTTTAATGAAAACCCATGAAATATATCTTAGCTTGGTGAATCTAAAATCCATATTTCTTTACAAGCAAGTATTATAAGACAGAACAAACATAATTTCACACCAAATTCAACTGAACATCACTTTGGATGCTCTTACTGTTGATATTAAAATAGATTTTTGTGCAATATATATGATGTAACTAGCTGTGTTTACCACCATATTTTGAGCTATAAACATTTCATCTTTTCCTGTGCATTGTCTTGTCATGACACAAATATTTAATTCCACAACAATGTCATCAAAATCCTCCAGCGGTTATTTTTATCTACTTCCTCCCATCCATAGACGTAAGCTTGAGCCCCACTGACAGTGCTGAAGAATGAAAACACAAGGATCATGCAGATTACCATTAACCACAATAACATTTTAGAGGGTTTTTGCAGTATACTGACTTATTATTTTTTTTTAGGTTGTGCTAAAAAAGGACATCATGCAGGATTGAAGTGTACCAGAATCCACCCACAATGTCCCTGATGACTCGGATTTGGAATAGTACAGTAAATTAGTCATCATGCTCTGTGACGCCTCATCCATCCATCCATCCATCCATCCATCCATCCATCCATCCATCCATCCATCCATCCATCCATCCATCCATCCATCCATCCATCCATCCAACATGGTAGTGTTAAACCGATCAGAGTGAAATAGATAAACATAATAAAGAATATCTTATGTTAAGGTAATGACTAAAGGTTATAATGCTTTGATAGGATATTCAATGTCCATTATTTTCTCCATTGGATTTTGGATGATATGACTTGTGTCTTTGTAAAATTCGTAAAATATTTATATCTAAAAATCATACTTCTTACTCTCTTGTTTTCTTAACGTGTATCAACTGTCTAAAACATTGATGAACCCTAAAACCTGTTTCAATACATGCGATCGAAAAGTTTTTTAAAGATTTAGTTACAAAGCCACAAAAAGGGATCACTAGACAGTGTACTTGACTAAATCTACATAAAAATATTTAATATGCAGAAAAAGAGGATCTGCTGTGGCGACCCCTGAAAGGAACAGCCAAAAGAAGAAGAAGCTGTGTAAAAGTTGAAATGCCCAATTTTACATACATTTTCTCTTTATTCCATTACTCAGCTTTTGTTATCACTTAGTTTTTCTGCATTTTCAACATTTACTCTTAAAATAAAAACTACATCAAGGGAGGTCTTCCTTTAATCAACAAAGTTTATGAGGAGAGTAAGATAAGAACATTACACCATTTAATATATTCACATTAATATCATTCTTCTATTAAGAATGACATACATAACATCCGGGGGTGGCTTTAGTGAGCAGTCGTCTCTCAACCAGGAGACCAGGATTCAAACTCAACCCCTGCTGATGTTAGCCCTCATTTCGTACCTGAGGCTGATAATGACGAATTTTATTCACCCGTACATCATGACAGCAGCATCTCTAGTCATCCCAGTCAGCAGATGACCCCCCTTCTTCTTAACCATGATGGCACCATCTGAATCTTAATGTGATCAGTGCAGAGAGAAAGTAGATTACGCAGAAGTCCATGGTAGAAGGAGCTGGTCTAATTGACAGCAGTGATTGGAGACAGATCCCTGCAGGAAGAGGAAGCTGATTGAGGAAACATCAACAATATTATGTTGATGGAATGTACGGATGAAAACGTTCCTATAGACCAGAAACAGAAACAGACTGTCTCGCTTCTGCACACAGGATGACACAGAGGTCTGAGGTCAGCAGGAATGTATTGTTTTCCTATTTGCACTTTGAGTGCCTGAACAAAATGATACCCTCACTGAGTCTACTTTTTCTTTCCAACTCATCATGGCTGGGTAATGGGTCACCAGGGCAACAAAAATATCCCCTCAGTGCATTGTCCATTTACTCATTTACCTTCAAGCGGACGTCATGTACAGCGTACACAGCAGATGACAGATTAATTATGCTTTAACAAGAGAACCAGCAAATCAAATAATATGTTTGAATGCAACCTAATCAGTTTGCTAGATGCAAAAATGGTTTCTGATCATTCAAATTATTAAAAAAATGCTCAAAATTAGAATAAAACATGATAGAAACCCAGGAATTAAAGGAGAGCATTTCAATCTAGGAGACTTCAATTGAAAATTTCTTCAATTGAAAATCATTCGGAATAAAATCGAATTCTACTATCCATAATCTGGAAAAATCTGCCACTGAATGGCTGGATGACAGGGCATGGTGTACGAAACTATGAGACATGAGGGGTCATCGACTTGCCAACTCTCATTAGTGGATGTAAATCCGTGACTCTAAATTGTGCTAATACTGTATTATAAATATATTTTAAAATACCAAAAATGAATAGTACATCCGTTTCAAAAAAATATAAGTAGACTCAACTCAAAGAAATATTTCTGTATCTTGATGCAATTATTTAGGAGTCAGTTGAATCTTGGAGTCAGAGAGTATCCATAACCAACATAGCAGGATACCTTTTTTTCTTCGAAGGCCCCACAGATCTTGTTCAAAGACATGGTTCCATGGACTCCATCAAATATCACGAGTATGGGATGAAAACCTTAGAGCATTTGTCTGGAAATTTAAAGTGGGCTGTTGTTGGACCATCAAGGACAACAATCTGAAGCATACCTCAAAATCCTCCCAAAATGATTCAGAGATCACAAAAAATGTTTTATCCCGGCCATCCCAGTGATCTGACCTAAACCCGACAGAACATCTGTGGGATTTGCTGAAGAGGAGAATCCACAAGCGTGGAACTCAGAAGGTGAAAGAGTTGGAGAGTTTCTGTGTGGAGGAATGGTCTCAGATCTTCTCTGTAAGTTGTCAAACCTCATCACACACTGCAGAAGGAGACTCAGGGATGTTTTTGTGGCAAAAGGGGGCTGCACAAAATATTAAATGCAGTTGGTGCAAATAATTGTGTCACACATGTTTTGGATATGAAATGGAATGAAATGTCTTATTTTTTTTTACTTGAGTTAAAGATTAGATTTTACAATTAACTTGGATTTTAGATCATCGGTAAATACAATGATGTCATTATTCTGTCTCATTTTTTTTTTTAAAGGTTGCCAATAATGCTGCCGAGAATTGTAAGTCCTACAACTTCCTGCTCACTTGCATCACCCTATCAGTGAAGACAGTACCAGCATCTTTTCCAAAGTCATTGTCCAGATTTTCAGTGTGGTTGTGTGCCTTTGCTATTCAGCCTCTCTGACCGGAACCTGAACCTGAAACTGTCTGTTGTTCACTTATCACTGTACTGCCTTTGCCTGTAGACTGGTGCGTCAAGTTTTACTTACAAACCATTAAAACCTGTATGCTGGGATGTCTGCATTTGAGTCATATTCTTAACTACTTTGTGCTCACCATGTAGCTTGGAGTCCAACTCCATGTGGAAAAGGTTGTGTAAATAAATACCCGGAACAGCAACACAGCAGCACTGAGGTCTTAGTACTGCACTTGTGTATATTTATGGAACTACTGTATATTATACCACTGGGGATTACATGGGGTAGATCACTAACTCACTCATTCACTCTGAGGTACAAAAGATAGATGTTGTCATAATGAGACATTCTGCATCACGACTCTCCATCCTGGATGTATGATGAAGGGAATCCCCTGGGTTGCTGAGTGTCTCCTCTGCACCACATTATCCAATTAGAAATCCACAGTAACGACTCTGATGTCAGATTACTGGATGATGAGACGCACTGGGGTCTCTGTCACTGTCTGTCTCGCTCTCGCTCTATATGCTGGTTAGTAAGACCTTTTTGAGTGTGTGTCTGAGTGTGTGTGTGAGTGTGAGTATAATATTACAGGTGGACAGTTGGAATGAAGACATTGAGATAAGATAGAGATAGACAATGATAGAAATTGCAAGAACCCAGGCAGATACTTGACAAGACTTGACAATTTTATCACAGGTTGAACTTTGAAGACTGACTCTTTCCAAGATTAATAAAAAAATGTCCATGAGATATAGGGATTACAATATGCAGCAACTGACAGCTATTCAATTCATGTATTTAATATGGCTTATGAGAAAGGTTTAAAAAGTTGAATTCACAATGTTATGTTTTAATAACAAGACTAAAGAAGTTTTGACCATAATAAAGTGATATGACAACATATTGGCAAAACCTTATTGCTGCAAAATAACAAGAAATTATACTATCACCCTTGGTCTTTAAATACAACTTTGCCAGCATTTAAGCATCAGTTTCTGGGTTTTCATGGACCCCAATATTCCGATTAAATTTGGTTTATAATCTCAGACAGAATTAAAATGATCCCTATAAACACCTCGTTCAGAATATAGGTGCCAAATCTATTTAAATTTCACTTGATTGCGACTACAATCATTTTCAAGGAGGAAAGGAATCATTCCTTTTTCAAAGGAAACAACAGACTATTTTCTGGTTGCTCTCATTCTGTGCATTCCCGCCACATTCAGGTAAGTATAAGATGGAGGTTTACCAATGAGACCAGGACCACAGGAGAAATATGGCTTTTATTCAAACTCTCACATCATTTCACATGATTGGACATCTGGATTGTGGGACAGTGAAACAAACAAAAAAATTAACTACACAAACAAACCATTAATATACTTTCAGGACAACTATTACAAGGTTAGATCTCTCAACAGGATGAATAATCAAAAAGGAGGTCTTCACTTTTATAGTTAATGTTATTTTGGCTGATTTTGAAACTAACAATATAATCTCTGCTAATCTTACCACATAATACTGCCCCTCTAACTAACTGCATGTAAACTCCAGACGGTATTAGATCATAACTCGACACATATAAAATCAACACAGAGATCTTAATTAGCATTATTTCAATCAGAATCAATAAAAGGTTGCATGCAATCACAGCGACTGTGCGTTAAAGAAAGCAACCTCCAACCAGCGAGAAGAGACAACCCTCAGACTGACAGTGCTTGTGCAGAAATGACAATATCCTGACATCCCACCACAAACAGATGACAGCCGTCATACTCATCTGAAATATAATCATAGGTGCTGATGTCAAACAGGTTTCCATCTCCCACGTGCGAAGAATCTTCTCCTGGAACCAGATAGGGTTTGGTGATGGATTGCCATCCACAACAAGAGGAGATTAGTCTCACAAATTACAGGCAAACTCCCCTGATGGCTGAACCTGGTTTACTGAGGCAGGAGACCAGCTGCATTCAGAGCAGAAAACGGAGACAATAGGTAGCCATAACCGGATGGAATTTGGGAAATGAGCAGAAATAATTCTGTAATGAAAATGACGAGCAACACAAGTTGTTTGTGCAGAACTTAATGCGAAATGAACTGGATGATAGCATTTACTCGATTTGAACGCCATTATCATAATTTCAGCTACGAAATACCTTTGGGCAACTGTCAACTTTCTTTGGGTTTGAGTAAAACTATGATGGTGATTTGTTTCATGTCTAAGAAATCTTAGTCATCGACCAGAAACATAACCAACCTTGAGAAATAAGCTCAGTCTTTTTCTTTTTAAAGAGTTTTTTCTGACGAATTTTAATTTTGCAGTTTGGTAAAGTTAAACCAAATCAAACAATACAGAAACAATCAATGGCTTCGGTGGCTTCACAATCATCCATTAACCGGTTTTCAGTTGATTGGATGATTGTACAGCTTCCAATTGTATTTACTAAAGCGGCAACTATATGTAACCTAAGGTTAGTCAGGTTGCAGAACGGACTTTTTTGTCTCAGTGGTACGATGCGTTATTGATAGAATTGAAAGAAAATATTCAAAAAACGTCAAATCAAAACGTCCCTTCAGGATTTTAGGAGGAATCTCTTAGGTATCTGCCTGCTTGTGTTGTAACTGTAGATGCTGCAAAGAATATAATATATAACTATATAATATATAATATGCAACACAAAGTTAGTGTTGATCTTTCTATGCAGCTCTTTGAGGATGTTTATTATTGTTTGTTTGTTTGTTTGTTTTACAAAATGTTGAGGTATTCTTTTCAAAAATGACCTACAATCAACAATAACTATACTTACAATCGATGGTGTCAGTGATTTGGAACAGATATGGACAATTTCTCTTTTTTTAAATTTTCTATCAATTTTACATAACAGGGCATAACAGGAACATACTTAACTTTCCTATCTGTGTGTGTGTCACTTGAACATACTCACACACACATACACACAAACTTCACTCACTCATCAGGGCACTGCTCCCTAGAGGTTCCCTTAATGGAGGCCTTGTTTTTGGTGAGCAGCCTCCTGTACAGAGCAATTAGACTACCAGAGCTCTTCATTGCATCCTCAATTAACTAAATATATAAATACATTTGGCCTGGATTCTGCCCCATGGCAGACATTACCTACTGCATTGCTATCTCGAGACATTCATTAGAGAAGCACGCACACTTGCACACTTGCACACACACACACACACACACACACTCACACACACTCACACACACACACACCGACACACACACACCGACACACACACACACACACACACACACACACACACACACACACCGACACACACACACACACACACACACACACACACACGCACACACACACACACACTCACACACACTCACACACACACACACCGACACACACACACACACGCACACACACGCACGCACACACACACACACACACACTTACACACACTCACACACACACACACCGACACACCGACACACACACACACACACACACACACACACACACGCACACACACACAAACACACAAACACACAAACACACACACATACAAAAACACACACACAGCTATTAACCAACAAGACCCTACCCATGCACTTGGGTGTGGCACTAAAGAGGACCAATAGAATTCCATTTGCACTATCTATCTATCTATCTATCTATCTATCTATCTATCTATCTATCTATCTATCTATCTATCTATCTATCTATCTATCTATCTATCTATCTATCTATCTATCTATCTATCTATCTATCTATCTATCTATCTATCTATCTATCTATCTATCTATCTATCTATCTATCTATCTATCTATCTATCTATCTATCTATCTATCCATCCATTCAACATGGTAAAGATATCTTCATTCATACACACCTTTTTTGCTGCAGACTTTTAAACTTGTAAATTAATAACGCAGTAATGACAGCATTCCATTTAGATAATGACCCGTTACTGTACATTCTGGTTCACCAGTACCCCTGAATATAACAGAACCACCTTTAATGCTGTTAGCAGCAGCTGTGCCTCTCTGATGTGTAATGTGGAAGTGTCTTCAGAGAAGGCTTTCACTCTTTGAATCCAGTAACCAGGAAAGTCACTTAGTGTATTGTATTTACTCAAGTAATTTATTTAAGTACAATTTTGAGTTACTTATAAATAACTTTAGCCATTCCATTTTGGGGCTGCTATTTAATTTTACTCCATCTCAAACGAGATGGAAATTTTCTATATTTATTCGATATTAGTTATTAGTCACTTTTCAGATTCTTGTAATACGATCAACGAGTGAAATATGTCAGCTTGAATACATCAGGGGCTCTAATTTACAATTATTAAAAAAAATCCCATCATGTAATCTGGATATGAGGTCTTTAGGGGACAACCCAATCTTGAAGTGTGTGAAGTGTTTACTGTCCCGTCCCTGCTGACCTGTAATATCAGATCAATTCCGTTGATAAACAAGACAGTACATCGATTAGACAAAGGTTCACGGCTGGCTTTGATGGCTTTGACATCTGTGCATCCTTTGATCTCAGCCCTGGTCACTGTTGTCTGCCAAAGGCTTTGATCTCGGCCAAATCCTTTGATCTCGGTGCTGGTTCAAGCTGCTTAGGCTTTCTCCATGGTATTGCGTGTTTGTTGTTTCTGTAGCTTGTTTCTTCCGTCTTGCACTAAGAGGTTGTTTTGGCTCTGTTGTCCCTACCATATTTATCCTGGGACTGAAATGTATCCGGTATTGCCAATCCTCCTTCTGTTGCCATCAAGGATATCCTAGAAGTCACAGGTTTTTCAAAAGTAAATATGATTAAATGAATCCGAAATGCTATGTTATTAACATGTAACCCTTTGTAGTCTAAGGTCCAAGGTCCTTACCCTAACCTTTCACATTTTTGCATTCAGTCTGCTAATACAGTATGTTGAATTGAAGAAATAAATTTCAGATCATAATTATAAATAATAATACATTTAATTTATAATGCACTTTACATTGGATCAAATCTCAAAGTTCTACGAAGTAAAAGCAGATAAAAGCATCAATAAAAAATAAAATAATAACTATATAAAAGCGTGACCGAAAAGCAGCAATGTTAATTAAGGTTATAGGTTCTGCTAAAAAGTTTTAAGTCCTTTTTTAAATGTGTCAGTCGTCTGTGGAGCCCTCGGATGGTCAGGGAGGGTATTCCACAGACGAGGGGGAGCAGAACAGAAGGCCCCATCACCCATGGTGCTGAGCTTAGTCCGAGGAAGGAGGATGTGGTATGAGTGGGTAGAACGGAGGGATCGTGTTGAGGTCAGTGGGATGAGTAGTTCTTTCAGGTAGGGGGGTGCGTTACCATGGATGCACTGGTGAGTGAGGAGAGAGATCTTATAATCAATCCTTTTGGAGATGGGAAGCCAATGAAGGGAATGATGACCGGAGGTGATGTGTTCGTGTTTACGAACTCTCATCAGGATCCTTGCAGCACTATTTTGAACATACTGTAGTTTTTGAAGACTTTTATCAGGGATCCCGATGAGAAGTGCGTTACAGTAATCCAGTCTGTAGGATACAAACGCGTGGACCAGCTTTTCAGCATCACTCAAGGTTAGTGAAGAACGGAGTTTGGAAATATTTCTGAGATGATGAAAGGAGATCTTGCAGATGTGTTTGATGTGGGATTCAAAAGTGAGTTGAGGGTCAAATCTTACGCCGAGGTTTGTGACTGATGAAGAGATCATACAGGTGATGTTCTAAAAAAGATCAATCATTGGTATGTTGAATATTTTCGATGAAAGTATTTTCCTCTGCCCGGGAAAATTTGCTAACATTGTGTTACCATTAGCAGATTTTTTTTCTTGTTAATGTGGGAGATTTAGGTCGTTTTGCATGGCGCATGGATGTAACCACCAAAGCAAAACCCTGCCACAATCCCATTCCATTCGGCCACAGTGTGTCTCCACAACAGTTGCTTCTCATGGATGTTGTTAGCAGCCCATCAGTAATGAAATCTGAGTGCCAGTTATGGAAGGATGACCTCACCTCAGACAGACCAGCTGCTGCAGCAAATGAGTATAATGAGGTGTATGACCTGGTTGACTGGGTGCATGTAAGTTACGCTGCAGTACTGTGAAGTTTCTTTATGTTTAAAAGAAGCACAAAAAAGTGCACTTATTTCACGAGTTTTCTTGTATAGGCAAATGAGTGAGTGGGTGGGCTTTGAACCCATAATCCTTATCTATTAGGCCACTGGATCAAGCATAGTGTCTTTGCAAACTTCTGTGAAGAAATGCAGAAATCCCCTGCGTTGCAGAACAAGTTGATAAAAACATATGAAAACAATGCGTTTTGAAAATATGTTGACATCAGAAAATAAATAGGGAAATAACCTCATTATCTCCTAATCTCATCAGCTCTCTTTTTAAATTAATCATAATTTGAAAGCAGTAGCTTTTTTCCCAAAAAATCTAAATGTTATACAAATAAATGTCAAACCATTTAAATGCCAAGAAAAGTTCCTTATACAGCTTTATCCTTGATTTTTACCCCATGAAAAACACATTTCTGGCTTGTTTTCTGTCACTAAATGTATATTTCAATCGACTTAAAATTTTATTAAATTCTTTACAAATGTCTACAATGTCCTGTGTTGCAAGAAATGAAAAGTTAATTGTGAGATGATCATTTTAAGTGTGAGGCAGAGAGAGAGTTTAAAGTAAAACTTTAGCAATAATGACTTGTTGCATCAATTTCACTCAGGCTTGTGAATACAAACTTAACATTTTTGTTTTTCTGTCCTTTCTTTTTAATATTTCCCTTGAGATTTAGTAGATAAATGATTCGGACTATTTATCTCTCGTTCTTTCCTTCTGACTCAAGCACACACCACCCAGGGAGCTCAACTGATATTGTCTTGGAGATTTAACTCAGTCAGATCATACCCTGTTGTTGCGTGACATCCAGCACATCCATCACTGCTCATAGTGTTCACCAACTCCTGATTTTCCACCCAGGAACAATTTTTCATTACCACCTTTTCCTCAATTTGATTTCTTTGATGCAGAAGGAGCTACATGATGCAAAATACTTTCGACATTGTTGTATATCCAACATTCTTATTACGGTAGATGACACCGGAAAAACCTTACTGAATATGACTAATTTCGCAATTAGAGAAACTCATACATTTCCAAAGGAATAATAATTAAATCCCAATGGCTGTAAAGATCAAAATGGTTATACAATAAAATTTGTACTAAAATGAATAACAAAACCATGCAAAACAACATTTAATAAGAAACGTTTTAAAATAATCATAATCAAATAAACTTAGAATGCCTAGTTGTTGTCTGTGTCTTAATCTTGGTGATTGGTCATTCTTTCCTTAATATCAGTTTATTAAGTGTTAATTGGGGTGAGAGTGCTTCTCTCTGCAACATTTGTATTTACTGTGTATAAGCACCAAATAATCCAATATTCTAAATATTCAATATTGTTGTCATTCCGCTGATGTTAATGTTCTGCTTGTACACCTTGAACGTTTTGATTGTCTCTTGTTATTTTCTCATAATTTAAATTTTTTTTTTATCTTGGACTTTTTTCTGGTTTGTGAGAATCAACATTTTGTTCAACAGTATATGTTGTTAAATGACAATAAATTAAGTCAGAGGATTATTAAAATCCTTTGTAATATGATTTTATTCTGGACCACTTATTTTTTTGAAAAAGTAGAATACACAAAATTTAATAAATGGAAAAAATATACATCATCACATTATTAATAGGATGATTGTAATGTTGAATCAGATACCTCATTCTGAAGGATGGACTTTCCAAAATTAACTATAAGCCTGACCTCTGACTTTTGACTTTTGTCTCTCTGGACCCATATTTTGTACCTTATTAAATTGTAATGATTCTCTTAATCTAATCAATAAAAACAGCAAAGGGAAAGTACAAAAACAACAACAATGTGTGGAAAAATACATTTGTAAGTTGATCAACTGGAGTATGCAACATTTTACACAACCAATTATTAGTGTTACTAGTTAGCATTGATTCCATCAGTTATCTCCCTTCACATGGACGAGCACATCTTCCGGATGATGTCATTCGATGGGGTGGCGGCCAACTCTTCAGCCTGACTTGTCCAGAGTTGCTGCAGAAGCACTGGAGGATTTTCAATTTCTCAAAAAAACAGGTAATTTTTCCAGAGCCTTGAAAGACTTTCGCAAATAATATTTTCTCCCCAATCCTCATGCTTTTTTAAGGGCTGTATTCATTTAAAAAGGGAGTGGTCCTTTATGGAATCGTAAACTTGGAAAGAATTTTCTTCCAACTAGGCCACTGTGCTGCCCAAAATATAATCTTTCATATATTATTAACATTTCACATAGTAAGGTTATGGAAAAAAAAGTCTAAAAGGCACTGTACATATTTAATGTACAGTACATATTTAAAAAAAAACAACTTTATTTTTGATATTTCAAATACAATGGAAACATGAAATGGAACAAAACTCAGGATTGAAAACAGACGGTTTATATACATATACATATATATATATATATATATATATATATATATATATATATATATATATATATATATATATATACATAAACATGTAGATCCAAATCTAAAGTGCATTATAAATTAAATGTTATATTATTATTATTATCATTATTATTATTATTATTATTATTATTATTATTATATATATATATTGTTATAGAACTTAATGTAGAATATTCAAATGTAAAAACATTGCAGACATGTACTCCTCCTTGAGGAAAAAAAATACATACAAATTAAATTAATAAAATAATCATCACAAAATGAGATACTACGACGGCTTTATAAGATACAGAAAATACAAAAGAACAAAAAAAAACAACTAATTCTTCTTTGATTATATCCTTGTATGGGTTGACTGTTTTGTTATTTTTCCTAGAGTCAATAAGTGCTAAGGTGTTAATATATTATTGTAATCCATACAGAAAACCTATACATTTATGAATGTTAAATATCACATACATAATCAAGAAAAACAGAGGGTTCCTAATTTTGCATTGTGCATCACCGGTGACGTCAAAATTTCAGCTCTGTGTTCCTCAAAGCTGATAGGCTGTGCTCTAGAGGAAGGGGATGTTGGGAAAGCAATGATGTCCGCGCACATTTGAAACCGATTATAGCCAAGTCTACATTGCAGTACCTTATTCGAGATATTTTAAAGCTGTCACTGGTGAAGACGTTGTCCTCAAATCAGGATCAATAAAAGGAAGAAAGGGACTCCGCAACAAGAGCCAGACTTTTCCTTATTATCAGGTTAGCGGCTAAATGTCTGCCCGAAACCCAAAGCTAACTGAAGCTAGTAGTTGCTAGCATGCTAATTCAGTTATTATAACCAACTTCAGCGTTCTTATGCCGAAAATTGCTGTGTGATTCATAGCTAGCATGTCAGTGAAATCAAACTATATGTTCACCTAACGTCATGCTTCACGCTGGCTGTCAAATGGTTTGTTTTGGGATGTGTTGAACACATAGCTGCTGGCAAGTAGCGTCAGAGCCAATAACAGCATTTAAGAGGAGTATAATACAGATATGGAATTATAGTGAATAATAAGTTGTGATCAGTCTATTTTAATTTTAGCTTACACTAAATTAATTGTAAGGAAATTAACTAATTCAATGGTAGATTCTCCAGCTTTGGATCAATAAAGTACAACACTAATGTGTACATCTTGAATTAGGATCAATTAGAATCATAATCAAGATGAGAATGAACCACAGACAAACGACTGACCACCTTTTAAGTTCCTGTTTATGTCTTTGTTAACCTCAAAAGCAACCCTGCTGTCACTCGTGCTGTCCACTGATTTTTACTTAAATTTTTATTTCAAATGAAATTTATCGCCGGCAAGGCATTCGAGTAGCACAGTGCTTTCAGATCGCTCTGTGATCCAAGTGGGATATAATTTAGGTGAAAAAAATTGTTAAATCAAAGAAAAAGAGTCAATCTCAACATACCTCTCTCATACTTTCTTCACAGAAATAATGCTGATATCTGGAACTCATGTCGGAAGTTGTGTATGAAGAGACAGCCAAGATGATCGCAGCAGGGGAATTGCAGTCGTTTGTCCCATTTGGACGTGAACACTACAGGAACCATCCAAAAGCCTTCAATCTTCAGCTCAGAGAGCTCCAACCTGCCTCTGAGCTCTGGTCATCAGATGGTGCCACTGGTCTGGTGGGGTCCCTACAGGAAGTCAGTCTGCAGGAGAGAGATAAGGTGAAATTGCAATTCATTACACTAATTTTGCGTAAGGTACTAATACTCTTCCTGTATTCTGAAGCGTAAGTACTTTCGGAAAAACTTTGAGAAGAGAGAAGCGACAAAGACCAGAATCAGAATACTTTTACTTTACTGATCCTAGTGGGATCATTAAAGAAGAATAAGAATAGAACAATAAAAAGGATAGAAACTCAATAGACAGCATTTTTTAATCAGGTGTGTTATTGATATACAATATGTTTCCTGTATGGAACTGAAAAGGCCATTTATATCATAAATACTGTAGATCGTACTACCATGTTAATAAATGTATTATTAGCACAGTTAGTATTTTTCGATGACTTCCTTATTGTGTTGACCTAATGATAAGTTTTGATTGGCAGGAATGCTGGCAGCTTAGGAAAGGCTGCATGGGAGTCATGGAGGATGATATGGAATTTGAAGAGGAGCTCTACTCAGCAGGAACTGTGGTGGTCTGGAGCCAGGGCAGTCGGACCCAAGCATCGAACGTTTACAAGGCCTTCACTGTCGACAGCCCAGTGCAACAAGTTGGTTACTAAAAACTTTTTTCAGACTGTTAACTACAGTGGCGGCATTGTTCAAGCATTTATTTTATTTTATTTCATAAATATTGTTATTATTTTTTATGAATTTTTTTTATTTTTAATTGGTTGTGTGTTTCAAGCAACATGTTTCTAGATGTTGACACTGTCCTTTTTTTTTCTGACTGCAGGCCCTGTGGTGTAATTTTGGTGTTCCACAGACCAAAAAAGACGGTAGTTATCATTAAAAAAAAGTTTTTTAATATTGAGATACAAATCTTGTACAAAACGTGTAATTTACATGTAATTTTCAAATTACAATGCAAGTCAGATTTAACTTCATAAATATAGATATCTTTTATGTTGTGTTGCAGAAGAAGAAGTAGAGCAGACAGTTTGTATCATCCAGAGTAGCTGTGTCAACGTTCACACTCTTGCAGGGAAGGATTTTATCTCACCGCTACCGTTCCAGGTGAGGAGGAGAGAGACTCTGTTGAGAAATCTTTTATTTAAGTCCTTTCCTTTCACTTGAATATCCTCTGGTCTAAATGATCACAGACAATATACGTACGACCTGAATTTTTTGGTGTAACATCAGTGGCAGTATTCAAATCCATCTCCATCATGGTATCCAAAATACTAATTGATGTGTAAATAGACAAACAAATTGTGTTATGTATCAAATTAAAACAATTTGTCAGTGTCTTCAGAAGGGTTGGCTTTAGGCCATCGAGTACTCTAGCAGTTTTCTTCACAAGTTGTAACAATGCTATTTATTTATTAATTTATGTATTTAATCAAGTCAAAATCATTACATTGTGTTGAAAACATTTCCCTCAACTTTGTTTGTTCTCTAGGTCTCAAATGTTTGGGCAACCAAGTTTGGACTTTTGTTAGAACGAAAAAACTCAGCGACTGACTCACAACTCAGCCCCCCCGGGTAAACACTAACACTGCACACTCACATATATGCGTACTCAGGCAGATAACAATGAGCAGCTAGAGAAATCCAAATATCTGTGTGAAGTGATTTAGTGACACCCACATAATGCCACAAACCCAAAAGAGTCTACGCTAGGGATGGACTCCATTTCATATACACTTGTCAATAAGAATTCATACAAACTATTGTCTTTTGGAAGCTAACTGGGTTATTTTTCTTTACAGGGAACCTCTGCCCACACTTTTCAGCATGTTGCATCCTCTGGATGAGATTGCACCAGTAGTGTGTAAACCTGCAGGTATGACACACAAACTGACTCATACTTTTCCACTCCTTTCTTATTTTGTCGTGATTTTTTCTATCGTGTATTTCATTCAGGTGTGCTTGAAGGTTCTCGTGTGCAGTATGCTTCTGATGCCACCATGAAGATTGTGTTCAGTTGTTGTCAGCCCTCTCTCGTCGTCTCCTATGACACTGTCCATGGAATACACACAGTCTGGACTCTACGCAAAGTCACAACAGATGTGAGTGATCTCAAAGACATCCACACAAACATACACAGGGGGTCGTATCCCTAACCTCTAGGCCTTTATCACTAACAGGAGCGTTCTTCAGTCTTACGGTGTCCAGCAGATCCAATTGGCACACCGTTGGGTTTGATGGCATCGGGCTTCTTAACCTCTCATCTCCGTAATATCTCACGCCTGGATTCCCCTGGTGGTAGTGGGGGAATTGGACTTGGTTCAGGAACTGGAACAAGGTATTTGAGGTGAAGTGTTCTGTTCGCAAAGTTTGCAAAAGTGCAAATTTACTTTGATTTCAAGTAAAATGATTTACATAGCACAATAATAATTTTTTTACATGATTCTATCCGATGTGGGGTTTTTTTTTTTGGTTGTTTTCATAATCACTAGTGTCGGACACAGTCAACCGGAGTAAACAAAAAACACAAACAATTTATGTAAAGCCAAAAGGTTATCCAATATCCAAATCACCAGCGTGAAGATTTCCCCCCCCCCATACCTTAAGGTTTAAGTTCAGCTTACTTTATTTATATTCGTAGGTAGATTTGGTTTGCAGTTCAGGAATACAAGACATCCATTGACTGTTTCAGACATCACAAACACCATACATATAAAACATAATAAGAGGATAAACTATAAAACAATATAAATGCCCAAGCTCTAATCAAAAATTTTTCAAATTTTAATAAATACCAATTAAACCTTAATGGTTATTTGTTCCACCTTTAGCAGCACCAACTGTAACCACACACTCCAAGTAACTGGAGATCAGGTTTTGACATCAATGCAGTGGAATTTTGCACCACTCTTCTTTAATGAACTGTTTTGGTACCACTACACTGGAGGACAAGTTGCGCTGTAACTTCAACTCTTCAACTGATGACCTGACATTCTTCTTGATCATTTTCTTGTTGAGAGCACAATTAATACTTCCCTAAAAGTATTTCAAGTCTTCCTGACTCTGAAGCAGCAATTCAACACCTCAACATTGTCTCTTCCAGTCTTTACAATGGGTATAAGATACTTTATGTTTTTGGGATGCTAGCAGCTTGATAGGTCTGACTTTGGTGAAGGGGACTGGGGTTCAAATCCCAGTCAAAAAAGGCCGTGGCAGGATCTGATGTGGACCTTTAGGCAAGGCCCTTAGTGTTAGTGCCTACCCAACCACATGTAGTACCGGGCCCAAGCCTGGATAAATGGGAGGGTTGTGTCAGGGAGGGCATCCGACGTAAAGTATAAACTTATGCCAAATAAATATGTGGTGACCCCTAAAAAAAGAAAAGGGAAATAGCTGAAAGGAGTCGTTTTGATTGGTTTACATTGGATGTAACGAAACTCCTTTCTACCAAACAGTACATGTTTTGACTCATAAGTCCTAGAATATTTTCTTAAAAGGTCTGACTTATCAGGATCGTCATGTCGTGGCAAAAATCAAAAAAGCGTGTTTTGGATTTGGATTCTAAGGGAGCAAATAGTTTTCACACAGGCTCAGCTGACATTTGTGAAATAACTACATATGGACAATGTATAAACTTGTGAGATTGACAAAAATCAAATACAGAAAAAAAGCAATAACAAGTATACATTTTTTTTTCCGTAAGGTCCAATGTTTTTCCTGCTGACTGAAGTTGATTATTGAAAGTATCTGGTCACTTGCTGTTGTCTCTATACTTTCATGTAGTGCTATTGGTACCAGCTCTCCACTTCACTACAGTGTCCTGCATAGCCACCAGAGCAGGATGACGGCGTCTTCACCAGGATTACACTCACGTGTTCATTCTCCAAGTATATCCAATATGGCTGCCCTCAGGCAAGTGAAGGCACTTACTGTTTTTTAATTTATTCATTTATATTTGAAGAAACAATCTGTTACACAGTTGGACATGTCATGTATGCAGAAATAAACAAGGCTTTCCCCCAAAACAGTGTACAACAAATGCAGCAGGGTATGGATTATCCTCCACTCGTTGAGTAGTGCATATTGTTTTCAATGTTTCCTGTGGAGAGGATGACAAACCTATTGAGTTATTTTAAAATCTTTTTCAATGAAGAAAAATCTAAATATCAAAAGGTACAGCTACTCATCATGATTGATTTTCTAGCGTAAGCTAGACTTAATAGTTTGCCAGACATTTTCCAGGCAAAATGATAAACCTCCAGAGTTACCAAAACAAATGTTCTATGGAAAACAAGATAATATAAAGTTTACGTGAAATTAAAAATATCAAAAGGCATTAATATGTAGTATGGTTAATATCGGTGTACAATTTGGTGGGGCTAATATATATAGTTTTCCAAATATGCTCCAGACAACACGACTAACCAAAAGACTCACCTTAAAAATCACATTTCAATGGAAACAACAAACTTAAAGGTACATTGAATATAAATAATCAATAAACACTTTTTTGTGCAGTGTGACAAGTAGTAAAAAATATTTCCTTAATTTCCTTTTCTCTTCTGTCGCAGCCGTGCTCACTCTCCAGGCATGGCGGCTCCATCCTTCTCAGGTGCGTCTCGATTCAACACGTCTTACCACAGCCCATCTTCTAGGGGGCACCATGGCTTTTTAACCTCCCCCAACAGTACTGTCAATGAAACAATGCTGGTGCCAGAGATGGAGCCCATCGTACCTGACCTCTGCATGGAGCAGCTGTGGAGTGAGGCAGTTACTGTTGGCTGTCACAAGTAATTATCTAGACTAAACCCTATTGGAAACAGATACAGAGGCCGTACAATCATCCAATCCATTTACATCAATGACGGATAATTAGTGAAAGTAAATTATTGATAGTTTTATTTTAATGTAATTTCGACTTCTTCTTGTAATTGATGTCTTTAATTCTGTCGAGTTCAGTAATGTAAGACTATTAGCTCACTAGTTTATTTAGCCACATTGCTTTAAGGAATTTCCAGCAATACTTTCAGCAGAGCTTGGATATTTGTTTGTTTATTCGTTTGTTTGCCTGTTTTTTTAATCCAGATAACAAATTTCCCTTTCTTATTTATTGAAGACAAACATTGATAAATATTACAATTGAAGTATACTTCAAATACTTTATTTGTATTTTTAATTACACCATGTTGGGTGAAGTTGGTAACCCACAGGTAAAGTGATTTATAGAATTTATAGAGTTAATTATAGTATTACTGAATTTCTTGAAATTTTGATCTTAACCCATCAAAGATACCATCAGAAAGAAAACATCATATTCTGTAGCCCCCCTGCTTCCTTCTTCTTAAACGTTAAGATTCTCAAAATGGTAAATGTAAGATTATACTCAATGGTAAACTTGCTTTCCTGTTTTGCGTATTGTGTTGCTTAGTTAACTTTTGTTTCTGTTGTCCTTCTTGTTTTGTAACAACTGATGCTTCACCTGAATCTTTTTCATTTGCAGGGAGATGATTAGCCAGGCATCCAAAGTGTTCCTGTCCTCTGACCTTTGTGAGAACCGCTACCTCTGTTTCCTGGTTGAGTCTCACCAACAGCTCAGGTCATTAAAACTTCACAATACATATTTGATACAGGCTCTGCTAGCATACTTGTGCTTTATGTGATGGAAACTACTGTAGATAGGCAATAAAAAATCTCATTATGGAAATCAAAGATCCTAAAGAAAAATATTAAGGTTACTTTTACCCTTTCCACTGTTCTTACAGGTGTCTGAAGTATATAGAAAGCAAAGATACATCTCCACTCATCTTTGCCTCTGTCACGACCATCTCAGCCAAAGATGCAGAGCCTCTGCAGGTAGATGAAATTGTCCTCATTACCCATGCAATCAATTAATGGAATTGCTTCATCAATAAGATTTTGCTTTATATCTGTTTTCATTAGTGGGATAACAAAATAACTATTCAAACAATTTTAACAATATTTATTTGGAAGGGCCAGGTCTGGATCAAAGAGGAATCCATTAAATATTGTTGCAGATAAGCATTTTTGGGGAAATATTTCAAAAATTTTACGATTATCTGAAAACTCCTGAGGTAATTTCCATGAAATTAAAGCTAAAAGTGTCACTATAATATATATTTTTTAATGTTTTTCTCATCATTTTGAGATCATTTTCTTTTTTTATTAGTTGATGTAGTCAAGCTTAACTTATATAGATGAATCAATTTACAGAAAAGGAATTGTCAACAATTCAAATAATCCTTTAAGATTTTGAAAGCATGAATTTAAAAAATATACAAGTTCTAGTTGTTCACAATAACTAGTTATTTTTTTGTCTTTACATTGTAGGTGTCCTTGGACAATTTTAAATTACATCAATATAGGCCTTAGGAAGTTATACATTTTCAAAAATTGCTAATCTTTTATTGGCCAATTTAATTATCACATTATTAATCAATATTATTGAAGTAATAGGCATTTTACTCTATATTCAAACCAATTATTATTTGCAGCTTTTAAAGTAAAATGTTTCTGACACTTAAACTTTGTTTCTCAGACTATAGATGCCATGCTGGTTCTGGAGGCCTGTGGCAGTCTGGTTCTCTACACGGGAATCACAAGGGTGTGACTCAGTCTGATTAGTCCACTACAGCAGTTTGATACACAGCGTTCTTTACATATTGTAGATAACAATTTTAACATTTCCGGTCTCACGTATGTTGTTTCTTCCTTTAGGTCAGTAAGGTTTTTGTTCCTGGACTTTTGTCGCCAACCTTTAACCTGAGCAACCACCTCCCTCGCCTCAGTACGCCCCTGGAGAACGTTAGCACTCCGGCTAACGCTGGGAGTAGGCATCTCCAAAGAGTGGATGAGGTACCGTTGTTTGTTGTGAGCCTAATATTCTGTATGCGTCAGCAGTCTTAGGTATTTAGTATTTTTTCTAATTTTGTAAATTAAGGTTACAAGATTGTGTCATTGATCCTGTACCTCTGTATATTATTCCTCATGTCTTGTCCACACAAGTAATATATTATAATATATTAATGTAATTTCCCTTCTCCTCCAGGCTGTTATGCCCTCACCAGTGTCAGAGCTGAGGGGTCCAAACATTAAACATCATGAAGCTTCATTTTTAGAAGATTACACTTTCCAACAAGCCACACCCTACATCCATGCTCTACGAGACCCTGTCTGCAACAGGGTCACTCTGGTATGGTGGTGGGATTTATCTTTTTACATGTTTTGTTTTCTGGAGCGGGAAAATTACTATTGACTTTTTAAAATGTAAATGTAACCGTATTGCAGCGTTCATCTACACATCAGAAGAAAATGGGGACTTGTTTCAAAACCTACGAAAACAACTTAAAAAAATGAATTGTTCCACACAGCCTGTCCTATGTTATCAAAGTATCCAGGAGTTTGATATCCAAAAATGATATTTGCACATCAGTTATTTTTTACTCTAGCTGCTAAACAAAAAGCAAATAATCTGAAAATTGGTACACAAGCATTAACAAGATCATCATAAACAGAGCTCTCCATATTTAGTGTGACACAAGCCCCTGAGTTGCAGGAAAACATGAAGCATCTGAATGGATCACATATCTTTTGCTTGGTTTTTTCAAGGAAGCTGAATTGATTTTAATTAAATATAATAAATAGTTTAGAGGGAAAGGACATTATGCACAAAAAAAGTTTGATGAGACTTTTTGGGTGAACTGCAAAACTAAATATGCACCGGAAAACAAAGCTTACACAAACTGGCTCACTGCATAATCTAGGCACCGTCTATAAATGGGTTGAAACCTTAAGCTTTCTGGACTTCCAGCGAGACCACAGTCATAAACCTTTTGTGACGTCCCTGAATGCAGCGATTGAAAGTTTAGTCTTATACACAGGGTGTTATTCAGTGAGTCAGAGTGTTATTGTCTGGTGTATCTCTAGACAATAAATAATTTAACACAATGCATTTTCAATTAAACTTTTTTTTTCCCATTTCCCTGTCTACAGTTTTCCTTTTTTTTTACACAGTTAACATTTTGACATGCCTCAGAAGGAAAAACACAGTTTCAAATAATACAATTAAAGACGGCTCTATTCAATTCAGCTGCTTAAATTTAAGAGTTACGGCAATTGTGCATGCTGTCTAAATGTCATTGCTTACTGAGACACTTAAATGCAAACCGAGCCATTGTTAACGTTGTTGGTCGCACTTGTGCTTCTCGTTCTACAAGACAGAATTTCTTGTGACTTAGTTTATTTTCTGCTGCAGGTATTGGATCAACAAATAGCTGACCAGATTCTACTGCTCAGATATTAAAGTGTTGTTTGTGCAAATTTTCTCTCTCTTTAGGAGCTAAGCAGTGGCACGATGTTAAGGATTTCTATTCCAGAGATTGCAACTTCAGAGCTTGGTGAGGAAAGTGCTCACTAATTATTTCTCTGTAAAAAAAACTATGTTGGATCAACTCTGCTCTGGTGTATGTTTTTTCTAAATAGGGAGCAGGAATTATCAGAGCATTTGAGATTTGAAGTATGAGACAGCAATATTGGCGTCTAGTGTGACATCTTACATATGCATTCAGCATCGTTTTTTAAACAATGGATTAATGGGGAAAAAACAATCATTTTGCAGTTGATTTCATCCTCTGATCAGTGCAGAAGAAGCTCCCAGATCTTTGAAACCCGTTTGTATTGGGGATTTTTAATTGCCACTCGCTGCTTCCTGAGGATGACCGCACACATAATACACGGTCAAAACATCACACTTCTTGTCTAGTCCTGCCTCTTTGCATTTACACAGATTTCTTATTCGCCTCTGTTAACAAAATTCATGCCTTTTTTTAAAAACTATTAAACGTTTTTTTTTCAGCAGATTTTTTTGTTATACAGTATGTATGTAGCCTTTATAACTTATTATAAGGACCGTTGTTGTTGCCAGGAAATTAACGTCTTTCAGCAGACCTTTTTTTTTTTAATGCTAACATTTATTTTTTTAACCAATGTTTACTGATGTAAATTCCTGCCTTCAGTTGTTTGAGTAACCTAATAACATTTTTCAAAGATTCAGTTGCATTAATAATTTTATGTTTATTAAACAGAGTTGCAGAAAATTTAATTGTACACACTTTCAATTCAATCCAGAGAAAAAAATAGGAAGATTAGTAAGATTTTAGAGCTAATTAATATTCGTATACTTTACATCATACTAACAATATATTTTCTCAGTTAAGAGTAATACTTCAACTATAGTGCTATATGTAGATCTTATTTGGGGTGTGTGTGGTAATTGGGTTCTTTTGTCTAATCAGATCTCAGCAGTTTGATCTGACCATTTACCTGTATGTTTCTAAATCCCCTCTAGCTGTTCTTTAAATTAATTTTTGTTTTAAAGCTTTTCGGAACCACTAAAGTGTGTGAGATTCTGACTCTCTGCACGTCTCTGCCTAGTGTGTGCTTTGTATCATTTCCATGTGGTACTCCCCATTATTTAGTAATCAATGGGACAGATTAGACTTTCTCTTTCTAATTAAATGGCATTTATCCTCCTGTTCTCTGACCTTTCCCACTCTGGCTGGTCAATGAAGATGGCCTGGTTATGTTGACTAGGGATCTTATTGGTCAGAGGTATTAGGAGAATTAGTAACACTAATTACCGTTGTTGCGGTGATTCTTTTTAATTTCCTCTCTTGTGATATAATGTTGAAGACAAAATGCCATAACTCGTCGGAGCAGTATGGGCATCATCAGAGGAAAACAGTTCAGTTAAATACAGTTATTGTGATGAGTTTTGTATGTATTGCAACTCAAAGGCTGATATAAAAACACAAAAGTCGGGTGAGCGATATGCTTTCACTCTTAAAATTTACTGACTCCATATTCATATGCCATATTATATGTATTTGTTGGATATTGCTGAATCTCAACTCAGGTCCATAGTACACACTATGGTGAATTTGCAATGATGAGGTAGATTTAACTCCACTACCTCATTCCAAATTAAGTAATGCCACTTAATTCCGTAACCCTGGAAACATACTGCCTGCATATAGAATCACTTATTTATCATTAGTTGAGTTATCAGGAAAAATGTGATTTTTGTATTATGATCTGGATCTATTTTTATTCCAGCTATAAATTTCTCCGATACTTGAAATCCATTTGAATGCCTTGGAATCTGCATGATCCCAGTTAGATATTGCTAGTAGGGCTAAGTAACTTGCTGTCTAAATCTCTCCATGACCGTGCTGTGCCTCCAAATTTTTGATCATTATTAACATATTAATCTGCCTGATTCAAATCTGTCATTTCTCGCATAGTTGTGGAACATTATGAGTTGACAATGCCTAGGTATTTTTTTTAATTGTATGGCGTATTAAATTGATTGAAACTGTAAAAAAATTTCACTATCCTTCAATATTTAGGAAATGGAGGAAGTTTTCCAGACTCTATAAACATGTCTGATCTGGATCCATCTCAATTTTTGTTTGGTTCAATATCCACTGTTATTACAAACAAATATGAAAAATATATTTGTAACCTGTCTGCTGTACCGTCTGTCCTCATTTATTTCAGTGAGGAAATGCCTCCAGACAGTTCGTTACATCCTGCCCAAAGAGACGGCCATGAAGGTTTGTAAGATAGAAGGTTCCTGAAAAAAAAACTGCAAAAACCCCAAAACTTTAAATATGTGCAGTAAAACTTACAGTTTGATGTTACGGTAATTTTATAATAAAAGATAAACATTACATATAATTTTGAGTAGGCTAAATTCTTTAATACCTCTTCACATTTTATGATGTAGGTTTTGGTGAAATGGTATAACATCTACAATGCCCCTGGTGGTCCGAGTGCTCATGCAGAATGGAACCTATTTGTCACCTGTTTTATGACACTGATGGGTTACAACACGGAACGTCTCACCTGGACACGAAATGTAAGTCAGCTTTAGAATAATTTTGTTAATAATTTTTTTAATTCATCAATTTTTATGTCTTGACCTTGCACTGCGTCCTCTGCTCTTTTTCACCAGCTGCATTTTGAAGTACCTCTCTCCCCAGTTATTGCTGCTAAGAAGGCTCGTCCCTCTGATGGAGGCTCAGATGAGGTAAGTGAAGAATTTCTGATCAGCTGCGATGCTGTCATTCTTGATGTCTACTTCTTGTCGCAGAAATGCTGCACATGTATCGGGATAATTGAAATGCGCAGTATTGCATTCGGAACAAATATAGTGAAAATTGAATGATTCATTTGAATGAATCTGAAATTAAGAATAATTCTTGAATGTGTTACAGCCATCTTGACTTTTCATTAACCTTGATGGATACTTTATAACATAAATTAAAAGAAGAAACATAAATAGATACACAAGCACAGCTGTGGAGATCTTTATTGTCTTTTTTTGTTATTAATCTGTTTAAGGCTTATATCTCACTCAGAGCCAGTAATGTAGAATCATTTTTGTGTAGTATAGCATTTTTTAATTAAGTTGACTCCTTTGTCAGCCCAAAAAAATTTTGGGCCTGGAAAATTAGGTCCGTAGGAAAACTAAAGCTTCAAATGATCAGCATGATGAAGGCGTGAAGTATTTTCCAATTCTGGAGTAAAGGTTGCTCCGTCTGTAGGGGAGTTGAATAATTAATATAAATTAGTCACCTTCACTGACTACACACTTTTTAGTTGCATTGGCCACTTTTCTATTCTTACAAGGTTCAAACATAACACTGCACAAAATAGTTTTATAATCTTATTGATATTTCAGTCCATTCCTTGGGGAACAGAAATTTTCACCACAAAGTGACATGTTTCAGAATTTTTTTATGGATAAAAAAAATAATTCACTGGTCACCTGCCCTTTTATCTCTATCTCATATCTGAAGGATTGGGACTACTTGACTGGGTCTCATTACCACCGTCAGATGATTTCCCATCCAGTTGGAGGTCCACTAGGCTCCAGTGGTATCAACAGTTCTTCGATAGCACAAAATGATGGATTCTCCTCTGTAAGTCGCTCACTCTGGCTGGAGTGATCACCTGAATGTTGACTTGATATAGTTCGTCCTGCAAAATTGTTTCAGACTTATTTATGTTTGATGCTTCTTTCTTAGGAAGAGATTATATGTTTTGTAGATTTAAATGCATCTTTTGAAAGATACAAACAGTGGGCCTCATTGACCGACCGTTCTTATGAAGAAATTAAATTCTTAAAATACCACGCACTCGGTTTTTAGGAAAATTCTTGCATTCACCAATGTTTTCTTATATCACATCTGTTCTTAGGTAAGAACAGAATCTACGAACACTCAAGAATACGCCGACAAACATTTGACTGATGTCATGTTTGTGAAAAATCGTTGAGTTTTCTTTAATTATGCGGCCTTATAATAGAGGATTTAAACTACACTAATACTTTTACATTTGTAATTTAAAATAATAATTTTCATTATTTACCAAGCATTATGGTATTTTAAAATAAATAAACGCAATGCCACCTGTTCAGGTTCGACAGCAATCTTCGTGAACATCGAATATAGCAGCAGGACAGTTATACATTTTACATCTTTAATATTTATCTTTGTGTACCCAATAAGCTGAGTGTATTCATGCTACAATAAGGAAGTAAAGGATGAATTGTTGAAATTGGAAGTGTTATGCAAACCAAAAATAAACAAAGACTGAAATAAGTTTTTTATTTTATTTTTGGAGCCTTCATGATTTTATGTTTTCAGATGACAAACCTAGTATTGATTTGCTCAATGACAATATCTTACTCTATCTACACTGTTCTTTGCTTGGCAACAATATATTAGAAAAAATGTTCACTTCTTTTCTATTTCTTTCTTCCTTTGGTGTAGGTGTCTTCTCCCTCCAGTTCATCTATGAAGTTGGACACTTCAGCTCTTCTATTTCCTTACATTCCTGCTCTTTTCTACGTTCTCCATCTGCTTTATCAGGAGCTGCAGCTGAATGAGTTGCAGAGAGCAAGAGCCTCGTCACTTCTCTGTCTGCTGCAACAGCTTGCCAGGTAAATGGTACCTTTATTTATAATATTTGTCTTTATTAACTGTTACCGGGAAGATAAACATGGCTTGTACAAGATGGACTGTTGAGTAGAGTGTTTCTTTGTTTTGAGTATTTTCTAAATTGACCAGAGGACTTAAGCAATCCTCTCATCGGACTGCATGAATGTTTAACATCTGAAAAAGCAAGTAATGTTTAAATACATGAACGTTACAAAGATAGAAAATACTTATGTGTTCGATAAAGACAAAAAATACACAAGTTCCCTTTTCATCCAATTGCATTTCACTGTGAACATGTGGAAACCAACATTCCATTTTTTTTCAATGGAACCTTAAGTGTTATCAAAGGTCTTCAGTGACGTGCACTGAACAACAAACTTCAACAGGTTGTCAAGTGGCTAGTTTGATTGGTGACAATGACAATAACAGAATAGGTGGAGTGGGACAGTTAAGCACCCTTCACAGTAATTGGCCTATGTTTATAGTATGTGGGCTGTTGTGAAGTGTGGTGCACATGTTTAGAGTTTTTCTGCTTTATCTAGCTACCTGGTTCCGGCTAAAATTATGATCCCGATTCTTGTACATAGCTTTCTTTTTCAGCAATTTCATTTTTCAAAGTACATTTATATGAATTAAAGAAAAAAAAGAAGTATTATTTTAATTTTTTTAACAATGCATTTAGAGAAAACAAACAAACAAATGGAATATAATAGATTTTTGAAAAGAAAAATCAGATTGAAACAATTTGGGCAGCCTTCAGTTTGTGACCACATTTCAATTTATTTGTACTGAAATTAATTCATTGTTTGAGAATATTCTGCTCTACGAAAAACAATGTGTCAAATGATGAGCTAAACCAAAACCTGAAAATTTGACTCCTTAACTTTTTTATGGACTGTTTAAGTTGTAGAATAAAGTCAATTGTAATTTAGGACAGAAATATATTTTGAGGGTTTAATTTGAAGTTGCATTGACACGGACCGGACTAGTTTCACAGTAGACATTTTGACATGTAATAGCAAATAAACTATGTTTTCTTGCATTCCACTGAGAGGGGGGGATGCTATTGTCAATGCTGGTTCACTGTCACTTATACTGGGACAAGGATCTATTTTTAGTGTTACCAAGTCCATCTGTCGCTTTAACACATAAAAATGTATATTGTGCAACCAGTGTATAATATACTGCAGCTCAACATTCAGATCTGCTTGTCAAGAGAAGAAAAAACAAAAGAAAACCCACTGTTGATTTCCAAATCAAAAACAACACAAAGCTACACATGGTAATAGACACATCAATTAATAACTATATGTTTTTGTAAAAAATTGAGGAAAGATATTGATAGGATGGCTTGAATTAGAATGGATTAAGGATTTATATGAAGGTCAATTTCACAGGTATACGTAGGATTTATTATATCACTTTTACAAAGTTGGTAACTGTACACTTATTAACTATCTATACATACACACACACACATATATGGAAATTGTGTGTGAATAAAGGCTTGGCATCGGGATTAAAAACTATTGATTGTGTGAAGGTAAGTAGAATGATAATAACTCATGTGTTTAATTACTGGTCATAGTTAAGTTAAATGCCACAGCGACTATTATTTAATAACCTGCAGTAAGTTGGTGTCCAGCATTATTGAAATTCAAGGTCAATATAACAACACTTTGATTAAAAAAAAAGAAAGAAATCTATAAAAACAATCCACTAATCTTTACTATAGTGGAGTTAGATATAAAATTTAAATAAAGAGACGGTGCTTTCTGTTGATATCCTCAGTATGTGATGGAAGCATTCAATTTTATTTAATAATAATAATTATGTTTTTTTCTTGCAGAGACCTTCATTTGGAAGAGTATATGGATCTGTATTGGCGGGATTACCCTTCATTAATTAGTGGCTTCAATGAGAACTGCCTCATAGACCAGGGTAAGGACCATTTTAGAGTCTGATAATGGTATCAAATCAGGAAACAGACGAGACATGTACTAGATTAGAGAGGGGAGGATGGTCTGCTGCTGGGGTAGGGTTAGGGTTAAGAAACATCTTGTTAAGTCCAAGCATCAACACTGTTGTGATTCTGTTTTTAAAGGCTTATCATCATTTTTAAAGGTCGTTTTCATTCTTGCATTTTTTGACTAAAAAGGTTTGCTGCCACATGTCCCCCTTTTTATGTACTGACAGTCAACTTTTGTCTCTGCTTTAGAAGTTGTGGTTTATTTGGGAGAGACTGAGTAATATAAACACAAGATTAAATAATTCTGACTTAAATGCACACTAGGGTTGCAACAGTATCCGTTTTTCACGGTATGAAATCCGTCTCAAAATATCAGCTATCACTGTAATGATAGCTGTAATGACTGTAATGTCATTATTACTGTCATTATTTATTAATATTATGATTTTTATGTTAATATACGTAAAATAAAATGAATCTAATAAATGCAAAAGCTGTATTATTCTTAGAGATTGGATGGAAAAAAGGAACAGGATCTGAAAAATGTAATCTCTCTTCAGATTCTAAGTATAATTCCTTTTAAAACATAAATGCGAGAGAAAAAAGTATGACTCTTACTATTTTCCTGTGCTTAGATTATCATAGCAGCATATATTTCATCCTTAATATAGACACCGGATTTAATTTGAGGTGAAGCTTGTAGATTGGACAGACAGCGTGGATCTGGGAAACAGGATCATTATTTTGGTTGTGCATTATATGATCGCGAAGTCAAAAACAAGTGGAATCGGTCTTGTATGGTGCGAACATGATAGTAATTCATTGTTGTCCGATTGGGAAAGAATGCAGATAAAGACTTGTTATTAGTGATCCGCACATAAGATTTTCCCCTTTTTTTAATAAAATCATAAATAAGCAAATGTAGTATGTATGATAAGCATAAGAGGAATTAGTAGCTGCTGCAACCCTATCTGAAATTTTGTATTTCATAATTATCATCTTAAGGGGTTATTTTCTTCATAATACCGGAAACATCAAAGACCTTACAAAAGCTTTCTTGTATGATAATATTCATCACGTGATAGTATGTTTTTCTGTGTAAATTAGAAAATGTAAACCCAATTAACAATCCTTTCCCTACCTTTGTCCCAACTTCCTCCATAACTTCTCACACGCTGCCATACATGTTCCCGCTATTCCTTTCCCTTCTATCGTTATTTGTTTCTTCCCCATCCCCGGTTCTGTCCCTCCTTAGCCCTGTTTGTTCAGATGCAGCGCGTGACCTTCCTGAGGGCAGAGCCTCCCTGTGTGCTCAGATGGCTTAGTAGCTGTCTGAAGGGTGAAGAGACCCCACCCTTTCCCTACCTGCCCGTCATCTGCCAGAGGACCAGGCTGTTGGTTCTGGTATGACTGAAACTTTCTTCTCTATTCATGCCGCCAGTAGCTATGGCTGGAGGCATTATGTCTAGGGTTGTCTATGTAGCCGTCACTTTTCAGTCCCATTCTCGTGGCCACAATATTTCAAGAACAGTTTTAGGGAAATTCTTCAAACTGTTCACATAAACATCAAGTTCTTGTCAACAACAAGTCACTAGAATTTGGTTATCTGAGGTCACTTTCACAAGTAGAAACACATTTTTACAGTAAGCTCAATAATTAACAGCCGATCAAGACAAAACTTCACACACATGTGTTCGAGCATAAAATTATACTTAGTTGTATCCTCAGTTACTGTGACATCATAGTGTTCCGAAATATATATTTTCTGGTCATTGTTCAAACTCATAACCCAGTAGCAGAAGGAGAAACAGGACAACATTTTGGGCAGATTCTGAATTGGTATTCCTGGTTTAAAACTAGTAATTGCCTAGGTTTTTCTGTGCTGCCGTCTGGAACATGTGTGAAGCATCCCCATTTCAGAATTTGTAGTATCTTTGCATCAATATTCATGTTTGCAACATTGTAGTCAACCCTGGCTGACATTGTGCCTACAATTGTAGTGATGGAGCTTGTTACTTATTACTTTACTTACTTAGTATGTTATGAGCCTGGACAGTTTTGAGCCTGGACACATTTTTTCCGATTGGAGGCAGGTAGAAATCTTGTGGAGAAACAAGAAGAAATACAAGCTGATAACACCATAACATTTCTGGCTTTTCTTTAGCCAATTCAAAGATAACTTATAGATTTCAATAAATATATCTGTAAATATATAGATATAGTTAGATTGATATTGATATTGATAGAGATAGAAATAGAGCTATAGATTGATATATGTTTAGATTTATAGATATATCTGTATAAATATATATCTATATAGATAGAGAGTGTACAATAGATGGGGGATTATTTTTATAGCTATAAATATAAATTTAAGTTATTTCATAGATTTCATTTGAATGTTTGTGTTCTGCCAAGAGCCGATCCAAGAGCTCCTAAACTAACTTTCATTTTTCTGCAACATAGACAATGAAGTTAAATTAAATTTTATTCTATTCTGTAATAAACTTAGATAATCATAATTACCAAACTTTGCATTCTACAAACAAAAACAGCGCTTGAACTTGCTTCTTCACCAAAACCACACCCTTTCTCACACAATTATAATATATGTTTTACTCTGTTTAACGTCGTAAGCAGTTATGTTGCTGAGATTTTCAAGAAATTCCATTAGAACACGTTTGACAAAACTTTACAGGGTCTCGGTAATGTCTTGCCGTTGTATTTTTTATACTCTCTTTCCGCCTTTTCCCAGCCATTCTGGTGAGTGTGTGCGTGTCTGAGTGAGACATATTGAGGGTAAAGAGTTCAACTTTGATGAAGACAGATAATCTATTTGCGTAACATGTTTATGATTCTTTTTCTGAACATGGAGACCAATTACCCCGCGGTATTGTAGGAGATGTGTACATGCACAGGAGTGTGAAAGGAATGTGCTTGAAAACAACGGTCATTTCCAGCTGCCATTATTTCTCTGAAAAGTGAGGGAGATGACGAGGACTATGAAACACAGACAGAGGCAGAAAGAGGCACAGCAACCTGTCATGTGAAAATGTCGGCACTAGGAATGTCAAGGTATTAGATTCGGTATTAACAATTATTAACACTATAGCAGGAAAGAGTTGACAAAGCTGTGTCTATTGTTTGATGCATCAGTGCTGACTGTGGCATAATGTCAACTTTTACCTCCAGAGATTTGTTTAGGTATGCAAGCCTGTATACTTTACATCCACACCAATCTGCCATAACATTAAATCAACCTGTCTTTGACGTCATTGCAGACAATGAGTACAATTTACTCAATTTTTGAGTACAATTTTTTCTGCTCCTTGTTCTACAGTAGGTCTTCTGTGGGATCTGACAACACAGACTAGCATCGTTTCCCACACACATCAGTTGAGCTATGAAAGCCAATGATCCTTTCATTCGTTATGATTTTCCTGTTTCCAACTCATCATCCTCAGGACAAAATTTTCACCTGCTGATGAATATATCCAAAAACTGACATGCACCATGATGATCAGATAATCCATGTTCAATTCCGCTGTCAGTGATTATAAAAATCTGGCTGACAGGTGTGTGTCCTGAGAGCTAAATATCTTCCTTGTGTTTAACATTGAATTTCATTGCTAAAATAACGGAGCCGGTATGGTTTAAGTGTTCGTGTGCATGTGTCCGAGAGTGTGTGTTAGTGCTTTTGTGTGCGTGTTTAATAGTGTTGTGTTTTCGGGCGCATTAACAGATGAACCCTAATTTCCCATGCAGGCGATCTAACGTGAGTGTTTTTATTTTCTAAACCTTTGCTTGAGTGGAGGCTGTTTAATTAGCATTAGCGTTTTGAACGGAGGAACAGGTTATTGATGCACTAACCACTGAATATAAAAACTTGCCTAAAATCATTTAAATTCGTAAGGAAAGTAACCAGCGGAGGAGAACTAGTAAGTTCTGAGGGTTTTTTTTACCATGATTTGAGCAAAAATGATGGATGATTATCCTGATGTTGGGACACAGTAGAAGTGTTGGAGCAAATAGCAGCAACTTTCCAGCACGGGATTTGATGTACGTTATATTTACAATATACGGCTTGGCGTTGGGTCAGTAATTATCTGGGGAGGCATGTCCTTGAAGGGCCGCAAAGACCTCCAGGAGGTAGCCAGTGGTACCTTGTCTGCTGTTAGGTACTGGGATGAGATCCACAAACCCATTCTCAGACTGTATGCGGATGCAGTGGGCCCTGGGGTGCCCCTGGTGCATGACAATGCCCGGCCTCATTTGGCTGGAAAATGTCAGCGGTTGCTGGATGACGAAGGTGTTGATGCTATTGACTGTTAGCCTGTTCCTCAGACCTGAATCAAATCACACACCTCTGTGACATGTATTGTTGCATCCACCGCTGCCACGTCGCACCACATGCTGTCCAGGAGTTTACTGATGCCCTGATTTAGCACTGGGGGGAGATCCCCCAGTAGACCATCCACCATCTCATCAGGAGCATGCCCAGACGTTGTATTGATTGCATATAGGCACGTGGAGGCCATACACACTAATGAGCCACATAATGGGTTGTCGTGAGGAAATTCACAAAAGTTGGAGCTGCCTGGGATCAAATTTTTCACTCTTATTTTGAGTATGTTTCTGAATCCAGTCCTCAACGGGTTAATGTCTTTGGTTTCCATTGAAACAAATTACACTATATAATCAATAAAGATTTTAAACTGGAATATTTCATTCGTCCAGTGATTTAAGTGTTCCCTTTATTTTTTGAGTAGTGTATTTTGACGGATATAAAGTCTACTGGGATCTGCAAAAGCAGTAATTCAATTTTAATAGCAGTGATTAATGATGAAGCCCTCTGGGCCACCTTCATTTAACTCCTAATATTTTTGAATATACTTGCCAAATCTTTTGTTCCACTCACTCTGCTAGACATTTATTATTTGTTCAATATTTGTTTCTTTTAGATGAAAGATCATCATCAGAACCACTTATTCCCGAATCTTAATTAGACTTAGACATAGTTTATTAATCTCAAAATGGGAAATTTACTCGTTATAGCAGCAGGTTGCATTACGCACACACAAGAATGAGCTGAAAATATAAATGGAGAGCATAAATATAAGCATGGACAAAAAGACCTATAGACAGGGACATTTTGCAAGTTTTATGTTGTATGTATTACTGTGCAAATGGACCATCTGTTGGGGGAGATTTGAATTATTGCAAAAAATTATTGCTTTGGGCAGGAACGATTTCCTGAATCACTCCTTGTGACAACAGAGCTCGATGAATCTGTTGCAGAAGAAGCTTCACTGTGGCACGACCCAGTGTTGTACCGAAATGTACAAGGTGAAGAGGAAATGAGAAAAAACAATCCCCTGTGGTGCTACTGTACTACTCTCCACAATCTCTGACAAAAAACTACCCAGTCGGACATACTGTGATCTGTCCGTCAGGTAGACAGTAATCCAGGAGATGGTGGGTGTGTCGACCCCCATCACACGCAGCTTCTCACTCAGGAGCAGTTGCTGGATGGTGTTGAAGGCACTTAGGAGAAATTGTTCAAAGCCAGATGGGGTTGGTATGCGAATTGTAAAGGATCCAGTGATGTTTTCATTTGCGGTCTGAGGTGGTTCAGTACCAGCCACTCCGACACTATCATCACATGAGATGTAAAGGTGGCGACGGTGACTTATTTTTATGGAACAGGAAATTAGCAGAATGGCTTCCATAGCACCGGTATCTTCTTCAGGCTCTCACTCAGATTGAAGAGGTGTCCCAAGGATCACAGACAGCTTGCTGGCACAAACCTTCAGGACCAGCTTTCACCTGGTGCAGGGCTGGTGAAAGGTTGGGCAGAAGGGAGATGTGTAGTCTGAGGAGAGAGGTGTTGGGGGTAGGGGAAGGAGAGACATCAATGGACTGAGAGCAAAACCGAATGAAGAAAAAAATTTAGCGCATTAGCGCTCTTAAGGTTACCAGCTGATTTTCTGTCTCTCGCCTTCAACCCTGTGATCACTTTCATTCCGATCCACACATCCTTCACCTTGTTCTGCTGAAGTTTGACCTCCAGTTTCCTCCTATAGGCGTTCTTGCTCTGCCTCAGTTTGTCTCTCAGGTCTTGCTGAATGCTACCCAGTTGGCTTCAGACCTAAAGTTATTTCAACACTCTTGTGATCCAGGGTCTTATTGTTGGGGAAGCTGCATACAGTCTGGACTGGCATGGTGGTGTATTCACAGAATTTTATATATTTTGTGATGCATTTGGTACATACATACATATACACGTATATATATATATAAATATACACATACAAATATATATATATATATATATATATATATATATATATATATATATATGTGTGTGTATATAAATATATATATAAATATATATATATAAAATCTCAGCTTTATGTATTTTCATCAATCTTAAAAAAATGATTTGACTATGTACAAATGAGTGATGTGCTATTTTTTTGGTTGCTTTCTAGCATTTTACCCTTTCTTTGAATCTGTTTTTCACTTTTCTCAGAGTTATGCTCTCTATATCACCGGAGATGAAAATGCTACTACTAAAGATGTATCAACGTACCTGGCCAAGGTCTCAGCAGGTGCGTTTGAGGTTCTCTGACATGCATTACACATAATTTTACTCGTCCTTGATGCACCATAGCCCTGTTTGTATGCATGTGAACACCTATTGACAACCAGACCTTAACGGCCAGTCCCATATTTCAGGGCTCAGTATCACTGGGAAAAAAGGTTGTTTGCAAACCTACATCACTACAAACACCTGATTTCATCTATTTCTTTTTGCTTTGACAACATCATAATATGGTGTTGAAGTGAAAACAGTCTGCAGGTGTTTGATGACCCGCCTTTTCCCCTGACGCTCATTTGGTCATTGACTTTGTGAACAGTATGACGGAGGGACTTTTTATTCCCAACTGTATGTTGTGTTTTTAAGTGACAAAACTAAACCAAACACATGTAATCCCATGTAAGTGTAGTCCTTCTTTCATCTGGAGAAATATGTCACCTTAGTCTAACCTGCAATTGAAGTATCCATTCTTTTAGCGACAAATTTAACCAACTAATCAGTGTAGCCTTGAATGCTTTAAATCAGTCAAGAGGTGTTTCCTCCTGATTTTTGTTAAAAGCATGATTTGACATCCTGCAGATGAGAACAGATCTATAAAATCACTACCATTAATTCCCTGTTATCTCTTTATCTCCCCTTTTTACTCTCTCTCTCTCTCGCTCTCTCTCTCTCTCATCCTCACCTTTCACAGGCCAGAAGTCCCGTATTAGTGAACCCCCGTATCAGTACAGAAGGTAATTTAAACCAAAGTAATGAGGGAAGAATACATTTTTATGAAGAATAAATTATAATATTACAAAATATTAAATAATATAACAGTTGTAAAGGTATTTTATATTGTTTCGTCCGTAAAAAAAATTGTATTCACATTTAGATTTACTTACTTGAGGTCTTACAAGCATAGTAGAATATTTTTTTTCCTTTAAAATTTTTTGAAAATCTGATTTTACATTTTGAATTCTGTTTTGATTACAGCCATATTTAAGTATACGATACCAGTCATCTACATCATTGCCTCTGGTGATGCATTTTTGACTGTTGATGGGCTTTACATCCAACTGCAGATCACACAACTGACAATTGGCAAAAATGTCTTCCATAATATGCAAGCTCATGAGACTTTTAGAGGGCAGAAATAGTGATTATTTTGTTATATATTTTTACTTCTAGCTCAGTTGGAAAGTTATTGTTAAAATATCTAATGTTTTTTCTTTTGTTAAGATTTTATTGGTCAGTTATTCACATCACATTTATGTATTTTTTTCTAGACAGAGCAGTGTGAAGGGTATGCTCTCCAGTGGGAGTCTTGCTGAGCAGTTGGTCATCTGGCTCACCTCAGAGGGTAAGAAACTCAGGTGTTGAACCACATTGGTTCATGTTTTTACAAATAAACCGTTTCTTATTTGTCCAGTGACAACCCTATCTTTGAACTGTGTCCCTGACTCCCATACCATGTGTCTGGAGTGTTAGCAAAATAGATTTAGCTTTATATCAAATTTCGTTTTTTTGTTTTGAATAGTTTTTGAATGGAATTTGAATTTCTACCTGAAAATATTAGTTCTCCAAGGGAGGCGACCGTAATGTTAGAACACGGCTTCTTCATATGATCTTTTAAATGTTTTAGGTTTCACCTTGAAGGACCTGGAATCAGTCCCTTTTGGTGTGGCCTTACCCATCCGAGAGGCCATCTACCACTGCCGGGAGGAACCTTGCTCTGATTGGTCAGAAGAAGTCTGTCTGCTGATTGGGCGACAGGATTTGACCAAACAGGCCCACAAAATGACACTGGCCAAGAGCAAAGCTGTAAGTTTGAAATGAGAAACAGTGGTACTAACAGACTGAAAACAAACAAACTATTGAAGGTTTTCAGTACAGACCTGTACCTCTTGACATTTGAGATGATAGCATTTGTTAGCACAGTCATGGTATACAAATTCCAACTATAAATACAACGTTTGCAAGGCCTTGCAACTTGGCTATACGTGCACAATACTTACAAAAAAACAAAAACATATATATAATCTTTTTCCAGATTTATTGAATCACTTTTCTTTTGCACAAAATTGAATATAATGTTGATATATAAGTTAGACTTTCTGCATTAATAACTTCATTAGTCACTTTGCAATATAAATTTGGATTCAAATGTATAGTTTTTAAGAGTAACCAAAAAGCTTTGTTTCATACTAGCAGCATCTTTTTGACATAAGCTCTTTTTCCTTTCCTAACAAATTGTCTGCATGCAAATCATTTAAATGTCTGTCTCCAGTCTGTGGGCTCTGGTCTGTCTTTGGAGCCAACTGCAACCACAGAAGCGGATGAGGAGGAAGATGGGATGTCAGACATTATTCAAGAGGTGATATGAGAAGTAAACTTTATCTAAATAAGGCTTGTATGAATCATGAAATTCAGGAGTTACTCAGTGGAAATTTTGATGTTTTACTTCAGGTCACAGGACTGATCTGGAGTCAGGATCTGAGGGTTCAGGAGGTCAGGAGGCTACTGCAGAGCTCCAGGCCAGTCCGTGTCAGTGTTGTACAATTACCAGAGGTGTCTGACCATGAATACATAGAGGAAAAAGAGAATAAGTGAGTGTGTTTTATTTATGACTGCTATTGGTATTGGACCACTGATTATCACAACAACAGTGTCAAAAGACATATACAGAAACATTTTCTGTGTTTCTTTCTAAATAATCTTCTTCATTTTTGTTTGTCTTGGGGTTTCCCTAATATTATTTCTCTTTTAGGATACATTATTAAAACGCGTACACCTCCTGCCTGTATACAGAGGGTAAGATAAGTATTGAACACATCAACATTTTTCTCAGTAAATATATTTCTAAAGGTGCTATTGAAATGGAATGGCCTATAAAAAGGTGTCTTATGACCAAGGTGTCACCAATACCTGATGGCATTGGTTACAGAAGGATTTCTGAATTACTGAATGTTCCAGAGAGCACTGTTGGGGCCATCATTCGGAAGTAAAAAGAACATAATTTCACCATGAAGCGGCCACAACCAGGTGCTCTTTGCAAGATTTCTGAATTTTACTCTTTGTCCAAGAGCCAAGGGCCAATAATGGAGAGCTTCAGAAAGACCTGGAATTAGCATGTAGTATTGTTTCAAAGAAAACAATAAGTAAGGTCTACCGCCTTGGCTTGTATGCACGCTCACCACACGAGACTCGATTGCTGAAGAAAAGGCACGTTGAAGCTTGTTTAAAGTTTGCTGCACAACATTTTGACAAGCCTGTGAAATAGTGGGAGAATATAGTCCGGTCAGATGAGACCAAAATTTAACTCTTTGGATGCCATAATACACATCATGTTTGGAGGACACATGGCACTGCACATCACCTGAAAAATACCCCATACCCACAGGGAAGTTTGTAGGTGGAACATCATGCATGGTGTGGGGCTATTTTTCAGCATACGTTACTGGCGTACTTCTTATAATTAAGGGAAGGATGAATGGAAAAAATGTAGCGAGACGTTCTTGATAAAAATCTGCTGCCATCTACCAGAATGATGAAGATGAAACGAGGGTGGACACTTCAGCAAGTGGATGATCCCAGACCACCAGCCAAGGAAACTCAGTTGGTTTCAGAGAAAGAAAATAAAGCTGCTACAATGGCCCAGCGATCACCTGACTTGAATCCAATTGAAAATCTATGGAAAGAACTAAAGAGTTCAAAGAAGAGGCCCACGGAACCTTCAAGATTTGAAGATTATTTAAGTGGAAGGATGGCCCGAAATCACACCTGAGAAACTCATTCAACAAACTTCCATATAATAATAATAATAATAATACATTTAATTTATAATGCACTTTACATTTGGATCAAATCTCAAAGTGCTTAATATAGGAGGCATCTTGAAGCTGTCATTACCAACAAAGGCTTTTGTACGAAGTATTAAAGGAATTTCAGTAAACTTGTTCAATACTATTTCCTTGTGTCATTCCATTTGATTACACTTAACTTGATTTTTGAATTTATTTGTTTTGGTTTCTTTGTATGTAGGGATTCCTTGGGTTTTTTCCAATATCTGGTGATAATTCCATGTCAATAGCACTTTAAGAAATATATTTACTGAGAAAAATGTTGATGTGTTCAATACTTATATTACCCGCTGTATATGTAGATTATTTTGATTTTGATTTATTCTGCCTATGTTCCCTTAGTTTTTAATCCACGCTCTTTTTATATATATTGTTATATTATTGTATTTTCTCTAGACTCCTTCAGCTGTGTCAGAGGACCATGGCTCTTCCAGTTGGTCGAGGCCTCTTCACTCTCTTCTCTTATCACCCTGTACCGACTGAACCTTTACCAGTCCCAAAACTCAACTTGACAGGTAATGTGATGATTGAAATATGACACCCACATCATACACCAAATCAACTGGAAAAGTGAAATCACACGCTGATCCAACTTGAGGGCATTTCATCACAACAATGTGTCTCAGTTGTAGATCTGGGACTACTCCTGATAAGATTGCGTATTGTGTCCAGGGGATTTCCTCCCAGTACTGGATCAGGGCATCCGTGAGCTCCTGGATATTCTGTTGCGTGATTGGGGGTGTCTGATGCACCGATACATAACATCCTAGAGGTTCTTAGTTGGATTCAGGTCTGGTGAATTTGAGGACCAGTGAATGACATCAATACCTTTGTCATCCAAGAACTGCCTAAACAGTCAGGCCACATGAGGCCCGGTATTGTCCTTCACCAGATGGAACTCAGGGTCCACTGCACCAACATAGGGTCTGACAGTAGATCTGAGGATTTCATTCTATTCTTACATAGTACAGAATATCACATTATGCCAACACAAAAAAAGCGTTTAATGATAAACTAAAACGAATAGCAGGCGGCGATGCTAGAGAGGGAAATAGTCCCTCTTACACTCAATTAGCTCCATTTTTATTTAAAACTAAAAGTGCATCTTAGGGACACAAGGTTTCCGAAAAGAATTAAAACTATTCACGCATTAATCATAAGGCTGCCATTATAAATTAAATGTATTATTATTATTATTATAACAAAATAGACTGAGGTTTTTGCCCTTTGTCCTCAATGTATGAAAATCCATATCTCATGTGCTCGGCGTTAAACGTGCGTTTCGCAATGCTTAATCAGCATATGAAAACAAGCTTTGTGGGTCTTCGTCTATACTGTGAAATGACGGGTGTCAATTAGCAGTACAGGGCATTATCGCCAACTACTGTTAGGGAGTGTGAATAGAAGGCAGTCCGCTGCATGAAAATCCCCTTCAAAATAATTTAAAAAATGTTTTGGCCAAGCAAAGATCTGCGACCCACTGAAGAAGGTCCCTGATCTATTTTTGGGTTGTAACCCACCAATTGAGAATCACTGAGAATCGTCCTCACTAGAGGACGTTGGGACCTCATGCCACCGTCACAGCGCATGAATATATCTGACAATTTTGTCAGAAACATGCACACAAGTAGCCTGCTGGAGGTTAGTGTGTAGAAATCTTTTTGTGCGCCTCTGGTTGCTCTTCACACTGACGAATAGATATTGGTCCTGCTCCTGGATTGTTGTCCTTCTCCATCTCTCCTAGAGTAAAGGCCTGTCTCCAAGTATCTCGTCCATGATCTTGATCTGATCTCGTCCAATCCTGCTTGTGACGGCCCACATGGCTGTGCCATCTCGGTGGAGCTGGACTAACAGCTCCACCGGGAGCGGAATGAGCTGCAGATACTGCATCATGCTACCAGTAGTGACAAGACAAATAACTAGCAAAATTAAAGAAAAATCAGTCACGAAGGAGAGAGAAATGGTCTGTGCCTTTGGCCACTACATGTAAAACCATTTAATTTTGGGGGGTTTTCTTGCTGTTGCCAATCCATTCCACCTTTTGTCGCTTTCATTTGCACCAAATCAGTTGAAATTGATTCACAGTGGCCTTTGCTTCCTAGCTGGATATTTAATAAGTTTAATTGACTTCGTGTTATATTGTTATACTTCCATTAAGTATTTAGAGAAGTGTATTTGTGACCCCTTGTTTATGAATTGGCATGTTTTGGATGACATGTTTAGACATGTTTTGGATATTTTAACAGTTAAAATCCTCTTCGAACCTGAGGTTTCATCGGAGAATTGTTTTTTATTTAAAGCTATAGACCAGAGCGCATGCGGAAATGAAACATATTGAGGCCTCAACCTCTTCTCCAATGGTAATTGTCACCTGATCAGCAATAAACTGGGCCGTAAAGATTCAAAAAGCATGTAGCATGTACAAAAAGCATGTATGTTTGCTGGGGGGGCTGGGAGCCAGAGGGCTGAACAGAGATGCTGAATTGGAAGGCACCGAAGACGCTCGGCTAGAGAATATTTCAGAGATTATCAGTTTGTTGGAGTTGTTGGTAGATTTAGATGCTGGCAGGAACATACACACATTAATGGAGAAATATCTTCCTAAATCTTGGGTACTGTTGTGCATTTGCGGAGGTTTGCGCTGTCTAAAGGCTTTTTCTATTGTAGCTTTGTAATTATTTCTGTTTTGATTGTATTCCTATGTTTGTATACCAGGCCGAGCCCCTCCTAGGAACACTATGGTGGATTTGAACAGCGGAAATATTGATGTTCCTCCAAACATGACCAGCTGGCCTAGCTTTCATAATGGGGTAGCTGCTGGACTCAAAATAGCCCCTGCTTCACAGGTCAGTCTGAAGAAGCAGCATCATTGCCTCCTCATCAACTCTTGTGTACAGTTTTTTATTCATGCGGCTAATTTTTATCTGCTCTGCTCAATGTCTTCTACATATTCTGTGTATATACAGTCTTCATCGCTAATTTTTTTGTGTAACTATAACATTCCACGCAGTGTAAGCTTAAGGTTAAAAGAAAATGTAATTGCTGTGAGGTTTAGTCTTTGACGTTTAAGTTTGTTTTGAAAAACTTCTCAGACTATTTCTATAAAAAAAAATTAATTATTTTTTTTCTAAGGTTGACTCAGCCTGGATTGCCTACAACAAGCCAAAGAGCCCTGAGCTGGCAAATGAATATGCAGGCTTTCTTATGGCTCTTGGCCTGAACGGACACCTTACCAAGCTGGCAACACTAAACATACACGACTACCTTACTAAGGTACACACACATGTACAAAAAGTGATTATATGCGTTTCAATATTTGTATTCCACCTTGACTTGCCCAGAGGCAGACAGGTTTTGGGTGATGCTTCCCCAAAACAACTAATTCTCACATGACATGACTCAGTCTTCCGAATAACTGTTTACATTTCTGCAACGACAGAGTGCATACACCTTAATACAATTTACGTACAGTTTACACAACATACACCCACTATAGAACTTGCGCCCACATGAACACCCACCGATGCATTTCTCTCTAAATGATTCCGCCCTCTGAAAACTTTGCTAAATCTTGTTTTTGTTGAACTAATTGGTCAGAGTAAAGATGTGGGTAAAGATAAATGACGTAAACTGAATTCAAGAAACAATTTATGAGAAAAAAGAGCTCTCATGATACATATTTATCATAGACATAATGTAATCAGAAAGTAAATTCACTATACACTATAGTTGTCAAAATTGCACATTTACTTTGATTAATTAAAAGTAGAAAAAAATAATCTGTCAAAAAAACAATACATTTTTCCTGACTGATGCTCTATGATGTCTTTTCCTTGACCCCTAAACGTTACTGGACCTGCTTTTTTCAGTGTAGCTTAGACATTATTGATGTCCACCCAATCCACCACCTTTTCTTTCACTGTGAAATTTACTATTTTTTTCTCTTTTGCTCCATAAGGGCCATGAGATGACCAGTATTGGGCTCCTTCTTGGTGTGTCCTCAGCCAAACTGGGCACCATGGACATGTCAATTACCCGCTTGCTCAGTATTCATATCCCTGCCCTTCTCCCACCCACCTCAACTGAGCTCGATGTACCACACAATGTTCAGGTAAGAGAGTCTATCTGTACAGAAACGTCGATATATGAAAATAGATCAGTGCTGTTAGGAAAAAAATAAATTGTGAACTGTGCAATTGCAATATTTTAAGCGATTATGTTAGTATATGAGCAATTGCACGGCAATTACTGTGTTCATATTTTTTTATTAAAAACTGCTGTCACACATCTTCGAGAATCTGCACAAAGTCATATAACTGTGAACGATAATCATTCAATTTTCACCATGTGTGTTCTGCAGGTTGCTGCTGTAATTGGAATCGGTTTGGTGTACCAAGGAACGGGACACAGACACAATGCTGAAGTCTTGTTGTCTGAGATAGGTATGTGTCTGTGCATTTGTTCCAAAATGTAATTGTGATAACAGGTTGCAGCATATAATTTTATATTAACTCTAGAATTTTAGATTCTTAATCATCCTCATGCGTCACTCAACTTGTGTGATCCAAGCATTTCCGGTAACCCCAAGCCACTGATACTGAAATTCAAAATCTAAAATCTAAAAAAATACATGCTAATATTGATATTATTAAACAAATTAATCTAACTCAATCAGTATTTGTTGGTGTGTTGCTTTTTTAAACTATTTAAAATGTGGCCCAAACTATTTATTCTCCTGCTTGTGGCGCACAAATATATATACACGTGTGCTATAATAATAAGGTTGTTTAGCAGCGATCTCACATTAACATAAATTGCACAGATATAGTTATAATAAAGTATACCCGTTAACTTTTTTCCTGTTCAGTATGCAAAGTTTGATCAACTAGCAGAGATGTTTCTTTCCCTCTGAGGTGAAGTTGTTGCTCCAGCTGATGCCCTTCACCTTTTCCAAAGAATGAACAGTAAACCACTTATGGAGACTTAACTTTGGTATTAATTAACTGGCCCCTCCGAAACTTAGTGCGAAGTAGAACTTTGGTTTTGGTAAAAGTAATTGGTTTATTTGTGACACTAGAGGGAGCTTTATCTCCAATGTATTTCAGTCTAATAATTCAAATTTCTAATTAGGGGGAACTCTTTAAGACAAACTGTTTTTTATGGGCCCAACTTCCTAACCTTTGGTCCGATGTAGTCCAAACCGCCTCAAGAAGAATCTAATTTGTATTTGTGACACTTTCCTGGAGTTGTTCATCATTCACTCACTAAAGCAGCCTTTTTCCAAGGAATTTATTTTTTGACCGTAACTTCATAACCATATGTCTAATAATGTTCAAATGGACTCATTTGAATCTATCTTGTATATATAATATTTTGCTATAATATTTCATGATTCACTCAATAGTAGGAGTTATTTGAGGAGAACACCGTTTCTTGTTTGTAACTTCCAATCCATAAGTCCAATTGTGTCTTAATTTAGCTCATATTAAATGACACAAGGATTTCTGTCTGGTTTTATTACTTAGCTCAGAAATTTGGTAATTTACTATAATAGTCGTGAATTAATGTTACAAGAGAATAAATGAGTCCTTTAAGATTAAGGGAAAGATCAAGTTGATTGTGTGTGTATGGGCAGTGTGTTTGAGAAGAGAGGATAATTGGCATGCCACTCCCAGTAGCACAGATGAACATGGATTCAATGGCTACACAGTTATTGACTATAAAGAGATTGAGGACCTTCCCAGGTGGTCACAGAACCAATTTGCAACAGCTTTTCAGTTTGCTGCATTTTACAAGCAATTCCTCTGATTGGGCTCTTTAAAAATGTTAAACAGTCCATATTGATTCAACCTACTATTAATATCTCTCTCTCTCTCTCTCTCTCTCTCTCTCTCTCTCTCTCTCTCTCTCTCTCTCTCTCTCTCTCTCTTTCTCTCTCTCTCTCTCTCTCTATATATAATCTATCGATCCATCCATCTATCAATTTATCCCTCGATCGATCCATCTATTAGATAATAATGGTTATTGTTCTTCTACATATGTTCACCATGTTCAGTGTTTTTCTACTTTAGTTTTTTTGACAGCAAGTTGTCTTTGAGTCAGATGTCACAAACCTGTTTGCACCAATCAGAATGTGGGTATGTTCAGTCAGAAGAGCCACACTCAAACACGGAAAATAAAATAACATAATTTCACGATTGAATCTTGGTCCTATCTGTATTACTACTTTTAAAGTAGGACGCTAATTTAATGTTTGTGATAATTTTTTGCACTACCTTTATTAAGGAACAATTGGTTGATCTTTTGTACCAAGATTTTTCACTCATTTGGCTGCTGTGCATATCTTTCAGGTCGACCTCCTGGTCCAGAAATGGAGTACTGTACTGACAGAGAGTCTTATTCACTCGCTGCCGGACTAGCCCTGGGCATGGTCTGTCTGGGAGTAAGTAACACACGTAACGTAGGAACACCCTATTTATATTAAAATCCTAATGCTGCTATTTCCATAATCTATTTTCAACAGATTATGTTTAGGGTTTATTGCATTGTTGTTTAATTTGGTAATAATGTTTTCCATCCCTGTATAATTTTTCCCCATTATTGATGCCTAATGGGATTTTAACAGAGAAGTAGTTACTGTCTCAAATCCATTGTGGTTATTCTTTTTTTCTTAATTTTTAACTTTGATCAGGCTTGAACTTTGAAAAACTTCACCCTGAGATTCACCGAGAAAGATTCGTAGACTTTTAATAATATTCCAGAAGTGCGTTAGGTTTCTGGAAGATGAGGGCAGAAAGGGGGGAAAATACCTGACCTAAACTTAAGTCAGTGTCCAGTTCCTGTGAAAAAAAGTGATCTTTCATTTCCCCAAACCAAGAAAGAAATACTAAATGTTCTTCCCTAAGATTACGATAGTTCCAGATTTATTTTATCATTGGAATTGTTTATTTTTCGCTGGTATTGTTCAAGAACTTTATCCCTCATCAACTGATTTTCTTTCCTCTTAATTGACTTAAAACTTAAAATTGACTAAAAATCTTTGTCTATGCTCTCCAAACTCTCACTCTCTCAATCTCATCATTTTATTTCCTCCCTTTGTGTTTCCTCTCCCCATTTGTCCATCCTCTCTCATTCCCCTACCCATCCACCCCTTCTCCTCTTTGTATTGCAGCATGGCAGTAACCTGATTGGGATGACAGACCTGAATGTCCCTGAGCAGTTATATCAGTATATGGTGGGGGGTCATCGCCGAGCTCAGGCTGGAGCCAACAGGGAGAGACACAAGTCTCCCAGCTACCAAATCAAGGTAGATTAAAGAAATTCTGTTTTTGTTTTCTGTTAGAAATGTTTAATAACTGTTTTTTCTCTGATATAGAGACATTATCAGTACTATATACTCTTTAAATTTGTAATATCATCAATTTGTATTAATAGCATCAAAAATATATAACCTTTTATGATAATTTTGCTTTCATTACATGCTCATTACACTATTATGCAAGGTTTGATTCAGATAAAGTAGACTGGAAACACTTTTCTAATTTTCACAGATGTTTAGATGTTAGGAACATGACACTGATAGTTCGCTGAAATGCTTTGGTGGCCAGCTCGCTAACTTGATGTTTTTATCCCTCCGTTCATTTCGACGGGTCATTCTAGGAGGGTGACACTATAAATGTAGACGTGACATGTCCTGGCGCCACACTAGCCCTCGCCATGATCTACCTGAAGACCAACAACAGGTGAGAAAACAACTGATAGAGCTGCCCATCAATTACAATCAGCTAAAAATAATGTCTTTATATAGATCTTTTATATCAATTGCTCTATCTACTTCCTTTGTATGTGCTGACTAGTTTGACCACTATTGACATGTTCTATCTTATCGTTGTGCAGTTTTGGATTTTATGAATCACTCTTAAGACATAATTTAAATTCTTCCAGTGCAACCACACCTGCTTTTACTATTTATAAGCGCCTTCTAGAAATATTTGTATTAAAAATATTATTTTCACATGTTCAAAAAAAATTTGCTTCATTTTCAGTTAATGTATGTATTAACAGGTCATTGGCATGACATTTATGTTCTTGCACCTCAATGTTTGAAAAATATACACAAATACACATTTGATGAAAAGAAAAACATGTTAAAAAATCCTAACAAATATCCTCCATTGTATTTGAAGATATCAAGCAAAATTATATTTATTAAGATAGTATTATTTATAACTTTCAAAGAGGATGATTAAGCCACACAATGACATGATGTACCATGGAGCAGGAATTGCGCTTTATGAATGTCAAACTACACAATCCTCCAAAATAACTACTACAAAAGCATCAAGCAGCACATTCTGTACAGCACAGGGAAAAATCTCTTCCTTTGGAGGATCTTGTCACATTGCACCTCATGCATTGCACTTCCATTTCCCCGCCTTCTGGTATTTGTCAAGAAGTTCCTGTTCTCTCCAAGGCTCATCTGACGCCATTGGTGTATTTGCTGAGAGGTTGTTTAAGGAGGTTATTAACACCTCCCTATCTTGTTCGGTCCACTAGGTCGATTGCTGATTGGCTGAAACCTCCAGATACTTGGTTTCTACTGGATTTCATCAAGCCAGAGTTTTTGCTTCTGAGGGTTAGTATGCTACTATTTGTGGTTGTGTTTTTTTTTGTGATTTTTTTTTCCCAGCCTTCCTCCACCTTTCTTGTTCTTACACTTTCAGACTCTTGCTCGGTGTATTATCATGTGGGATGAAATCCTGCCTAATACTGAGTGGGTCAAGAGTAACATACCTCAGGTGAGAAAATACACGTACACACATACTGGCAGACACACACATACACAACGCGCAGTGAGTATTATTGCACTTCTATATTTGTAGCTGTGATGCCAGAAGCAGCTCCCTATGACTTATGAATAATTCCTTATGTTTCAAAAGGTAGACAGTATTTGTCATGTAGACAAATTGTTGTTTTTAACACCATAATTACCTAATCTGCATCCAGTTCATCAAAAGCTTTTTTTTCATTTGCTGTTGTACACAATGACTGTCCAGTAGCTCTATGTTTATACAATAAAGGTTAGAGCAGAGCAAAAAATGGCAACCCCAGATGAACAGGAAAAAGAACAGCTTTATTTACATAAAAATTCACTAAAGATTATAATGTGTATATATTTTAATGCAGAAACATCTTACCAAAATATTTACAACTACTGCAGGGAGTCAGGCAGTGAACATCACACTTAATCTGCTCTATAATCAAAGTTTTGCTGATTTGTTGTCAAGAAAAAAGACTGGTTTATTATAAAATAGGTATTAAGTATAAACAAATGACAAAATACGTGAAACCACTGTGAGTATCTTCACCCTTATATGAGTTTGCAATCTCATGACATGAAGTAAATACCTTTCCAAATGGCAATAAATCCATAGTAACTCAAGCTTTAGCACATTTCACACCAAAGCCATCGTTAAATAGTGACTTGATCATTGACCAAATCATAATTTTGAATACCATGTTGTAAATTTTTTACATTTCAATAGTATAATTAATTGTTGTTGACATTTGACATTCATGTCAAAGAATTTTATGCAACTATAAGTTTCTTGACTATTCAATCAGCTTTATATTGTTTTTAGAAGTATCACTGAGATTATGTTTTCTACATGTGTTTTCAGATCATGAGAGGGAATTTTGACTCGTCAGAGGACATTAACATGGAGACAATGGCGTGTGTATTTAAGCCAAAAGCCATAATTAAATACATGAATAATTCATATCTCTAGCCGCCTTAGTTTTGGTGGTGCTGGGTCCTACCATCATGCCTTATTAATTGTTATTTATTTCTCTCAGCCAAGCCCAAGACTACATCACTGCTGGGGCCTGTATGGCATTGGGCTTACGCTTTGCTGGCTCAGCCAACTCTGACGCATTCGACTGCCTGTATGAGTTTGCTAGGAACTTTATGAAGGTCATGTCCTTAGCTGGCACAGCTACTGTTGTAAGTGTTTTTAGTTTTTTTTTAAGTTTTCCTATGAAAACAGCAGTACTTCATTGGCATTATACTTCCGATAACAATGTCTTATATTTGTAATCATGTGTGCTGGTTCCATTAGCAGACAGGTTATTACAACCTGCAGACCGGTCTGTCCATGATTCTGCTTGCTATGTCCATGGTGATGTCCGGCACCGGGAACCTGAAAGTACTGCAGCTCTGTCGCTTCTTTCACAAGCGAACTGGTGGTGAAATGAACTATGGTTTTCACATGGCTCATCACATGGCATTGGGCCTGCTCTTCCTGGGAGGAGGCAGGTGAGGTGTCAACACACTCATTCTTGTACACGGGTGTATGACGCTTTCTTCCAAAGTAGCCCTTTAAATTGTATTTGCAGCCAAAATCATTTTCTGTCTATTTTGTTATTGTTCATTAGGTACCCAAGTGTGATCCTACAAAAAACAAAATTCTTTAGAAAAACTTAACTATGCTATAATCCACGTTATTTTGTGTACAACTTGAAACAGTTTTTTAAGAGAGCAAAGAACAGTTAGTGTATTTGAGTTTTATATTCTGTCATCCTTAGTGATCCCCTCATTAATCTTTTTTTTTCTTTATATCCATAGAATTTTAAGATGAGGTCACACGCATTAGATTTTATCAAGTGTCCCCAGCCACTGTAGTAAGATTTAGTTCAATCAGTATACTGATATACAGTATACTGATTGAGGATAAGTCCGCTATATTTTTATCCTCGTGATATTTCTTCAACATTAAGGAAATCAATTAAAGACCCATATGAACATAATGTCAAGTGAAAAGGTGGCAGGTGCAAAGGAGAATTATGTAAATGAAAAATACAAATACACTCATATAAATGTCAAAGTAGACACTAAAAGGTGATCCAGGTTTTTAAACTCATCACCCCTGAAGGAACCAGAGTATCCAACTGTTCCTGACCAAATTATTTAATCTTCATAAGTTGCATCATCTGAAACAGTATGTTTAAACCTGTCGCAAAAAATATTTTAACATAGCTACAATGAATCAATACCAAAGCTGGAGCTTTATACCCATTTTTCCTGCTTCCAACACATCATGTTCTCTTGCTGTCTAATATATCCCACCCACACACATGCATACATACATATACACAAACTTTGCAACTTTGGTTTCAGGGAAAGACCAGCAACACACACAGTGTGTGGTTTTGCCATTCAAGTACTCATAATCTGTTTTGAATAGTCATCTCCCAGAGCGCCACACAAGCTAACCGCCCCTGCTTGTGCATAATGAATGACATTTATATGCACGCACATCAACTTCTTCCAGCCTCTGACCTTGCCCTGTGAATATCAAGACAAACATTGTCTCCAATTTTCCTGGCTTTTAATTTCCCTACCTCCAACTGTAAGCATCTGAACCATTTCTATATTTGAAAAATATTTTATTGTGAAAAATTTAATATTTTGATTGTGAACTGTATTTGATTTTTCATTAAAATGTTTTAGTGCCAGTTCAAAGCACACACAGCTGACCACAGCGACCACAGAGGACTCAATGTCATTGTTGTATTTCCTTCTTTTTCGCTACAGGACACCTATCAATCACCTGTTGGCTTTGATTTTTCATTATTTCACATTTGATTTCAGATCACGTTATTGCTAATGCTAAATTGCGGCCATTTGTTCTTCCCTCACACCTTTTCCCCCCTTTACTTCTACTTATAACCTAGAATTTCTGACGTGGCGTTTTTAGTCTTTCACCCACATTTCTCTATTGAACAGTTTGAATTAAAGGTTCACAGGGGCTTTGCATGATGTTCCTTGTTTTCAAAGGGTTCCTATGACAGCTTTGGTTTCAGCTTAAATCATTTGTACTTACAGTATTTATTAGCCTGTCAGTGGCAAAAACAAGTCTTTTGACGTACAGCTGGCCAAAATCTCTGGGGGGGGGGTAATGACCTTAAGCCATTCCATCAAAAAATATTCAGTCAAGCAAACATCTTCATTTGGTATTTCATGAGTTAGCTGGTGTTGCTCTTTTTACATGCAACAACCTATTGGCAAATATTGCATTTTGACAAATTTTCATTCATTTAAAGGAAGTCAATTACTCTTTCTGCCCCTTCCACTACTGATTCAATTTAGTAACAACCATTTGAAAAGGTCAGCTATATTGGAATAAGTTAATGTTCCGTGAATACCGATAGCAGCACTGTTTGTCCCGGAACTTATTGATACTTCAGTAACTGAGAGTTAGGATCCAGAATTACTTTTTTTCCGGTTTTCGTTATCCAAGTCTTTGCCACACAGGGGCTAATTGGTAATAACTTAACACATTTTATTGGTTAATAGAAAACAACATTGAGAACTTTAATTTCTGCTGTACTTAGTGGAAGTTCATACATAAGAATTTAAAAAGAAACCAAATGGCACAAAAGAAGGACTTGCAGGACTACAATAACTGATATTTAGAAAAATGCATCTAATTTTATGTGAAGGCAAGATAATGCAATTTTTTATAGTGGGGGAAAAAAATGATTGTGAAACATTGCAGGTACTGTGTTTTGGCTTTCTCTGGCAGATATGTTGATAACTGATTCTGATTATTAAAATAGCTGCAGATTAGAGTTCTTTTGATGGAATATTTGTTTCAGCCTTAATATTATTTCTTCCTACATGAACCTCTTGTATAATCACATTAATCCAGAAATCAATTTCTTATTCTTTCAGGTGCAGTTCTCACTCTCTTTATTTGACTAATCTATACAGCACTTTATTGCATGGACAATATATACTCTAGCTTGGAGTGAAATAATTGCTTCGAAAACGTCAGAATAATTTCTCAATGCATGCCATTTATTTTCTTGAATTTACGGTCAATATGATACTGACGTCACAAATTTATTGAGGCGTTATGTCTATTGTCAACCATTTTATTTTCTGTAACTGGTTAATATTCACCAGTTTTGGTTTAAAATATACAAGAGAAAAATAGAGTTTTGGGTGTTTGAGGCTCTTAGACATTTCAAACAAGCAGATGCCCTAAGGCGCAGCCATTTAATTAGGGGGCAACATCCTTTTACGTGGGTTGACAGTTATTAAGAGCTCTCACACGTAACCTCAGTGTACAGGCATTGTTTGACCCAACTTTACTGTAACATGGCAGTTCATGTTAAGTACACAACTAAGTGTCTGCAATTATATTTAAGAGCCTCTGTTGTGATATGCAATGAAACAAAAAGGTTTATAAAAACAAAAAAAACCTTTTGGAGCAGTGACTTATTCAAAACTGGGACGAAATAACTGGGCAGAATTTCCAATGTCAATGTAAATGAACATACAACATTTTTCACTACTCCAGACTCAAAACTGGTTCAGTTGCTCATTGGTTCTTAAATACAGAGTGACACGCACGACTTATTTAATGGTAATCAAAACATAATTTGAATTGACATTGACAATATAAAGACTATCTATAAGCCATCAGATTTCATCAGCCATTTAATGCTCAAATGATGACGGCAATGAAGTTCGTCAATGAGAGAGAGAAAATGTATTTTCAGCATTTACGATGGTTCTTTATTTTCTCTACTCTTAGGTACACCCTGAGCACCTCCAATTCAGCCATTGCTGCTCTGCTGTGTGCCTTATACCCACACTTCCCTGCTCACAGTACTGACAACCGGTGAGACCCCCTTCACACACACCCACCCACACACACATACAAACACACCAACAGTGTGACATACAATATGTTATTCCAATAATATATGAAAAATTCCTTATGAAGTTCATATATGTCTTTGGTGCTGAAAGTGTAATGTTGAATATAGCAGCCCAAACAGTACCAGGAGGAGATTAATTCATATCGGATGAAAAATGTGTGAATATTTAATGAGACACCATGGATTGGGGGCCGGCTAACTTTTTTTAATGTGTTAAAGCCCTCCAACACGGTCTACAATGCAAGTTAAGACAGTCCTCTAAAGATTTTAAAGCAGTGCTGGCTTGCTGTAAATAATTTTAAACACATAGACAGTATTGGGCTCCTGCTTTCATCAACCTTTCATGTCAACAAATCTCATATAAAACCTTTTACCTATGCTTTTTTTTATGGTGCAATATAATGGCAGGGGCCATTGTTTAAAAGTAGCTAGTACGCGCAATGTTTAATTATTTTATGAGCATGTATTAACAATTGAATTGCTTGCATGTAGCTAGGAAGCAAAATGTTTAATTAATTTTGCTCCAACAAACTTGTACCTACAAGGTAAAGAAATTTGCTACTGTGACGTTTTGTGAACATGGAAATGTCCTAAATCCTGAATGTTGCGTTTAATCATTTGAGTGACTTATTAAAGGAAACAGTAATGGGTTGTATCAATACGCCACAAAATACGGAAATCCCCTGAGAGAGGTTGCTCTGAACAATTGAATAGGTAATATAGCCTACAGAAACTGATAGAGAAAAACTGAATTGTCTGTGTGGTTGGGGATTTCTTTGAAGAAATTAACCCAAGTTGAGTGGGTGGCTGGTGGATTGCTATGCATGCATACATGTCGAGAAGAAAGATATGCCTCACTAATCCAGAGATATAGTGGATATTTTGTAAATTATCCTATTCTACAAAAGTGAGATATTGGCATCGGTGGAGGGAAAGTTCACCAAATAAGAAGCAAAAATTGTCTTAATTATTTATACCCATAATTTGGAATTCAAATAATTTAAAAAAAATTTAACTTTTATCAAGGTTAAAAAAAACATCTAAATAAACATTCTTAATAAAATAAAATAAAAAAATCTGTAATTGATAATTATTGCCACCCTGTGGAAATCCTGTGGTTAAAGGCTAGCTCAATCATATTTCCAGTCCTGCTTTATATTTTAGGTTTAACTAGCATAATTCTCTTTACCATTTTTTGCAGTGGGAAAAACCAGAGAACACAGCAATGATGTGTCAAGAGAAGTTGTAGAGCTGCAAAAACTGGGCAATGGAACTAAGAAACTCTCAACGTTTAAAAAAAAATCTGTTTCAGCAGACCAATAATAATAACTCAATAATTAAGAAGTTTTACAGAGAATGAAGATGTTAAAAATCAGCCTCTACGAGGAGTTGTGTAGAAACTGACCCCAATTACTGTGAGGAGGATGGCTCCACTATATCGAACACCCTATAACAATTACAGCCAGAGAATTGCAGTGGTCAGTTGAATCTTGGGTTCAGAAAATATCCCTAACCACCATCAGACCACACAAGCTGTTTGGGAGGGTAGCAAGAGAATTAGCATTTTCTAAAACAACATTGCATTTTTTAATTTTTTTAGTTGTCTCAGCGGTTAAGTATTTGTGGATACTTAGAATTTAAGATCATGGGTATAGATAATAAAGACATTTTTGGCATCTAATGTTGTTAATTTTTTTCAAAAGATGCCAATATTTGACCTTATATACTGTCCATGTGACATTCTAGTTTGAAATTGAATTCAAATATACAATGTATCTGAAATATAAGATTTTTTGTAAGTTCGGTCAGCAGTGGTTTCCATCAAATATTAGTTAAAGATGAAGTAAAGATTATCTTTACCTTATTAAAAGACAATATAGTAAGTGCTGTCTTGATGTTGCTCTTTTTGTTGCAGCTACCACCTGCAGGCACTGCGGCACCTGGCCGTGCTTGCTGCAGAGCCACGCCTACTGGTCCCTGTGGACGTCGACTCCTTGAAACCCTGTTATGCCCTCTTAGAAGTCACCTATAAGGTAAGTTGATTAAGCTACAAAACTGAATGTAGGAGAGGCTGATTTCATAGTTTTACATTACAATGTTATGTAGGAAGTCCTCTGTCATAGGGTCTTGTAAAATTGTCCATTAAGCTACAGTTTTTGACTGAAGTCTGAATGAACTGTAACCTCAATCGACTCTGTTTCCAACTTCTGCATGACATAACTTCAAACTCTTACCAATTTGTGGGGAAAAGAGGCTCGATCTATACTAAATTGTTACTAGAGACGAATATCTGCCTTACTAGTCATTAGGTGAATATGTCATTTGGTTAACATTGACGCAAGCCATGCCTACATTCTAATATTGCTTTGAGATATAATTCATGAAGCAGAAAAAAAAATGAAGCTTCTGCATCTTAGCAAAGTAAATTGTAGGGCCTTTCATTTTTTTGGATGGCCCCTCAAAGCCATTTTTATTCAGCCAATCTGAAGTGACCGTGTAATGTAGTCATTGGTGTGTGCATCTGTCTGTCTGTTCATACCTAATCAACTTTGTCTGTATCATATTTTGTACATATTAACTTCCACATCATATCATAACAAACATATAAATATTGTGTAGGTCCCACTTTGCCAACAAACCTCAGTTTTGTACAGTCCACTGGTTTAAAATAAGGGAAGGCCTAACACCTTAACTGCTATCCTCATAATTGATTTAGTGGAAGTATTCATCTGTGCCGTCCCTCAGGAGGCTGCTTTGTATTTTTACGTTTGTAACATTATTCATAAGTATAGTAAGTGGTTTCATTTATGTGAAACACCCAGACATAATATGGGAATCGGGGCGTGTTGCAGTATTGAGTATAAGTACAGTTTCATGCAGTTGTAAGGTGTACCGATCTTACTGTTTCATTTTAACCTGACAGACATGGCCCTTTGTATATAATGATGACGGTTTTCCTGTTGTTTCAGGACACAAAGTGGTATGATGAGACGACCGTAGAACTGATGGCTCCGACTATGCTCCCTGAGTTACACCTTCTCAAACGGGTAAAGCTTGAGGGCAACGCTTCAAAGCCTCTAGACTTTGCAGTGTAACTCCCTCTCTGAGGAAGATTAGTCCCAATATTAATTCCTTTTACCATATGGTGGCTGTAGATAAATCAAGTACATCCTGATATCTTTTTTCTTCTCAAATTTGTGTTTATTTGTTACAGCTAAAGGTGAAGGGGCCACGATACTGGGAATTGTCCATAGACCTGGGCAAAGAAACTCAGCATCTAAAGTAAGAATATCGGGAAATTACAGAAAACTTGATGTGTGTTTTCAACATTCAACCACATGTTTACAGGCAATCACAAAAAAATCCAACGATTAATTAATAATAATACATTTATTTATGGAGTGCTTTTCATATATACTCAAAGTCGCTTTACAGATACAGAGTAAAATAACATGTTAAAACTTTAATAAAAGATCAGACAAAAAATAAAGACACAAGCGTTCCAAATCACAACAGATAAAAAATCACACACTGATTACACATTTAAGGCAGATCTGAACAGGTGGGTCTTGAGTCGTGATTTGAACATGGAGGGGTCGGTGCAGTCTCTGATGTCTTTGGGTGGGGAGTTCCAGAGAGAGGGGGTGGCAATTTAGAAGGCTCTGTCACCCCAGGTCCAGTGCTTGGTCCTTAGGGAAGTAGAGAGGAAGTTGGCATCAGTGGAGCGGAGGCAGCGGGATGGGCTTTGAGGGTGGACGTGGTCAGTGAGGTAGGAAGTTGCCTGGTCACTGACGGCTTTGAGGGTGAGCGAAAGGAGTTTGAACTGGATGTGTTGTGTAATGGGGAACCAGTCGAGGTTCATGAGGACATGGGTGATGTGTTCCCTAGAGCGAGTGTGGGTGAGGAGACGAGTAGCAGTCTCCTGGATACACAAGATTTTATTGAGGTTTTTGGAAGTTGTGCCATAGAGGATGCTGTTGCAGTAGTCCAGATGAGTGTCTCTGCGGTTAGCTCTGTGTATTCATCAGTGTGCAACATATGGACCAGTGCTACTAGAGAAGCTCTCGTCTCATGTATATTTATGTTGGAGTGATGTAAAGGGTAAGATCTCAATATATTTCACTCAGGTCCATCCTGTCCAGAGATGGGGTGTTGTATGTAAAGCTACGGGCTGGACAGCTTCCCTACAAAGATGACCCTCAAGGCTGGAAGAGCCTGCTGGCCTCTACTGTTAATCACCACAACTCTGGAGTCAGATCCTTCAAGGTAAACAGATGGAGATGTCATACCTACACACCTACACCTACATGCATAATGAAAGGTCGATTTCATTTCCGTAGCATGGAGTACTCGAGGGATTTAGTTCACCTTTAAAATTACATATACTGTAGACTAAACCTTTGAATTTTATAGCGGCCGTTTTTTGCTCAAATATGTTTTCGTGTTCATCCATGTTACATATAGCCAAAGTACCAACGCAAAGAAAGATTTTTTAGTAAAGTAATTACACGGTATTTGTGGATTGAGGAAGGTCACATGAGTGACACAAATAGCTAAGCTTCCAAGTTAAGCTTCCACCTTGCTTACGGTCAGCTTGCTGATGGTTGTCCAGCAAAAAATGGACTGATTGTACATTTGGAAATGTTGAATTTTTGACTTTTGTATATTTTTTGTCATCTAATAATTAGTTTGTTATCTGTATTATCTGGTATTTCTCATGAAATATCAGATATCTTTAGAGAGCTGCTTGAGTTCAGCAAAACATCGAGTAAAATCCTCGATGAAATTTTCTGTAAAATAATGAGATCGTCAATATGGTTTTCAAAATTGGATTAAGTAGAACTTATGTTGTTGGTTTGTTAATTGGAAAAACAAGGTCATATTTTAGCTTGTTGCATTTCTCATATTTCTTTCATAATCATAATTTTTTATGCCCCTACCAAAAGGTGGAAACGGTAAATCCTGGTTACCACAGAGTATTTTCAATCACTCCTGTTTGTGAGGGCTCAACATAATGTATGGCACTTTTTGACAACCTAAGAAAAGTCTTGTCTTTTTATTCAATAGATTTTTTGTGTTATAGTGGTGGAACAACAAAACATGAAATTTTCTAAATATTTGTTGTGAACATTTCAATGTCTATAACTTGTATAAGAATGTACTGTGATATAACTTCTTCTAACAGGTTGGGTTTGAAACCAGATAAATATTAAATGAAATTCTGCCCCAATAACAGACAATGCATGGAAGTGATTTTAATGGACCACGTGCTCCATGCCTGGTTGTGTCCAATCTTGGCAGGTTGTCATTACAGATTGGACAGGGAGCAGTGTGGTTGACAGACTATTACTGGTTCTTTGATGGCCACAGTGTAAACAGTCAATATACCTGCAGGGTTGAGAGAAAGGGAAAAATACAAAACACATTGTTTATTCCAACTGTCACGAAGGCCTTCATCTGTGTATTTTCATCAAGTAGTCATCCTTCCATTTTTCTTCGTCTCACCTTCTGCCTTTACTGTCGTCTGAAAGTAAACCGTAGACACACTTTATATATATCTGCATGGATTCATGTGAATAATTCATAATTTCCTCATGTTTCTGCAGCCTGAGGCCATCTCTACGTTCACCTCAGAACCTGCCTTGGTCTCCTTTGCCAAGTTCTTCTGTAAAACATCTGACGGAATGAAAAATGTGAGTTAACACACAGACGTAGATGTAAGTGCACTCTAAAGCCAGCGTTGCAGCCGTTTTTACTGTCTTGAGAGAGCCTGTGGCTGGCGGACTCATAAGTTATGTGGCGATTAAGCCGGTCAAAAACAAAACTTATACAATCTTTTTATTATCATAGTTTTAAAAAGCCAGCTCTTTGATTACACTCTCGTGTAGCTTAGTTAAGACTATTGTGTTTCACCAGATATTAAAGCCATATATGCTATCTCTCTGCCGGATGGTATGGCAGTAATCAGACATGTTTGTTGTTTTTGTGAAAAACAAAATAATATTTTATTTACAAGCATCCTGCATCTTACATTGTGTATCCTGAAGCAGCTCTTCTTCGGGGTGTTGTGCGTTCTCATATCCAGTGATAGGTAGAAAATGGCTTGCTTATACAATTGAATTCAAACATAAGGAATTGGTCAGAAAAAAAAAGGAAGAAGAATATGTGAGGTTCTGTACAGGTAATTGTCCTCAAGATGTCTCAAAAAGTTCTCAATAGACTTAAATTTCAGGTGTCAGTTTCTATTATGAAGGAATAAGGTGGCATTACATAATTTCCCATTAGATGGATCCAAAAAGCAACACCATCGTGTTGGTGTTGCCATTTGAGTAGAATATGTATTTAGTTGCAGCAGCTCTAACATAAAGGTCTTCAGGTATTCTACAGGTGACTAAAAATGAAGACATACTATATAATAGGATATCTTATAAACATGTTAAGATAAACATTATATATATATATATATATATATATATATATATATATATATATTTGCTCAATCCAAAATTAAGTAATTATAAATACAAATCTATATAAAAATACAAAGGAAAGAGTCCAATCTCAAAGGCATATATGAATTAAAATAGTCCAGTTAGAAATGCGCAATGGTTGTCAAGTTGCAATAGTGCAATTAGAGGAAAACACATGGTGTGTAGTCAGTTGATGATTATAAGATATAAACATTGTGTGTCATGAGGTAGCACAGTCTCACAGAGAATCGTTGTAAAGTCTGACTGCAGTCGGGACAAAGGACCGGTGGTAGCGCTCTGACATACACTGTGGGTGTCGCAGTCTGCTGCTGAAGGAGCTACTCAGAGCTCCCACACTCTCACGACTCAGGGGGTGAGAGGTGTTTTTCCAGAATGGATGTCAGCTTGGTTAAAAAAAATTCTCACCCACGCCTCCACAGTGTCAAGGTGACAGTCCAAGACATAGCTGAACCTCCTGGCCAGCCTGTTGAGTCTCTTCATGTCCCTCTCTGCGCTCCCTCCCCAGCAGACCACAGCGTAGACAATTTCAGATGCTACCACAGTAGTTTGGTTTACAAGGACTGCCTAATCCCGAATAAATTCGGAGAAAGCGCCTAATCAGAAAGAAAATATTGCTTGACAACACCCCCTTCCGAAAGAAAGGCCCTTTCATAAAGAGATTTCATTCTTTTGCAAGGAGGTAGTCTAACTCATTTCGGAAATCCTTTCCGAATGCTGATCACTGTCTATAAACACTGCATCGTTAAGCTTTCTGTTTGAGATGTATCTGCCCATGCCAAGCAGTAATGCACTCGCAGGGTTTTTTCAGCGCACAGACAGTGGGGCGACACATTTTAAATACGATGACTTCAAAACAGTACTGGTCTATAACCGAGAACCATTAACTCATTGCAACTTTGAAATATTTTAACATAGTTGGACGGTTAGATGGACGAAAAAGGCACTTCCGCGTATGCCCTCTTTGTCGTATTCTTCTTCTTGAAGCTTGTTGGCGTTCGGCATCCAGATCATCAGAGCATTATCGCCACCCTGTGAACTGGAGTGTGGATCGTCTGCGCTGTTTCCCATAGATGAATCGATGCATATAAACACCAGGTCTGAAAAGATCACAAGTCATGTAAACAGGCGACCGACATTGTAATTCGGAAAGGTTTAATTCGGATAGGAGAAAAGTGTCCCATGTAAACCCACTTAGTGTTGTAGAAGGTCTTTAGCAGAGTCCTGCACACTCCGAAGGACCTCAGTCTCCTCAGCATGCGGAGAGGACCTGAGCCCTTCTTGTACAGGAAATCTGAGTTGTCCGGCCATTCCAGTTCATTGTTGAGGTGAACAGCCAGGAATTTGTATGAGTTCCCCTGTTCAATGTCCAAACCGTTGATGTTTGCCGATGGGTTCCTTGAGGACCTCCTGCGGAGGTCAATAACCACCTCCTTTGTCTTTCTGGTGTTAATCGGAAGGTGATTGACCTCCCAAGTCCTTAATGGTGTTCCGGTACTCCAGACCTTCCCCTCTGATATGTATCCGACGATATCTGAGTCTTCGGAGAACTTCAAGAGATGGCAGTAAGTTGGGTTGTGCCTAAAGACCGAGGTGTCTACAGGGGACAGCACTGTCCCCTGTAGCGCTCCCATGCTGTAGGCCACCACATCAGACACACAGCTCTTCAGCCTGAAGTATTTTGGTCTGTCAGTGAAGTAGTTGGTGGTCCATGCAGCCAAGTGGCGGTCAACGACTGCCTCTTCCAGCTCTCCTCTCCGCAGTGGATGCTGGATCGTGTTGAAATCACTGGAGAAGTAAAAAAAACATGACCCTCACAGTTTTTCCAGGGTTCTCCAGATGAAAGAGGGATCTGTGGAGCAGGTACATGACTGCGTCATCCACTTCAATGCCTGCCTGATAGGCAAACTGGAGTTGATTCTGGTGGGAGCTCACCAGGGGTCGATGGTGCTTGAGAAGACCCTTTTCCATGGTCCTCATCAGGTGGGAAGTTAAGATTACAGATCTAGAGTGGTTGGGCTCCCTGGGGTACGCAGTCTTTGGTGCAGTTACCATACAAGAAGTCCTACACAGTACCCGTACCCTCTCCAGAATGAGGCTGAGGTTGAACAGCTGCACAGCTACCATAGATAGCTGGTCTGCAGTATCTCTGAGCAGTGTGGAGCTCATACTGTCTGGACCTGCTGCCTTCCTTGGTCTAATCCTCCTGAATTCCCTCCTAACCTGATCTATTGTTATGGAGAGATCGGGGTTAGCAATGGGGGGTGCCTCGAGTTTGATGGTGTAGCGGAGGGGAAGGAGAGAGGGGGGTTGTAAAGCTGCAGCTACGGTGGATTTTTAGATGGAAGCTGTGAGAGAAAATGGATTTGATGCTCTTTAAAGTGCAATAAAACCAGCAGTTGAGGTTGATTTGTAATAAGGTGGCACTTCTAGCACATCATAGACAAGGCAATTTAAATATTTAAAAAAGATTGTATAGATTGCCATGACCAAGGTTCATAGCTTTTATCAATCACTTGACTCATATTTTCTAAATAAAGTTTTTTTTTTCATCATTATTCCGGGTAAATTAGTTGGGGCTACAGTGTACAACTTGCATAGTGAAATGAAAGAAATTGTGTTATTTTCTAGTGTGACATTTTATAATTTAATTTAATGTCATGGTAATCTTAAACAATTTCAAGTAATGTCAAAATAATTTTGTGTCTAGAAATTAATTTAAAAAAAAGCACAAACATAAATGCAATAACTGATACACAAGTAGTTTTTAAACATAAATGCTAAAAACTGCTTGAAATAGGAATTACAAATTAGATCAGGATACTTGGTCCCTGTAGAACTGTGTTTAAAGTAATGATATGTGCTTAGCTGATGTTTAACTTTTGTTAATAATGGAAGGCAAACATGGAAATGTGAATTTGAAAAATAAAATTGCTCTTATATCTCCTCATACCCTGTAACACGAGGAAAACAAACAAGAATATTATTACCATTTAACGTGTCAGGAATGATAATTACAATTTAATTCAAATATCTCCCAGCCGTAGGTGTTAAAAAAAAACATGAGCTTGGAAAGCTGAAACCTTTCAATCATGGACTTGTCAACATATTGTTAAAATGTCTGTGGGTTTCAAAACTTCTTCACTCATGCTTTGATGTGTTTGCAGAGAGAAGATTCTCTTGTGTTGTTCTCTGCAATGCTGTATGAATGCGTGACGCAGGAGTGCCCAGAGATGCTGCCAACGTATATTGCTATTGAGCAGGTAAGGCAAACACATGTACTAAATAGGTCATCACAGTGTGTTAATGTTTAAGCATAGTGCACTCGAATTATCAAAGTTAAATCCAACAGCTCTCTGAACAAATTAGCAATAAATTCATAACCATAAAAAAATGTTCATTAGGTATGTAGATAATGGAATATAATTTGGTTCCTGTGAATTTTAGGTAGATTTTTATTTTTAATATTGTCTAATAGTCTTTGGTTGTGCCTGTTGCTACAACAACTAAATTTCTATGTGTGAAAATAATATTTCTCTTCTTAGTGCTGAGCATTACAGACCTTTACTTTCATACAATGACACCAAAATACAGATAGTACGTGACTAAGACGTGTAATCATGCCTCTGTGGACATGTAGGTAAACAAGCACAGAGTAGGATACTATGCGTATCTGTGGGAGACAGAGAAGCCAAAGCACAAATGTCACAAATCCCCACAATAAGTGATTTGGACTAGCATTTCAAGTTAGTCGTTTGGTTGATCCAGCATTGTGTAAGAAAGTTTGTGGGTCAGTGGAGTGTTTTTCTTTTGTGATTAAGGTGACATTTCCATCTTTTTATTGACTTTGTAAAAGTATAAAATAACCACACTCATGAACATGAAAGAACAACCACCGTGTGAGCAGCTAACATGCAGCCCTGGGAAGCGTAAGCCTATTTAACACCCTCACAAACCACTAAAATAAAGGTAAAGAGACATACATGGAAAGTCCACCTCAGATCTCCACTGAAATCCATAATTTCTCTGAACAAATTTCAAAAGGAAATTGTTTTGATTGTGTTTGATATATTAATAAACTGTTCAACTAACAGTTTAAAACTCATGGCAGATATTAAAATCTTTCCATGTAAAGGAATGTTAATCTGTGGTATCTCTCAGGCGGCAGGTGCTCTTCATCGGGGTGACCTGCTTGAGACCTTCCCCATATGGCAGATGCGTCTGGTGGTGGACCTCTGGGATAGCAGAATGCTCAATGGTCCCGCTAACTGTCGTGGGGCCCTGCTCACCTCAGAGTTTCTTCCCGTCATGAAGAACATGGTGGATGTAGCACTTGACAGCTGGCTAAAAGGTGAGGGGGGGGGGGGGGGGAGATGTGGATGGTGAATGGAGAATGGATAATGGCAGGTCTCTCTTGACCCATAGTGGAGTCTTTTACTTAAAAACTGGAATAATCAATTAGTCAGTAGATAGAAAAATAATCAGCAGTCTTTTATAAATGAGCCCATTAAAATGTTTTTTTTATATTGACATGGATAATTCCGATTTGTATCATTTTCAGATGTAAATTCAGTATAAAGATGGATTTATATTTTTGAATCAACATAGCCGAAGATTATGGGCGCCTCCTCAAACATGATTACCTCCACATGGGGGTATAGAACTGATAGTAAGATTTACAGTGAATGAAGCAATGGAAATACATGGTATGGAACAAACCCATATTCAGTAATAAACAATTATGCTGTAACATGATATTCCCGAATAAAATTCTAAAAAACAGAACAGTGAAAGGGTTCTCAACTACTTTTTCTTACTTACTGTGGAAATTGATTATGTATGAAACACAGACCTCCACCCGCTCAGCCCTGTTGCATGTGGCAGGTAGCTCAGTGAAAAGGAAGTATATGTCAAGATTGTAAGTGTAGAAAACACCAGAGATTCCGCTGTGATGTAACATGTCTTTGACTCAAGCAGACCCTCTTCCACATTATAATGATAATCTTTCTCGCTTATCAAAATATAGCCCAAAGAGCTTCGCAGGATAAAACACACCAACAATGACAGTAAATAATCAAAATTAATAGTATAAACCCGAATTACACCATCTGGCAATGAAACAGTGTTAAGGGCATTCTTGAAAAGATGTGTTTGAAGCAGTGTTTAAAAGGATTTTATAAATTCTCCAAGCCTCAGCTTGTAACTCTCGTAACGCAGGGAGTTCTAGAGCCTGACCAAAAATATTGGTCACCTTTAATCCTGACGCGGAACTCAGGGAACAACCGGCGGCTCTCGGGGAGCTGCAGCGAAACAGATCGGTGGTGGAGACCGGGGCTAAGCCATGAATTTATTTAGAATTAACCAGCAAAATCTTAAAATAAATTTTAAACTAAGTACTTCTTCAAAACCAAGTAGTAACCAGTGAAAAGAGGTTAATATAGTGCTGATGGGTCTTGACTTCTAGTGTTTGTTAAAATGTGAGCCCCTGTTCTGAACAAGCTGGAGATGCTCTTTGGCTTAACCCTAAATACAATGAATTTCTGTAGTCCAAACCAGATGAAATAAAAGCATGGATGGCCTTCTCCGCATTAAAGCGAGAGAGGACAGTCTTAGAAATGGTTCTTTATTGATAAAACAAGATTTAACAATGTTAGATATTTGTTGGTCAAAAGAAAGGTTACTATCGTATATCACAACTGGGTTTAAGGCTGTAAGTTTGATATTTGTTATTCTTTAAAATAGAGATGGGCTTCGCATGGGCAAAGAGAAATATTTCCGTCTTATTTTCATTTAGTTTGAAAAGCTTGTGTGACATTTAGCATTTTGTCTCATCCAGACAGGAAGAAATTAAAATTGAAATTGCCCTGTTCACTGGATTTTAATGGGAAATAGATGTGAGCGTGAATGGTTGTCTGTCTCTATGTGTCGGCTCTGTGTTGAACTAGCAGCTCGTCACCTTGTACCCCACCTCCCACCCGATGATACCTGGAATAGGCTCTAGTCCCTGCGACCCTGAACATGAAGAGTGGTTAAGGATAATGAATGAATTAATAGATTATTCTTCTTAAGAATTAGTGAGACATAGTTTGCATTTGTTAAGATATTTTGGTGGCCATTAAAAAAAAAGATAACACATTTGGAGGGTCATTAATCTTTACTTTTACTGCATTAGACTGGAAAATAGTTTTTGCTCTGTTAAACTGTGTGTCACTGTATAAGTTTGAAATATTGGATGCGTTTTTTCTCCTTCACATTAGTAGCACAATAAGGTTAGTCTGAGCTGTGTATACACAAACGATCACATATTCCATGTCTGACGTGAACACACAGACAGAGATTTAAAGTAATGCATTTGTACTGAGAAGTGTGAAAAGTGAACTCTGTATTTCAGTATTACTATATGTATAACCGTAATACTGTAATACATACAGTATTACATACATGGGTTATCTGTCAAAATCTATCCTCTTACTTTAATGATTCTACCCAGGGTTGTTAGTCTTACGCTGAGAAAACAATATGATACGATATGTTAAGGACATGATATATACCAGAAAATATATTTACATTATTTCTACAGATTTCATGTGGATTGACATTGTTAGAATTTCATGCTCTACTGCAAGAATGTAATGGACCATGAACATAATTTAATGGATTACATTTCCTAGAGAATTTTTGACATATTTGAGACCAGTAGCACTCAATCTATTTTTCATTCATCGCACCCTTTCGAAAGTATGCAAAATCTCAACTCACAAGTGGTTTACATCTAAAGCCATGTCTTTAAACTTTTAATTTCAGCGATTTTCCCTGATGTCTGCCCGTCGCTCTGGAGCCACCTTAGCAGACTTCATCATCACCTGCTCTTATTTGAATTTAATTTTATTAATTATTTATTTTTCGATTAGGGGCGATGTACAATAATAAACAGAAATGTTACAGATTGATGCCTTAGACCATTATTCATCTGCAGTCCTCCCGGCAGGTTTGATATCTCAGCTTCTTTACCTTCAGGTGGCATTCTCTCCCATCCTCTGGTAGTTTCCGCATTTTAATGTCGCATTGTAATGCCATTTGATCTTCATTTTGTCCTCTCCCCGATGTTCTACCACTCCTCATTTTTCTACTTCATCCTTCTGTTTAGTTTTCTTTTGTGCATTGGCATGTTAAACCTGCTGTAACTCCCTGTAATTAGTTAGTTACTACTTCTGATTAAAAATCCTGCCCTGTAAGATAGGCTTCTGAAGAATTTACTAAGATATAAAAACCCATGTGTTGTCTTGTGTGTATTTTCTCTCCTAGACAACAGCTTAGTGTTGAGGTCCTACATGATGGGTCAGGCCCACCCTAAAAACGCCCAGTCCACCATGCTGGCCTGCTTCCTGGTGTACCGCTCCATCCCCTGCGTCAAGAGTACACACACACAGCTGGAAGGTAGGAAACACATATGTGCTCACCAGATTTGGCAGCTCCGCCTGTGTATAGTTATGTTTTCATACAAACATTAGTATGTTATCTCCGGCAGAAACCACGTGAGCAGGATATAGGGATACGATCTGAATGTTTTTGATTGATTTGGACAAACAACAACCAAATACTTAAGTGGTACCTTTTCAGGGTAGCCGCGGGGTCTTAAAAAGTCTTAAAGTCTAAAATTCAATAACCTTAAAGTTTAATGAAACGTCTTAGAAACTACTCTGGCAGGTCTTAAAAATGTATTAATTAGTGTTACTTTCATTTAATAAAAGAAATTCATTGTGTTGCTTTTAAATATTTAGATTTTCAGTTTACCGTACCAAAACTATAATGATCTGTTGATCAGTTACGGTTTGGAATGGGGCTTAATTCCGTTTTAGACGGAACCAATAGGCAAGAGCTGTGCTCCCCGGATAGAATTTGTCAAAGCAGCCCCATTTACGTGCAGTCTAGTGGTGCCGTGTGGAGAAACTATGCCGTGAGGAAAAACTAATGTTGCTGACATTTCTTTCCTCAAACTGTAAGTCACAGTAATTAAACCGGGAAAATGGGAAAAGGCAAATTCAATAACCTATGTTTAGATAACAGACAATTTAGTGTGTGGTTGAAGCCGGTGCCTGGAAACCAAATTGAAGTCCGCTGCAACTTCTTTTCATATGCAAGAAAAAACTGAAGCTTATAAAAAAAGCATAAAAACGGTTTTAAACAACCAGCAACAAACGCCTGCAATCAGTGCGTTTTGTTCCATGTTACGACCTAGAGCATCATCACCAATCATCCTGCCGACAGCGCTTGGAGCTAAATAAACGCTAAAAGCTGAGGTTCTTTACACACAGTCGCAAACCATCAGTCATATACCAGCAATGACGAAATTGATGAACTTTGGAACACTGGAAAAACTGCTGGAAGGAGTATGTTACAGTAAATAAATGGATTTTATTTGCAGGTAATTCTGCGGTTCTGAATTTCTTTCATATTCTTAATACTTGCCAGTATGGACTTGAAATGGATCTTAAATTCCATTCTTATTGGTCTTAAAAAAGTCTTAAAAAGTCTTTTAGAAACCTGGAGATACTCTGCTTTCGTTGCAGAACGATTTATGTCATTTGTATTTTTTCCTGTTTCCATTATTAAAAGTTGAACGTACACTACTATTACACTGTTATAATCACATATGCAACAAGAATTGCAATTATCAGGGACAAATTAAATAACTCCTGTCTTTCTTCCGTGAAGGGCTTGTTTTCTTTTGTACCTGCCTTTACTTTAAACCTCTACTGTTACTATCTGTGTTACAGAGAAAGTGCAGTAATTTTACTGCACTGTAGTCGTGAATTGTTAATGTTCAGGATTTACATTTAATTCAATGTGAGCATGTCGTATTTTATCATTGAAATTTAATTTATTTGTTCTCAAAACATTTTCTGCTTTCTTGATTGTGAGTTTTTATCAATTACAACAAAGACAAATGCTCTACACCCTTCTCACATTGTTTCATTTGAAAAATGGTTGGAGACTTGAAAGATAAAACTAATCCACATTTCATTTAATACTGATAAAAATTAAACAACAACAATTATACAGATGCGGACACTTCAGATAATAATATTCTATAGCTTTTATCTTCTCATGGACCCTATTTGAAACAAGTTTGACTAAATTAACAGTAAAATGCTGGGTACACATTGATGCACTGTTTTCAATAATCTAATAATATAACTGATCAGTTCTATTCTATTATAGAGAACATTGTCCTGCTGAATCAGTAATTTTGTCACTTTTACACTATAGTACTTTCTAGTACCATTGTGTTGTACTGCTACTTAAGTACAAATTCTTTAAATTAAGGTTATTTCAATGGAGTACTTCAAATATGCTGTTTTTAAAGACCAATTAAAAACTACAGAGGACAATGAAAGAGCCGTTGAACCTGACTGAAGCTATTCTCTTATCCTTCAGGTTGCAGCTCACTTGGGGATTTACTGTCACGAAGCAGCCATCTGGGCATCCCTCTCAGAGACCTGCTGAGGCTGGTGCCCATCCTGCTTGGCTCTGCATCCAGACCACAGACACTGTAGGGCTTTCCACAGGAAGCATTTAGCTCCCTGTGCTATTTGGGTTTGTCCTCTGGCTGGTAACGCATCAGATATACAGCTAATGGCCTAACATGCACAGTGCAAGCACAGGTAGGACATATTTCTACCTTTAACACCTGCAGGTGATGTAGCAGGTGATGTAGCAGGTGGGACAGAATTTGACAAGGAAATGTTTTTTTTTCTCTTTTTTACTCTTTCTGCGTCCACCAATTACAAGAATAGTCTTTTGTGAGCCTTCTTAGTGTTTTCTGTCATATCTTGTGCACGAGCACATTTCTTGTTTTGGCTCCAGTGCTACATTGTGTACATGGTATTTTTGGAATAAAAAAAGTCCTCCATAAATGAGACTGAAGCTACTTGCCTTTGCTCTTGCTATGAAAATCTTAGCTGTCAATGTGTTTTGTCTCCCACATATAAAACCAAACATTATGCCTTTTGATTTTGAATCTATGAAACTGATCATTTGACAAGGCCACTGATAAGGCACCCAGCCTCTACTATTCAAATTTACCTAGGCTATTTGAAAAGCAATGCAACCGAAGACTAAGTTCATTGCCAGGATGAAATTAATTAAAAGAAATTCACAAAACGGACACAATTTTTTCGGGGAAATTTTAAAAACAAAAAAGTGTAACCACATTTTTCACAAATAAAATTAAATGTGAATATGTAAATTCAACATATGAAAAAAAAACTTCAGTCAATGGATTCCATGTGATGTGCAAATTTGCATACACTGGATCCAGCAAGCCCCTGTTACACATTTTAAACCCTCAAATACAAACAAAATACACTGTTGAGAATAAAACAGGAAGAAAATAAAAGTCATTACTTTTAAATTATTATTTGGGTAACAAAATCATTTTGGTTGACTTATTAATACTTCCTCAATCTCAGATTTTTGTACTGAACAATAATTGAATTTAGAAATATCTACTGGAGCATAAAAGATATTTAAACAATCTCTTCTTATTTCGGCTGTTCCCTTTATGGCTCATAACAGTGGACCATCTGTATCCCTCTTCGTCTGTACCATCAAGCACAAGCATTTTCCCTTTCATGACATCCAGAAAACCTCTTTGGTCGTCCCCTTTCTCTCCTGACTGGCAGCTCCATCTCTGGCATCTTTCTAAGAACATTTATTCCTAGAGGACACTAATAAATTAGAACATGAGTTGAGTAGGTTTATTTTGAACTTTGGTTCTCTTTGTTCTGTCATGAGATTTAAGGCAGGTGAGGTCCAAGAGTCAGAGCTATGTTATGTTTACATGTGTCCAGTTAACAAGTGTCCAGTTAACAAGTGTCCAGTTAACAAGGATTTTAAACAGCAATAACAGCTTTATTTCACAGCAAGAAAAGGATTGAATTAGGAATACAATATTTTGAAAAATTGGTTCTATAAGCCAAATTTTTCTTGACGTACTAATAAACCAGGTCAGGTACTTGTCACATTATCAGAGGGCACCAATCTGGTTGTGGTGATAAGTTTTGCAGATGTATGAGCAAGTGTGATTATCTGAGAGCAATTAGTCTATCTGTCAAAAATGTCAAGACATCCCGTTTGGTATTTAAAGCAGGAAATTAAAAAAAAGATAATTTGAAAGACTTTAATTTATCTGAAAAATGGTGGACTACTATCCCATGGTGGGGATTGAGTTTCTGTCCCAAGTGAGTTCTAGTGCCTTGGTCTGTTAAACTAATATAACACTGTAAAAGGGCAAGTAGATTGGGGAGAAAAAATCTGAAAAAATTGTAACGTCTGGATCAATATGACCAGATCATGACTATGGAGTTTACGCAATCTACTAAAGAAGTCACCAGGTCCCCATTCCATTATGGAAGAACAGGCCATACAAGACCTAAAAATTTAATCACCTATAGGAACACAGCAAGTTTGGGGTAGCTAACATTACTGGAGAGCTAAAACTAGCGATAGTGCAAGGCCAGTCACATGATATAAATGGACTGTACTTATATAGTGCTTTTCTAGTCTGCTCGACCAATTGAAGGGCTTTATATTGTGAACCATCATTCACCAATTCACACAACACAAACATTCATACAGTGATAGAGGCTGCCATGCAATGTGCCAATGTGTCAGGAGAGGTAACCATTCACACCATCATTCACACGCCAATGGAAATGCCACTGGGAGCAACTTGGAGTTCGGTGTATTGCTCAAGAACACTTCAACATGTGCACTGCAGTGGCCGGGGATCCAACAACCGAACTCAAGATAAGTGGACAACCACTCTACCAACTGAGCCACCGTCGCCCAGTATGCTCACAATTATGGTTTAAAAACCTAAGGACAAATGAAGCAGTAGCGGGAAAACCCCGGAAATGCTTGGCATAACAAGCTTAATCAGACAGATCGAATTTGATCAAACCGAGGAACATAGCAATTTTCAAGAAGCTTACCTTGGCAGAGCGGCTTAAGCTAACAAGACTGCAGAGCCAGCCAAGAGCCTGCTGTATGTATTTATGTATACTATCAATTATGGTTTTAAGACGTAAAAAGAAATCTGACAAATCGGTATTGACCGGTTAGACTTTATATTAATCGTTAATAGGCCAAGAGAATTGCAGTCGGAGCACCTCTACAGATGACCTGAAATTCCTCTGTCCGGCCACCTCTGGAAAGATTCACTATTGTTCCAGATCTTCTCCATTAGTAGACAATGAGTCTCACTGTGGATCCATGGAGCTCTAGAACCTTAGAACTAACTTTATGATCCTTCCTAGACAAATGTATTTGTATATTTAGGAAGTTTAAATATGTCTTCTTTAGCTCTTCTGGGATTTCATTACATTTTTGCATAATGTGCTCCTGGCGAGACCCTTGAACCTACGTCATACTTCTGATAATGGTCTGTGAATATTTTTTTTTCTGCCTGTGTCTAGTCCAGCTCCAACCAGTTATTTATGCAGTTTGGTAGTTTTTTGGACTTATTTCTTCAAGGGGAAAATAGTTTAATATGATCTACACACAAAAACAGAAGTCAGGGACGAGTCCGATGCTTTTTTTTCAGCAGGGAAACTACATCAAAATTATAGAAATAAGTCTCAGACATTGATGTCCAGCTGCGTCTGTAAACCTCAATGTACTGCAGGAGGTTCTTCGTCATTTAGAGTCAGAAGATCTCTAAGCAGCTCTGGGAACATTCCAAAGCAAGTAGAAAACATCTCATCATTCAAATCGTCCACACACTCTGTACTTACCTAGCAGCAACACTCAGTACTAATGCTACAAAGTTTTTGTAGGTTCCATTCAAACTATCAAAAATCTAACCTCAAAAACAAGTAACAACATTTAAAAAAACATATCCTTTACATGAAACAAATGTTTTTCTCTAAAAAAAAGAAAATCTACAACTCCTTCAGATTCTGAGGTCGGCACTTGTGGACTCTCCTCTGCTGCTCCTACCCAAGGATGTTCTGTGTGGTTTAGGTCTGGTGACTGGGATGGCCATGGCAAAACCTTAATTTTGTGATCTCTGAACCAATCTTGGGTTTAAGATTTACTTCACATCCTGCCACACGGTCCAAACAAGGCCCACTTCAAGTTTCTTTGCAGCGACTATTAGGTGTACATCCAGTATCTACTGGTATTGGATTCATTGGTACCATGTATTGTTGCTACGGCCTCCCTAAAGGTAACAGTGATTCCTGTCTGGAGACCGCGGCACCAATGAAGCTTTATTAACCCCCAAAATTTTAAGTGCAACACAAATAATAAAAAGGGAATGGAGACCCCGGCCAAAGGGAACAAAGAAGGGAAACACTGAGCCAGGTATGCAATGGACCATCACTACCAGTGCTTCCTCCTAACGTAAAAAGATAAGGTATATCCTGGCAAAAGATAACACTAAAAACAGGACTACCAATATTCTCCAGCCCTACTAAAACAACAAACTCAAACAATGAAAACCTGACAAACTAAGTCAAGGCTGAATCAAAAATTGTGAGGGACAAAAGATAACAATTGAAAAGTGTCAAAGACACCACATTAAAAGAGTGTTCTGACGCGAGACCTGAGTGCTGCCATGTATTTCCCACAACTTCTCACTCTCAGCGCTTCTATATTTCCTCCTCCTGTACCCGAGTTTTCTAATTGCACTCAGTGCAAAAGCAGGCAAACAGGGGAGGACGGAGCACAGAGGGAGACTGAGAGCGAGAGAGCAGCATAGCCAGCCGTAACAGATGTCCAGGGCCTTTGGAAGACATACAGCCTCACAGCATCAGTGATCCAAGACCAGACTTCCAGTGGGTGTGAGGTGCTTTTCTTCATGGCGTCCTTTCTTGCTACGCCAGATTAATCTTTGTCCTTTGTTGCCAAAAGGCTTTATTTTGGTCTGATCTAACCTTTAAAATTATAACAATTTGAACAATTAAAAATCCCAGTGGTGTTTGGTAAGATGTGGAGGCTTAAGATTGTGTGTGAATGTCAGTAGCTTTTTTCTTGATATCCTCTAAAGGATATTGTTGCGATCAGATTGTGGTTAGGGAGATTTTCTGACCTTGGTTTAATGTGCTCGTTTCTAATCCTGTCCCTCCTCGCCACTCCCAAAGAAAATCTTAACATCTATAACTCTATCTATCATCTATAACTCTATCTCCTGTCCTTTCCTTGGTGCCACCATCTGTAAACCATACAGCAGAACTGGTTTCACTACCATCTTGTCAAATGTCGATTATTTGGCAAATGATTGTCCAGGCATTCACTGTACAAACAAAAACAGGTTATAATGAAAAACAACATTATAACAACACTCTCTGTCTCTTGTTCCCTTGTTATAGATGGATAAACCATGTAATTTGAAACCAAGTTTTTACATTTTAACAATAAAAGGCCCAAAAACATCACAACCAGACATTACTTATTTGGTGTGAAAGAACTTATGTCTTTGATATTAATTTCAAACAGTCTTTGGTCATCATTTTGTAGTTATTTATTTTCAGTCCATCTTGTAGACTTCTTTCATCGGCGTTAACAGCGATTAAGTGTGGATTCTTCTCACATTCTTGCACTCAGACAAAGCCCCTGAGAGGACTAAATGCAAATTCAAGTATGGCATTCAAATATTGGATGCATCTTCAAAGACATTACACATTGTTTACTTACACTTTGTGTGTATTCACAGAGCTCCTTTCCACTATGTCAACATGCAAACCATGAAGTTTCGTGTTTGACTGTGTATCCAGTATCACACGCTGTCATTTCTAAGATAACCAGACCTGCGTGTTTAGCCCACCAATAACATCTATCTGGTTTCCTGGAAACAGATAGTGTGTCAGTCAACGCGTCTTAACAAATATTCCAGGGAAGAGTCACATGATATAAACCAATAATTGAAGATTACAGGGTCAACAGGTACTAAAATGGACTGCAGGTGTTTTGCTGTGTGTTTAAAGAAGATCTATGTTTCGCGGTTTAATAGTATTGGATGTGTAAGAATTTAAAGCCCTCTGTCGTAACTAAACTTGATAAAACTAATTTACTTGTTTGGCTGCTTTGTGATGCAGCGGGGCAACATTATGTCCCAAATAAAGGATTTAAATGCGATTCCCGAATTATAATGGGATATAATGAGAACGAAAATATAGAGAATGTTGGAGAAGACAACATTTTGGAGAATGTTACTTCATGGATGACTTCCAAGAAAGACTAATGTTTGATGAGATGTGTTTTCATTGTATATGTTATGAAAGTTTCCCATTAAGATAATAAACAATAGAATCCAATGTACACACTTGTGATGGGCTTCTTTATTAGGCACATGAGTTGTTAATGCTAGACAATAAAAGAGTGTCTTATTACAGAAATAGCCACTTGTGCCTCCTTCCCAGATGGAGTAGATGCTAGTTGATTGGTTTGATGAGGAGATGAAGACAGAGACTAAAGAGCAATTATATAAGCCGGGGTACAATAATGGGGCAGTTGTTTGGTAAGAGATGCCATAATTCAACAGGTTATGTTGACAATGATGAGATAAATGGTGTTTTAAAACCATTTGTAGCAACTGCCCCTTGCTAACTTTGTGCATGTTCCCCTCAGTACTCACCTCTCCATGACTTTACGTGTTGAGGCACTGTCACTGCAGGATACTTAAAAAAGTAATATGTTTGAAGCAATTTCTTGTCAAATTCATTAGTCCCTTGTACATAATGATTTAATGCTGTTGATGAATATAGACACGTTCCATATCTTGTCGTAAAGCATTGTTCCTGAAGTATTGAAGACTTTCTGTCTCCTCTTAATTAGGAAGCAGCATATGCAAATGTCAAACAGGTCTGTGATGAAATGTTGATGACAGTGCTCTAAAAAGCAAACAAAAAGAAACGGCAGGGTATACTTAGGGGAATCTGCAGTCCTGCAGGTATTTAGCTCAGTTGAGCTGAGCAGAGCTACCTACCTTCCCTATACGACTGTAGGAAAAGCCCAATCCAGTGGTGGACAGGCAAATTTGATTAATGAATTAATTTGAGGTTGTCCTGGATCACGTTTTAATTTTTAACAAAAATGTTAGGTGAATTTTATGTGTATCTCAGACTATACTGAGGTGTGCGGTGGAGTCCAGTATAGATATAGCGAGCTTGTGTGGGGGAAAAAGAGGGCTGCTTCTAGGACAAATTTTTGTTTATTTCCACAACACGCTAATCCAAGCATTTCAGAGCGAACACACCATCCAGCAAAGTCACTCTGCCCACACTTTTACAAAGAGGAAAACAAAGAAATTGAAGTGCACTTACGCTTCAACCCTTCCGTAAACAAATAAATCCACAGCTTCACTGTGGACCACCTGGGAGAAAAACGGGAATATGGCCATAAGTTTAGGAGTGCATCTTTGATCTTTCATGTTGTCCCTCATTGTATCCTTCTAAATCTCTTCTTTGGAGGAGCAAACAGAGTCTCAACCTTTAGAGATGTCTTCTTCCTCTCAGAAGTTCCACACTGTTCCACTTTGTCAGCTTTTTTCCCACCAAATTAGGCGTATATGGTTGTCCATGCCGTGGATTACCAAAAATGAATGAATGAACCACCTTTAGTCAGTCTGCTCACATTCACCAGTGGTGGAGTGTATGGTCTATCCACACCATCACATATTATTTTTGTGTTGCTTATTAATCAGATTACACTGCAAAACTAACAAAATACCCTCATAACTCTGTCCAGACCATTTTCATTAAACCTGAACAAATAACATTGTTGTCTCGTGTAAGAGCATTTTCTAACAGCATTGAGGCCACTGAGGAAACAAATAGGTGTGTGCACTCAGGATGGAAACAGTGCCTGCATTCCATTCTGTTCTCACCATGGGGAGACCATCAACTCATGTTGCAGTGCAAACAGGGCATAGCATACATTGTTTGTGTTGTTACCATGACGACATGGCTTTACTCAGATTCCACCATACCAAATGAAGTAATACCACCTGATTCCTTGACCATGGAAACATACTACTAGTATTTGGAATCAGGTGTTCATCATCAGTGATTTATGAGTTTATCAAAAAAAGAATATAATATTTGAACAAAGCAGTTCCAAATGTACTTTAAGTCTATATATAAACATATAAATGACATATAAATCTACATCTTCTGAGCTACATATTGGTGGCAGTGCCACATCTCCACCCATCTCCATTACCATATCAGGATTAAGATCCTCGATCAAATTGGGCAGCACACAGTTACCCCACGGCAAGAGGTTCTAGGTTCTAATCCACCTCTGGCATTAGACACAGAAGTTAAACGTGGAGTTTTCAGGTTCTCCCCGTGTTAGCGTCCCATCCATATTTCCTAAATTGAAAGTGTGCGGTAGTCTGCCTCTATGTATCGGCCCTGTGACTTGTTCAGGGTGTAACCTGCACCTCCCCAATGTCAGCAGGGATTGGAACCAGCTGTTAAAATGGAATGGCATCTTTATCAAATTTTTAGAAAATGTGATGAAGTATCCACAACTGGTCTCTGAACGGCCTCAAAATTGTATTCCCCCTTCCTTGGTCCAAGAGGCATGATTGCAGACATCAAAATATATTGTAAACCTTGCAGACTGGGGTGGGGATCCCAATCTTCTGCTTATCACCCCAAGGGAATCCTGGGGGTCGTCCTGCGGGAGTATGGGGTACCAGGGGCAATTGCTACGGGCAATCCGGTTCCTGTGTAACCAAAGTGAGAGTGGTGTCCGTATCCTTGGTAGTACTAAGCTCAGACATCTGGGGGAGCTTGGAGTAGAGTCTCTGCTCTTTCGTGTCGAAAGAAACAAGTTGAGGTGGTTCTGGCATCTGATTGGCATCTCCTCCCTGTGGTGGTTCTTCGGGAACATCAAACTGGAATGAGGTAGGTCCAGAACTAGCTGGAGGGACTACATCTCTCATCTGACCTGAAAAGGCTTTGGGATGCCCCCGGGGTTCGCTGGAGAAAGTTGCTAAGGAGTGGAACGTTTGGAAGACCCTTCTTAGCCTACAGCTACAGCGACCCAACCAGGTACAAGCAAAATAAAATGGATGGATTTGACAGTTTTAACAATGGTTAACATTTCTGCTAGTGAAGGTAGAAATACTAAAAAGATTAAAAACAAGAGAAAGAAAAAATGTATCTTTATTTTAAGTTCAGTGGTTGTTGCTTCGCCTTTTCCCAGAAAATTCCCTAAACAATGAGATTCATAGAACAATAAAACTTAATGGGATTTAGATTTTACTCTGAACATACAGAAAAAGAAAAACTTTATTTTGAGCTAAGCCTTGCTGCTGCAGTTCTTATTTAGTTGAATTCTGCCTTATTAAATGTGCCCCATCCTTGAGGAGCAGTGGGCAAAACTTATGAAGCGCCGAGGGAGTTGGGGTGTCGGTCTGGCTCAAGAACCCGCAGCAAGTAGCGTCAGATCATTATATAATATGATATTCCATATTAATATCCCCAAAAAGTTAGGGATATTATGGAATCCTCACTGCGTCCGCCGCAACAGATCCTTCAAATTAACGAGATGATACAAAAACCTCAACAAATCTCATTCAAAATGCTCAAGTTCTATATCGCCATAGAATTAAGTGCAAGGAAGAAATGGATTGATTTTGGGAAAGGTCCGTTGTATATTCCCAAAAAACGGGGGGAGCATTATCTCCAAAAGTTTTTGAGCCAGAATTTTCTCAACCATTGGACAATTTCACCCAATTTTTGATGAATATGAATTGACTTGGGAGGATTTATCATTAATTTATTGTGTTTTACTCTAATTGTTCATGTTTGACTCACTCAGGGGAGCTTTTCACGAAAAACTCTGTTTAGCCGACATTACTTTGGGAACTGTTGGTCCAATTTAGTCCATTTGGTGAATATGATTCAACTCAAGGAGATCTATCTTTTTGTGTATTTTAGTCAACAGTTCATATTTTACTCACTAAGGGGAGGGCTTTCAGAAAAGTACTATTGTTGGACATAACTTTCACAATTAACTTAGGGAGTTCAATCAGGGGGATTGCCTTTGCAAAGCAGGGGCTCTTCAGGTATATATATATATATATATATATATATATATATATATATATATATATATATATATATATATATATATATATATATATATATATATATATATATATATATATATATATATATATATACATATATATATATATATATATACATATATATATATATCCTTGCTGTCAACAGCATAGACCAAAAGCAGTATGTCTAATAAATAAATTGAGATAATTAAAACAAATGCTTAATTTCTCTTTATTGTGGTTGGTCTGACCATTTGTCTTTATCAACTAGAAACAATAATAATTTAACTTTATATTGTCAGGTTACAGTTAGAATTCACCTAAGGATCACAATAAATATTTATCAAGATTCAATATGTAACAGTGTGTAAGACACTACGGAATAGAAAGTTCTGCAATTGTTCACTGTTACTCCCACTGTTTGACAGACACAAGTTAAGAGGTAAGAGTTCATCCCATTTACTGATTATAAACCTTTTTGGCTTGAGAGCCATTAAAGAAATAGTTAATAGTAATAATAATAGTAATAATAATACATTTAATTTGTAACGCACTTTCATCATTCAATCCGCTTTTTTACTTTCTTGCAAAGAGTTAGCCAATGACATTGATACCGATCCCTTACTTGTCTGCAAACTTAAAATTAACTAAAAGCGTCTACCATCAATCTCACAATAACAAAACAGTAGCATGTGATATCTTACTTCTTAAATGCGTACAAAAAACAACTTATCAAAAAATGTTTGTTGTAGATGTGTGTCGGCCAAACGTTCTGTAGCAAGTAGTTAGATAAATATGTATATATAAATATATATGTATATTTATATATATATATATATGAATATATATATATATATATGCGTAAAAAAAATTATATAAAAATGTAAGTTTGCCAAACGTTCTTCAGCAAGTAGTTCGATATATACATATATATGTATTTATATATACATATATATATTTATGTATATTTATATGTATATTTATATATATATATATTCATTCATTATCTACTTCTTATCCTGTTCAGGGTCAGGGGGGAGATGGAGCCTGTCCAAGCTAACATCGGGCGAGAGGCGGGGTACACCATGGACAAGTTGCCGGTTCATCGCAGGGCAGACACATAGAGACATACAACCACACACACTCAAGGGCAATTTTAGTGTCAGTAATTCACCTGTATCACATGTTTTTGGACTGTGGGAGGAAGCTGGAGTTCCCAGAGAGAACCCACGCAGACACAGGGAGAACATGCAAACTCCACACAGAAAGGCCAGCAGTGTATATATATATATATATATATATATATATATATTTGTATATATATTTGTAGATATATATATGTATATATATATGTTTATGTAAATATATGGTCCAAAGGGGTATCACAGACATTCAGCATATTACATTTGTTTGTAATATAACACTTTTGAAATAATTTTTACTGGTATGAGTTCACAATCCCGAAATGGCCACACATCCTAACTTCCCATTTCTCTAACGTTCACTTTTTGTCACCATATTCACACTATAGTCAGCAGGGTTGGCACAGTGTTTGCAACACGCTGCTAGCAACAGGCTGCTAGGAAGCAAGTTCTGCTTTTAATTCCACTGGGTGTTCATGAAAGCATATGGGATCCATTCGTCTTCATAGGTTCGCCAGCGTATAATTCTTTTCCATAATGTTCTTATGAGTCTAAAAGCCATGGCCTGAAAGCCTTCTGTCAGAGCTGGTACAAACATTTTCAGCTGTTTGTGCTACAGAATCTCTGCTGTGGAGACAACACCGGCTAGCCTTCTCGCACTATGTGCATCAATCGGCCTTGGATGCAAATGACTCTGTGGCCATGTCACCACCTGATCTTTCCTTAGACCGCTTTGGTAGGTTCTCACCCCTGCAGACGCAGAAAGCCCGACTAAATCTACAGTTTTGGAGATGCTCCGACCAAGTTAAGCTGACAATTTAGGAGCTGGCGTGGTCGTCCCCAAAATCGAAAGATCAGTGTTTCAATCCACTGGGGCGTAGGAACTATGAGCGAGACCCTGAACTCCTATTGGCCCCCTGGGCGCCATATAGGATGTCCACTCAGAATGCATCCTCAGAAGGAGCTCAAATGCTGTGAACCAATTAAACACGTTGTACTGTATGTATGTACTGTGTATCAAAGTGATAATAAAGAAAACCAAACATATATCCCACCCACTGACAGGTGCCATTGTAACGAGATAATCAATATTATTCTGAATTCACCTTATGACTGACTAGTATGGAAACAGCCCATAATGAGTGGACTTCGGCTCTGACAATTCCCTGCATTACTCAGATATACAAGTGCGACTGTACCTTGATCTATTCTTAACCGAATGGAGGCGTGTGTGTGATCCAGTTGAATACACTGCTCCATTCATGGCGAAGCCTCTGCTGCAGCAGAGAAGGAAGGACTGACATAAGGTGGGTGTTACCAAATATACTAAATGTATTACACCGCAAATCTCTCAGATCCTGCAGTATGAATGGCAGAACAGCAGAGGACAGGTCTGCTGCAACACTTACAAAAAGTTAGTCAGGACAGGTAGAGGGAAAGCACGAGCGCAGGGTTTTGTGGAGCGTCCAGGATGTTTTTTAGTCAGCAGAGCAAACGTTTGCAAGTCAAAAACCATGTGTCAAACTTTGCTGCAGAGGTGCACAACGCAGACGTTGGCTGAGTGAATAGAAACGCCGCGCCTGGTCTCCAGTGACGACAGGTAAGTCTGTTAGTTGATTATCTTTGCGTAAGAATCAGGTTGTACTGAAGTCTTGCGCCATAATTAGGGCAGGAAGGAAGGAGTTTAATACAACTACTGTCACTCACAGATGTGTGCAAGGTCAAATCGTTTTTTGACACTTCTGGCCCATAATGGGACTTGTAAGTTAGAAAATCTGAGAGGACGGCAAAGTATTTAGCGGGCTCAGTCGGTATAATGGTAGGCGGTCCGCGCTAAGTTAATAGGAAGTATGCGGTGTCAGACAGAGATAGCAACATTTCCTTCCCCGACCCTTTACCAAAATGTGTTTAATGACCTCTTCTGATACGAGTTGACCCCACATTATTAACTTATTTTCAATGTTACCGGTGTGCTGTGCTCAACACGCGCGCGCCAAACAACCTGATTACTGTGGCTCGCGTGACCTTGACTGACGTGATGAAAGCGTGATCTTATCATTGTGTCAGTTTACTTCTGAGGGTCACCTACTGGAGAGACTCACCAGAATGCAGTGGGCGTCACTCCAGTACCTGAAGAACTAGTGTGCGGTAGTTCAGGGAAGTTGCCTGGTCGTTCTGCGTTCAGATGCTGTCAGAAAAGAGACGGAATTCCTCTATAAATGCCTCTACGTTAGAATTACCACTAAAAAGGCCCCAAATGGTGTTTGCTAGCTGTTTGGAATAGACCTAACATACTTTCTTTAATTTTTCTTACTGCAGCGAGGAAAGTCTGTCAGGGATGTGGAGGGTGGAGGTTTTTTTTACATTAAAATTGATTTCATTTTTGTTATTTCATCAGTTGAAACTCACCCACCTGAGGGGACTTTTCCAAAAAAGGGCCTCAACTGAAATTAAATTCAAAATTTTGGTCATGCCCATAGGAGAATAAATACACTAAATACAATTCTTACGGATGTCTAAGGGGTGTGAACACACATGTAACCTGATTATAATTGAGGTAGTGCCATCATCTCTCAGTTCCTCAATGAGAGGACGTTCAGGCAACTAAATCCTGTCACGTGAGTTCAGTCGTGACCTTGTAGTGTAGTTTTAGCAGAAATACTGAAGTCAACTTCCACTTATTTCTTTTCCAGAGGTTTCAAATGCATCTCAAATACTTAACTTGGAGAACAATGAAAAAGAAGCAACTTCTATCTGGCGATAATGGAAAAAACCATGAGGTATAGATGAAAGCTTGGAAAACTGGGGTGAAGATTTTTTTTTTGTTAAACTTTGATCTCCTCATGCTCTCTTATTTTTCAGTCATGGATGATTAGTTCCTCATTGCTGTAATTCCAGCCAATGGCGTCTCCTAATTGGTGTGATAAAATCTTATCATTTCCAGAAGTTTTGAACTCACTGACATTTTTTCTTTTCGGGACATGATTATTGTGACCTAACAAATTAACAATATTATCACACTATCTGTAGAAAAACAAATCTACTAATGTCCTATTTGCCTATTTTCTGTTAAACAAATGCCAGAAAAAAACAGAGGCTGTGACCAGTTCTTTTTCTTCTTAAGCTGAATTTAAAGAATCAAAGAAACCGCTTAAAGGATGTCTCTGCTCTCATAATGAGTTCTTGCAATACACCTTTTCTCATAAATTCTTTTCTTCAGATTTCCTTTTGCCCCTTATCAGGTCTCCACCTCATGTCTTCAGCGTTTGCACGCATCTATAGTAAAGATGCAGATCAACTCTTCATGATGAGGTAGTGTACGAGTATTTCATAATGAGTGACCTGGGGGTTTCCCTGCCCCTGTTTCCTTCGTTCATGTGGTGGTGACACGCAGAGGTAGAACGCTGTTAACCCGGATATGAGCTATATATGGAAAAGAAGAAGAGAGAAACTTTACTGTTACTGTGTGATAGTAAATGGCTGTGTGTGTGTGTGGGTGTGTGCATGTGTGTGTGTGTGTGTGCATAGCAAGAGTATACGTTAAGTAAACGAGATACAGCAGCCCAGTTTCCTCATTGTATTTCCTGGTTACCTCACCAGAACGAGTGTTCACTTGTCACTTGCAACATTTTACATCCCCAGCAGTCAATTCAACAGCCCTGCTGTCTTGCATGTTGGCTAAGTCACATGAAGCTGAAATGAACCAAATTTAGTGAGAATGTATCTACAATGTGGGTGATTATTGATTGCTTATTAATAAGTAGTAAAGCATTCCACCTATTTTCAAGTCAAAATAATTGTTGATGAGGAAGATGATGATCTGCTGCAATTTAAATGAATTAATTTATAATTATTATAATTGTAAAAAAAAAGTTTGTATTGCTACAAGTAAGGTTCAATAGGTTTGGATTTTTTTTGGACAGCTAAGCAGAAATACTGGAAGTAAGGAAGCCACAAGTCTGATTATTCTACATACACAAAATCTCCGACTTCAGCCAAATTGAAATAAAAGTTGTGAAATGTTGAATGTGCCTGTGTCTGCAGTAGTCCTTAACCCCATATTAACTAATTTACCATGCTGAAGTTTTTGTTTTAACATTGATCAGTGTAAATAATGTCCTCTCCATCTGTGATATGCAGCTGTTGCATTGTGCGTCGGTGGGCATGGACACAAAACCAAAGCAGGAACTGGCTGAGTATAAGTTGCTTTCTGTGAAATTTCTCTGTATAGAGAAATTAAGAGGAAATGAACATGAGGTATGCATCTATTGAGATGCAGGCAAGAACAGAGAAATGCGAGAGACACAAAGGTGTGAGCTTCATTTCAGTTTTGGCTGGGTCCATCACAGCCAGGGGAGATTTAGTTTAATATAATGTTGAGGTATTAGCCACAATGGAAAGTTACAGCATAATCAAGGTAGGTAAAAACGAGATAACCAAGTTAACGTTAATTATCCAGACCTCTTCTCTATCATGGTGGGATGGGCATTAGCGATTATAATCAAGAATGCACAACTAAAGTGGCAAATGGAGGGGATTACAGTATCATATTCTGTTTTAGTTGATGGGGGAGCTATCCCACTAACCAAGACAGTCCTTGCCAGTTTTTTTTTTCAGAGTATTATAGACTTACCAAGTCTTGTTAGATAGGCTCTCATGCATACAGATTGTTGTTTTTTTAAATTAACTTCAGACACTTCAATGTAACCTGAATGGATTCCAGGGAGGCTGACACAAACATGCTTTCGTCATATTCAGCCAGCAACCCTCTCTCATGTTGCCATCTAGTGGTATTGAAAGGCATTGTTAGTGTATTAAGCACAATGAAGCCTTGATAGCATATATTTCTGTATGAGAACAATATAGATGAAGAAATTGCAGCTGGAAAATGAAAAAAACCACAACAGTTGGCTGACTCGAAAACGAAATATAAAATTGAGCGTAACTGCAGGGTCTTTATACATTTCTCTTGGTTTTACCGCTGCGAGTGACCCCTCTCATTTACACATAGCTATTAAATTTATTGTTGAAATATTTATTGATTACAGCAGCGCTAATCCCCTCAGCAACAGTAAGATGATGCTGTTTGAAGCTACCACCTTGTCAATCACAGGAATGGTAACACTACTGCTGAGTCTACAGCCAGCAGGGTGTCTTCAGAGGCAGTTTCAGCTCTTCACATGCAGAGAACGATGCAAACCACTGATAGTTAATAATTTTAATTAAAATAAATCTTGTGTCTGCTAGTAGGCATCTTTTTCCTTGACACACAAACCAAAAATAGGTCAAGTCCTCTCCCTGCCTTTAAAGAGATAACTATTGCACTGATCGTAAAATGAAACTTGCTGTCTGTAGGAGACCCTGAAACTGAGGTGATCTATTTTTTTTAATGAACTAAGCATGCAAAACTAAAGTTATTCACCTGAACCTCCGTTTACATGTTCTCAGTTCAGTTTACGGTGTAGATCGTTCTTCTGCGTGTTCCTCATTTTCTTTAAACCACAGAGGATAGTATAATCAAGCACACTCTTACATTCAGCAGCCATTTTAAATCAATGATGTTAGACTTAGAGTGTATATTAATAATAATAATGTATATTCTATTCTTTTAACAACACGTTATATGCATTACTATGTGATGTAGTTCTCTGTATTTGAACAATGTCTTCTGAGCAGCGGGCGGGCCCTCGGAAGCAAACCGGGGGCAAAGCGACATTCAGGGTCTCGCTCAAGGACTCTACGACATGTAGACTGTTGGGACAAAATAAGCACTGAACCTCCCACCTACTGATTGGGTAAGAACCACTTTCCCTCCTAAGTTACATATTGCCAGTAGCTTGAAATTTTAAGAAACGAGCCACCCAAGAGGACTCCCCACTCCCGAACCAAACGTACATTTTTTAGATTTGTTTTTGTTATATATATTTTTTAAATAAAAATCTGGATGCGATGTATGTTAATTGTTTTGTTTTAGAACTGATGGAAGGAGACTTTCCTAAGTTTAATTTGAAGCCAGGCTATCGTTTTCCCGTTCTTTTAAGCCCTTTGTCTGTGTTCACCCCAAATGTGACACAAATTTTCGCATCGTGTTTGGTGCGTACGCAGCATTAATACGGTAATCTAAGATAATATCCTCCGGGCTCAAGCCTCGTATTTACTGTACTTTAGGCAATAGTATCGATCTTTTCAACCAACTCTCAGGCAGAAAGAAAGTAACTGCATTTCTTTAAATTCCAGTTACTCCTTTAATGTTACAAGAAGATTTTCCATCCTGACAGGAAAAATATTTAAAGGAGGAATACCAAATGCAAGGAGTAAGGCCATTAGATGGTCTAACTATGTCTAATAAAGTTGATATAAATGAGCAGTGATTCCGACTGTGTAGTACTTATCCTACCCAGCGTCTATCCTTCCAAAGACGTGTGGATGAGCTCATCACTGCTCCTGGCTGAAACTGGCTACTTTATTTGCAAATTATAAGCACTAATAGCTCTCTGCTGATGTGCTCTCTGCACATGGCTGTGCCTCCTTCTCAGTCAGAGTTACATTTAGGGCACACCTTGTGCATCACTGTGTTGCAAACACATGCGTCACTTGCAGCAAGGACAGTAGCACTTCCTCCTGTCACTGCAGATCTTAACTTCTCTGGAACACATGTGATGTGTTGCATATTTTAGAATTCTCAGTTGGGTTTTAACTTTTTCTGAACGGTGGAATGGAGAAAACATCTCCTTATACTGATGTTAAAATATGAAAATCGCAGCATTTGTTTAATGAAAAACTCTCAGAGAACTTCTGCTACTGTCCTGGAGAAAACATACTTCAAACAAATGAAAGAGAAGGAGAATATTGAGGCGTGTTTGAAAAGGCGTGCATGTTCACAGCTTCTGCTCCTGTGGCTAACTAGAGGCTCTTATCTACATCCATTTCTTTTTTTATCATGCAAAATGAAAGTACCATGTGTTCTACAGGCAACCTCGTCAGCTTAAATTGGCAGAAGCATTACTCTCAGGAGCATTTCAGGTGAAAGTTTATCATTCTGTGTGTTTTCTTGTTTTAAATAATAACCTACACAATGTGCAGTTTACTTGATGGGCTGTTTTATCACTTGTTTGTTTCAATTTAACTCCAACAATGAGTTATGCTTTCATTCATATGTGTGAAGATGGCCCAGGAAGTTTCAGATTTGGTGCCGGTCGGTGCCCGGATGGCACAGAAAAATAACTCAGATTAAAGCCACAAAATGTAGTGCCAGAAGAAATGAATAAGAATAAAGCCAGAATACATGAATATGAAAGACCTGTAGATAAGAACATTTAACAATTTGTAATGGAAACATGACTGTGGAAGCTGCAGTGGCGAGCCACAGGGAGAGCAGAGGGAATCAGAATATATTACATGACTCTTTTATATCCTTGTACTGAGATTAAGCAAACAGTTCTAACACACCCATAATACATAGAGGTTTTTGTGGGTTCTATTGAGTGATCACATTGGTTTACAGGTAAAATGACTGGTTTCCAGTAAGGTACTGGCATAGGGTGTAGCTAGATGACAGTTCTTATATATATGCCTCTGAGGAGTTAACCTGCACAGTGATCGATAACCTAAAACCCGCAATAAGTGCACTGTGCACCACCATTCTGGAGTTTTTAGTCAGAGCTATTGGTTTCCAGTCAAGACCAGCATCAGTAGAGGAAGTGGTGGTGGTAGAGCTTGAAACGTTTTGAAAAGAGGCTTTTCACTCATTAATTTCTTGAAATTTCATTTAAAAAGGTTTTTGTCTCACATGTTTGTCACATATAAAAATGTTTTAATTAAATTTAGATTTAAAATCCTAAGACCATTACGATCACCGAAACATATTATCCCTGTTATATACATATTGCACCACTTGAGAACACAATATCTTTGGTATATTTTTATCTCACAAAAATGACCAACAAATATTTTTTTCCAACATATTATAATGTTAGGATTCTGCATAGTGTCTACTTATTATTTTGTTGTACAGTATTTAAATTTTACATTTTAAGAATGGAGCTGTAATTACCCCGTGCTGCTTCCAATCTTATATCGCCACCTGGTGGAAAAGCACAGACATTGTTTTGTGCACGGATTGGCATTTGCTTCCTTTTCATTCATTACAGAAATATTGATTAACATGGACCTTGTAGATAATTATAGATACATGTTATAAGACATATAAATGGCTAGGGAAACATCTGTATACGTTTTGTGATGTTTTTGAAGCGTCTCGCTGATGATGATGATTTACAGCTCCATTAACTTTACAGCTGCAGTGAATTTAAATCCCTTTGGGCTTTTAAATTCAGTTGAGCTAATAAGTGGATAGAGCGGACAGTGTAGCTGCATGTGAATATCCTAAGGGCTTTAAATAAGCAAAAGTCACATGACGTGGCAAACAAACTTAGATACTTAATGTTACAACTTTTTTCACTGCTTGGTTCTGAAGGAAAACTCATGTTTGTGAAATTCCCCAAATGATCTACAAGAAAAATCTGTTCTCTTATTTAACCTGTTTGTCTTCCATCACAACGCATTGTTACAGTGGGTAGATGTGAAAATAACACAGCTGGAGCCAATTTGTAAAGTTTATTAAGATGTTTTTACCAAATTCTTCTTCACCTCTGCTTTCTCCTCTGGTCCATTCTGGGCTCAATCAAACAAAGGAAACAGCAACAGCTGCATCAACTGTGGTAGAAGTAGGTGAAGGGGGATTTTCATAGACTCTCAAAATGACCAAAATGCTGAAAATGTGTTATTGTGTATCTTTATACAAGTGACACAAATGTATGCATGTATCTAGTGAAATATTATAATAATATGATAATAAAAGAGTGCAATAGTGTAATTCTCTTCCAAAATTGTGCAGCTCTGCTCTGCACATTTGTTCTGCACATTACTTACATACCAATCAAACAATTGGTGAAATAATGCAAGGCACTGAATCACCAGATATCCGGTGCTGCGTCTCAGTTTTCTTTTCTATTTGAACCTCAAGCATTTAATTTAATTTTTAAAAAGTTGATAATCCCTGAAGTAGAATAAAACAGTAACCAGACTGAAAAAAAATCTGATCTTTGAGTTATTGTAGATTTGTGGTTCCAATTTGTGGTTCCAAATTGCAACAGCTTTTATATTTTTCATACCTTAAAAACAGTGGTACTCAAACATTCTCCATGTACCACCATTATGACCCATTTAGCAATACATTCGTAGAAGTAGTTAACCCTATTCAGCTAAATGTAGTTCAAACAGGAAGAAAATATTTTCATAATAAAAATTTTATTTATTGCTGAGTAGTCACCCACAACAACACAATGTGTGAAGAGTAGCACTAGAACTGGCTATTAAAGTATTTCACATGATGATAATGTAAGTGGCAGCCCCTCACACACATACAGTACACACACATACAGTACACACACATACAGTACACACACACAAACACAGTACGCACACAGAGCAGGTGAGAGCATTAACAATAAAAACTGTTCGTCTCTGTAATTGCACATTTCAAATGTGATGTAAACGGAGTCATATCTTCTTACTGTTTTTAGCCGTTTGCTGCCGGTTGATGCTGTTGATTCAGGGATGCTGCTGTGTTCACCGTCTTCCACTGCAGTTTCTATAACGCTGCTGACAATATTCTCCTCCTGAGCCACACATCTCTTCATAAAAGTTCCCGTTTGAAGCCAGAATTGCATTGTTGTCAAAACACTCCTAATTATAGCTTCCTCCACTTACTGTAACGGCTTGGCGCGCACGCCACAACCCGACTCAGTTGCAGGCTGATGGAAGGCTAAACTTATTTTAAAGCCCATTTAATTTATCACATGGTTGCAGTATTTTCATTTCATTCATCATAGTATTTTGATAGTATTATACGGTTTTATGTTAATCTTATTTAATTTAGTAACATTAGGCAATTTCAGAGATTCTTCCGCGTACCACAGAAGGGAGCCTGCGTACCACCGATGGTACGCGTACCATAGTTTGAGAACCACTGCCTTAGAACATTCCATAGTACATACATCTAATGTGCAAATCAGATGGAAAAATGCTAATTTCCTTTTAAGGGTATAGTTTTAGTCAGTATCGGAGGTATTTGGAGGACCTATCTTCCTCAAACGTCTCACTGAGTGCTTCCACGGGAGATGAGATTCTGAGGGTAAATGACAGTAAATTAAATCAGTTGAAGGCCAGAGAGATATTATGTAATGCCAACAGAGGGGGGTGTTTCCAACATGACACTTATCAGCTGAGCATGTGTCTGCTGGAATTAACAGTATGGTCCATGTTTCTGTGCGCACCAACTCACAGTAGGTGGATTCTTTTAACCGATTACTTCCATAGGGTGAATAATTAAACTCCACCCCATGTGGAGGAATGGGTGCTATTAGTGGTGACTGGGTGCCAGCTGGAAGTATTGATTGGCACACTAAAAGACAACAATAGAAGGGATCAGTGAGAAGGAATCAGATTTTGTTTCACACAGGAGCTCAGCTCAGGGAAGGCAGAGATCCCTGTGGTGATGCATTAGGCTAATCTAGTCTGTGTGTGTATGTAAATACACTCCACTGTGAATATCGATTAAGCTGCAGCAGAAGTTTTACAGTGTACTCGGGATGGAACAGCTGACCCTTTCAGTCTGCTGCTAAGGATGTTAATTAGAAGAAAATTCCATACATTAGTAAAATCTACAATGTCAAACACTTGCCCTTCGTCTGTCGCCCGTCCTTCCACAGGGGCAATCGCTGTTTTCTTAAATTTATTAGTAACGGATTCCAATGGCGATCCAGTTTCCTCAGAGAAGCTTAATAAATCTCTGATAAAAACATCATATTATTATTCTCATCTATACATTCACAATGTTCTTATGGCCATACATAGCTTTCACTGTTTATTACATAGTGAGCTGTGTATGGTGCATGTTGTCACCATAATTACATTGGCCGGTAAGAATTTCCCCCCTGAGGTGCTTGGGAAGTCAGACATTTCAAGCGAAAAACGGCACCACTAGAACTGACAGAAATACAAACAGAGCGCAGCTGATGTCCATTAGAGAGAAATCTATAAAGGCTGTGCCTTTCAGACTTACTAAATAGTCAAACCTGGCAAAGATTTGTGACAAAGAGTAATTTTATATCCATTTTATTATCAAGGCAGAGAGTCTTTGTATGTTTTTTCTTTTGGTTTGACTTGGCTGCTGTGTTGAACAGATGCTGTAAAAATAACATATTTAAAGCAAAATGTGAAAGTCAGAGCCGTAGTGTCTGAGTAACGGGTGCTTTTGTTAGTCTCCAATCAGAAGGCGAAAATCAAACAAGTCCTCTGGTAACATCAGGTATGTGCTGCTCATGAATGTGAATAATAAAACAAAGCACATGGTATTGGCTTAAAGTCTGGTATTGAAGCTCTGATGAAACTTCAGGGGTCAAAACTACAACTATGCATGAACGGAATTACATTGAATCTTTTCTGATGAGTTTAAGGGTGGTCACTTATCTCAGAATAACTCCTCTCTAACTTGATTTGTTGATCATATTTTATAAATACGAGCACTGGTCCTTCTTTGGTGTTTCCTGATACAAGATCAATTCCAGATAATTAGGTTTGTATCAGTTCTTTTTTTTTTGTATTCATGTATTTATACTATGGCTGCATTGTTTTAATAAGTGTGTTGATATTTTTTTTTAGAATTTCATTTCCTTGATTAATCCATATCATCAAAAGTTCTCCTAGCAATACTAACTTTTTTTTTAATTAAATTTGATATAAGACAAGTAAATGCTTCAGTTTGAGGGTTAACACTTCTAAGAAATAACTTAAATGGTTACTAAAATTTCTAATTCTGACAAATATACTCATACTAATTTTAAGCTTTTGTGAAAGCAGTAACTAAGAGAAGCGTATGTAACGTGTTTCAGTCCTGTCTGGATAATTCCCATTCTAAGTAAGAGGCAAAAACACAATCCAGTTTAAGTTCCAGCATCAACCATGGTGGTCTTACTCAAGCAGTAATCATAGTGTAAATGCATTTTCTCTATTTTTGTCACATACACTGCCCATTGGACCACAAACAAAAATCTGGTAAAACGCAGAAATACCCCCCACACTCATACAGACACTCAATTCCTCAGAGAATCCACATAGATTCCCACGCTGGGTAACTCAGTTTCTCAGACGGAAAAGTCTCCCCCCACCCCAGTGTGTCTCCGTGGGCTAATCAGAAACACAATAGTGTCTCAGTGTACCACCTGCAAACTAATACAGTTTAGACTCTAGAGGAGGTGAGTCAGAACCTCTGCGCTCTGTGACCTATACCGAGACCTGAATCACCCACTGGAGGAGGGGGAGAGGAAAACCATGGCTGCTAGTTACTCCCCCAATGAAAAACATGAATGACCTTTATAATCTCTTTCATGCTGTGTCTGGAATCACACAATTCCGTTGCTATCCTACCCTATTCAATACTACATGTATACTTGCACTATGTTCTATACTATGAATACTTACTATCATAGTGTGTTAATTTACACAGTGTACTCTTGTCTCATATCAAAAACTGCCATCGGTGTGGTTACCGTAAGTGGCAGCCGCGACATTTGCCCTTGTATGTCCAACACTTTCAGCTTTTTGACTTGACTAAATTTTACAACCCAGGTAATTAGGGAAAGGGAACCAAGATAAAAACCAGTTGTTAATGGTAGAATAAAGTTGCTTCTAATAAAGTTATAAGAAAAAGCAACAGGTGAATTAAGGGAACTATGAGGCGGAGTGAAGATAATTGTGGAAAAGTGCCAGCAGTGCTGTTTAAATCAATTAAATTAATACAACCAAACAAGGAATCTTACAAACCTAACTATCTTGAAAATAAAAGGATATGAAATCAAAACCTCTCTACCTAACCCCTGAGCCAACATCAAACAAAATACACAGAACAGCACTGCAGAACTAATCAAGGATACAAACAAAAGATCTAAGTGTGTGCAAAATGTATCAATCCAAAATCTTACCTGGCCCAGTCCACAGGTACCAAATGCCTCAATTTATAAAATTAACAATTCAAAACCCGTGTATCACTCTGAAACATGATTTACACCAAAATGCTTAGAGCCGCTCGGCAAGCTACACATCCAACCAGCAGACGTCTGACTGGCAGCACTCTTCAACCGTCTCCTCATGGTTGCTTTCTCAGGTTTCAATCAGAAGTCCACAGGGTTGAATCGGTGAAGGACTAGGTTATGCCTCCATCAGAGAGAAGGGACTGCAGAGTAAGATTATCCTACAAAATCTCAGAAATGTATTAGACGCATTAGAGGACCAGGGTGGTACTGGCTGTGGCCGTAATACTAAATGTTAATGATTTAATGAGCTCCCCAAATCTTTTGAAATGGAGATTACATGTTGCATGATTGGAAAGAAGGACGGTGGGAGATGGACAGTGGGTTGATGGAGCACCAGCAGTAATGGTGGCATTATGTTGGCCTGCCATGCCTTCGGCAAAGCTCTCAATTTACCTGTGGATCTGCATTCGCACCCTCACGTATGGTCATGAGCTCTGGTTAGTAACAAAAAGAATGAGGTAGCCGATACGAGAGATTGAGATAAACTTCCTTCATAGGGTGGCTGGGTTTAAGCTTAGAAACAGGGTGAAGTGTTCTAATATCCGGAGAAAACTTGGAGAGGAGCCACTGTTCCGTCATGTCAAAAGGGCCGGGTTGAGTCATCTGATTAGATTCCTCCGTTTGCCTCTCTTTACAGGTTCTTTTTTTTTTTTAAGGATTTCCAACTGGGAGCAAACCTTAGGGTAGATCCAGAACTTACTAGAGGAAGTGCATACCTCACTTGGCCTGAGAAAAGCAGGAGAGCTGGAGAGTGTTGCTGGGGAGAGGGATGTCTGAAATATTCAGCCTGTCCACTGTAACAGGTACAAGCAGCAGAAAATGAGCAATTGCTGCACTATTGTTCTCGGTCATAGTTATTGCCTCCGTGGCAGAAATTTTCACAAGCTTGAATAAGTGTCTTCTTTATGCTACGATGATGACCAAAACTTTTTGGCCATTATGAGTATACTATATTTTAACACACTTGCTCGCATGAATGCACTCAGGCACTCATGCACTCATGCACTTAATAATACAAGGTCACGTGTGGGAGTTCATGATTTGAATCACATCATAACTCCTCCCGCTTCCTTCAAGCCCCCACGCTAAGATATACTAAACACATCATAACTTTCTGATAAACTAAAAACCTGTGTAGCAAAAAGTGACATTTACATATGATAACATTAGATCCTTAAATGTTAATAGTAGCCTAAGAAGGAGAGAATGTTTTTAGATAAAAAATAAGATGCTTATGAAATTATTTCAAGATAAAATTTTGTCTTTATGGAAAATAGTCAATTTTAATTAGATTAGCTTACTTTTCAGTACATTCATTATAGATTGAAATCTTGTATGTAAGTATGTTTTTAAAAAACTATTATATGTTTAGTACGTCCTGACATACTATATATACTATAGTATGTATATACATACTTTACATATGCCCCCCAAAAAATCCTCCTCATGGGAGATTAAGTCTTTAATAGCAATGGATAATGAAGTGGCTCCTTTGACCCGTGGTGTTCCCCATGGCTCTATCCTTGGCACTTTGATGTTTAAATTATACATGCTGCCTTTTTCACTGAGATATAGTGACTCATAATGTGATCAACCAAACAGTTGAGCAGGAAATTAAAGGGTTAAAACAGCTGGATGAAAGAGAAGATGATGTTCCTGTCATTATTTCCATAATTTTTCTATTCCACATTGTTCAATTACTTCAGTTGGCTTTTCTTATTGTGCCACGATTGTAGCCTTTATATCAGATTTTTTTGCTACAGACTCTTAATCTCTCAATATGGTTCACTTTATGATGGGCTTTTCTTTTTCATATGATTTATCTATGAATTGATTCACACAATAATTGTGGAATAAACTGAAGAGAAGAAGACTTTTGAATCATCAATCACAATAATATATATGAAAATGAATCAACAGCCACGATTTCAGGGGCTTGACCACCTTAAATTAAGATGTTCTGCATTAAAGCTCCACTACAAATTTCTCCAGTGAACCCTCCAAGTGGTCATTTCTATCTATTGACCATGTCAAAACAATCTAAAATAATGTCAAAAAGGAAAATCTATGTGCCTTATTTCTGCCATTAATTTAGCTTGAAGTGTGATGTGAAGTAATGCCAAGGCTGTGACATGTTTCAAGCAAAATTAAGAATGTTCTGAACATATATAGCTTGTGACAGATGGGTCTTATATTTGCAATGACTCGATGTGTGGTAATCAGAAACAATCTGTACAGTTCTTTGAACAAATCGAGTGCCTGTTTCCTAAAAGGGTGAGGGTGAGCTGAAAGTCACATGACTCACACAGTGAATGAATATGAACTGTATCTGGACACAGCAGAGAAGTTACTGCTGTGGGAACCAAAGTCCTGAGTGGTGAGCAAGGGTGAGCTTTACTGCTTGTAGAGTCAATGCTGCATTTATTAAAGAAATGATATGTCTCATTTTAACAGTAAAGTACCAGATCGATACTAATCTCTGGGAAAAGAAAGCAAACAAGCATTTTCCCATCAAACCCTTAAAGTTTGACTAAATGTTCAAGGGAAGTTGCAGTAGGGATGTGAAGCAGACCAGCAAATCATCCAGGGGTGGAATAGAATTGAGAAACCAGTTGCCACTGGGAATTCTGGGAATAAGGGCAAGCTGTTTATATCTGGATTTAGCAGCAGACTGTGCTTTTTCTCATGACAAGAGGTCAGCTCTTGGGTCGAGTTCTCAAGCTTTGTGTTAAAAATACACACACACATCACATTTATTTATGGGAAAAAGTAGTTTGAAGCGGAATGAGGGAGAAAGAATGTTGCTTTAGCATGAGTTTCTTTTGTGTTTAATTTCCTGTGTGTATGCAGATGTGCTTGCCTCAGAAAGTTGGCCAGTCATTAATAGAGAGCTCATGGAGGAAGTGGTGGTTGATGACTCAGCCAAGCCACGTATCCATCTAATTGCACACTCCTCCTGTCATCTGCTTCTTGTCCCGCATTCTCTTCATTCCTCGTTTCTATTCCGGCTCATTGTTTCTGTCCGTCTGCCATTCTCTCAAAATCTAAGTCTCTATCCTCTTCTCCTCTTTCCTCCGGACTTATCTTTACTTTTGGAATTCTCTCAGTGTGCGCGCGCGCGCGTGTGGGTGTGTGTGTGTGTGTGTGTGTGTGTGATGAGTTTGTGTTTTCTGTGACTATGACACTCAGAAATGTGTGTGGGAAGATATGTGGCTTCTTTCGAAGTGATTAAAACATTCCTTCTCTCTTCTTTTTCCTCTGTCTTCTTCTACTCTTCTTACCTCTCGGTGAAGACTTTCTGAGGAACACGACATTGAAGACTGGTGAGTGGGCTTTGAGTTTAATATTGCCATTTTTTTTCAGCTAAAAAAAGGAAATAGTTTTTAGGATCTCTTGTAATTGTGTTAGGGGAAAGAAGGAAAATGAGTTAAGGTTAAAAAGGTTCCAAGCTTTGGTGGAATGGACTTTGTGAGGAACTGATGTTGCTTTTAATTTCTCTCTAAGATGTAAAAAGGCAATTATTTTCAAATACATGGTGGTGAAGGATTGATGTGATCAATAAAAGCATAGCATACAAAATGGTTTCTTGACCTATGGCATTAACAGAAGAAATGTAATATGAAGTCTGACAGAGAATAGTCAAGGACTATGAATATGTGGACAAACTGTTGGTAGCGAGTCAGGTTGGAGCCAAATATTGGCAATATTAGGCACTTGTCACATGATGCTTCCTCAGACTCAGTCACGTAATTATTGTGTGACGCACTAACCACACCTGAAATGCTAAAGTGAAAGTAGTTATATGGATCGTGGTGATATAAAAAAAATACAAACATTGTGCCTTTAGATTTATCTAAATCTCTATCCTTTATATTTTTAAGATGTCTAAATGGAAAAGTTATTTTCTGACCAGTGAAGGAAATGTAGCTCGCCCCCTTTCTGTCTTTGGCTGAAGCTGGACTCACACTACAGGGGAACCCAGCTGATTTTCTATTGGAGGAGAAAACTGGTATGGACCTTTGATTGGTCTTAATGTTATGGCCATATTGTCTGGGAGTGTCAGGCATTTACAGAACCAGCCTCCCACGCTGCTCATGGATACAGCAGCACTGTAATATTCTCATAGCTGTTTGATTTTTAGGAGTTAAAATCTGGATGATATTATCAGGCATCCTGGAGCTTTTTACCTTTAAGCCCTTAAAGCTAACGCGAGCTAGCATACTGCTGTTGACAGGTATTAAGGCAAATGTTAAAATCCTGTCTCTGGTAGTCGATCAAGAATAGGAATCCTAATATAATAAATAATCTTGACTTCGCAACCTTTTCCCCACCCACACTTGTTTCCTATCCTTCTTGTTTTCTCTCTGCCAAATAAGTGGATCACTATGGCAACTTGATTTGTCACTTTGTTAAGGTCACATGAGGCGGTGCATATACCAGTCCCCTCTGGTGGGCGAAGCTGAATGAAATCCTGTAGTACGTAATGCACATTACTCTCTTTTAGTGTGTTCATATTTGAGATTCAGGATCAGATGATCTGGAAATCCTCATTATGATTGTGCTAAAACCTGATTTCAAAATTGCTTAGGATGTAATACCTCCTCATTGTGAGCCTGTCTGAAGACAAAATTACCTCACAGCCATTTCTCTTCTCTAGGCTTTGATTGAGCTAATAAGTGTAGTAGAGATTAGTTTGGGCTAAGACTTGCAGTTTGCAACCTTTACATCTTTCCACTGACCTAGTAGTATTCCCTATACAGTTGTGCTTCATCTCTCTAGGAGAAGGGATTCTTTTGTTTTCTTAATTGTTCTTCAGATACACATGCACCCGCCTGGTTTTCTAGCTACTCAATAGGTCCCACTGGGTAACTTTTTCTCAATATACATTATGGCATATTTGCTGAAAGGATCATTTCAGAGTGGTAGTCATGTTTCGCTCACATAATCTTTGTACAAGGTTTCTCTAACGCTCTCTTGTGCTCCTGTCCAATCAAGACATGGTTGGCATGGGCTTTATTTAATGGCAAACCCTGAGATTGGCCAATGGGGGGTGTTAGAATCATCAGCAGTCTGCCAACCCTCTGTTAGGATTTTATCTGGCACTTACCATAGATCTTAACAGATGTATCGGGGGTCTCGCTAGCATCAGTGTTCATCTAGCAAAATATACAAACATATACAATATACAAACAAAATACGCCTCACCATAACAGTAAACACTATCAGCTGTTTGAATATTGACACAATATAAATATTGATGTATATATATATTAATTGTGCACTGATCAACTATAACATTGAAACCACTGACAGGTTAAGTCATAATAATAATAATTGGAAGCAACAAGCCTTATCCAAAGTCAACCTGGCTGCTCTTTGTAACCATAATGTTTGGTATACCAAACATAGATTCTGGTTTAATCTGATTTGTGTTTGGATTTATATCCAAATTGCTCACACTTAGATACCATCTTCCTAAATATGACGACATTTTTTAATCAAGAATCATGTATTATTACTTCCTGGATCTGCCCTTTAATCTGAATATTGGACAACATTTAAATAAATGAGCCTGCTGATGCCTTAAATATGCCTTATGTGTGTTCACCTCTCAATCTAAAACCCTCTCTATTTACACATATGAAGGATTGTTAGAACTGTACAGTTAAGAGCTCTCCATCCACAATCAACATTCAATTCCAGTTTACTCACAACAATTAATTGGCTAGGTATTGGTTGTTCATTGTATTTTTTTCTTTAGCAGAACTATTTCTTGACTGGTCACGATACAGTTTATTTTTGACTTTCTTAATTACCCTATCAACAAACTATAGCTCAGAGTGTTGATCTATACGTTCGTAAGGACAGTATCAAATATTCCTTTCATCTGTCTTTTTCACTCTGCTCCTTGAAGTGGAATCTGTTTCCTTAAATGGATACAGGAAAGTTCACAAACACACACAACGATGACTTGTTCTACTAAAACGCCCTTGTTTATTGTAAATGTGTGTTTTTTCACTTGTGGGCATGGATCAAGTGATGCAGTTAGTTTTGGTATCATGAACGTGGCCGTGCTCGCCACCACTGAGACAGACTGAGAGCAGTGCAGCATGTTTAGGCGTGGGAGGTCTGCGACAGAGATGACTCAGCTCTCTGTTGCTGGGTAGAGAAGCACTAGACACTCTACCACTCCCACACGTTTAAAAAGTACGCTGTTTAATGTTGCTGTCATTCACTTGCTTGAGTAAACACCTTTTTAAACCATGCATGGATCTTAATTATATAACCAAGAGCCATTTTCCATTCAATGCAGCGTATGCTGTGTTTAAATAATAATTAGTAAATGACAATCAGCCTTCAAGGAGGTAAATATAAACTTCAAACGTCATATATATATAAAGAATAAATTCCCAAGTGACTGAGTAGTCTCTTGAGTTAGATGTCGGGTCGTATTGGTTGATCACGAGTTGTTGGCGTATGATGGTGCGCGTGTTCTGCTACACCTTTACTCTTTATAAATTGTTCAGCTATTAAAGATAAAGGACTTGTGGGAAACAAAGACATGCCTGGAAAAGATTATTGTGATGGACTTATGTGAAAGTAGTTTAAATAGCACTTGATAGTTTGAATACAGGATCTATTTTATGAATGTGTCGATATTACTGTTGCAATTGTTTGAAATCCAAGCTATGTCACAAAAGCCTCTTCATCAAAATACTGCTTTACAGTCATTAGCAGTTTAGGGCTTATAGTGTTGGAATGTTCATTTGTCCATGGTAACCATTATTCCCTCCTCTGATAACATTTATATCCCAGACGGAGGGAGCATCTAAAGTTAGCTTTGACCGTCTTTGTCCTTCCCTCTGTAACGGGTAATAATCTATCCTGATCTCACAAGTGTATTATAGGGGCCATTAAGGTATATACTCCATAATTGGTTTCTTCTATTTGTTAGTTTTTACAAATTTGTAGGCATTTTTGAACATCAGTGATCTTCCTGTCAGTTTGCTCACATTCACCTTCCATAGAGGTTGTGGTTTATCCATATAAGCGTAGCGTTTTTGAGTTTTTCCTTAGGTGAGGGCATTCGTGTCTTTGAACAACGTTCTTTTTGTTCAAATGTTGAATGGACAACAGAAAATGCTTATTCAACAGTGTGGTTGTTTCAGTGTCTTTATTGTTTTTGTCTTTCAACCAACTGTTTAGTAAATAAAATGATTATGATGAAACTGATGAGACTTTCCACGTCATCTGCTGCTGAAATCCATGAGCAGGAGCCTCTGACTATCATCTCTACGTCTACAACTATAACATAAAATAAATTAAAGACGGAAGAAGAACAGAATTAATTAATTAAATAGTTAATTAATAAAGAAAATCATTTAAATTTAAATTTAAAATATAAATGTGAACATTATTTAACGTAATAGTCATTTGAGTTTGTATTTATGGACAGATGACTTTTTGAAACCCGATTGTGAATTAATATAAATTTACTGTAGATTGAATTACACCGATAAAAACTATATTAGAACGTCTTGTTGATCAGAGGTGTAATGCTAAAATGATCAAATGCCTGTATTCAAGATCTGGTGATAAGGTTTTATATTCATCTCCACTCAGCGGAAATATGAAGGTTTCAGCTGGCTGTGAGTTTACATCTCCCACATGGAGACAGATACAGCAGCATTTACGACATGTTGAGAGAACACATTTATATTCAGCTGGGTTGACAGGAATAGATTTATGCATTTGACAGTTTGGGTTTGGCTTATAGCTGTAAAGGAGAGCTCGCTACGTGTCATTTAAAGAATCAAATTAGAAACAGGAGATAAGAAAATGACTTTGCAAGGCAGCTTCCCCGAGATATGCATCAGCAGTGACCGGCCCCTTTCTTTCGATCTGTGAAGATATGTGGTTTATATTTCATGATTATATTGAAGCTGAAATGTACCTTGCAATTATTGCAAAATTTAGATTGTATTCATCTAAAAGAAACAGTGCACCCAATCTGAAACTGACATGAAGGGTTCAATTTAATCAAAATGTAATATCCTAACAAAACAGTCTCACCTCAAAGTCTATTTAGAAGTTTTTTAGAAGTGTGAGAATCCAGTAAATATATTGTTTAATTAAATGACAGCTTCTAAACAGACCCTCTGGGAGCTTTCTCAATTTTTTTAAGTCAACGAAGAACTTCCAAAATGAGCATTATTGAATTTTGGAGTAAAACAGCAGTTTTTTAACTTGTTGATAAAAGCCAAAGCCTTTTAGGCACACTCACATTGATTTTCATTCCCTGTTTGGAATTAACATCACACTAATCAGTCTCATATTTGGCCACATTTTTTCTCCGCGCTGTGTCTGGTCTCTGCTTCAGCGAGTATGGTGCTAGTATTAAAGATGGAATTTCCTCTAAAAAGGGCCAAAGCTACGGAGCTAAAGATGAAGTAGAACTTGACTATAAAATTATAAATGTAAAAATGGCCCAAAACTGGCTGCTTAAAAAATGTAGGGAACAAGAAAAGACTGCTGAAACTAAATGGGGCCAGATTTGCATTTTTGTGTGTGTGTATGTGTGTGTGTGTGTGTTCGTGTGTGTTTGTTGAATCCAACTGGTTGTGATTTAATGAGTGTGAAACGATGACATTGCCCTAAGAATGCATTTAGAAATGTATCAACCATGTGGTTGAGCTGATACACAAACAGAGTCATTGTAAATGTGTAGACCTCTTGGTGGGAACATTTCACTAGATTTAAATCAAACTAAAAGGTTAAGAGTAGAATATATCTCGAAAAAGAGTATGAGGTCATATCAAATATCGAACAAAAAGAGAATAAATGAAACAGTATATAGCTGTAGGGATTTGTGTCTGTGTGTGTCTGTGTTGTTGTGTGTGTTCATAATTGAAATATAGTTTTGAGCGTGGGCCTGGTTGATAGTTGGTGATTATTGTCCCTAAATGAATGTGTGTTGGTTTCATGAGTCAGATATCATGTTCAAAATCAACAAATGTCAAAGTCAAATATCCTGCCGAGTTGAAAACAGTACTAGGTCACTAGTTTGTAGGTGTGTATGTGTGATCTGTTGCTTCTGTACCCATGGCGGATTACGCAGTGAGATGCAGTAAATGACTAAGAACACCACAAACATCACACAACTCATTACCCGTAGTTCATAAGAGAAGATAAATGACTTTCCACAAGCTCATATTCTAGCGTTCTCATTTGTCAGATAAAACTACTGTAGAACGTTGACTGATAACAGAAATCTACTTATTCTGCTTTGTAGAATAAAGAGGTCACAGAGTTCAGCCGGTCTTTTTATTGGCCAAGATTTTCAACATATATCATGGCTAGCATAGGATTACTATGGTCAGCCATATGTTGAGGACTGAAGACTACTGCTGGGTCCTATATTCATCTCACTCAACTGAAGAGAAAAAAACATATTTGTGATTGTATAAATTTAAAAACGTGATTTTTCAATTAGTCGATTAATTTTGATTATAGGTTCAATTTAATTGTTCATTTTCAGGCAAAAATGCCAAAGGATCTCAGGTTCCACATCTTGAAATGTAAGCTTTCATCCATTTTTGCTATTTATGATGGCAAACTTCATATTTTGGGTTATTGGGTTATTGAATTTTTATATACTGTTTTATGAATCAATTAATTAGAAGCAAATTTCTTCACCAAAAGAAAACATTTAATTACATCCAAAAAAACCAACATGTTTAGAGTGTGTGTATAATAATGCAAAAAGTCATGCAAAAGGTCACAGGTGTCAGTGTGATTGTACAACGTTTATTATTTTCCTCTGCTGGAGACAGAATGCCAAATATTAACTGTAGACCGAGTAAGCAAGCATTTCATTGGTTTCATGAAATTACCATCTATTTATAGATGTGAATGTTGATGACAAAGTTTTTCACTGTTTGGACGAACATAAAATGTAGCTAATAAGTAGAGCTACACCGAATTGGCGTGGGTGAGGATGCTGCGCCGATTGCCGTTCACATCAAGATAGACCTCCTGACTATAGACATCTGCTAAAGTCAGAATTTTTGATGCCTCCTGCAAATCCCTTGAGAAAATTAGATTTTCCACAGAGATTCTTGGCACTTAACAGCACCGTCCTCTGCCTTTCATTGCTAATGACACAGTTTCAACTTTATGCCGGGTTATAGGGTTTGAACCTGACGCATGTAAAGCCATCGGCTCTCTCCAATTTTCTTCAAAATGTTCCAAACAAACAGAGTGGTCAGAGGGGAAGGTATGGAAAGAAACAAGCAGGTCTCACTGGAAAGTAAAACCCAACTGATTTAGGGAATCATTACCGGATGTAAACAATTCAATCCTCTCAATCTCAAGAGTAAATTGTTCATGAAAATTACATATATATTCAAGGAATTATCAATGTGCCATATTGAGCTAAACTCAGCAACAGAAAGAGGATGTTTGACTTAATTTCCAACATTCTCCTCACATGTACATGTCAAGAGAATGTCCACATAATTCCGGAGACATTAAAAAAATACATCTAACAGTACGTCATTTCTGTCATTTTGTTGAAATGAAAATAAAGCTTTTCTGTTTTCATTTCAACAAGAGTGGACTTTAGCAAAAAAAAAATACTTTATTGAATTTACAAAAGTTACAGTATAAATAGAGTTGTATAAAAAATATTTGAACATGTTAAATTGTGAATGTCATCTGCAGTGAATATATTACTATACAGCTCCAGGTGGAGCCAAATGTAAATACTTTATATATAATAAATTCATTGCAGTTGTTCACAACCGTGGAGCAAAGTTACACCATATAGATGTGATGGGTTCATAGTTTTATGAGTTAGTTTTTTCTGACCTGGATATAGAAAGTTTTCTTTTTGTGGAACATTTAACAGCTAAAAATAATCTGAATTGTGACAAATAGTTCCAAACATATGCTACCTTTTAACCTGCATTAAAAATCATAGTTGGTCCATCTGCAGCATCTGTTTGGAGCGTGTTTTTGCATCATATGTACTCAAATCACATATTTATACATGTTTATTTGTGCATAAATACTTCAGGAACACAGCCATTTCAGGAGCTGAAGGGAAGTTAGAAAATCCCCTAAAGGTACCAAAGCAGATTTAGGTTTACACGTACATGAGTAAACTTTTTTTAATTTCAAAACTAAGTCTGTACAAATCGTCTAATATAAACGGTAGATAGATTCATGCTTTGCATGATTCTGATTTGGACACCACAGAGGAAAATTAGAACATAACAGCATAGGTGACATGATAGCAGTTGAATCCACATGACTGCCTCACTGTTTGTGTTTCTACTGTGCTATTGTGTTGATAATATGCTTTCAGGGTTTTTTCTGATTTTTTTTATTTATTATTATGTTATTTGTTGTCCAGGAGACACAAGCAATGTCTGGAGTATTTATGTGGATGAAAGTCTATCTAATCATTTGAGCCTAAGAAACTGAATCTGGGCAAAGTGACTGTCTGGGAATGAAGTCATGTCCAAGTGTCTGTGCATGTCCAGAGGGAAGAAAGCAGAGAGCGACTGATGAAGTTATTTCATCCACTAGAGGGAGTCACTACCTCACTGAAAACAGCAGGTCTGCTACAACAGGGTTTCTCCATGATCCCTACCTACCTTCCTCTAAAATACTTTATTGTAAACGGAAAATAAGGTTGCTCTAATACCAACATAATGCACATAATTCACTACCTTACATGTATAAGATAGACTTTGTATTTCAGGGACTATATCATTTAACTTTAATTTTACACTAGCAAAAGTAATACTTTTAAATAAAAAAACAACAACCTAACAGTACATTTAAAGAGTTGTTGGATTCAGAACAATAATTACACCCGATTTGATTAATTTGAGTTTGAGTAGAGTATTTTAGTATAGAGTAAGTATTTATATAGCTACAATAGTTGTGTAACGTAAAATTAAAATGTGATAGACCAACAGAAGATGATTGGTGTGACACATTGTGTATGCATTGTACAATCAAAACAGTTCATGGAGTTTGTCATAGACTAGAGTAAAATAAAGCAAAAATAAATATGATTTTGTTAAATTTGTATTTTCATTCAATATTCACCACAAACTCATGTTTTACTCATAATACTGTAATTACCCAGGTCATATATATTGATGCACATACTTGAGCTATTTTTCATCTTAATGATGTTTTTAAATTATATTTGACAACAAAAACACAATTTTCCAGAAATTGCTGATATATCGGAATTAAGTATAGATTCGATAAATCATTTTTTTGAGTTTAGGTTGTGTTTATGTAACCGTGACGCTTATTAACGTTTTAAGTCAATGCGTGTTTTCTATTTGATGGACTTGTATCTATTCCTTCTTCATTCTAATGAATTAATCTGCAGTTTTCAAAATAAGAATAATTCTCCATTTCTTCCTGCTTTCATTAATTGAAAGTCACATTACAAACTAGTACGCAGCTCTGACATTTTCCCCATATCCTCTTGTATCCAAGGAGCTCATTAGAGCCACTTGAAATTGCCATCATTTTCACATTTTCTATGATGAAGATTTTAGTTTAAATGATGATGATTTGACTGCGTGAAGTTTCTGTAGGTGTTTAGACAGTAAGGACGCCGTTATTACAAACACAAGCTATAGATATATGAAATGATGTTGTGCGTCATTTGTGGTGGTGGTGGAGGATGGAGTGATGAGAGAGTTTTTTGTGTGAGCGAGGCGCAAGAAAAATAATGAGAATAATTAATACTGCGGCTGAAAACATATGAATTCAGATTAATGACAGTTTAACTCTCCATTATTGGATTTTCTGCTGCTGCTGGTAATACGATATAAAATGAGTTACAGCTGTAGGGTGTTACTTAAAATGATGTAGAAATAGCATAATAGTTGGTTTGGGTTGCGCTTGTTGCGGCTTGACGCTTCAAAATATCCGAGGGTCAAAGGAATTTGCTCTCAAAATGCGCTAGAGGGAAAATGAAAATAAATAAATGAAAAAGTAAATAAAATAAGGAAGGACGATAAGTCTCAATATGTTCTCTGTAATAAGTTATTTTTGGTTGTTTGATCTATGATCACGGTTGAAAAATAAATAATGTTCCATCACTACAGCGTCTCTGAGACGCCAGAAGGAGGAATAGAACATTTTGCGGATTTTCTATTCCACATGATTGCGTTCATATTAGATTAAAAAAAAAAACGATTTAATTTAGCATTTAAAAGATGTTCATATTAATCATTTACTGTGCAGATTAAAAAACATCAACATGTAATTTCGGTTCCTTTTCTGACATAATGTGGCGACTTTGCGTGGCATGGAGATACCCAGGCCATCACTTGTTTACAGTAATGTTTTATTATTATTGTGTAAACATGGGAAACATCAAGATCAGATCGTCTAAATGTCACAGCCCGATGAGCTTCCTGTGTCATGAGAGGGCAGACATATGACATTTGAGGTTTTTCCTACTCACTATTTCACACAGAGAGATGTAACACAAGGAGTACAAAATGCAGAAAGTTCTTCAAAACGTTTCCATAAACCATTAATTCGTTAAATTAATGACTGACTACATTCTATACTGACAGAATTTTCGGATGTCAAGGGTTGTTTTAAAATGAATAAATTACTGCATCTCTCATGGCTGAACTATTATGATTCTAGTGGCACGCGTTTTATATTAAATTAACAATAAAAAAATCCTCATTTTATTATGAAATGTGCTATACATTTATACTGACCTCTTAATCTGTTTTTCTCTATTCTATAATCTTTCCAGAGCAAGTCTTAAAACATTTGAAAAAGTACTGCCTCTTAGATATCACAACTCAGGCCTCTCTGCAGTGACTAATTTTAAAAATAGTTAAATATTGCAGTCTAATCTAAAGCACCTATATCGGCCAAATCAGTGCTAGAATTTCACTTTCTTTGAACAGACGCTTAATGCAGTTTCACATCTTTATTCTCCTGTGAGTGTGTTTGAGTCACCTGCGGTTGTGAGGATGATATTCTCCCCGATGGTGTATCTCACTTTAAGTCAGCACAAAATGGATGCATGGGCTGCACACCTCAAACATCTGATGACCTTTAGAGAGATGGCATAATGAGCTGAGAAGGAAACGCTACGCATTCATATCATTTTTTGATGAAATATTAATATATACTTTACCTGAGTAAAATATCTCAAAGATCCTAAATACCATACATTGTTACCTACCATTGTTTTTTTATTTACAGCTTAAATATTAGCACCATTGTTTAACTACTGCAACATTAATTTATAATTCAGATGGGTAAAAAAAACGTAACATGTACATAAAGTTCCAATATTTGTTGAAACAAAATGCACATAAGAAAATAAGAATCATCAGGACATGGGACTATTGTGTTGTGAATTAATGGATTCAGTGTGTAATAAGCTATTTATTACACATATGCTGTATGAGCTGCATAGACTTAGTTGTCACTTTAGGAAACCTAACTAAAACTAACAGTCCAATTGTTCCACAGACAATTCTTGATGAAGGTTATGGTGCAATTAGTTGTGCTCTTTTTAAATTCTATTTCATCATTCATTCGTATGTCTGCCTGGGGAATGAAGTGAGGTTCAATATCAAAACAAACTCCATCCTCCAAATGATCGCAGTTAGTCAACTTGTCTCTAAAACGATAACAAAACAAAAATAGTCCCCATACTTACACATTATAAACACAAATTTAAAGTGAGTATTGAGACATTATGACAAACATTTACATTACAGTGAAAGGAGAACGCAATGATAACGCATGGCTGACGTTCGAATAACATCAAGTTGAAATAAAGGAAAAACTCAAACAGTGGAGTTTCATTAGATTAATTTTGGAAATAGAGACCTGTGTTTACTAAAGTCACGATAACCATGTTTAAAAATTCAACATAACTATGTTTAGTAAGGGAAACGTGACTTTTCTTTTGATAGAACCAAATAGTTGCATCTCTAACAATTAAAACAAGTACATCATTAACAATACATCATTGTATTTATATAATTGTAAAATGTTTTGGGATTACTTAAATTTGTTCAATTCAATATAATTGTGTTCAATAAGTGAAGCTAAACTTTATTTATTAAATTCATAGTGACTCTATAATGTAGCACTTATTGAAGACATTTTGGTGACATTTGCTTGAAAGCATTTAGTAATGATTCATTTTCTATTCTTTACATTAATTCAACCTACGTTTCTGGGACCAGTGTACATAACTAAATTAAGTAAGTGTGATGTTTTATTTCTTAGAGTCTGAGCAGTAATAAAGGGAGAGCAAATTGTGGTTGAACAAAGAAAAAACAGACAACACAACAAAGAATAAGGCTTAAATTACAGAGCAGCGCTGCTAAAACAGACCTAAGCGGAGACAGCTGTGAGTGTTACTGATACGGTGGCTAAATTTAGACTAGTGTGCATTAAATAACTGCGTATGGAATTGTGCTGTTTGCAGGACTATATTTGTTTTGCTCACACGTTTAATGTCTGTGAAAACTGAAACAAGAGAATGAGGCCAAACGCACGAGTGGAATTACAATAATCATTTTGGGGAAGATATAAGGTGTAATAATACAACTTGTTCCAATCAAACTCAGTAAAAACTCTGTTTGCCTCAAACACAACACTCAAGTTTAGGGCTCAACAGTTTCAGATAAAGATAATCAGAAAATATTCAACAAATACACTCTATTCATTCGAAAGGAAACGTCTGATCTGGTTATGAAGTGACAGACTGTCTACAAAAGCACCGTGGGAATCCAGGCAACAACTGTTACACTGCTGTTATTTCAAGTTCTGTTTAAGGATGTGCTTTTCTACAAGCCATCTTTCAGTAATCTGACAACTCTCCTGTCTTTCTTTGCTGAGCACCTACAGTATGGATCATACGATACGGTCTGCAAGCATTCAAAAACTGATGCATTTATTGTCTTCTTTATAACTCCAATCAAGAGACGTCAAGGTTGAATTTTAGATCCCAAATTGTTTTGCGTTGTTTGCATTTAAATAGTGTGAGATTCATAGCCAAATTTCTTTTCAACAATAGGGGAAGGACTATTTTTGAAGAGGCTACAGCTTAGACAAACTTCTAGCTCTTGGATAAAGATTAAGCTTCGTCACTTTAACTAGGTTGTTGCTGGTTGTATTTCGTATTGAATGCACAGCATTACAATACGGACTGTTCATGGAAGGATGTTGGTGTCACCTACATGCAACTGTTTCATTTTCAGTTAATCGTACACTCATTGATGATCCTCGTGTAGCTTCGGTCTGGAAATTGAATTTTATGCTGTTGTTTCTCAACGGTTTTCTGTTTTTTCTTGAGGAAGAAATAGTATGTTTTTAATCTGAAAATAAAAAATCAAATACCTGATTTAAACCTGACATAGACTGGAACATTTTCGTTTAAAGGAAATCACTGACTAATACCTGCTGCTGGTGCATTTGCTGTGACATAAATATTGTCTTTTAACAAAGTGAAATGGATTGTTGAATCATAAACTACATTTAAAATCAGAGATTATTTTCATTCATTCTTCCTCACCATACACACCCTCACCCTCATGTCTCAAACTTAGACACCCGCATACTGCCCGGGTCCCACCATGCTCTTCATATGCACCCTATATGGAATCATGACTGCACACTGAGTGTTTCACTCCTGTTTTCTAAAGGCCTTTTACACAATAGGATCTTTCTTTCTGCCAAACTTTTCCTGAGTTTGGCAGAAATCTCTCACAAGCTCAGACTCACAGTGATGAAAGGCAGTTTCATTAAAAGAGCACATTCAACCATTAAGACATAAAGTAATATGTTTGAAATGGTTTTAAAAAGAATCATTTGGAGTTAATAATAGTTATCAATACAAAGCAATGCTACACTGTCTCTAAACTGAAACGCTTTCTCATTATACCACAGGTTTGACTGATTTAGAATTCCTACGGCAAACACTATCATCGCAATAATAATTCATTAAAAATAACTCCTTTTGAAATTACTAAATGCACAAGCTTTTCATTTCTCCTACTGTAGCTACTCCCATTTCCATTATGACTATAGCAACTACTGCAATTACTACTACTCCTATTTCTAATGTACGTCCACGACTGATACAACTACTGTTGGTGCTGTTAATATTACCTCAGGTGCAAGGTAATGTTAATACCACCTACTTACCTACACCTACCTACAACTACCTATCTACATACCTACATACCTACAACTACCTACTTACCAACACCTACCTACAACTACCTACCTACTTACCTACAACTACCCACTTACAACTACCTACCTACATACCTACAACTACCTACCTACCAACACCTACCTACAACTACCTACCTACTTACCTACAACTACTTACCTACCAACACCTAACCACTTACCTACAACTACCTACAACTACCTACCCACCTAACTACCTACCTACACCTACCTACTTACCTACCTACCTACCAACACCTTCCTACAACTACCTACCTAATTACCTACAACAACCCACCTACTTACCTACAACTACCTACCTGACAACACCTACTTACAACTACCTACCTACTTACCTAAAACCACCTACCTATCTACCTACCACTACCTACCTACAACTACCTACCTAGCTACCTACCTACCCACCCGCCTACCTACCAACACCTACCTAAAACTACCTACCTACTTACCCACAACTACCTACCTACCAACACCTACCTACAACTACCTACCTGCTTACCCACAACTACCTACTTACCAACACCTACCTACAACTACCTACCTACTTACCCACAACTACCTACTTACCAACACCTTCCTACAACTACCTACCTACTCACCTACAACCACCTACCTACCTACAACTACCTACCTAGCTACCTACCCACCCACCCACCTACCTACCTACCTATAACTACCTACCCACCTACCTACCTACCTACCTACCTACACCTACCTACAACTACCTACCTACTTACCCACCTACCAACCTACTTAAACCTACTTACCTCCCTACCTACCAACACCTTCCTACAACTATCTACCTACTTACCTACAACCACCTATCTACCTACAACTACCTACCTACTTACCTAGAACTACCTACCTACCAACACCTACTTACAACTACCTATCTACCAACACCTACTTACAACTACCTACCTAGTTACCTACAACTACCTACAACTACCTACCTACCTACAACTACCTACCTACTTACCTACAACCACCTACCTACCTACAACTACCTACCTACTTACCTAGAACTACCTACCTACCAACACCTACTTACAACTACCTACCTACCAACACCTACTTACAACTACCTACCTAGTTACCTACAACTACCTACAACTACCTACCTACCTACAACTACCTACCTACCTACAACTACCTACCTACCTACAACTACCTACCTACCTACAACTGCCTACCTAGCTACCAACACCTACCTATAACTACCTACCCACCTAACCATCTACCTACACCTAACTACACGTAACTAACTAACTAACTAACTAACTAACTAACTAACTAACTAACTAACTAACTAACTAACTAACTAACTAACTAACTAACTAACTACCTACTTACCTACCCACCCACCTACCTACCTATAACTACCTACCCACCTAACTACCTACCTACTTACTCACCTAACCACCTACTTACCTACCTACCTACACCTACACCTACCTACCCACCTACCTACACCTACCTACACACCTACCTACAACTACCTACACACCTACCTACAACTACCTACACACCTACCTACAACTACCTACCTACCAACACCTACCTAAAACTACTTACCTACCTACCTACAAACACCTTCCTACAACTACCTACCTACTTACCTACAACCACCTACCTACCTACCTACAACTACCTACCTACTTACCTAGAACTACCTACCTACAACACCTACGTACAACTACCTACCTAGTTACCTACAACTACCTACAACTACCTACCTACAACTGCCTACCTAGCTACCAACACCTACCTATAACTACCTACCCACCTAACCATCTACCTACACCTAGCTACACCTAACTAAATAACTAACTAACTAACTAATTAACTAACTAACTAACTAACTAACTAACTAACTAACTAACTAACTAACTAACTAACTAACTAACTAACTAACTACCTACCCACCTACCTACAACTACCTACACACCTACCTACAACTACCTAGCTATCTACCTAACTACACCTACCTACCCACCTACCTACAACTACCTACCTACAACTACCTACCAACCTAGCTATCTACCTCATTTTATTTGCCACGTTTGAATCTAAGACAAATTGATGCATAAAGACAAAGTACAATGTTGTATAGTTTTTGTTTTCCCTTCTCTGTCTATCTTACATTAAATAAGAAGTGTTTGGTTGGCTGGACTCCTTTAGGTGCTGGATTGTTATACACTTTAGTAACTCTGGCTTCGTCACACAACATTTGGGCTTTGTGCATTTCCTAAAATTGATAACCAAACAAATGGTGCATTTTCAAACCTGTTGAGTTGAGCTCAAGCCTAGATAAGTCTTTTAAACTGTGTCAACCTTCATATTTGGAAAGATAATATTTAATCGCTCTATTCAGCTGGAATAAACCATGATGTTTTGAACCAGTTCTGAAAATAATTTGGACACTATTATGATGTTACCCGTCAAAAATGAGCTCATATCCTCACAGGCCTGCAAGAAGGTCAAAGCCGTTTTTTTCTCAGCAGGGGGGGATGCATTATGGAGGATTTCTCCAGCTGTAGTCGCATACAGTCATGGGAGCAGTAGGGACTTTTGTTTGCCGGCGACTACAGGGAGAAATAATTGAGTCAGTTCAATATCTACAGAAATTTAAGTAAAATATCAACCACATGTCTCATCTCCTCTCTCAGAAATGTCACTCTCCTGTATGCAGTTACATGCACTTCCTGATGTTCCATGTGCTGTTAGCGTGGTATATGAGCATGACCTTTGAACAATAACTCTGAGAGTAAACTAATTTGAATTTTGTACACAGCTGTACATATCAGGTACATCACCCTGTTGCCACAAGAGTCTGAGAACATCAGAGCTCAACAGGAGTGTGTGCAGGAGGATAATGAGGTCGTAACGAGTTGAATTCTAGAGAAGTTGTTTGCTTGACTTCATCGTGTGCTAGCAACTGATGCCATCTTTGAGCCTTGAAACACATAATGGCTGAACAGGACTTCATTTGCTGGGATTCTATTCTGGATACATTTTTTTTGGAGAAAGTGAATAATAAGCTTGTGTAGATTTATTTCCAATTTTCTTTTTCAGATCTTTTCATTTCATTAATGAAAAGATCAATTAACTACTGAATTGTAAATCGTATATAATAATAATAATAATAATAATAATAATAATAATAATAACAATAATAATAATAATAATAATAATAATAATAATAATAATAATACATTTAATAATGAACTTTACATTTGGATCAAATCTTATAATCTTATATATATTGACTTATTAGCTATTGGCTACATTCACAGTAGCTTTCAATTGTTGAGAACATTCCAAAATGACTTTATGGTGACCAACTATTTGACACTTTCAGCTCTGCAGTCAACTTTGCATCAATATTGTTGTGAAGAGATGAGAAACGACCACATTATTCACCATTTCTGAGGAGAGAAAGGACACATGAGGTGTTTTTGGTTCAGGTGAGAGGAGTGCGTGGGCTCATTTTACTGCAAAGATGGCAAATACACTCACAAAATGTTAAATGTCAGCATGCTGCCGTGCCGGTGCCTCCTTTCAAACATCCCTCTGAATAGTAAAGCATGAAAGCCACAAAACTTTTCTCGGTTGTGCTTTTCAAACGTTCACAAGGGAAAAACAAAATTATTTTGCACTGAAGCTAACTAAATATGACCTGCTGAGGTATTAAAGATTCATTAAGTGAATTCATATTCCTGGAATACAAACAATTTCACCGAAACTGATGAAACTCATCAGAAGCAATTGGTTTTTGATGGATTCCCCATTCTGTTCATCTCACACATCATTGTGAAAGATAACATTCTACATTCGTTCTGGTTACAGATCTTCACCTAAATGATTTTTCATGATGATCTGTTGAAGCAGAACTCTGGCACGAACTGGACTTTCCATTATTTAATTTTTTTTCTCATATTCATTATTTCGGACCAGAATCTCGTCTGATGCAGACTCATTTCTCATTTGCCTAACGTACCACTGCAATAAGACATTCAAACAAAAACAAATGTTTTCAGTGTTTCAAAATCACAATTGTACCACAGAAGTCTTTATTTTTTAGCAGCCCATTAGAAATGTGTTCATTTTATTTTATTATTGAAGAGAAAAAAAAGCCTTTGGATTGGAGAAGACAGATAAGTTGCCAGGACTTTCAAATGGGCTTTCTGCATTCATTATAGTCAACAAGAATTTGCTGTAACGACAAATATGTTCACGTTAGCTTGTCAACATGTTTTGTTCATAGTCTAAAAAAAATACAGACACAATGACTCGATATCAGAGTTATAACGGTTATTCTAACATCAACATTTTGAAAAAGTTAAATTTTGCTCGTTATCTACAGTGATTGTTTCGAGCAGTAAATGTTGGATATTGGTTAATCAGGTATACCAGTGAAACAACTTCATCTTACTCAAACTTTTCTGTCATTTACTGCTGCTGTTTTTCGAACGTTGCATAACATTATTTATGCATGTAAAGTTTCCAAATCACGTCGCTACACTAGTACAATGGTTACTCGCTAGGGAAAACCCTTTTTTCTTCTCTTTTTCACTAACACTTTTCATTTCTTTGTTGCTGGTATATTTCTATTTGAAACAGTGATGACGCTGGTGGATATCAGTGCTCAGGTTTTTGCCTTTCAGTAGCTTTTTTAGTTTGCTTTGTTGCTGAGATATTTTCTGTTAAAGTCATTATGATATTTGCATTATTTGGCATTTTTTTTGACTATATATTAATTTTCCTATGTTTTCACTCCCCTTCAGTGCAACACAAGTGTTAGCACTGATTCTTAGGTTAACTTGTGTTGTCTCTTTGTCTTTTGCTGGGAAACATGACTCAGCAATATAACAGGAAAATGCAAACATTTATAAATATCTGTAGTAATTCCCCTCTAGAACAGACATCAAAGTCAATTTGTTGTCATTTTTTATTTTTTAATGTAGTTGACATTCAGGTTTAACACCGGTGGTAAACCTGAATGTTCACTGGTGGCGAACAGGCTGATAAACAGACGCTTGAGTGATGTAAAAGTTCTAAGGATTAAGGACACATTAAGAGCTTAATAGTGAGTTCACCTGCAGTTGATCAGATTAAATTAATGCGTGTCTTTTATTTGTCACTTCAAGTGTCTTTACTCACACTGATTTCTGCATTGGACAAAACCCACTGGTCCAGTGTATAGGATTCAATAATTTAACATATCTTTTATTCACATTATGTTCTTGTCATATCATTTTACAGTTTGTTTGAACTGTAAAATTAGCGTTTTATTTCATTTTCAGGGCGTCTTCCATGTCGTAATAGCAGGTTACTAGAATATTCCAGAACAGACTAAAACTGGCTGTACAGAACACATTTACTGTTTTTAGCAGTCAGTGAGGGGGAGTTGGACCAGATGAGTATTTATTCAGTTGGTTCCTATTTTGCAAACACACCACTAAATGACACTAAATCCTACAAACTGGATCTTCAAACTATAAACAGGATACTGAAGATGAGATGTTCACAAGCTCCGCAGGCAATCTGTTTATTTCAAACCACATTTTTTTGGCCCATCAGCAGAGGTCAACCCTGTTTTATGGTACTCAATTATTTTCCAAATGTATTGTGTTGACAAAACTGAATGAACTACTTTTATGGGATAACATCTTTGAGTGAATGAAGTAAATGAAGCGTGGATCCAGACGTTTTACATCTGTCAACAAGAGTTGTCTGTGTGGGTTTATAAGTAAGAGCATTTCCCTGGGATGGAACAGGTGTTTCAATTTTGCTGCTTGTCCATAGGATGATATTGATCCAGGATAATTTTCAGGAATCCTATTATAACAATGATATTAGCCATCACAAGTGCTACCATGGTGGCGTTATGGTGATTGGCGACATCATGTCTCATCATGCCAATCAGAGGCAGAGTAGTGTAGGTCATGGTATGTATCTGTATTTTTGAGGCAGCAGAATTATTTGTAATTGCTTAACATTGGAATACAATAACAAAGTAATATCTTTATAAGGAAGTCTTGGCGTTGCAACATACTACCTTCTGCCTATGCTACTCCTTTTCAGTCTCCACTCTGTCCTCTCTTCCTGTCATATCAACACAAGCAGGTTATTAAATGTGTTTTCCTTCCCAGAAGGAAAAATATTTAAATATTTTTCTTGAACTGAGTATTGCTAAAAAGCACCAATTTTTGTTTTGTCGAATAAACCGTATTCATCTCTGTATGTTGTTGGGTTAAGGTACTATGCTATTTTGTTTCTCAAGTCACTGCTGAATGTTTTTGATTAAACAAACTCAGCCAGTATCTTAAAAATAAACCATAGGAACACTTATATCAGCGATGCTTCATCACTAAGCGCTATGTAACCTAAGGACATTTGAGCAGACAAACCTTTTTATTTCTAGATCCTGCACTCTGTTGCTGCACTATATCATTAATCATAGCAATTGCGAACGACAGCAGTCTTTTCGATTCCACTTGGATTATCTTATTTAAATATTTTATTTCATGGCATTTTATTCCATCTAACCACCGATTTGAGCATGTAAATGTCATGGGCATTACTACAAACCAAGCTTTGTTCTTAGCTAATGGAATATTCCCATTCGCAGAAGGCTTTTCATATTCTCTGATTATTTATCAGCTAAACCGGACCAATTTATTAACCCTGTCAAATTTATTGATTCAGCAATCTGAATATAAGTAAGACCAAGCAGTTGTATGCAATTATTGATTTTACTTATGTCAGTTTTCTACCTTCTACTTTACAGACAAGACTTTTCATTTGATACAAGTTGTATCTGGTTTCTGTTAAGTGTCGGTGAATGGAGCCTACGTAGTCTCTATAGTCTGGAGGTAGCTTTAATGTGGGATTGGTTGTATTTTTCTTAAATACATTATACATTTATTATCCTTTTGTCCTCATTTGACCTTCATTTCTGAATTATAATCATTATTATCTCTCATATAATTAAACTGAGGTTCATGGACTGAATTAGGAAATGCGGAAAGTAGATGTGTAATTTTTAATTTATCCTAATTTTGGCGATAGTGTGCATCATTATCACGCCGATAACATTAAAGTGTGTATGCCAAGGATGCTGTGACACAATAATCTCCTCGGGACGTTTAAACCTGGGATTTAATAATATTGTATTGTGCTCTCACACACACGCCAGCCCGTCTCTTCTTTCTTCCTATTGTTGGTTTGTCTGGTTTTAGGGATGCCGACGTCAGTGGAGGTATTCCCTCTCTGAGTGCTTTCAGGATATGCTCACATCGAACCACAATAAGAATAGAGGCAGATGAAGTGAGATTAACACTGATTTGACGTCTGTGGGATGTATTAGAAAGCAAGTGTGCATTTTGTTCTTGGAGTTGATGTGCTGGAATCAGGGGAAATGGTTAAGCATAAGAATGTGGACGACTATTATAGGGGGAAAATTGTGATGGTTAGGTGGCTGGGTCAGAAAATTTCTTGTTGGGTGATCCTGGTCTGCAGTAGTTTGTACCTACCAAAGTGGTTAAAGGAAAGGCAGCTGGTGAGGGCTAGTCTGTGTTGTCTGAACCCACAGAAGAGCAACTGTAGCAAGAACGACTGGAAAAAGTTAAAGCTGGTACTGACAGAAAACAGTCAGAACACTCATGCATCATAGAAATGTTTGGGTAGGAAAAAACAGATTTTTAGTTAAGTGGTTATAATTTAATGGCTGATTATTTAAATTGCTTTGTGTAATACTGGTTACTGGTTAGTTATACTGTCAGCCGCAGTAAAGATGTATTATTGAAATGATGTTTGGTGTGTGATATGTCCATAAATTACTATTTCTTGTTTATTTCATAGGATTTGAATAACCTACTGTATCCATTTGTCTTTGATCATGTTTATGATTTAGTTATAGAAAATACAATAGCATATATTTGCAAGTTGAGGGATATCGCAGTTCATGTTTTTCCACATGGTCAGCATATTACACTCTGTTTATTGTCTATTGTTGTTTCTTGTTGCGGTGGTGCTGGCCTATGGAATAACCGGCGGTGTGCGAAATGGCCCATGAGTTCCCTGGTTAGTCAACTGCCAGCTGTCAGCTGTATTCTGTGAGTCCTACATTATAAACATCACTGCAATATAGCAGAAGTTCAGCATCCTTCAAGTTTCAACGATCTCACTGCACAATGCTTTTGTTGACTTCCCCTTAAAATAGATCTGAAGTGACGTTCCAGTGGTTCGCCGCTGAGCAGTGACGTGAACGGACACATCTTACCATTTCTTTATTATGAAATAATCTATATCAAAAAGGAATTTAAGAGTAAATTGACTTCTTAACCCATCTGTGGTAATTATACACTTTTGTTAGTTATTTAAAGCATGATTTATTGGTTTCAATTTTAGGTGCTGCTGACGGGAAATTTTAAATCAGGACACGACGCCTGAATTAAGTAACAATTATGTTGCTTCCTTGTTTCTTTGTTGGATAGACTTTTCTGGTAGACTGTAAACAAAGTGTATCTGCCTTGAGCAGCAACAGCAAACAGTGACTCCCCCTCACTGTCCTGTTACGGCTCTATGTGTCGCCTGTGTTGTTTGTCCCACTGCCCCCTCGCTTCCTTCCTTTCTAGCTCGGCACAGATGTTTCCCACCTGGATTGCTCGTTTGGTCCAGGTAGCCAGAAACAAGAGCTTAAGAGTTCCTTTCAAAGCATCAGGAGAGGCTGCTGGAGTGGTGATTGATGTTTTTGATTCCTCTCAGCCTGGGATTTTCTTTCTTTTTTCCCACTTTTTTTCCTGTTGTTGTTCATTTAGTGTAAATTTAGTAATCTTTGCTTAATGAGTTGGTTTATTTTGTTATATTTGTTAATAAACCACACTGTTTCTGCCTTTTTTGGTGGGGCATCTCTGACGACTGGGGGTTGATGGGGAGGTGGTGGATGTGTGGAGCACTTCCATGAAGGAACTAGATGAAGAGGGATTTTTTTTAAATGTAAAAAGTAAGACAGCTGCAAGACCACAGACTTATCCCTGGTTCTGATGACACGTTTGTTGCCCAATTTTAACAACATCTGGTAATTTGCAACAAAGTCCTTCCTTCAAGCCCGGACGTTGAGGCAACGTACAACAACAGGTTCTTTAGGTATGACAAAATCAATGAACAGGGATGTGTCGGGATGTTGTCATGGGACGCTCCACTACACACGTCAGAAGAGTCTAGAATGTTCAAGAATTGTTCACATTGCTGCCGACCGGTACTGAAGTTGACCAATATGATGAAAGAGTCAACGCAAACATGGCAGCGCGTAGACTGTGGAATGTCACTGATGCTAGGTGGAACAACAATAAAGAAAAAGGAAATGTGGCACAAATACCCCTGTCTTTATAGTTTCATTGAAGGAACACCACTACCAAAGAGTTATACATGAACGTTTTTGGCACGAACAGAGTGATTGACCCGCCTCCACACCGACATAACACCTATTTGACAAGAATGAATGGTTGCTGTTGAACTTATAGTGTTGCCAGGCTTCAGACCAAGACAGCGCATGAATTTGCGGCGCTGTGATCGTCATGCTGCTGGATAGATGCGACCATCTGATGAGACCATTGACAGCCCCAGACCTGGACAACAGGAAATCAAGACTGAGAATACGTGAAAGTTTTGAGTGACATGATGGTTCTGCAGATACTGTGGGCAAAGGATGTTTAAAAATGTAAATGTCCTTAGAGCTTCTTTCCATTTTCAATCTTCTGCTTCCTCTGTCAGGTTGCAAGTAGCTTCTCATGTGATGTATGGTTGCTTGAATTACCAAGTTGTAATTGAGGTTATGATATGGATGCTGAATACTTTGGTTTACTTTGTGTTATTCAAGATCAATCCCACACTAACTATTCATAAATTGTGCACTAGGTAGAGAACATGTAGAGATTTTGGACCTAAAGAGATTTTGAGTTAACAGAGGAGTGACACACCAGCTGTATCAAAACACACATAGCACAGGATTAGCCCTCAAGGATCTCACTCATTTTCTTGACATAGTCTTTCCACATTCAGATGTCTTGCTGTTTTAGCAGCAGCTTTTGATCACACAATTCAAAACCGCATTGTTTAATTTTTGATACCACATGACTCAGAGCTCAACTCAAATCACCTTGTGCATCACCACTGAATGATTCCATCCACCTGGAAGACAAAGTCTTAAATTGTACCATGCAGAAGAAAGAATGTATTCACGAAGGCGTGGCATCCTGAGACTAATGCAGTTGGTGTTGAGCTGTGTGAGGCTTAGCTGTAACTGGAGCAGATGGTGCTGTCACGTTCTCATTGTCCCTTCAAAATGGAGAATAGCGAACTTTCAATCTTTCAGTCTGTACAGCCGACCACGTTTATCTCACAACTATGGCCACTACAAGCTCCAATTTTCCTCTTTTTCTTTCAGTTTCTCCTTATTGTTTATTCTTCACAACAACCAGAGTCACATAGAAGAGAGAAAAGTACTCTCTCTTCTTCTTGCCATGAACCTACTTTGATCAGCGAGGCATTAAAGGTGACATGAAGGAGTCTGAAACCGTGTTTGCTTTCTGTTCAAATTTAAACAAGGGGTTGAAAATAGAATGCAGAATTTGTGACTCATGTATAGAAGATCAAAAGCCTCCTCTTCATTTACTTTTCACTGTAGTTTTGCATGAAGTGCCTGTCTAACAAAACATATTACAGATAACAACTCATACTTTCAAAGTGAACCCAAATCAGACAGGACTGTGTAGAGTTTCTTTTTTAAAGATTTACTTAAATGCAAAAATTAATGGTTATCCTCTCATTGATGTATTGAAAAAAAATTATAATTCATTCCCTTCACCTTTACTGCTTATTTCCATGTCTAATGTTTAGTTTTTTCCTCTCTGGTGATTTAAAAATATCAATCTTTGCTTCCTTTTCACTAGCTGTACCACACACTGATCTCATCAGTGATCCGTCTCGACGTCTTCTCCTTTGGTGTCTGACTAATTTTGATAGCTAGTTATAGATAACAAAAATAATGGCAGTTGTGCTATTTTAAAATTGCTATTTTTGGTATTAACCTTCAGTTATATCTCACAGAAACAAAACCACAGATTTTGAAAGCTCCTACTCTGAGGCTGGTAAGATTATATTTGTAAGCCTCTGAATGTTCCCCAGGATGACTAACTGTGAAAACTCAGAATGAAAATGAAAATGACTTTGATCTTTTAATTGTTATTTAAAAGATTGATGATCTTTTAAAGGGGACATAGAAACTGCTGAGTGTGGGTTGAGTTGTGCTATCTCCATTTACTCTATTACTTACAAAGTTTTCAAGTGAAACAGTTTTAAAGAAGTATCTTACAATATCAGTAGCTCTCCAGACTAAATATTTGAATATATGAATTTGTTTTTTAAGTAAAACCATTTTAATGAAAATCCACCATTTAAAATCTACAATATGAGTCGTATAACAATCTTGAATTTCATCAATAACATATCATATTGCATGTAAACCAAAATCTGAAACTGTAATTTCACTAAACACTCACATTAATCACACATTAATTTGTGTCAAATTTATTCGTAAAACTGCATAGACTCTGTCTGGGAATTTTTTCTTCTTATAAATAAATCCATTCAAGTCATACTGAAACTTTGATGCTTTGCTGCGATAATATTACCAGAGCCTGAGGGGAAATTTGCCTTCAAATGTTCGGTATCCGGCAACCCACTCAGTTTCGAATGATATAAAAAAAAACACTTTTATCACTGTTTAAGCAACAACAACAACCACTATGTTTCAAAGAGAAGTAGAACAGGGTGAAGTGAGAGTTGCTGAATATTATCAGTGGGCCGTGATTCTTCTGTCAACCAGTACGAAGTAAAACTTGCTGCTTGGAGAAAGATGGGGTTAATTTTTAGGATTTACATTTTATTCTAATTTCAAATTTCACTTACATAACGTTTAAGGGGGTCCAGATAGAGATAACTGCGGAAAAGAAAGGAAATATACAAAAATCTAAAGAATAATGAATAAATATGGTAAATCTTTATGATGGAGGGGTGGCCGGCAAGGTGACCTGTCACATATATTATAGGCCTCTCCAAATATTGTGGAGTATTGGAGGTATGTTAAAAAAAAAAAAAAGAACCAATATTAAATATTGAAGTACACTTTGACCCAAAGTTTTTCATACTTGGTAATCCAGTCAGTATTCAAAGGATGAGAAAAAATCTATTAAGGAATCTCTTATTGATAGCTAAAAAACAACAACCTGTCCCATCACTATGGCTAAAGCTACATCCCCCTAAAATAACTCAATAGTAGCAAAAGGTGAATTTATTTGTCATGGGAAAAGTCACATCTTAGGTACAATTGAAAATGCATTTATAGATTTATGCACACCATGGACATCGAACATCTAAAGCAAAATGTTAAAACAGTCAGATTAAATATTATATATTTAAATATTTATGTCTGTTTTTCATTAAAAGAGAAAATAAAAAGAAGTATTGATGAATAACTGAATGTATGTATTAACTATACAATGCACAATAAAAAGTTGGAAAAAAAATCAGAAGACAGAGGAAAAGAAAAAACAAAAAAAGATAAATAAAGAATACATAATACATCTGCACACACACATACCCCATACACATCATAATGTGTATCTATATACAAACTTATTTCCACAAACCTGCACCAGAAATATCTAAACCTAATGTTTTAGATTATGTATTTTTCATGTAAAATTGCCATTCATTTGTATTAGATAATTCTAATATAAACAAGGTAATAAACTTAATGCTATGCATATTTGTCAATAAAAAAAGAATGAAGCTTGTAAACCAGAAGTTAAGTTTGTGCAACAGTTGTAATAAAAATTATGTGTTTTAAATATATTTCCCCTTCAAAATAAAATAACATATTATAACATTATATGTAAACCAATTTTATAAATTTAAACCAACTGGATCCGGTTGGCTCTATAGTGAGACATATTTAAGCCTTTTTCATATTTTTTCAACGATTAAAATGAATTGTTTCCATAATTAAAATATTCATGTTGATTCCATGAAATCTGAATATGAACAAAAACTGAATATGATTACATGAAAAAGATCAAATAGATGCAAGTTAAACTTGGAACATGCAATGATTCATGTTTTTGAGTTTTGTTGAAATAATACATGTATATTCAAATAAATATACGCATACATGCTTGCAAACATGTACACATATACATATAAAAAAATCATAAATTGCTGCATTATTTATCTTTAAAGATATTGATCTGATATTTGCCCTTTTTGAGGTGTAGTCTTCCCATCTGTCGGTCATTCTATAAAAAAGTTGTTCATTTGAAGCCACTTTTTCCGAGTTCCCTGAACCAGATGAATGAACTCTGCGTTCTCGCAGTCATTCACAAATGGTGAATCAAGCACAGAGAAACTGAAAGAGAATTCAAAGTTACAACCAGTGATATCTTTTATAAACTTGTGGATGTTCTGCCAGAATTGTAGAATATTTGGACAGGGTAGTGGAATAATTTTCATTTTGAGATCTGGCAAAAGATGTGATCATTTTGCTGAATCGTACAATCATCTACATCCAGAATATGAATCATGTTTTTTATGTTTCTTGAGTATTTGCATAATTTGCATTTTATTTTCACAACTCCTGTAATAGATGCGTGTTTGAGAATGTCTTGAAAGTGACTAAGATGAGCGGTTTCAAAATGAAAAGTGACTTATGTATCTAGGATTCTATGTAGGTTCATAGATGCATGAATGTATGCATCTACAATATTTACTATTAATGTGATTATTACACTTGAAAATGTGAATATTTTGTTGTGTTACCTTTTGCAGATTTGTTGAAACTATGCCGACAACTCAAAACTTATTTTCTTCTTTTTAATAATATAATTTTTTTGTAGTTCCCTCCAGAACTTAGATTCCTTGGGAGACACATGTTATTTGACCTGATTTGTTGACCCGGTGACTCTCTGTGGGGAGTTTTCGTAATGCGCTCGCCAGCAGTGGTTACTTTAAGATATTATATGTCACTGTTTGTTGCGTCTCATTGGTCACCAATGAGACAATGTATAAATATAAACATGCTTATGGTTTAAGTCAGACAGTTTTGCGAGATCAAAGTTCATGGGTGGCCTCACTAAGCTGTTCCGTCTGTGTGGTGATATAGCTACTCTTATGTTTTGATCCTTGTGTGATTGTGTCTGCACCGTATACATTTTGTGTGCCTGCACTGACATCTAACCTGCCTCAGCGGTTAAGTCGGTTCATACAGTAGTTATGTAAATACAATTATATTTTTTTCTATGCATGCTTGCGTGTGTTCAGTATATTCTCAAAAGTGTATTTTTCTCTTCTGTATTTAACATTACAACTACTTCTGTGATGAGGAAAATACGATGTGTGTGTTTATTTCTGACTCGGTCTTTGTCCAACCACAGTTAATGTGTTTCTATTAAATGTTTATGTCTGATAATGTATGTGGCTTTATATGTGCTCTTCTCCAGTCGTCTATCCGTCTGTGCACATTCAGTATTTCTCTTTGTACTAATATAAACCGGAGTCAGGTCTCTGTATGTGTGTGTTCTATACTTCAGTGTATTTGAAATTGTATGTGTGTGTGTGTGTTTGTGTTTGGGTTTATGTGTATGTACATTCTTTCTTTGTTTTATTTTTTGTCAATAAGACACAATTGTTACATATATATATATATATATATATATATATATATATATATATATATATATGTGTGTGTGTGTGTGTGTGTGTGTGTGTGTCAAATTTCAAGTATCAGAATTTGGAAAATAATGGAAAAGAACATTTGCACATTGTTTGTTAAATACCATAATGAATTAATGAATGAATTACTGCATTATCCCTTTTTTTTCAAGATTATAGACAGATAGCACGATTTACTTAAGATAAAGTTAAGCAACTAAAAGTTAAAGTATTTGAAATTCGGAATTTGGCAGATGAGCACTAGGTCTAGAGCTTTGTTGCTGTGTTATTTTAGCATCAGTATTTCACAGTGACTATGTTCATAGTCACACTAGTGAGGCAAGTTAACATTAAACATGTCACTATTCAATTGAGTTTTTGCTATGGTACTTAATACGAAACAAAATAAATTTCTGGGACAACATAATTATGTTCCACCACATAGATCTTCATTGGAAATAGTAATAACATGTCAATAAAAAACTGTTTGATGCAAGGTGGCAAAAAGATGTGACCGAAAGAATATTGTCTCGCTCTAAATAGACATGATGACGTTGAAAAAAAAGCAGCACAGTATTTAACCTAAATTGCCGGAATGAACAAATTACATGATAATAAAAATTTCAACAGCACAAAAATAATTTCTATTATTTATGAGTGGGTTCCCTGGAAAATTAGTCAAAGGCTTGGTTCAGTCAGAGTGTCTCTTTATTGAGCATCGTCCATTTATTGTCAGGATCATCTGTGACACTCTTTTATCTAAAGATTTATTAGGTAGAGGTATGTAGTATGATGACTTTTAGTCATGCTTGTCCGATCTCTATGATCACTTTACCTACATTTTTCAAAATGTGTAATTGTAATTTGTTCTTCTTCTTTCACTGTCCTTGGACAATATTTTGACTTTTTTCATTGTTTTGTAAAGGATTAGATTAAAATGTTGTTACCTCTGCACATGATGAAGTTGATGAAATGTTTGTTTGTCTGCACGATATACTAATTAGTGGGCGGTGCACCAAAATACAAGGGAGAATTTATTAAATATTTACCTTATTTCATATACGTTTTCCATTACACCACTATAAGCATTGTGATCCAGATCCAGTTTATCGGGTTCCTGATAATTAAAGTATATATTTGCAGAGCAAAAATATGTATTGTCTCACCGTAGGGTAACAGAGAGGGATGGAGATGTAACGCTGCCTCAGATTTGGGAAAATCTAATTTGTAGTTTCATGTCATACAAACCTTGATGCAACTTCCATAAAATCAACCAAATATGTGGGTCTAGATGCTTTTATTTATCAATGTATAATTCAATAGCTAGTTAATTTGATTTTCTGTCTCTTTTCCGTTGTGTCACTATACCACTATTACTACTATATATGTTTGCCTACCCTGGATCAGGCTAATATTCCAGCGTCGGTTTCTATAAATGACTTTAAACTATACCCTCATGTAGGCAAATCAATTGCCAATGAGTCACACAAACCAGAAAAAAGGCCGGATTATATGATATATATGATCGCTTTTTTTGGAACAGGCCATGTTAAATTTTCCAGGTTTAAGTTTTATCTAATTGAGTGAGAGTTTTTTGGTGTGCAGTATTATACAGTTCCTCTGATGTTTCTATTGAACCAGATTAACAGGGTCAAAACAATTCTGTTTTTAAAATAACCAATTTTAAGGATTGTGTTTTTGTTGACCTTTACAATTCAATAAAGTTCAAAATTGGATGTGTGCTGGGTTTGATATTGGGGTATTTGCCATTAAAGTCTGATGAAATAATGAAACGAGAGCTTGTCATCTGGCCTTTTTAGTGGTTTACGTGTGAGATACTATAGTGTCTTGGATGGTGAAATAAAACTAGAAATCATTATTCATTAATGGATAAATGAAGGTTTCTGTATGACCAATGCGAGTGCACGGCCTTGATTGACTTCAAAACCTGAAGTCAGAATCAGCTTTAACGTTTTTAGTCATTTGGTCTACAGGAGGCTTTCTATGGGACACAACACGGGCTGGCCTTCATGCCCCAAGCTCATCATGGATCTCTGGGAGACCATGACCCTGTCAGTGGTTCACCAGTTGTCCGTCCTTAGAACACTATGGCTGGTCTCTTACTTGCAAATTACAGTTCTGAAGAAGCTCTGACTCAGTCTTTCAAGCATCACAATTTGGCCTCCTAAAAGTCACTCAGCTCTTTACACTCGTCCATTTTACTGCTTCCAAAACATGAACTTATAGGGCAAAATGTTCACGGCTGGTATATTTATTCCATACATTGATAAGTACCACTGTAATGTGATAATCAATGATATTCTGACCTCACCTCACGGCGGTTGAAATCTTATGGTTGATTGGTGTTTATCCAAATGCTCAAGACAAATCCGTCTATTAAGAACATTCCATTGAAACTACTTGCTATAGAACTCTTTGTAAATTGATGGATGCATTTTACTTCTCGGCCTTGACCAACTACTGTTAAAGCTGGTTAGGATTGAGATTTTTCTTTCTTTCTTGCAGCGCTGAAACTTTTTACCATAAGCTGGTTTCCGTAACATTCATCCAACCTCAAAGTCAATGGAAAACTACTTCAGCAAAGCTCATCAAGTAAGCCAGATTTTTCAAGTACTACACTGGAGGTTTCATAAGTGGTATTATCATTGGTAGCACTGAACATGTTTACCTTGAAAAATCCCAAACAGTCTCATTTGTCCTCATACGTTTGCTTTGGTAGTGTTAAATACAGTACAAGTGATACATTAAATGTATTATTATTATTATTATTAATAATGGGCAGCTGTTTGTAATGTTTCTGAAATAGTCAGCGCACGGAGAGTCCTGACCTCCAGTTCATGTGGTTTACCATCCCTCCTGATGTCACACTGTTCCCGCTGCTCTTCTCTGAACGTTGATAACATTCTCAGCAACAGCTTTACTCCAGCATTAATATTTGCTTCATTAGTAAATACTGGATATTAGAATGACTTTAACTGTCCTGTCAAGCGTGTGACAGGATACAATAAATCCTGTATTCAAAACATTCTCTTCGGGTAGAAGGCGTCCTCCCACGCAATCTCTCAGTTTCTGTATGCAGGTTACAGCAGGGTGTTGCTGTGCATGAAGGAGATGTATCATGTTGTTTCTTCTAAGTGTGCATTTGAGCAAAACAACAAACTAAGCTGACATTCCTCAAGGGATTTTGAGTTATGTGTGTGTATGTGTATTTTCTTTCTTTGTTTCTTTTTTTAAGCAAAATCTCTGCTATTAACCAGCAGGGCCAGAGTGCTGCTCTGGGACAGCATATTAATTGGTTACCTTGTTAAGATAAGATAGAAAACTATTTTTGGTACTTTTCCTTTTCCGATTAAAGACTACTTAATGTTTATTATTAAGTTCATTTATTTGCATTTTAGATAAGAAGATCTTTGTTTTATCCCTGGAAAGTCAGGGATGTTATGGAATCATCGTAGTGTACGTTCATTTTCGTTTTCAAATTTTATACACGTAAAGGACTTTGTGCGAGGAAGAACTGGATTGATATCCAGTAAGGCTGGTTGCACTAGTGCAACCAGTGTTGGTTAGTGCAACCAGCCTTTCTGGATATCAATCCAGTTCTTCCAGGGGGGCGATTTATCTCCAAAAGTTTTTCGGCCCATAATTTCTCAATTGTTGGCCTGATTTAGTCCAAATTTGGTGCAAATGAATGAACTTGAGGAGATTGATCTTATAGATATGAATAATTTATTAATCATTTTTAGATTTTACTCACATAGTTCATATTTTAATCACTAGGAGGAGCTTTTTTATGAAAAACATTGTTTGCACATCTCTAAAAAAAACTATTTCATGGATTATATTTACATTTTATCTTTGCATTTTAGGCTTTAGCGCAAGGAAGAACTGAATGAATTTCGTGAAAGTTTTTTTTTTTAAATTTCCGACACTTGGGGGAGCATTATCTCCAAATATTTTAGGATTGTTGGCGTTTCAGGGATAAACAGTACTTTTTCTATACAGGACCACATCGGAGCCCTGTTTTTTTTTTTTTTTTTCAAATTGTTTGTCATCGATGTTATTGACGTTTATTGTTTTACATTACATTTTAATTGCAGTTACTTTCAGAAGACCCTTTCACGCTGTTATATTATTTTTCATGACACAAACAATTCTATATTTAAGAGCAGTCAGTAGAAGGTGAATGTGTGTGCATGAGCTCCATATATAGTGTATCCAAAGGGATGATAAGCGACTGTTTTCTCTTTAGCTAATTCTTCTCTACTCTATGACTTCTGATGCTTCGCTGTGCATCTAAAAATGTTTTTCCTCCAATTTACTTATTATAAGTTACATTTTTAGATAATTCTCTTTCATTTGTGTACAGGTGGTCTATCCGCATCTTCACAAATGGGGTTTGTCGAGTAGCAGGGGCATCTGTGTCTGTATTTATACACGTACAGGTGCTATACCATCATCTCCTCTAGAGATCTATTCTATCTGACCTTTGACGGTTCCTGTCCTACTGGTTCTTGACCCTGTGCTGAGATTCGATTCTATTTACATTTGAGCATGACAAGTTTAAACTGTCATATTCCTAACCTTTTCGATAGGCCTATAACTTTGGATCAACTGTGTGAAACTTATGCTTGACCAGTAATGGGGCTTTTGGAGGGAGGTAGTTCCTTGAGGGGGCAAGTGTTGTGGCAGTTTTTAATCATGCTTCATATGAGTTATTCCATGCTATGCTTACTGTATTTAACCTTAACTGTAGTTTAGTTGTCTGTGTTTTTGACTTGAACTGTTTATGTTCTAGTGGCGCCCGGGTGAGACAAACTAAATACGTCATCCGTCTGGGAATATCTCTGTGGGAGAAAGACATGAACTTCTGTCTGAGAACCTGTCTGCTTGTTATCACCGGGTATAAAATGTTAAGTGCTAATCCTCGCTCCTGGCCGCACATGGCCGAGGAACTTGCAGAAACTGTGTTGCTCAAATAATTAGCAAATTCTTGCATCTCAATAAACCTCACAAAGACATGTTGGTACCCCTCTCACTTTATCAAGAAATTCTAAAACAGCATGTTAACTAGTCACTGAGGTACCTCACGTACTATTTAAGTCATTTGGTTGAATCTCTTGTCCTGGCTGACTGACACTGGGTGCAGCTGCAGCATATCACCTTAATCAGTTAAAGTGGCGTCCATCCAATGTCCTCATGATCAAGACTCTTAAGTGTCATGTCCTGAGACGGATGTCAACAACAGAAGCTCAAGCGTTACTGTGTGTAATTGTGTATCTGGGGCTCTACACATTAGTGAGAGGGAGAAGAAACCTGGCAACAGAATCAAAAACAAGAGCCAGGACCTGTAAAGAAATCGTGAGTAACTCAAGAAGACCTGAGTGTAACGACATGAAAACCACAACCTCTTTGGATTATTGTGTCATCAGGTGTTTTTTATATTGCTAGGTGTTAGTATTGTTTTTATTTTATGCGGGACTAGAGTATGATCGATGATTGTATAAAATTAATATTAATATCATCATCACCCTTAATACAAGGCTCAATCTTGCAATGCCACATTAGTCTACAGCTGAGATACCATTTACCAAATGGTTTCCTCGTGATCCCACACAGTGATGTCATCACTCCTATGTGGTTGATATCATGAGGGAAAAAAGTATCCTGTAGGCCTACCTCCAAAGCTCATGTCCACCTCTCTGGCCTCACCCCTCTGACTGCTGCATAATCAGACCAGAACAGATCAGAACTATGTAGATCACATTCCACATAATTATAACATATCAACAACAAGATATTTTAGTCATTTCAACTAATTTATGACAAAGAAAATCATTAAATCGTGGTACAAAAAATGTATATTCATTTAATTATCTATCATGGCAAAGATCCAGATATCTGCCGCGCATCTTTTGTGTTAAGTAACTAACTCAAAAAGTAATTCATGGATTATTTCGTAGTTGTATATTCATGACACTAGGGGGGCGGGGGGGCTTTTTTCTCCTAAAAATTTCCGGCCACAATATTGCAACCTGGTCCGATTTAGTCCAAAGTTGCTGCATATATATTGTCTCTAGGCGATCTATACTGTACATATAATGTTCTACTCTAATAGTTCATATTTTACACACTAGGGGGATACGTTACGCAAAAAAGACCGTTATGCAAATTTTTTGTAAAAAAACAAACAGTTTTTGTCCATAACCTCCCAATCATTTGTCCAAATGAGCTCACATGACTCTACACAAGGAGATCTATGTTATTCACATATAGTACTCACTATAATAGTTCATATTATACTCATTTATGGAAAACACGGTTTCTCATCTGTAACTTCCCAAGTCCAATCGAGTCTAAATTAAGCTCACGTGAATTGTCACAATGGAATCTGTTTTCTTTTATTACTAAGCTCAGGATAAGTAATCAATTGTATTTATCTTCATTATTGAGGCACTATGGGATCTAATCTTAGAGCATAATTCTGACTTCATAGTAATAGTTAGGTTGAGTTAATATGGATTGTTTGAAATAATTAATTAGTCAAATTTAATTTGAGGAGATCGGTCAGGGGATTGCTGGCACAAGGCAGGGGATTGGGGGCTTTTTGAGACCATACCCTTGCTGACGGGGATGATATCTTAGGTCTTGTCTTATTATAAAAGTTGTCTCATTTTCACTCCACTACTGACTCAACCAGTATTGTATTATTAAGGTGTATTCAATAAAGTCTAATCGTGATTGCTGCCTGTGTATTTTATATTTATAACAAATATGTTTGAAAGTTTAAAGGATAAAACATCCAGTCACCAGTGTCTTAGCGACCCCTAACTAAAATAAATACAGTCGAAACATAATTCTCCCATAAACCCTGTCTTCACGATGGCTTTGATTTCTGTTTATTATACATTATTGTTATTTTGTGATATATTAACACTCTAGGAATGTATAACTCTATAATAACGATATTCAGCCTATGAAATTACCATAAATCGGGAACAACAGTCTCAACGCCTCTAGCCATCATAACTGCAGAGGTTTGAAGTTTGGAGTGATGCATAACCCTTGATCTTCAACCAAATTTGCAATTTGCACTCCTACTCAGTGAGTGGATAAACATAACGAGTGAAGAAATTTGATAAAGAAGCGTCATATTCTCACATGTCACATGGAAACAGGCACAAAGGTGGGCATGTGGGTAATACAATGAAATTTAGCATCAATAAAGCAGCTCTCCTGAGCTTTTAGTCTTAACGAAGATCTCATCACTAATGCTGCAATAATGTTGTATTTTTCATCAGAAAGTAATAACTGGAAGAGTAGAATTAAAATGCTCACATTAACCTGTTAGGTCATATGTGTTTATTTTTATTTAATTGAAATTTCTTACAGCTACAGAATTTCTATGTTTATAGAAAAATTGCAAAATGTTATACTAACTGCTAAAAAAACTAAAGAGCCATAATAAATTTCCACAACGCAAATATTTTGCACCATATTGGAACTATATCAATAGATAATCCAATGAAAAATTTGCTTTTTTTAATCTAGTTTATTAGATTGTTACTAAATAAATGAAAAAAGAAGTCAGATTTATAAGAAGTTTATTTCATAATTTTTTATTCCATTCTAATAATAAAAAAATCAGTATAGCACTTCAAAATAATTAAACAATATGTGCAACAGCATCTGTAAAATTAGAATTTACAGCATCATAGTGCCTATGATCCTTGCTGGCCTCTTTGGGGCAACTGCATATTAGCATAATCCAGTTTTTGAAATTCCTTTTATGTTAAAATTGTTTCATTTAAAGGGTAATGATTTTTATTTTATCTTGATGAATGCCAAACATCGATTTATTTGACAATTACATGTCATCCTAGGTATACTGTATTTCTGTCTCATTTGGAATAACATGCTTCTTCAGGCTGTGGAGGAATGTTGCTCTGACTGAGGAGGATCTACAGGGATATCGACTCTTTCTTTGAAATCAGCGGGTCTTTACTAATTTCCGTCATGTATCTAGTCTTGCATGAAGGGCTGCACACTCAGTGATGAGCTGCTGCTGCTGCTGAATATCTAAAACATGAGCTGTCACCGGCTCTTATCCAGCTCAATAAATGGATTCCACAGTGTTTATAGAGTGGGTGTCTTCAGAGAGCTAAATGCAGGTTATAAGACAGGTAAAACAAATCTGCAAGTCATCGCTCAGACGGCTTCACCCTATCCCACATCACTGAATTATTCATCCTTGATGTACGTCTTTATCCCGAGTGAAAAATATTCCTGGACTGAAAGGTGAGCCTGTTAAATTCCTGTCCCGTCTGAAGATGTCCGTACAATTGTTGACATCAGAGAAAAAGAAGAAGAGTAAATTACTTTCTAATTTAATAGAGAAAAACCGCAGAGAGCGAGATTGAGACATTATTTCACGGCAAGTGATTTGTAGAGCCTGAAACAAAGTGGCCCTCACTTAAAAAAAGTGCAGTTTACTGACTTGTCTCCTGAGTTCTCAGCAGAATGATTAACAACACCACCGAACCTGAGAAATGTCACTGGGCTGCTGTCAGTATAAATGTGAGGGCAGAGGTGAGGTTAATGCAGGACGGTAATTTATCTTTTGGTTCTTCCCACCCATGGGACGTAAGAGGATGACTTGTGGTTATGAATGTGTCTGTAGAATACACCTTTACGCATGATCTGGTCTGTTTTGGCATTATTTCTAAAGATGAATTGGTGTTTGTGTGTGTGTGTGTGTGTGTGTGTGTGTGTGTGCATCTTCTTTATCTTATCAAATAATTGTTTCAAAATTTGAGACGTTGAAGATATTTATGTAATGCTAACAGAGGAGAAAGGGTGATAACGACTTTGTCAGTTAAATCCATGGAACAGTCTAGATATCTGGGAAACCAGCTCACTGAATATTCTAAAATACTACTCTACTTTTAAAATGTTGTGTTTTGCTAAATTGTTTGTATTCTATGCATGTAATTAGAAATTATCTGCATTTTATTTTCAACCTTAGTTAAGCTTATTTTTTATTCCAATTATAATTCTTGTGTTTATGCAATTGCTACTTTTGCTATCAAGTTTACATCATCTTTTTCTACATGGGTCTTTTGGCCTTTTTAGCACTTGCTTCTTTGTTGTAAAGCAGATGGAGCTGCATTGTTTTTTTGTGTGACTGGTGCTGCATGACTAAAGCTGTTCTTTCTCTCCTTCCTCTTATCGTTATTGTTATGACTTCAAAAGTCTAAGGTAGCTAATTATTTGTTATTTTTCATTATTTGGAATTCTGGACTTTTGTTTTAGAGCTGTACTGCAGATTTACTGTTGAAGCACTTGTTATTATCTTACGCACACAACACACACACATACACACATATTATTATTATTTCTCGAAAAAAAAAAATTGAGATTGTTGACTTTTAAATTGTGTATTTAGAGGAAATATTCACCTTCTCCTCCTTTGAATATAGTCAGCAAAAGCAAAGCAAAAATTGTAAATGGTGGCTATCATCACATGTGGATGAGAAACCAAAACTAGACGTAACATATGAGTTTTTGATCAAGCTTCAGTCTCTGCAGGAGAGTAACTCAATTTCCCCAGTGCACACACATCATTATTATGGGTATTCACTGGTCAGTTTTACACCACGAAACATATGTTGCCTTAATTCTGTTGTTTTACAGTGTAAGATTTATGGCACAGTAGGTGGAAGCTTCCCAGAAACATCATCTGATAAAAGCCTGAATGTGTAAATATGTGCAGCCAGCTGTCTGCCTCCTGCCTCGATGTCTCTGAGGGGTTTATATCTGGGAAAGTGTGCAGCGCTTTTAGACCACCAGTCATGCAAATCTTGGTTGTCATAATTATATCAACATTTGTGAAAACAAGGTCTAACTATTAGTCTTTAAGTAAGAACTGCAAAGATTGGTCAATTAATCAAAATTCAAATGAAAATAATTAAAGAATTTTAAAGACAAATTTATGTTAAATTATATATTTTAAATCATTTTGTAATATAGTAATTTATGAAATACATTCAGGTCCCATCTATTAAAACATTGAACTCTTTTTGTCTTTTCATCATTACAATAATTTAAGAGTCTTCTGGATTTTGATATGGAGGTTGAACAAAATATGAAGATGTCACTTTTAGGCTCACCTATTTTAACTTTCTTTTTTTTAAAAACATTTATAGACTCAACAACTCGATCAATAATGAAGATTATTCAATAATGAACAGATTTAATTGTAACATTAAAATTTAACAACAACACTTCAGCATATCGCCAAAGTGAATTTATTAAATGGAATTTTGATGTGAAGAATTGTGTTGCATTTGTATTAATTTTATCCATATCTTTTAATGTTTTAATAGTTAAAATATACTGCACAGGTCGTCTGCGGTTTGTAGCACCTGATGTGGTACATGGAGATTAATTGTAAGACAACTTTTAATATTCAGATTTCTATAATGAACAGAGAAAAATATACAGCAATTATCATTTAGTTGCAGGAAACTACATTTTTGATTTAACTTTTGATAATATACAAGACAATATAAAAGTGTTTGCATTTTAAAGGTATGGCTCTTTACTCTGGGCGTCCTGAAATTGTTACATGTCGCGTTTAACAGTCAGGCCATTGACATTATACATGTGACTATTTGCTCTGTACAGTACTGTTCATCTATTAAAAGACAGTAAAGGAGTCAGATTTCCCCCCAAAAAGTCCATTTTAATCACCTCACTTGGGCCAGATTTTAATGAGGCAATAAAAAAATTATAAAATTGCAAGTAAACAGTGAACAACATAATAAATATGCACAAGACAATACACATTCACCGGTAAAACAAAGCCAAAGTTTAGCACGTGTGTTGACTTTGTCTGAGATCTGTTGCTGTTGAGCCTCTGTCAGCCACAAAATTTTGAAGGATAACGATATAAGATTGTGGTTTAATACAAGTGTAAATTTTATTAATGGACTGTGACTTAGTGTGTGTTTTTAGTCAGCCCTAGCCTGACATATCCTTTGTTTTCGTTGAAGCTGGCTTGTAGCGTGTGTTTGCGTGTGTGTCAGTGAGGATCATGCATCGGTCTGATTCAGGGAGCCGGCAGACAAAGCAGGAAGCTACGCTGAAGATGAACACACAGTGTCTGGATTACAAGTGTTTTGTTTAAGAAAAGTTTGAAAAGTTGCTTTTGTCTACAATTGTACTCTATTTGTGTGTGTGTGTGTGTGTGTGTGTGTGTGTGTGTGTGTGTGTGTGTGTGTGTGTGTGTGTGTGTAATCGGATTATTTGTGGTTAAGGCGCATAAAGGACTTTCATTTCTTTCAATCTATGTTGAAGGATCATGAAAATACTGCGCTTGGTCACGGTGGTTTTTTCTGGAATCACACTGCAACCCTTTTGATGGATTCTTTGTACTGATTTATTTGACGTTATTTTTATCTTCTCATCTTATCATGTATGTATGAACATAAGTTGTTCCTATAGACATGTGTATTGTATTATGTCTATTTAATTGTTTTTTTCACTTCTGCAAAAGAGATTTTGAACCTCAATGAGGTTTTTGCATGGAAAAATAAATAAACCAAGTACAGTTACCAGACATATTTTGATACGTTCTACTTGTTATGACTATAACAAGTCATTAGTCGCCATTAGAGCATTACTTCGAACAGGGCTTTGCTTGATTTGCAATCATTAACAATATTCTCTCTTTATATTGTATTATACTATGTGTTATAACCGCTTATTTCAGTGTGGAAGTGTGGAGTGTGGAAAGGCCTCCCACATCAGAATCTGGTAACTGTAATTATTTTGCAGTTAACTCAATTCGTCAGATATTTTCTTTTTTAACTGACTGTGTGTAACAGCCTTGAAGCAGGTAACATGATCAAAGAAACCCACTAAAAATCATTTCATGAGCTTAACAGGTCACGCATTTGATTGTTCAGGGAATAGAAAGATGTGTGTGTCTGTATACATATATGTATATATTTATGTATATGTATATATGCAAATATACCTTTATGTTAATCAAGTTATTCATTCATTTTATCTTTTTTCTTTTTTCTCTTTCTCTGAGGTGTATTTATTTATATTATGGTATCCTTATATTGATTGACTTTAAAGGTAGGAAGTTGTTTATTAAAAATATTATTTATCTGTATGGAAACAGTTTGATGATAAATTTCCATGACATTTTCACTTTACTTTCCATCAATGACCGAAGCTTGTTTTTTTAGTTATCCGGTTTTGCTTATTCTGGTATAGGTTGAAACAATCATTTAACTTCCAATACCACAGATCGTTGTTCTCTCCAAAATTTCCAGTGAGCATCTATCTATGTGAATATCACATCTCATAAATCGCTAATTAAACACCGTCGTACAGCTGTAAGTTTTGTTTTAAGCCAAAAGAAAAACAATTGCGACATAGCTTGGTGGAAGCAATCATTTGGATTTTAAGGGAAAAAGGTAGCTACTAAAACCTCTTATAACATAAATCTAAAATAAAACCAATTTCCAGATCCACACCTTCAGCCAAATCATTGAACTGGGACCAATTGTATTTTATTTCATTTCATTCTGTTTCATTGCATACCCCTCCGTGGGGAGAAAAAACAGAAAGTAAGAATTTAAAATAGAAAAGAGGGTACAGGCAAAACATTGAACTAAAATCCATGCAGAGACACAAAAGTCATTTGGAAATCAAAAACTGCTCAAGAGTTTCTCATAAATTTGACTTAAATTAAATAAAACGTTTGCATTTCTGGTACACATTAACTTTTGAAATTTACATTAAGGGACTTCTGATCACATCCTTTCTGTCTTCGGTTTAAAAAAAACCAAACAATTATTTGTGTTACAATTACGAGGATTGTCATCTAAAGTATCAGGATGGTTAGAACCCTTCATCTGGACAGTTCTGGACAGTGCGGGGGATGGTGGTAACTTTTAAGTCAAGGTTTTTTCTTTTTATTAGATGGATATATAGATAGATAGATGGAGACTTTATTTATACCCAAAGGGGAAATTTAGTCGTTACAGTAGCTCCAACAGACAGACATTTTAAAGGTGACAAGAACTTAAGACATACTATATGTCGTGTTGTGCTACATACAGGCCACCACATCAGAGACACAGCTCTTCAGCCTAACCTACTTCGGTCTGTCAGTCAGGTAGTTGGTGGTCCAGGCAGCCAGGTGGCGGTCAACGCCTGCCTCTTCCAGTTTCCCTCTCAGCCGTGGTGTTGAAATCACTGGAGAAGTCCAAAAAGATGACCCTAACAGTTGTCCAGGGTTCTCCAGATGAGAAGAATCTGTAAAGCTAGCAAATGACCGCTGTACAGCCACTCCATCCACTCCATCCACTCCATCCACTCCATCCACTCCATCCACTCCATCCACTCCATCCACTCCATCCACTCCATCCACACCATCCACCCAAATACCTGGCTGATAGGCAAACTGGAGTGGATCCTGGTGGGAGCTCACCAAGAGTCGAAGTGCAAAGGTCCAAAATTAGCTGTATTTTTAGATATTGAAATGAGTTTCCTTCTCTACAGTTTTTTTGAATTAGTTGACTATAAAAGTTGATAGCTGATTGTGCTTTGTGCTGTTCAAGCTCTTTACGTTATGTTTGCTCACAGTGGACCTATAATGTAATCATATCCCCGAAAAGTCGGGGATGTTATGGAATAGTCATCCCCACTACCGTCGCCACAGTTTGTTTGTGTGAACTGTTAATTCAAAAACTATTAAATGGATCATTTTCAAATCTTATACCAATATAGACCTACACGCCAAGAAAAACTGGACTGATTTTGGGAAAGGTGGGCTGTATATTTCCGAAAATAGGGCGAGCTTTATCTCCAAACAATTTCCTCCAGAAATTCTCATCTGTCCAATTGGGTGCCAATCTGGTGTAGTTCATATTTTACTCTCTAGGGGGAGTTTTTTTTCATGAAAAACACTGTTTTCTTTACATAACTCAAAAACTGTTTCATAGATAATTTTCTAATTGTATACAAACAATAATTGAATTCTTCTTCACACAAGCATGTAGTGTGAAGAAGAATTCATTGTCCAAACTAATTTATTTTGGTAAAGATCGATAGTATATAATTGACGCTAGGGGAGCTTTTCACAAAAAAAGTTTTAAAGCCATACATTATCAGGAATTGGTCAATTTTGTCAAAATTTGCTATATATGAATCGACTGAAGGAGATCTGTCTTGTAGAAAATTACTTTTTCAAGGGCTTATTTGAACAATGAATATCCCCTTGCTGTCGGGGACGACGGCATAGATGTAGTCAATTATTTCCTCTACGACCTGATCACTAGCTACAATGTGTGGTCGTACGTTTTCATATTTTCAACATGTCTAACATCACCTTACGTACGGCGTTCTTTCATCCATCCAAACAATGTTTTTGTCTTTGTTACATTCCAGATGAGGCGTTGCTGAAACACTTTGGGATCATGACTACATCGTCATGAGCTGGGGGGGCTGGTGAGTGAGACGTGACCACGGGCAGCTGCAGAGGAGGTGGCACCAGTGTGTTGTGATTTGCATTGATTTGTTCACAGTTAAATAAGAACTGTGGGTTTGCCTTTAGGAATTTGTTAATATGTTGTAAAAAGAGAATAAACTACACTGGTGGTAAGTAGTATCTCTATATTTGCATGCACCAACTGACTATAAAACCTGCAGGAGGTCGATAGTGTTGTTAATGTCCTGTTTTTTGTTCTTTGCTGCTTGTGGGCTACAAAATCTCCACAACCACTGAGGCGATGCTGAATCTGTTCAATTGTCAGCTGGCACTAAAAACTGATTGTTTAAAATCCTGAGCATTATTTTTTATTTGCAGTAACACAAAAATATTTATATATCGCAGAGAGAAAAATATGGGAAACCAGATGAACTCCTTACATAAACATTTTTTACATTTGAATTATTCAAACTTTTAGTTATTTATATACATAATCACTTTAACTGTGCTTTACCTTTTTATACTAAACTTAAAGCTTTATTTCTTAGATCTTGGTTATATTTGTGTGAACAAAAATAATAAACCAATATTTTTTTACAACCCTTCATATTGTCTGTGTCTGTTTGGTTTCATTTTGGCAAATCTTGCTAGATTGACAAAATAATCAAAGATTTTTTTCCTGAGTGTCACTTAAAAAAATCATTCTATGCATGCGATGTAAGAATAGAATAGACAGCACTTAAGTACTGCATTTATAATATTTTATCTGAAAAACGGAAACCTTGCAACAAATGCACAAAAAATGTTTTTTTTTTTTTTTTGTTATATTTCAATTTTCATTCATTTTTTAATGTATTGGTGTTAATTTGTATTCCATTCTTATTCATATATTTTTAAAGCTGTCAAATTGAAGCATGAGTATGATGGCGTGCTGCGTGGACGCGTGTAGCAAAATATGAAAATTTTGCTACACAAGCAACGGATAATTCTGGCGTCACAAAGGAAAGCAATCCTATGCCGTAATAAAACTCTTCAATCAAAACTGCCAAACTTTTGCATCACCAAGTTCCAGCGGATAATATCGCTATGACTGCCGAATATATTTGTCCTACGCCATTGGCTATCCTGGGTGTTATCAAAAATGTGAAATGGAAGAGCATTTAGTTTTGGCAAACATTTATGCACCAAATATGGACGACCCTGACTTTTTTCAAAACCTGTTTCTTACTCTATCCACATTCTCTGGCAGGTGAATAATACCAGGCGATTTTAGCTGTACATTGGATCCAGTAATGGATCCAAGACCTCTGGAGTCGACCAGTCTCATATTTTTTGTAGAGCGACAAGCTAGTATTTCATGCAAGAAATGAATCTGATAGACATCGGGAGGGATGATAATCCCAAGGATTTAAAGTATTGATACTACTCCAATGCACAGCAGTTATATTCACAAATTGATTTCTTTATGATCTAAGCAGATTTCAAATACAGTATTAAAGAATGCCCCTATGTTGCTATTCTAATTTCTGACCATTCTCCACATTCATTAGTAATTTAGAACTCGAAATTGGTGAGGCACACCACTATTTGAAGTTTGTCTCCTTTCTAGATGTGCAAATGCAATTCTTCTTTGAAACAAATACAAAAGAAACCTCAGCAAGTATGAGATGGGAAGCCTTCATGGTCTTTGTTAGGGGTCAAATAATCAGTTTTACCTGCTCTACAGCAACAGAGACAACAAAACACTGGAAAGAAGGATTCAAAGCCTGAGCTAAAAATGGGATACAAAAGATTGGAGATAGTTACAATCCTGACAGATATCTGATGTCTTTTGTAGAAATAGCTTAACATTTCAGTATTGCCCGCAATAACTTTTTTAAATATTTACAATTAAGAAGTTTTATTAGAACACAGGAAAGCCAATCATTGTCTATCCCTGCCCTGTCAAGAACAGAAGAGATAATGGTCGGGGATTGCCAAGGGAGGGGCTTAATCTACAAAACGCATAATCTTTTGGTAGAGGAATCATCAGAAACGTCTATAAAGTAGCTGGAGGCATGGGGAGAAGACCTGCAGGAGAAAATCACAGCTGAGGAGCTGGAGACGAGCTGTGCAGAGACCCAATCCCAAACCGTACACACACGACTTAAGTTACTGCAGTATAATTGGCTGATATGAAGCAATAAAACTCCAGATAAGCTTAAAACATTCAACAGTGCCTTACCAGATCTATGTTTTAAATGTAAAGAGGAAAAGGGTGCTCTCTTTCACTGTCCATGGAAATGCTTCTTTCCAGATAAGTTCTGGGAAGAAGTGAGAAAGCATATACAAGATATATTTTTGTTTGGCATATATCCAACTAACATAATTTAAGAAAGAAACTACAAATATTATTAGAAAATCTTTTTAGCCAAAACAGTCATTGCGTTATCTCGTACAATAGTGGGTAGTTCCAGGAATAGGTACGCGGATTTTCCCTTCGAAAAGATTACATACACTATTAGGGGTAAGCAAACAGGTTCTTTCATCTGTTACCCCATCATCTGTTTCTTAGACAAATAGGACTTGACCCACATGTTGGAAACCACTGGAGATGACTTGTGTTCTTGCTGATGAGAAGTAATTTAAAATATGTATAATATTGTAAACTCAAAAGTTTATTTCATTCAAACAATATCCTCAACCTATAATTTGATAAGGCATTTATTTATTCGTGTGTGTGTATATATACGGGTGATAAGGTGTTTTGTATGTGGATTTAATTTATCTTATCTTATTTTGTACTTTTTTTATTCAGTAATAGTATTTTTTCTTTTTTTCTTAGTAAGATAGTAAGAGTTTCATTTTGTAATTGGTTTCACTTATGGGGTGTTAAGCTGTCAAAAAATAAAGACACGGTAGGGAAAAAAACAATACAAGTTGAAGCATGGGATTTACTCTTTATTTTACATAACACTACATTTTTAGATCATACAGCTGACAACAATTTACCTAAAAAAAAATTTGATTTCACACCGTCCCTCAGAAGTTTCGCATTATTTCATTATCCGTAACCATTTATGCTGACTGGGCTCATGGGGGGTTGGAGCTTAGTTTATGTGGTTGAAAAAAAATGAAAACCTCACCAGCAAATACAGCTTTCAGATAAATATGGTGCAGCAAAAAAAATGTTAGGTCTGAAATGTAATAGAGTTGGGAAGAATAAAATAAAGATGTTCGGTGGGGAAGGCGGTTGTCTCCCAATCAGAGGATCGGAAGGATCCCTCAGGTAGCCGGTTCAAGCCCCAGCATGCTGTGGGTTCCTCCAGCAAGTTCGGTTCATCTGAACCCCACTGCTCCTTCAGGGATGGTTCCTCTGACAGTTACGTCAGAGGAGGCTGGGCATCAGCCCCCTGCATGAGAAAACAACATGGAAAGGTTTAGAACAGGGGGACTCACATACAAATATTAAAGGTCCACACATTTATTTTTCAACAAGTCAATGGTCCATTTATTGTAGTCAGTCAAGTCACAAGCCATAATACCGTTATATTCAAGGCATAATGTCCTTTTCATTCAAAAAACAAACAAAATACATACTAAAATAAAATAAAATGCCCTTTCCATTTTGACATAAATTCAAATAAATATTCTTTTCTGAATCTGATCGGAATTAGGCTGTCCATGTAAACCCACCTGTCACACGTTCAGCTAAGGCGTTCGCAGATAGGCCGCCTATTGAGGGCCGCTGGTTCAAAACCATGATTAAATAGATGACTGTTTTATTTGTTTAATCATGCAGTCTTACCATCAAGCAAGGGGGAAAGACACCAAACAAGACAAAATGCCTGTGAAAAAGACACAAACTAAGTATTGAAGAGGGGAGGTACATTTGTCGGCCCAAAAAGCCCGGCATGGTTCTCATTAAATCAGGTTGCATTAAGGACAATACCTGCAAAATACCTAATGTTTTTACAGCAGCTATAGAAATAAATCTTTAGGCCTGCCGTGGTTTAGCATTATACATTGCTGCAAAAATGTGGAACTGAGGATGTGTCACTTCTGATAACCAGGGACAACACTGTCTGAATCTAGATGTTTTTTTTTACATTTTATTAATTATTGACAAGACCATGTCACTTTTTTGCATATTTTCTACTTTTTAAATTGTATCTGCTAGTAGTTAGTTTATTTTGTTCTGGCCTTCTGTTCTGCTGCCCCTTCTCTGTGGAATGCCCTCCCAGACCATCTCAGGGCTCCACAGACGACTCATTTAAAAAAGGACTTAAAACTTTCCTTTTTAGCAGAACTTTAATTAACATTGCTGCTTTTTGGTCGGGTTTTTATATAGTTATTATTTTATTTTTTTATTGATGCTTTTATCTGCTTTTACTTTTATCACTTTGAGATTTGATCCAAATTTAAAGTGCCTTATAAATTAAATGTATTATTATTATTATTATTATTACTGATATATTTATCAAATGGGTGATTGAGACAACTCTTATTTTTTCCTTAAGTGATGCTAATTTAGAGATGGGAAAAATAAGTGGCTTGGTAGTTCAGTACAATTAAAATGCGTACAGTTTGATAGAATATATTAAAGTCCTATTTAAACTGTAGAGCTGAAAATGACATGAAAATGATAGGTTAAGTAAATGTAGCTTTTCTATTTCCAGTTAGGCAGGAGGTAACATCCTTCCTTGTTTTTTTTTAAATAGCTTCATGAATTTATTAATAAGAACTTAAATGTAAGACAATCACAGGCCTAAGCGAAGGTGATATGAGGGCAGAAGACTTCTCCTCAGTTAAATGCTTCTAGTAAAAAATCTTCATAAGTCATCGCTGTCAGCAGTTACTAGAGCTGTCTCCATCATCACATCTCAAAATATTAAAATATATTTCATTTTTTTTCAAAGAAAATCAAGGTATTAAATATGTGCAGCGCCCAGTATCAGAGATGAATATTGATACATAAAGAATATGATAAATCGAACCTGTGTGGTAAATGTTTTTTCTCTTTATCAACAAAAAGTCGAGGATATTATGTTGGCATTATCTCTGCCGCGGATCCTTTGTGTGAAAACAAAGGGTCAAAAACTATGTCATGGATCACTTTCAACTTTTATACCCTCGTAGAGAAGTGTGCGAGGAAGAACAAGAGAGATTTTGGGAAAGGCCTATTATATATTTTGACAATAGGGCAACAGAGCTTTATATCCAAAGGTTTCAGGCCATAAGTTATAAACTGTTGGTCCGATTTAGTGCAGATTTGGTGCATATTTATCAACTCATATCAGTGGGATTGTTTGAACAACACAGGGTATCGGGGGCTTTTAGGGGACACAAGTGTAGGCTTAGATTGAAAATACATCTGCTTCTGGGATTCTTGTTGAGGAATGTCTTTTTTATTTACAATCCCACAACAAATATCAAATTTAAAACTTTGCTTAAAATAAAACTCTCTGATGAAGGAGCATTTCAACAAAAACACACTGATAAATATTTGAGGACTTAGCCACAGACTTATGTAGTAAACTTGAAATCAGCACCCCCTTTCAACCAACCTTGGCAGTTGAGCTTTGGCTTAACGGTAACATTTGTAAGAAAATAGATATCACTCACTCAGTTGGTTAAAAATGAATGTATAGGCAAGGTTATATGAATTAAATGGTCTCTGACACCTGTCTCCACCCAATGGATCCAAAGGGTAAACGCTAGAAAAGGACTGCTGTTAAATTTGTTGATTAAAAGCAAATCATGAATATAAAAAAACAAAACAGATTGACTTATTTGTGGAACCAAAAAACAAGCAAGCATTCTGTTTCAGGTGTCCCCGGCATATAATCACCACCATAAATTAACGAACAAGCTTTGAAGGGATGATGCTGCTCTTTAGCTTTGCTGGGTATTCCGGAAGAATATGTCCGTGGCTTTTATTTGATATGGGCGTTTAAACAGACCTGATGTGAAAAGCGAGACTCGTAACTAGAAAAGAATTTGACATTTAGATGAAGTCAGTTGGAAACATACAAGAGACCAATTTAAAAGCTGTTTGAATGTCATTGAATCTCATCAGAGTGAAGGTCCAATTCACCACAAACATATCTTGTACGACTTGTACGAATTCCTCCAGCCGTTTGCAATGCTGTGGGATCTGAAGTTGGTTTCAAGAGCTATAAATACAAATTAGACCTACGCTGTCCTCCCCGACAGGAAGGGTATTGCGCAGAAAAGTCCCAAATCCCCTTCGTTGTACAAGTTGCCCCCCCCCCCCCCCCCCCAATTAAATGTGAAGTTATTTCCATTATATATTTTGTTGAGAAAAAAAAAACCTCCCCGAATTGAATATAATACGAATAATTAAAACATGTTTTAAAGTAAAATATGTATTCAAGATAAATCTCCTCAAATCGATTCATATGCACCAAATCTGGACTAAATCAGACCAAGGGATGAGAAATTGTTCTGGAGAACTTTTGAAGATTAACCTCCTCCTATTGTCAGAAATATATAAACAATCCCCTCCCAAAAATACCGTTCTTCCTCACACTAAGGTCTATGTGAATTGCTAGGTCTCAGGAGGATAACATTTTAAAATAATCCATGAAATATTTCTCGATTAGTGTACAGTAAACAGTGTTTTCATGAAAAAGCTCCACCTAGTGAATATGATATGAACTTTTCAAAGTAAAACAACATATACAAGATGGATCTCTTGGGTCTATTCATTTGCACCGGATTTGGACTTAATGGGACGTTATAACGGTTAGGATGTTATATCCTAAAAACTTTGTTCTTTGTAAAAAAGCCCCCTCTAGTGAGTAAAATATGAATTATTCAAGTAAAACAAAACACAGACAAAATAGATCTCTTCGAGTCGATTCCATATGTCAAAAAATTTCAAATCAGACTAAAGCTTTAAAAAGTTATTGCCCAAAAACTTTTGGCGATGAAGCTCCCCCTAGTGTCAGAAATATTCGATTGATCCCTCATGAAATCCATCCAGTTCTTCATCGCACCAAGGTCAATGTCGGTATAAAATCTCCATCTCATAAACACGAAAGATTTGCAACGGAAGCAGTGACGATCCATAATATCCACAACTTTTGAATGATATAATTATGCACATAGTGTACAAATAAAAACAGCTGTAGGAGTTACGCATGCGATATGACCAAAATCTGATATTTCAATATGACTAATTTCATATCAGTATTGCAATAAATATCAAGATATTTCAAGATTTATTTCCAACTAAATATCACGGAAAAAATATTATAACATCTTAACATCTATAACATCTTACAATTACTTCAGTTATGTACTGTAAAAATCAAAGGTACTTAATGATTAGGTATATTATTATTATTTTCTTTGATTATATAGTACCTTTGTGCACATTTTAATTGACACTAATAACAAAAATATTCAAGTATAAACTATACAAAGGCAAACAAAAAACACATGATTTTTGCATCAGTAGTAGGAGGTTGGTTTGGTTTGAGTCTGTTAACTGTTTCCCACAGAATGACAGAGTAGGAGTTGCAGGCACACTCGTTGTTTACACACCAACTACTTTAATCTGCTTGTTTTTCTTTTCCCCTCACACATACAAAACTCTACATGTCGGCTGTGCAATACACTGCCAGCCCCCTCCCGTCTCTTTGTGTTTCTCCCTCCCTGTGTTTCTCCCTCCCTGTGTTTCTCCCTCCCTGTGTTTCTCCCTCCCTGTGTCTGCTCTCTTGACTCTGATAATGGCGTAAACTCATATTAAACTGGAGACATTGCAGCACAATCGGCACATTTGTCTCGGTTTACCTTTCATGTCATTAAAGGATTGACATCTCTAAGAGCTGCCACTGTCTCTGTTTCATAATGCTTCCCATAATAGCGCTGCACAGAGTATGAACTGTAGAGCATAATCTGAAACTAGGCCTACACAGTCCTCCCCAACAGCTAAAGTAAATCCCGGAGAAGCCCCCAATCCCCTGTGTCGTACAAGCAATCCCTCCTTGACGATTGAACTCCTCAAATTGAATGTTAAATTGTGTCCAAAAAACTTTTTTGTAAGAAAATTCCTGCTTGTAAGTAAAAGATATCAACTCTTAGAGTAAAATATGATATACAAGATAGGTCTCCTGGAGTCAATTCTCATCCAGCAAATTTGGACTACATCGGACCAACAGATTTGGTCCGATTAATGAATTTATGGCCCGAAAACGTAGGAAGCTGAAGCTCCCCCTATTATCCCTTTCTTTATGGAGATATACATATTCAGATATCCATGGTAAAAAATAAATATCACTATATTGCGCAGTCCAAGTTAGGCATGATTTTCTCCTCTACTCTATTTTAAAATCATTCCATGAACTAAATTTTAAGAACTTTAAACTAAGGGAATCACTCAGTACATTCCACGTCCCTCCACCTTGGCTTTATTATCCCAGGCTAAACTTTACAAAAAAGGAATAGAAATGTTGCTAAGAGAAATTATTTATGGATGGTGGTCTTCATTACCATCTATATAGTTTGCAAGCATTGACCAGCTTGCAAACTTCCTTTGTACATTATCTTGGAATAACTGGATTGTCTGAAATTAATTTGCAGACGCTCTTGGGGCTGTTGTTTTTAAATCTCAATTTAAGGCTCCTTTTTATTCATTGGTTTTTAATCCAGGATGAGTTGTTGGACATTTCATTCTTTCTGGTCTTACTGCTTTCCTTTGATGTAAACATCATGTGTTTTAATCATGTGTCTATGTTTTTATCGACTGTACAGCACTTTAGACAACTCTGTTGTTTTTTAAATGTGCTTATAAATAAAGTTGAGTTGAGTTGAGTTGATAATTTGTCATTGGTGTGTTTAGCTGGAGACATAAGATGATAAGAGAAAGGTGTTCATCAAGATGGGCTTTATTTGTCAGTTGTTTTTCTTCATTGTGCCGACTGCTACAGGAAACTCCTGTATTTTTCACTTCTTATTGTACATGACGCAACTAAACTTTACAAGGTTTTTTTTTCCTTTGGTACTTCCCCAAAGGTACTTCCCACTGCTGATGGCTCAGCAGTTGTGTCAAGCTGAGTGCTAATTTTTCCTTGCAACCCTACGTAGTTCCTAAACCTGAATCTTATTTTCAGAACCATACATGCATTTTTTTTCTTATGGACTGAGTGGGTGGGTAGTTGGTGGGCCGATGCTGGATTGTCACAACTATTGCTATGTAGGACTTTATTTTATATTATTATAATAAAATAATAATATATTTTATTATAGTGTGAGGAAGAACTGAATTGATTTTGTGAGAGGTCAGTTATATATTTCATACACCAGGGGAGCTCAATCTCCAAGATTTTTGGACCAAAATTTCTCAACCATTGGTCCGATTTGGTCTAAATATGGTGCAACTTCTTTGAGGAGATCAAACTTTTATATACAAATCATATTTATACCCGTTTACGAAAGAACGTTGTTTTTTGCACATTGTTTCCTTACTGCTGATCTAAGTTTTTCCAAATTTCGTGAATAAGCATCGACATGTAAATGTCATGTATGAATTTTGTAATCCATCTTTTACCATAAGGGGGAGCTTTAATTAAAAAAATGAAATTTGCCTCTTTGCTGCGCTCTCTAGTACTTTGTCTGTTTTTGTTTATTTGTCCCGTTTACAGTGATCCCTCTGTGATCACATACTCCAGAGAGGAACTTTTAAACATCCGCCAATCAACTGGGAATACTTTTTCACAATTCCCCGAACAATTGGTAAACCTGTGTCAACTTCTAGTTGGAGGAGCAGCAGCTCTCTCTTGGGACCTACCGGAGACATCGGAGGGGGAACCGAGCCGGTGACCTTGTTAAACTGCATCAGCATGGATTCCGAACGGTACTCCCCCCAATTCACCTTGCGAATGTCCGCTCTATGGTAAATTAGATGGACGAGCTGCTGCTGCTCAATTCAACCAACTCGGACTTTCGCAGATCCGCCGCCCTGTGCTTCGCTGAAACCTGGTTCAGTGAACACATCCCGGATAACGCACTTTTTAAATCTCAATTTAAGGCTCATTTTTACTCCTTGGCTTTTAATCCAGGATGAGTTGTTGGACATTTCAGTCTTTCTGGTCTTACTGCTTTCCTTTGATGTAAACATCATGTGTTTTAATCATGTGTCTATGTTTTTATCGACTGTACAGCACTTTAGACAACTCTGTTGTTTTTTAAATGTGCTTATAAATAAAGTTGAGTTGAGTTGAGTTGATAATTTCTCGTTGGTGTGTTTAGCTGGAGACATAAGATGATAAGAGAAAGGTGTTCATCAAGATGGGCTTTATGTGTCAGTTGTTTTTCTTCATTGTGCCGACTGCTACAGGAAACTCCTGTATTTTTCACTTCTTATTGTAAATGACGCAACTAAACTTTACAAGGTTTTTTTACCTTTGGTACTTCCTCAAAGGTACTTCCCACTGCTGATGGCTCATCAGTTGTGTCAAGCTGAGTGCTAATTTTTCCTTGTAACCCTACGTAGTTCCTAAACCTGAATCTTATTTTCAGAACCATACATGCATTTTTTTTCTTATGGACTGAATGGGTGGGTAGTTGGTGGGCCGATGCTGGATTGTCACAACAATTACTATTTACTCAGTTTTAAAAGGCCTTTCACATTATTATATTCATTCATTATCATCGTTTATCCTGTTCAGGGTCGCGGGTCCTGGGGGCTATGCCAGCTGACACCGGACGAGCGAAGAGGTACACCCTGGACGAGTCTCCACTTCATCACAGGGCCGACGCACTGAGTCATACAACCACTCACAAGCACTCCTATGGACAATTTAGTGTCACCAATTCACCAATATTACATGTTTTTGGACTGTGGGAGGAAGCCGGAGTTTCCGGAGAGAACCCACGCAAACACGGGGATAACATGCAAACTCACACAGAAAGGCCGGCAGACGTGGATTCAAACCCGGTAAGGTCACCTCTTACTGTGACACAGCCACGCTAACCTCTGCGCCACCTTGCCGCCCTATTATTATATTATGTATATGAATTCCTGATCCTAATTATTTTTGATAACTGCAAATAGCTCGCAAAGTCATTCGAATCACTTCCATTATCCTATATGAAGCAGTAGGATCAAGCAGAAATATCCAGAGGTGATGGGTAGCGCACTACAAATGCTTCATTATTCTACATATTACATCCTGCAGTCATTGCTTTAGTATGTTATTTTATCCCAGAAAAATTGGGGAGATTATGGATATTATCGCAGATGCGGCAGACTTTATGTCAGTGCTACGACTGGAAAATGATTTCCCGGATCATCTTAAAATGTTATACCGTCATAAACCTTTGTGTGAGGAAGAACTGAATTGATTTTGTGAGAGGTCAGTTATATATTTCATACACTAGGGAAGCTCAATCTCCAAAGATTTTTGGACCAAAATTTCTCAACCATTGGTCTGATTTAGTCTAAATATGGTGCAACTTCTTGAGGAGATCAAAGTTTTATATAAAAATCATATTTATACCCATTTACGAAAAAACATTGTTTTTTGCACATTGTTTCCTTACTGCTGATCTGACTTTTTCCAAATTTTGTGAATAAGCATCGACTTATAAATGTCATGTATGACTTTTGTAATCCATATTTTACTCATAAGGGGGAGCTTTAATTAAAAAAATTAAATTTGCCTCTTTGCTGCGCTCTCTAGTACTTTGTCTGTTTTTGTTTATTTGTTTTTGTTTATTCGTCCCGTCTACAGTATGATCGCATACTCCAGAGAGGATCTTTTAAACATCCGCCAATCAACTGGGAATACTTTTTCACAATTCCCCGAACAATTGGTAAACCTGGGTCAACTTCTAGTTGGAAGAGCAGCAGCTCTGTGGGACCTACCGGAGACATCGGAGGGGGAACCGAGCCGGTGACCTCGTTAAACTGCATCAGCATGGATTCCGAACGGCACTCCCCCCAATTCACCTTGCAAATGTCCGCTCTATGGTAAATTAGATGGACGAGCTGCTGCTTCTCAATTCAACCAACTCTATACTCTATATTAATGAAGGTTGGTGCACGGATCTCACAGCGCTGAATAAATCATGCAGTCCTCATTTAGAAACTTTATTCATCAACTGCAAGCTGTTTTATTCTCCGCTGGAGTTTTCCTCCTTCATACTGGCTGGAGTTTACATTCCACCTCAGGCCTGCGTTAGTGAGGCGTTACAACACCTCGCTGACCAGATTTCTGATCTGAAGCATCAACATACATACTCTGTACTCATCATTTTTGGGGACTTTAACAGAGCAAACCTCAGCCACGAACTGCCAAAACAGACAACACATCACGTGTCCCACCAGGAACACTAACACACTGGACCACTGCTACACCACGTTAAAGGATGCATATCGCTCTGTCCCCTGTGCAGCTCTGGGACTCTCTGATCATTGTATGTACCATCTCATCCCGTCCTCATCCAACCTGCCCTCCATCCAGGACTTATAGTCTTCCAGAGTCAGGAAACGGACAGGAAAGATCACTGCAGACCCGTCACACCCCGGACACAACCTGTTTGAACTTCTCCCCTCTGGAAGGCGCTACAGAACACTGTTCGCCAAAACTACCAGACACAAGAACAGTTTCTACCCACAGGCCATCAACCTGACGAACAATCAAACCAGTGTCAGTGTTGTACAATAACCTGGTTCACCCCAATACACAATAAATACCTCCAACTGTCATTACTCTGACCTCATATATATTTATATATACATATTGATACATATATATTTAAATGTATATAGCCTGTACACAATAACATCTACATTTGTTTATACCTTTTATATTTGTTTATTGCCTTGTCCATTTAATTTAAAATTATTTACACAATGTTCCTACTGTGAGAGCTCAGTTAACCGGAGTCAAATTCCTTGTAGGCATATACATGGCCAATAAAACTGATTCTGATTCTGATACTGATTAAATCCTACATGGACAATAACAAATAGAAAAACAATCCCATCATGCACAACAGACGAAGACATAAATGTTAAGTCCTTGGGTTTCATGAAAAGTGCTATATGAATCTAAGTTATTATTATTATTATAAAACATGGTAAAATGGAAAAGAGAAGCTTGACCACAAAGAAAAGGTGTGGTTTCAAATATGTTCTTTATACACTTTGTTTTTCTCTACTTCTCTACTCATTCTTTTCCTGTGCAATGGTAGGAGTAACAATGAACTTCCTAATCCCTAAAATTGGTTTCAAATTAATGTTAAATTAGGTTTGGTGAAATGCCCTTTAGAAGGCTTCTTTTTAGTTTTAATAATTTGAATACATGTCAGAGCCTATATTTTTATGACTTTTGGTTGAGTAAAGAAGTTGAAGGAGAACTCCTACTACTTTTACCAGGGTATTTTTTACACAACAATATCTGTACTTCTACTTGACTAAAGAATGTGTGTACCTCTTGAAATCTCATACTTCTATTCCGATTTTAACTGCTTTGACTTATTCTCCTTGTTAATGTCATCTGGTTCCACTTATTCTCGAATGATTATAGAATTAAATTAGTCACCAACTTTTTATCTCCAGAGGCGCTTAACTTGCCACAAGATGTGGCCCACAATGTGGGCACATACTGTTTTGTTTCGACAAACGAAAAAGGAACCCAATAGCGTGGAGGGAGGTTCTCACAGATTTGTCAGATTGTAGGGCTTAGGGTTTGGTAGTGGAGTGGCCCACTAATACTACAACAAACATACATGAATTTAGCTGAACTAAGCAAATCTGTCTGGATCTGAGTCTGCAGCTTATCCACACACAGAACCTTTCCACTGGTTAGCCTCTTGACAAGCTGGACTTAGGGGGCCTGTTCTAACATGATGGTTTACATTTAAACAAGAAAGGAACAGGGAAGCTGATCCAGAATATTAACTTAATTGCTCTTCACACTGATTTCCTTATTGCTGCCAGTTGTTCCTGACAGGAATTAACTAAGGCATTCTGAGACAGATCCGTTGTGAGACAGGTATAAGAGAAAAAAATCTGATGTCTGTTAAGACCACTTCTTCTTCTTCTATAAACATGGCCACCTTACCGCCTTACTCTTTGCCCAGGGCAGTTCCATGTCATCACAGCTCAGCAGTGTTCGATTTATTGAACATCAGACCTCTGCCAAGTAAGTCACTTTTCTGTCATGAATTCTATTGCTTTGAAGGAGCTAGATTTCCTTTTGCTCACTGAGACTTGACTAACTAGGGGGAACTTTTTTGCAGCAGTAAATACTATCTTTTTGTTTGTTAGAGGACAGGATGGACACTCAGTAGTATGTTATATTTGCCAAGGCTTAACTGTTCCCTTTAATGAAATCAAATTTCAACAAGATATCTATCCTCAAAATCGAGTTACTCCGTCTTAGTAAATAAAAGAGGTAAATTAGGGATTTATCAAAGATTTATCAGATTTATCAAAAATTAAACTTTCCATTTTTGGCTTATGAACTAAGCATCCACCAAGTCTCATAGCAATACCTCAATCAGATAAGACAGAGAATTAAGAAGTGATGAATGATTCATTACAACAGATGATGTGTGATAATGAATCGATTAGAAAGTCTTTGCTGTCATATTTGACGACTGAAGCTGATGGTGATGGGATGGACATGCAGGTGTGACACAGTGGAGGGATGGATGAGGCTACCTGAATGAATGCTGCTGGTATCAATTATTCCCCAGACTGTGAAGCAGGTATTTAAGACTGAATAGAGTGGTATCAGCAGTAACTGTGGCCTGAGTGTGCTAGAGGAAAGTCTTTCTGACGGAACTTACGCTAGCGCTCCATATCAAGTAGTTCATTATTGAGAAAAATGATGGGAAAAAAGGCTTAGTATGCTAAAGGAAATGAAAGAAATACATGGTTCCAGCGCCTCATCCAGAACCACTTTAACCACATGTTCATCCAGTTTCATGATAATCCGTTATTAAAATTATTTCTGTCATTTAAACAGACAGGATAGCCATGCAATGTTAAAAGAGATCTTGAATGTAGACTCCAAAATATAATGGGTTCCTCCCAGCCATATGCCCAACCCTCCAACCAAGGTTACCTCCTTGACAGGGATAATAATAACTGAACCAGATTACGGTACTCATCACAAAGATGCTGAAATGAACTCTCAAAAAAACAAATAACCTGGTGGGTGATTTTTATTGACACTCTCATGGTAACTATTACAAATCAAACTCAAACATAGAATGGCCAAAGAAACACTCTGATGTTATTATTCCTCTGAAGAAGTTATACTTAAAATGTGTTTGCTTTCACATGTGTGTCTGTGTGTGTGTTTAATTTTTGCAGCCCTTCTGGCTGTTCTGCACCGCCTGGGAATACGCCTGGACATGTCTAAGAGCAACCTTGCTACAGACACACTTCCTTCACGTTCACATAGACACACACACACACACACGCACGCACGCACACACACACACACACACACACACACACACACACACACACACACACACACACACACACACACACACACACACACACACACGCGCAGTCACATTTGAATGTACATGTTGCTGAGATACACATGCACACACACACTGAGGTTGAAGACAGCTGCTCAGCTGGTTTACAGCCCAGATAAGGCCATCCCAGTTTCGGCCTCCAACTGACACCATGGAGTCACTGTCCTGCCCAAGAAAACGACGCACGATCTGATATCGTCAGCTAAGTCTTGTACCTGGATCAGTGATAAATTTGTTTGTCCAGGATTCACATTACGCCCAACCATTTAGCAGCACTTCTGTATTGTGATGTCACTCACAGTGTGCAGTGCAGATAACCGCCCATGAGAAATAAAACCCTGCCCATTTCAAAGCCATTCAAGCAGGAACCGCTCATTTCACGATAATAATGCAGAATAGGAATATTTTCTTGGAATTTATATACATTTTTAGGTGGTGGGAATGACTAAATATGTCATCTGTCATCTGTCTGTCATATGTCAACTGTTAACTCCAGAATCGTTTAGTATTATTGATAAAATTAAACGTGTTGAATTGAAATATCTTCTAGTAATTAAAAGGCGCCATAGAAAAACACTATCAATAAAAAGAAAAAAAGGAAGCGAGCGTGAACAATCACTATTCACATTCATTCCTGCCTTGGTCCATTCAGCTCCTCAACAACAGCTCCATGGTCAGGTTCAGCAAACCACCACATGTGAAATACGTATTTCTGTGCTTTACATTTTCTGTGCTGTATACTATTACTCGTACAATACTCTGCTAAGCTATGTAATATTCAATCTTGCGACAGAGGTGCTTGTGTAATGTGTGTGAAAGTCATGTATGGAGTGTGTACAGTGATATTGGTTTCAGTGAAATCACAGCATGTATACTTGCTTGTATTTCTGTGAAATTGTAGTTGGACGGTGTCCGGAACCATTTTTACTTCCAGGACTATTAAATTATATCTTATCTTGTAAAAGCATGGAGTGGACGCACCTTCACAGTATATTCTTGTGCTTTAACCCAAAACATATAAACAAAATATGAGGAACTAAAAAAGGAGCACAAAAAAATTCCAGTGCGAGTTGACTCAACTCAGTTACATCATTTTATTTTGGCCTTGTCATGCCAACATGCGTGCTAATGTTTCGGCCTAGTGGGCATTCCTCAGCGCACAAAAGTTGACTGGAGATCAGACCTTTAATAGGGTGGTCATTTTGAGGTCACAAAAGATTTATATGAGCCGGATCGGCTTTTAGGTTTGATTGGAAGGTACCATGGCTTCGATCCAGAGGATCGAAGCCATGGTAATTGACAAAAAAAACCTGAACTCTCCTCGATTGATAAATGCAAAGAATTTGCCCAAATACAAAGTTGCTCACCATAACTATGCAGATGATGCTCTGTTAAACATAGCTGTCTCAACAACTCATTATGCTCAACTCTCTGCTTCTGTGCATTATTCAAATCAATGAATGGATGTGTCAAAACCTTCGCCCAACTAAACAAAGACAAATCAGAAATAAGCATTTTTGGTGCAAAGGAAGGAAGGATAGCAGTAATTGCTAAGTAAAAGCAGTAATTCTGAGATCTTCTGAGGTGTCATAATAACATTTCTTCATAATAATGATTCTAGTTTACAAAGCTCTTAATGCCCTAAAAACATCATAGACTTGTTTCCTTACTATGAACCATTTAAAACTCTCAGATCATCAGGGACCTGTCTGCTAAGCATTCCTTAAATTAAGACACAACAGAGTGAAGTGGCTTTAACTTACAATGAAACATATAACTGGAATATATTTCCGGAAGAACTTAGATGTGCCCAAACTCTAGCTTCTTATAAATACAAGCTGAAGCCTGTTTTGTTCACCTCTGCTTTAAACTGCTCCTAATGACATTCTGACTTTAAATGCATTGTGAATTTTTAAGTAATATTGTTTCGCACTGTTTATTCATTTTATCCTGATAATTTTTCTTATCAATCTTTGTTGTTTTATCTGTTTTCTTTGTTATTTTCTTTGTTTTCTATGCCAAGCACTTTGAATTACCTCAGTGAACGAAATGTGCTCTAAAATGAGATTTTCATTGCTTTGCTAATTGTTCAAAAACTTAAATTTGCAACAAGTTTTACATTTTCCAGGATAATTTCCCCCCATAAATACAACTTCTATACTTATTTCCATGAAACCTTCTGGAAATAGACACATGTAGGATTTCTGACCCATTGTGGAGTTGTGCCAAATATCAACACGGTAGCACCATATATTTTTTTCCAGGCCAATTAACAAAATATAAACCAATGGAAAATATGTTGAATTACTCCAAAATTGTTTATTCCAGAGCAAAAAGCAGTATATTGAGATTCTCCTTTCGCCCATAAGTCACATTGGTACAGGTTGTAGTATATAGTTTTATCATGAATACACACAGAGAGCATGGTCAAAGCTCAGAGCTACCAACAAGAGTCATGGTCAATCCATTCCTCAGGTTTCCTCCATTCCTCCCTCCCAGGTGTTTCTGTCTCTTCCCTGACTTGTCATCCTCTCTTCCCAGACACTGATTCTGGGTGTGGCTACACACACTTCTCTGCTTAAACCCATCTGCACACCTGAAGTTCAGGGGGGGGGCTCTAGCTCTTCGTAGTTTGCTTTCTTCACCAGGCAGAGGCGTGGCCTCTTTGGAAGTCAATAACAATCTCCTTGGTTTTATCCACGTTTAGAAGGAGGTTGTTATCAACGCACTAGTGGCCAGATGTCTGATCTCATTCCTGTAGTTTATCTTTTCGTTGTTGGAGATGAGACCCACCAGTTGTTTCGTCCGCAAAATCAAAAATGTGATTGATGCTGAAGGTTGGTTTGCAGTCATGGGTCAGCAGGGAGACAGACTCAAGGCTCTGCTGCATAATACTCCAGTAGCTACACTTGAGAGATTGTTTGGTGTTCCTGTGTTTTTGACTGAACCTGCCTAACCCTGCGCCTCCTTGTACTCCAGATCCACTTGCTGCATCCTGCTCTCCGTATGCCAGCTCTCTTGGTCAGTAAAGTCCAGCTCCTCACAGTTACCTGCTTCTCTCAGCCACACTGCCAAGCCAAATCTGACAATAGCCACTCCTTACTGAAGACTGCTGCTCATAACCAAAGACAATTTAAATTAAACTGTTGAAGACTTGTTGCTACCTTGTCTGAGTCTTGCTTCTGGGTCCAGGGAAACAAACCAGTCATAACAACAACCACATGTCACTCTAGAGTGACCATGGAAACGGGAAGTACTTGTAAAGGAAAAACAGAAACAAAGTTAATGTGGAACAATGTTTGAGGCTTCACTTACTCTCCTATATTTCCAATTTGCAAATGTTGGAGTTGCCTAAATTTCCCCTGTGGGAGACTAACTGTCAAATTCTATTATTATATTCAAAGGCTATTGAACTTTCACAACTGACTCCTGGGAGAAAAACAACCTTAATTGTGTGTTCAAATGCTGAAAGATTTTTACAGGTGCAAATAAATAATTGAGGGACTTTGAAAAGATATACAAATGAAATGAAAAACTTCTTTTGTGAAATCTATTTAAAAAAATGTTAATAAATGGAGACACAAATATATCTTGAATTGAAAAAATGCCTTGCTGCCAGTAGAATATTTTATTCAGTGTCTGGGTGATTATTTTTTTTATGTATATTTGGAGGTTACATTTTTCTTTTCAGAGGGAGCAATCAGAAAAACATCCAGAGGTGTTTTTATGCACACTGATATATACTCCAGAACAGTTTAAAGCACACTGATTGTTGACTCAACAGGGCTTTCATTATCAGAAACTAAATTGCTTGAATTGACAGTTCAGAGGAAGGGCCACCTAGTTGGAAAATGTTAAAAACCCGGTGAGTAAAACTTGCACAACAGATTTGAAAGGTTAGGAAGTTCAGAAATTAAGAATTAGAAAATAATTATAATAAATGAAGGCTGTTATACCTCATGAAAATATGATACAGATCTCCATTGTTATCTGATTAAAAAAAAAGAAAAGACAAGCATCGTCCACCACCTCAATCACCAGGTGCCACAGCCTCTGATTTAAAGGCCTCAGATGCAAAAACCTCATCAAAATTCAACCAAAAAGCGATTCTAAACAAGAAATGTTATGAAGATGTAACCATAAATGGACCACATGGAGCCACAAATAAACTATGGTCAGTGAACAAACTCTCCTAGACAGCCTAAGCGCTTCTTTTCCGTGCACAGTGTTTGGTTGGATTTGCAAATACACCTGGTAAAAAGTTAATAGTGAGCCAAAAGAGATGTAAAGAAAATGTAAAAATATGAATACATATATTTGTACATATAAATAACATCAATGCCTTTTTGTCTCACTTCAGCTAATCCATTCGGCCAGCAAGGATGTCCAAACATGAACATGGTACTATGAAAGATACCCTACATGCTTCACTCAAATGTTTCACATTTGATGAGCTGAGATCTGGATGTGATGAGATCTAATATGTTGACATTAATTCAATGAGGAGCAAATGGAAAAGAAAATCAGACATCGAGATAATGAGCAGAATTAATCAGATCAGACAAACCAATTAGACAACCAGGCATTCAGGCAAGTTCGTGGAAGTTTTGCTATGAGACACCAGAGCCCAGTTTAAAAACAAAAAAATGATGCTGAGGCTAATTTTCTACAATTCTCTAGACCATTGTGGGTGAGGATGAAGCTCAGCTGGGTCTAGTTACAACCCCCATTACATCTTAGAGTTTGGATATGGTACTTAATGTGCGTTATGTTGTGACCCAATACAGCCACAAGGGTTAGTATTTCCACCAGATGTAACAGCAAATAATTTATCCGATACTATTTATGTCAGGACTCGTGATTCTGAAAACCGCAGGAATTAGTTCGGTGCAAGGACTTTCATCAATTAATAGTTACAGTTGCCCCCCTGCAATTTAGGTTGTTTGTTTTTGTGCCTCTATTCATAAGAGGCATATCACTTTTTGTGTTATTGGACATAAATTGTCTTATGACCTGTAATAATGGGGCGACGGTGGTTCAGTTGGTAGAGCGGTTGTCCACTTTTCTGAAAGTCAGTGGTTCAATCCCTGGCCACTGCAGTCCACATGTCGAAGTGTCCTTGAGCAAGATACTGAACCCAAAGATGCTCCCAATGGCTGTTCCATTGGTGTGTGAATGATTGCGTGAAGGATTTCTGCTCATGATGAGCATGTGGTGCCTTACATGGCAGCCTCTGTGTGAATGTTAGTGTGAATGGGTGAATGCTGACTCACGTTGTAAAAGCGCTTTGAGTAGTCAAGTAGACTAGAAAAGCGCTGTATAAGTACAGTCCATTTACCATTTAATAGTTGATATGCAATAATTAGTCTGTCAGATAATCCACAATAGTCTCTGTGGAGATTGTGATTGAAAGACATCTGCCCCGGGCGGCCATAAAATAAATGCTCATTTGGATACAGGGCTCTGTACTCGGTTTGTGGTGGTGGTGGCGGATAATGTTGCTGAGACTGAAGAGAATGGTGAATCTGTGAAGACTGCACGGTGATGGGGAAGTGGAGGGTGCACATAAAAGCAACATAAAAGCACTAAAGATGCAGAGAGAATCATATTTAAAAAAAAAACAGCATTAAGTGCATTATAAATTAAATGTATTATTATTATTATTATTAAGATGATGGCTAACAATAGGGATGCGTCACCGGAGTGGTTTAAACAGCTGATATGTCAATCGTCAGCCCTTGACAAAGACAACAGAAACTTAAGACAAGCTTGCATAAGAGGTTTGAATGACAACATGATATGAGAATTAATTATGGCCTGAGTCATCAAAGTATTAGACTTACTGACTGAACTTTCACTATTGCATTTATTGGATTCAGGACTGTTAAATCATGTTGGTTTTTCTTACCCCTTCAGAAATGCAATTTTTAATGAAGATCTAGCTATGGTTCAGTTAGGAAGACCATCCCCTTACATACCTTGGCCACAGTTACTGCTCATGCTACTTTATTATTCTCACCTTTCACAAGTACTGCAAGTACATTTTTAAATATGGTCCTTGCCACCCATCTAGTTCTTTTCATACCGAGAAACAGTTAATGTGTAGGAGGAGTATGACTGGCTGAGCATATAGACATATTGCATCGAAGGAAAACTATTTTATAATAGATATTTGTATTTCCACAAGTCACAACCCCACTTTCCAATTGTTCTATTTTTTTTTTTTTTTTTGGAATAACACCCACATTCCCAACTCAAGGCCTGTCAGCAGACAAAGGGCCGGATTCAGTAGAATGAAACTGAAACAGAGAGTTTGATCACCAAGAAAACAGTCTTCATGCATATTCTACTTCTGGAAAATCATTTTACGAACTACATAGTTGCAAATAAGAATAGTGCAGAGAGTCCATCTGTCATACAGTTTCTCTGGAAAGTGTATTACACACATGCTCTAATACACAAACAAACACAAACACACACACATAGATACTGCACAATATGCTACAATGGTTTATTTTTAAAGTAGATTCAATTTACCTTGGTTGTATCGGGCAAACTATTTTCTTAATTCTATGTATGCAGTTTGAAAAATAGCTCATAAAAATGTGGATTCAAATAACTCAAATAACACATTTGAGATTGAAAGGACCCTTTAATTTTCAAATCACTTCCCAAGATTCACCTTTTCCGAATTTTACTGTTTTCTATGTACAACAACTTTGAGGACTTATGAAAAGCACTCTATGAATAAAATGTATTATTATCATTATTATTGTTATTATTATTATCATAATTAACATTGGAATAAAAATGAAAATCTAATTTCTTAAAATATCGTCCACCACTTCTACGTCTCCATACGTCGGGGGTAACAAAGTACAAATACAAGTACTTTCCCTGTTCTGTCAGTTGTGGGAAAAAGAAAATTGGTGGCTGTGGAAAGAAACACAAAAAAAAGCCCCTTCATTTGCAACTCATGTCAGGCTAAACAGGAAGAGTTAAGAGTTAGCTGTGGTTAAAATGGAGAAGCTCCTTGCTGTGCCTACACACGTGCATCCATCCCATCCCCACCCCCCACGCGCACACACTCTGGTAAGGGTGTTGTTGTGAGTCTCAGAACGTGCTGCCTTCTTGCTCAGACAACCCGGACATCAGACAGACATGTTGAAATGTGAAACTGCACAGTCATAGTCTGACGTTGTCCTCCATGATATCATCAGGAAATGTTGCAATGCTTATATATTTGAATACTTGTAACTGCTCTCTGTGAGTTTATTTGCTTACTTATTGGTTATTATTAAATGTAAAACTAACATATTACATACATATAAGACTTACATATAAAACTTACACCTGACTTTAACAGTGAAGCGTTGCAGAACTACCAGGTACATCTATGTTTTAAAGGAGAATGTGAAAATGACAAAAAACAAAAATACGCTGTTTCTGAAAAGGCAATTTCCAACCTGTATCATTAATCTACATCTTCGATTTTTCAAGCTTATTATCATTAATGAGCACAAAGTACAAATAGCAAAGATGTAATAATTGATTTCCTGCAGTAGTGTAACCTGAATGCTGCAATAGATATTAAATGTGATTAGATATGCTTTCAGTTTGACTCTGCCTATATAAAACCATAACATTATAGCCACTGAAGTCTGCAATGGATAATCTTGTAAGAGGGGCAGTGGTTGGGAAATATTTGGCAGCAACTGAACATCATTTCTCAAAAAATTATGTATTGGAGCAGGAAAAATTAGATAACATGAGGATATGTCCGACTTTGACATTGGCCAAATTGCGTTGGCTAAAAGACTAGGACAGAGTGTTTCCACGGCAGGCATTGTTGTGCGCTTCCAGTCTACGGTGGTTACTACTTATCAATCGCAGCAAATAAAACTCTAGCAGGTGGTTTTAATGTTATGGCTGATTTTGGACAATGGAATCATCTTGACATGTGGAGGTGCCCTCATTATTTAGGATTCAGCATTTGGAGAGAGAGCCTATGCGGAAGTCAAGTCTGAGAGTGAATACTGCTTACATAGACACAAAAGACATTTAGGATGACTAGATAGAAATTAAAAATAGAAAAGTGGGCAGACATCTGTAGAACATTACGAGAATGAGCAATAAAATACAAAGACTAATTTGCTGAAAGAAAGATAAATTATCTGTGAAAAAAACAACCTTTTTGACAATTTGAACCAAAACCTCCCTTTAAGTAGGATTCACTATGAAAGATGGTACAGGATTATAATATCATGAAACTTACAGATCTTTGTGGTGCTGGTTCCACATAGTATCACAGATCTGTGTTTTTTTCTCTCTAACCTCTGTATTAATGTATTGTTTATGTGTCTACAAAAGCAATTAATTATCACAATATTACCCATTTCCATCTTGTGTGCACAGTGAGCCTATGTTGCTTCTCCCCCTCAATATTTCTCTCTAAATACATCCACTAAAATCTTATGCAGTGTTTATATATCTGTACAAGAATAGCCCGGCCAATCACACCAGCCAACAGTGACAGGTTTGTTGAGTCTTTGTCCAATCGGCTTTGACATTCATATTAGGATGATGAGTCAAAGTGCAGTATTCAGATTGGCTGGAAGAGTTGTGAGTCACCAGGCAACAGTTCCTCATTGGTAGAAATGCCATCTACTGATAATAATCTCTCACAGTCAAATTGAGTGTGAAGAGGGAAAAAATAATGAAAGGAAAGAAATATCTTTTACCAATATTAACTCTTACACAGCAAATTATGACGGTATTTTAAAGCAGCTTCTAAATGTTTAAACTTCTAAATGAGTTCACGCTTTAAGAGAGCCACAAATGTCCCAAACAAGAGGTTTGATGGCTGTCTGTTGTGCAATCATGGTCTGATCTAATTTTATAAATAAAATACATACATATATATATGAATAGAGTTGAATATCAATGAATACAAAAATTAAGAAAATAAGAATACACTCTATGTACATTTAAAATATAGGAATAAAGTGCATGTAAATATAAAAAAAAGCGAAAGAGTCCGATCTCCAAAGGCATATATAAATATGAGTTAAAACGGTCCAGGTACAGATGGAAAATTTTTCAAACACATGTTGTTTAGTCAGTGGATGGATTATCAGATACACTCATGGTGTGTAATGAGGTATATGATTGTTTGGTTGCAGAGTTCTGGGTTTCAGTGACAACACAATCTCACAAGGATTTGTTTTACAGTCTGACTGCAGTCAGGACAAAGGACCTGCGGTAGCGCTCTGTCTTACACTGTGGGTGTCCCAGTCTAGCGCTGAAGGATCTACTCAGAGCTCCAACAGTCTCATGTCTCAGGGGGTGAGAGGTGCTGTCCAGGATGGATGTCAGCTTGGTGAACACACTTCTCTCACCCACCTCCTCTACAGAGGATATATCAGGATCTCAGGACTCAAAGTGCAAGGAAAAACTATTTTACATTGTGTCAAACGCTGCTGCTTAATGAGAGAAAAGGCTTCTTGTGCCTACCCAGCACCCACGCCACTCTGAGTGAGCACTCTGTTAATTATTCGAGAGAGATCCGTCTTATACATTAAGAAGGAGCTTTATTATTTATTGATGCAAATTTGTTGCACATGAATCAACTCAAGGAGAACTCTCTGGTATAAATCGTGTTTTACTTGTAATAGTTCATATTTTACTCAATAGGGGAGCCTTTTATAGAAAACACTGTTTTACGAACATAACCTCCTAACCGTCCCTCCAATTTCGTCCAAATTGAGTGTATATGAATCGACTGAAAGAGACATTTCTAGTATATATCATATTTTAGCCTTATTTTAATCTAATAGTTCTACTCACTTCTGGTATATTTTGTTCTTCAAAAAATGCTGTGTAGATGCCCTCACATTTAGTTGGATTGGTTCAATCCGGTTGTTGCTTGTACAACAAAGCGGATTGTGGACTTTTCTGGGATGTATATATATATATATGTGTGTATTTTGCTGTCGCGGACGACAGCATAAATGTAGTTACATTAGTGAGAAGAATTGCTGACTGTTTGACATTAACAACGAGCACAGAGAAGTAGGAAACAGGTGGGTTCAGCTTCACTTCCTATATAAACTCATGCTGTTTACGATAGGCTTTTTAATATTAGAAGGTATATTAGCTGAACTTACTTGAAATATTAAGATTCCATATCCTCCTTGTTGCCTTTACAGTGGGCATAAAGTTAAACTAAAGAAGGAAGAGCAGGAGTTTTGTGTTAAGACATTTTCTTTTTTTTAAAGTGAAAGCTTTAAATAAAGCATCACTAAAAGTCTTCAGATATTCACTCACATATGTATGCTCAATCTGCACACAGGTCCAGCTCTCATTTTGGTCTCTAATGGATCGCTTAAGACAACAGTTCTTGTGGTTCGCCATATGGGGAAGTAAATTAAATCATAATCTCCTTTTTTAATGTGCAAAATTCACATTTCGTGCAATCATCCGGGGGGATACTTTGTCCTGATATACAGTATGTCTGTTCTCCTGTTGAGACTACAGAGCAGGATAGATTGAGGGGTGGGGGCACTCAAGGACATGTTTGCTTTGTTCGAGTGAGGAGAAATCGCTCTCGCAGTTTTTATTTGTTGCTTTAAGGAGACTGAGAATGATTATTTCTAACAAAAAGCCTTCAGGTCAGTATTTTTTGCGCAAGTATTAACCCTATCTGATAAATCTGTAATCAGAAAGCACTGATGAAGCCATTGGGTGTTTTGAGGTTTCAACCACATCACATGACCTTCATTTGTCAACAGTGCAATTCTTGTTCTTGAGATAATATAGAAGTTTTCAAAAACATAAAAGTAATTAATTATCCATTATTGAGATTATTGTTACATGTGGGTCATTGGCAAAGAATAAAAAATAATATACACGTTACAAAATAAACATCTCTGTTTCGCAATAACTGGTATCCAGAGCAACCTATCGGCTCCATCTCTCCATTTGTGCTGTTAAGTTCCCTTAGCCCAGTATTTATATATAGTCCCTGACCCGCCCATCTTAACTTCACCTTTTTTTAACTTTGAGGCTACCACTATCCTAGAAGTATTCTACATTTCAGAATCCTATCGACACCGCCCTGCCAATGTCTAAGCTGCCCACTTTTCCCAAACACTGTTTCATCAGAGGATTCCAGTCACATGCTGAAGTTTGGTTTTGGACGAAGACTAAGTTCTCATCTATAGAGTCATCTAATGAGAGCTGCTTCGAGGCTCGTATCCCTCTACTTGGATTGAGTTTTGCTTTGAACTGTTGGTGCCTTTGTATTGAAACAATCAATGTAATTCACATCACATATCAATGATTATAATGTTATGTCTGTTTGGTGTAGTATAGAATAGTTGTATAGTATAAATATATGAATTTTGAGATAGCTAGTCTAAGTGATGTAATGCATTTACAAGAAAATAACTTAATATAACAAATTAAGTAATTGAGCAAGTCGTTTAATTATCAACCTTGATAGTTTATGTGATCCTTCCTAAAGACCTAAATCTGCTTTAGAAGAACCATGTCTACTCGACCTCAGCCTTGTACTGTATATTAACACTGTTTAAATAGCTTTAGTAATTCTGATTTTATCTCTATCATCATATCGGCTATTGCATGTATTCCACCGAACCTCATGCCTTCAATGTGACTCACTGTTATTGTTAGTTCAGTGGTGGATAATGACAACTATTTGAAGATTATTTTTGTTAATAATCTATTGAAGACTTATTATAGCAGCGGGTGAAATTTTCAAGCTTTCGTGGTTCTAAAGTCCTCTGCTAGACTGGATAGGGATGTTCAACACCTACAGAAAGTGAAACTAAGAACATTCACACTCAAGAAGAGAAATTCCTAGCATGAAAAAAAAATTCTGACTAATCATGACTCGTGATATTTGAGAATTGCAGTATGGACACTTGAGACCAAAAACGTCAATTTGCACCCCCTGCAAAGGTTAGAGATAAATTTTCCGTTAGGCTAAATAGACTGTATTACTCACCCCACTGACCTCAACACGATCCCTCCGTTCTAGCCACTCATACCGCCTCCTTCTTCCCCAGACTAAGCTCAACACCATTGGTGATCGGGCCTTCTGTTCCCTGCCCTCCCTGACCATCTGAGGGCTTCCACAGACGACTGAGACTTTCAAAAAAAGATTTAAAACTTTCCTTTGACAGAACCTATAACTTTTAATTTACATTTCTGCTTTTTGGTCATATTTTTGTACAATTATTAGTATATTTATTATGGACACTTTTAATTGCTTTTACGTTGTAGCACTTTGAGTTTGATCCAAATGTAAAGTGCGTTATAAATTAATTGTATTATTATTATTATTTTATCTCTTTGACTTGTGCACACAGCAGATCAAAGGTGGGGCTTAAAGTGTGGTGTGATTACCAGTAAGTATGGGAGGAACCAGGGAGGAAAGTACCTGAAGATTTTAGTTGAGCAAGGAGTGACGGCTGTGGGTCAATGAGTGTGTCTGCGTGAGTATCTGGTTGTGTGTGTGTTCTTGTGTATGTTTCTGTAGCTGGGTGTGTCTGTGCATGTGTGTGTGTGTGTGTATGCCTTGGTATGTATGAGTGTGTTTGTGTGTGTGTGTATGTGAGTAGGGGCGATTTAAGCTTGTGTGGCGTCCTGGGCAAACTCCCTTTGCAATGTAGCTTATTACTCTGTTTTAATTATTACTAATACCTTATCAATAAATATGACAAATTCTGCAGGCTGTGCTGAAATATCTACGTTGTGTTTTGGTCACCTTTACCTATAGCTTTGACGACTCTGGGCCTTGCCACGCCATTAAAAAAATACCCCCTATGACTGAGCTCAAGATCTGGTTAATACAGAAAACGTTAATGGCATTACCTAAGTTATGTTAGAGTTGTAATAATTGTGCTGCAGGCTACATGTAATACCATGCTGATGTGTAATTATGTCCAATATTTGGATCCCGTTGGTTATGCACACAACCTGTCATGCAGACATGATATGACAGGGAGGGAATTACACCCTTATGGTCAGATATGAAGACAGAGATGGGGCGACAGAGCGCATTATCTCCAACACCGACCAGCTTCGATAACCCTCATGTGGATGTTATAATTAATATGTAGTGCGATATGAATGATAAGAAATGAGAGAGAGAGAGAGAGAGAGAGAGAGAGAGAGAGAGAGAGAGAGAGAGAGAGAGAGAGAGAGAGGTACCTGGAGCAACAAAAAAACAATAATTTTTTGGGGGAAATATATATATATATATATATATATATATATATATATATATATATATATATATATATATATATTAATAAATATATATATATATAAATATATAAATATCTAATTTATTAATAGTGGATCTAATAGGGTGACAGAAAGACACAAACAATGACCTCTCCTCAATTTAATGTTTGCTAGGTTTGGTTCAGTGACAAATATGTTCCGTAACCCATTAGGAGACTTTATGATGTGTTTGACTGGACGGTGTGGTCAACATCAAAATAACCCCAAACGACACAGCCTATGATAATAATAAATAACAATATACTTTTATTGTTTTCATGTTTGCCTGATCTGTTAGCAAACCAGGCAAACAAGAAGCCAAGGTATTATATCAAAGCCAGATTTTCCATTTTACTAATGGAAACCCAAAACATCATTCATTCATTCATTATCAACCACTTATCCTGTTCAGGGTCGTAGGGGGCTGGAGCCTATCCCAGCAGGCATGGAGTGAGCGGCGGGGTACGCCCATGGATGTACCCAGGATGATGAGATTTTCCACATTAATTGGGAATCTCATTCTCCTCACTGCAGGAACTCTGCTCTACTAGACACATTCCAGCCTCTCCCACTCTGCCGGTTAAAGGATATAATGGCCAAAACAATATAATAAAAAATACTTTTCACTCAGGTTTCCGTCCACGTCACAGAACTGAATCTGCACACATTAAAGTGATTAATGACCTCTTGCAGATGATGCCGGCGATTGCTTGGTTTTCATTCTTTTGGATCTAAGCTCTGCTTTTGATACAGTAGGTCATGCAACCCTACTGGATGGCCTTGAAAAGTGGGTGGGCATTAGAGGGACTGCTTAAAATCCCCTCATGTTGTAATTAAGACATTTTTTTCTCGTGCTTAAGCTAAAGTGTCTGATTTTTGCAATGCGCCTCCGGTCGGAGTTCATGTTCTAAAATGTATTTTGTAACGTTTTCCCTTGGATTACTCATTGAAAGTAAAGTATTCCAGTGTTTACTACACATAGGCACTACTTGGACAGGTCGCCCAAGTTAATTAAGAACTGCACAGGTAGATGAAACCCAAATTGAATTTTGTTTTTTTTTGTAATTAAGAATTTTATTGGTTTTCTTGAAACAAAAAATAGAACTAAAAAACAAAAACCAAGCAGGTTAAAAAACAGACACAGAAATAAAATTATTTTTTTACATGATTCATGTGGTGAACATGGAAAAAATCAGATGTACAGCACAAATCAGTTGGTATACAGGATTAAGTTGATTAACTTTCCCATATCCCCTAAAGCTGTCCCATTGTTCTCCTACAATATCAATTTTTATTGTTTAATCTTCCCAGTATCTTTTCACATGCAGCAGTTCCCATCATTTGTTCCTTCCACAATTCTGAAAGTGGGAGTTTGGGACTCCTTCCAACTCCTGAGAATCAATCGAGCACAGGTTATTAACCAGTGTTTAATATTCTGAGTTCATATTTATTCGTCTGGGGTATTGCAGGATTGTCTCCGAGAAGATACAAGTTTGGTGATGTTGTATGTTCACACTCCAACCAGTCACCCATATATTTTAGAACCTCCCACCATAAAGGTAAAACCATGGGACATTCCCAAAAAGCGTGCAGGTATGTTCTTCACTCTGTTTTACGCTTCCAGCATGAATCTTCTTTGATTTTTCCCATTTGTTTGAGTCTTGTCGGGGTGTAATAATATCTATATAGTATTTTAAATTGGATAAATTAACCTCTAGCTTCCCTAATATGTTTACCGTTGTTAGAGAGAAAGAATTTCATTTACATTAAAAAAATGTTATCCAAGCAATGTGTGCAATTGTCATTTATTAATGCACACTAGTCTTGAATAGCCAAAGGATATGCACTTAAACCTGCGCACCAATGGGTACGGCCAGATGCTGCTGTTTAATTTGTTCCCTTTATTCTGCTTTCCCTACATGTTAGTGTTCGCTTTGGCAGATAGACAGTTCTTCAAATGACAGACAAAGGCTACTTGGTGCAGTCAGAATGTTTATTTCCTCACAACGATGTGGGAAAATAATATAGGGCTTGGTCAGTTAGCTTAATGCTAATATATAATAAAAATTGCTACAAACATGTTAACAGAGTTAGAATTGACGGTGAAACCATAATCAAACAATAAACACATATACACCAGTTCACTTTATATATAATTGTCAGTCAAGCTTGAGAAAGTGTTTGTTAATCAGATACTACTCTGAATATTTTTTCAATGATATACAAACAAAATACTGTTCTGACCAATTTCATAAAGTCAGAACACATACACAATGCCACCACTGCTTCATATATTTTGCCGATCTCGTGTCTGGACCCAGAGACTCTAACAGTTATTTATTGACAGCTATTTATTTAGAAATATGAAATAGAGTGAGCGTAAACGTAAGGTATTTATTTTGATTGAGTTATTTATGTTGACCTGAGATAGAACATGGTTATTCATTTGCAATAAATGGAGTAAGTGTTGAATTTTTGTTTACTTTTGTAATACTTTGGAGTACTTTTGGATTACAATAACATTGTCTTAAATTCTATGTACCAGTAGGAATTTTGCATTCGTATAAAAAGCCTTAATCCTACTCAAGTAGACCATTCTCTAGTTTTCTTATCTTGTATCAACTGGCTAAATGCATTTGATCAACCCTGAAATATATTTCAAGACTTGCTGTAAGGCAGGGGTGGGGAACCTTTTTCCTTTCTAAGGGCCATTTACATTTTTTATAAAATCCTTCAAATTCGTTCATAGCCAAAATAAATTGTTCAAACAAATCCTTACCTTTAGTAGTGCCGTACATGGCTTGCAAAGACAGTATTTTCTCCCTCGTGTCAAACTCAGCTATAATCCCACGCATAAAAATGGCTAGACTGGTGGTAGTTGTTATGTCCGTTGTCTCATCGCAGGCCAGAGAGAAAAACTGACACTTTTTACTTTGTCCGGTGTCGAGCAGCCCCGCAGCTGCAACAAGGCACTCCTGCACAAATTCACCTTCTGAATGAGGTTTCAGTTTCTTGGTGATAAGCTCTCTCACCACAAAACTAGCACACCTAACGTAGTTTTGGTCAGCATGTGTTACATTTTTCAGAACGCTGTTGTCCTTTCAGCTCGTCTAGTTTAGCATGTTTCGTGCCGTAAAGACGCTCTTGATAGGCTTTCTTCATCACTGCAAATACATCTCCACAAAGTAGGCAAACCGGCTTGCCTTTTATTTCCACAAAGAAATTATCTTGGTCTATTTACCTTGTATGTATTTATGATTCCCCTCGTAGGACGGGTCAAAAGGTCTCGCAGGGCCGTACCCCTGCTGTAGAGGATCAACATTTTAAAGAGCACGTAAGCACAAAAGCAGTATAATGTAGTTATCTAAAACAAAAATATATCATGCCCAGTTTTATCTTGACTTTTTTCTTTATTTCATAATTCAGCTTCATGCAAAAAAACGGTCTTCCTCACATCAACAAAAAATATTAAGAGTGTCAAATATCAACATGTACTATATTCTTATCAATCACTTATAGCAGCCCTCAAAGAAACACTGAGGAGAGAATGACCGACTTAAGAAAGAATCCTTTATTAGTCACATAGTCATACAGTACAACATAGTGAAATTACTTCTCTGCATTTGACCCATCCCTGAGGGAGCAGTGGGCAGCCCCTCGTGGAGCGCAGGATTCAGGGTCTTGCTCAAGAACCCTACGACAAGTAGACCCTGGTGGGATTCGAACCGGCTACCTTCCGATCTTCTGATTGGGAGACGACCTCTACCCACTGAGCCACAGCCGCCCCAATAAAGGATTCTTTCTTCTTAAACTGAATGTGAAGACAGTAAGATATTTGCTATTACTTCAGATGTCTTAACATGCATTACCTAATGAAATAATGGTTCAGTTTCAACCAACAGTAATTTACTGTAAGTTCATTCGACTGATAAATCATTTGTGTTTGTGGTACTGATTCAATAATGCCAGTAATCTCTCTGAAATCCTTTTTCAATGGGCTGCTCCAATGTTTTCCAAGCCGTTGGGGTCTTCCTCACCATTTCTTTCATTGGTTTGAGGGAAAGGGCATTCTTTACAAATACAGCTGGTTGCGCTAGTCATTATATACATTATATGAATACCCTTTGCTCTGGGTGATACTTTGTGCAATGAGTTTCTTTTTTTAGAGGAGCCGGTACACTGGTGGCAGCTGCACCTCATTATCATCTCCTTTTAGTCCTTTATGTCCTTTTAGTTGTTTCCTCTGTATGACACTGGAATGCTTCCTCTGAGAAGAAAATGCATAAATATGATCATTTTAAGTACAAACAAGCCTACATTGGCTGACAAAGGAAGATGAAAAAAGATAGTTTCTGTGAATATTGGCCAGTATATGATGCAGTGATACCAGTTGGATAAAAAGCCATTTCAAGTTAAATTTTTATGTTAGTGTTTGATATGACAGGGTAACTTAATCTGTGTTCAAAGATGCGTACAGCTGGCGTACCAATCAAATGTCACTGCCACCACTACCGCTACTACCACCATCTAATTTGATCCATTAAACGGACAAAAAGAAAAAAAAAAGGGAAATGACCAGTTTGTTCAATTCGATTTTTTAAAATTAAAGATGTCAATAAAATAGAAAAAGTGTGTGATATGCATCTCTGTGAGCATGTTTACTGTATAAAGTATTTTAAAAGGGGGTTTAAACTGGTGTATAAAACAATTACAATTAGATTTTTATCTTTTTCACCTTCATTAACCACATGTAACTAACAAAAACCTATTAGACCAATAGTGCGTGCAGGATTTTATAAATTGACAAACTACACTATGAGATTAGTTAATTTATACTCAGTCACTGAGCTCAGTAGAACAATAAGAGGCATCTCTGATATCTGCTTACAGCCACACTGTGCGGAGTTAAGCTGTTATTTTATTTCCAAAATTGAAAATGTCCAAACTTCACCTGTTGCTGTCTAAATCTCCCTGAAGTGAAGAGTCACGTTTTGTGCTCTATTCTTCTGTGTTACAGCGTGTGTAGCTGTAACTGCTAGTTACGATGTAACCATAGTTCTCTGAGGGAAAAGACTATCTTTCCAAAAAGTTCCAAAATCACTCAGAATGAAATTTTGATCCATGAAAATTAGAGTGACGATGCAAACTGATGTCATAGGCTCTATGTTCATAACAGCAACAATTCATGCAGCTTACAAAATTCAAGAAAAGGTTATCAGTCAGGAAGGAGAAACACTCACAAAGAACTGTTACATCGCAATGTGGAGCATGACATTGCTGTGTTAGATCGTACAGCAAATTTTAATGGAGCTATAAAAATTGCTTTAATTGACAGTAGGTGTGTCAGACGTGCTGTAATGCATCTGACATTCTACAGTAAAAGTCGGTTTTCAACTACGTATAAAGACATTTAATTTGAAGTAGTTGTGTGTTTTTGATATCACACAGAGTTTGTAGAGCTGTACTGTCATCAACACCAGAAAGTTTTGGTGGCTTTACGCCAAAGGCTATGTATCTGAAATATGAACCATTGACTATGGCCCATTTGTCCGACTGGCCTTTATTCCAAAAATGAAAGTCCATTACTTTAAAGGCTTTTTGCTCCAAAAAACACTTTATGTTATAACCAGTGTTTGTACCAAAACACTTCTTTAAAGCCAAACAATGGATTTTCCCTAATTAACCAACTGGTAATAGGGGATCATCCAAAGCAACTATAAAATTTCACAATATTAACCTTTTATTAATTACAGTTGCCATGACAGCCATGATTGCCTGACAAAGGCCAACTTAATTTGTCCTTTCCTTTTTTTTCAGATCTTCTTCATCTACTTTCAGCTATACATTCTCCTGCCTGCCTGGCAGCTCCATCTCCAGCATCCTTCTACCAGTAGATCCACTATCCCTTCTTTGCAAATATCCTTCTGATCTTTCTCACTCTGTTATCTCCTCTTAATGACGCCTAAACTTGGCTGTCCCACTGATGTGCTAATTTCTAATACGTCCGTCTTCATTACTCCAAAAGAAGATGTTAACATCTTCAACTCTGCCACCTCTAGCTCTGTCTCCAATCTTTTGGTCGGAGCCACCAGCTCTAAACCATACAGCAGTTGCTCTGACTATCGTCTTGTAAACCTCTCCCTTCACTTTTGGTGCTACTCATTTGTCACAGATAACCTTTGACACTCTTCTCCACCCACTCAACCCTGCAGTTGACCACAAGTACTTAAACTCCTGCACTCACCTCTACTCCTTTTATCTTCACTGTTTCATCTAGCTATTGTTTGTTCACACACATGCACTCTCTCTCGCTGCCTTTCATTCCTCTACTACTCCTCTTCTACTGCACAGCTCACCGGTGTCATGCTGCTCTCAAACATGTGCTGTGCCATACTAAAATGACTTCTTTGTCAATCCAGATTTCCTCATGCAATGCCACAATTCCTTCCTCGGCACTCTGTCGTACACTTTCTCTAAGTCCACAAAGACACGATGCAACTCCTTCTTGCCTTCTTCGTCCTTCTCCATCAGCACACCCAAAGGAAACATTGCATCTGTAGTGCTCTCTCTTGGAATGAAACCAAGAAAGTAAGTACCCAACAGTCAGGACATATCCCTGAAAAGTCCCCAATCACCTGCATTGTACAAGCCATCCCCCTGTTTGGAGTCCTGAAATTTAATGTAAAGTTATGTTAAAGTTATGTCTTACAAACAATGTTTTTCACAAAAATCTCTCCCCCTTGTGAGTAAAATATTAGCTATCAGAGTAAAATCTGATATATACAAGATAGATCTCCCTCAGTAGATTCATATGCAAAACCAAATATATAATAAAACGCACAAACTTTTAGAAAATTATATACTATATAAATAATATAACAGTGTTGCGTGTAAGAAGTATCTCACCCAGGTAAGTAAATGTGAACTTTTTGAGTAAAATTTGCAAGAAAGATCTCCTTCAGTATCTCAAGTTAACTAATATGCACCAAATTTGGAACAAATCGAACAAACGGTTAGAAAGTTATGTCTGAAAAACATTTTTTCCTAAAAAAGCTCCCCCTAGTGATTAAAATGTTGACTATTAAATAATTCATGATAATTACCAGATAGATCTCCTAAAGTTGAATCACATGTTCCAAATTTGGACTTGGCCCAAAGAGTTTGCAGAGAAAGCTCCCCATAGTTTTGGAAATATACAACTGACCTTTTCTGAAATCACTCCAGTTCTTCCTCCCACTATGTCCTATGGGGTTATAAAATTTGAAAATGATCCATAAAATGGTTTTGAATTAGTAATAGTAATAGTTAAAAGAGTTATCGCAATAGTACAAAGGATGTGCAGAGGACGGATCCATAATATTCCAAACTTCTCGTGATATAATTAGAAGACGCGATGCTAGGAGACAATGGTTCTGATGTTGGTTAGTCATGATCTTCTTTCCATTTCAGTAATTTTATTTGACTTTGGGCAAACTATACTTCGCATAGTTATCCTAAACCAGTTTCCACTATACATGAAAATTCAGGAAAAGTTTCTAAAAAATTTCATTTAACTTGTTTGAAACAGAAGGCAGTCTCTATTGTCTGGAGATATATCATATGACAGAATAACATTGAACCCTGTTGTGAGTCACTGAATGATGTGTTTGTTTTTCTAACTGTCAGCAATTATATGTTGTGTGAGTCAAACCTGTCATTAACCCAGAGAGCACGGAGGCACTAGTCAGAAAACCAAACTTCCCCGAGTAAAGTCAAAACTGCTTATTTAGATTCATAATATGTTTTATGTGGTTGAATATTCCAAATAATCAATTTCAATAGATAGTTTTAGTGAGAGACGAACTCCCCAACAACACCAATTACAATTGACCATCAAAATTTGCCAGATATTAACTGACTGACTTCTAGAGCCTTATGGAAACACATTTACTCTTTTGCCTTCAGAGAATCTCATGTAATTTGTCACACATACATGTATGAATGAGAAAAAGTGGCGAGGGAGAAAGAAAGGGAAGATAAGAGGATGCATCTATAACAAAGTGAACCATTAAAACATGAAAGAGCTGATCAAAACTTATATTATTACTTATTTAAGTCATAACACCCTTTAAAAGGTTAATCTATAGACACCCGTTCTACAATGTCCAATGAACTAATGAAAATGAAAATAACCTTGCGGAAACTTACTTATATTCAGATGACTGCAGGTTTTTGGCCTCTGTATAGCATTTCCTAGTTGACCAGGGAGTTTCAAGGATGTTGGATATGTAAACAGGAAGTTAGATTGAGCACCAGAGAGCCAGAACAGGAAGCGCATACAGTCAAACACAATTTATCATTTCCAATAATTCAGTTCAGTTTATTTACATTTACAGTAAGTTGAGAGTATACACACACCATAGGCACCATTTTAGACAGTATGGAAATTGTTGTTTACATTTTGTCTAATACTGGTAATGATACAGTGTGTGAACAGCCAACTGAACACCTAAGATTAAATACTATTTATATTATGAATCATGCAAAACAGAAAATTGTATGTTCAAACTTTATTCCCTTACATATTGAAATGAAAAGTAATATTCTCCCTTTTATTCATGGTTTTGTCTGTGGCTCTAAGCTAACTGACTGAATTCAAACAAGAGTGCCGTGTGCCAGCGTGTCTCTTCAAGTGAGTCATAAGTAAGTCCCTCTAAAATAAACTGCAGTTGCCCTTATCTTTGGCCTTAAGTAAAATGACACACAGTACAATGGTTACTTCTGCTGATATATTTTTCAACTAGTTTTTGGACTACAGGGAACTGTGGATGTAGACACAGTAGTTCTTAGTGTAATTAATTGATCACTGTTGACAGTCAGAGAAATGGAATTGTGAAGTGGAAAACGTTACCTATAGTGTTTTGCAGTCGTGCACCTCATCAGAACCTCATCAGCATAAACTCACTGAGAATTAAAACTGGTATCAGTCTTCTCATCTAACTCTTTACATGATAATAAGTAAGTGTGCTCTTTTTCACAAAGTGCTGCCTGTTTCTTCAATTGACTAACTTGAAAGGTAGCTGGCTGCTAAATTCATGACTGGTTGAATAATTAGGTTCATGTAGGAGCTACTTGATTTGGCATAATTTTTGATGGCTCTTTCACTGCATTACTGTAATTAATTATAACTGGAGGACTTGTGATGATAAGCAGGATTGGTGGTCAGTGCAGTAAATTCAGGATATGTTGCTTCAGCATCTACATCGCAATGTACCCAAGGACAATGATCGCATTACCGAACGCAGCATGTTAAGTAAGGCTAATAAGTTCAAAAACATTCCACTTAGTTATTTGCAGCTTGATTCAGAATGAAAACTTGCAAGGCTCTATATTTCAATGACTATTGAAAGAAAAGAAGGATTCATCTTTTAAACATCATTTCTCGCTCAAGCATGTATTTTAACATGGTTACAGATTAGAGAAATCTATGGTTCTCTCCCCCTCTCGTCCATGTCGGGGTCTGAGTCAACTGACACAACTGTGAGAGAAGTAGGAAAGGGAGTATCTGTTTAATTCAAAGGAAACTGATAAGATTTTAAGTCCTCAACATGACAAAAACTATGATTAACTCTGTATCTGTGCATTAATAAGACATGGCATGTTGTATTTCTTATGCTAAACTTATATTGCTATATATATTTAAAAAATGAGCGATAGCAGTGAAGCAATGACAGTTTTTGACCAATATTGTGCAGAATTAATCCTGGGTTTTCTTGATTAATCCTTTAATGTCCTCACCAACAAAAAAAAACATGGAAATGTGTGTCTTTTCATATTTTATTTATTTGGAGAATTTAATAACTTAGACACACAAATTTACCCTAAAATGACTAATTGTTTCGTCAAGCATGTTTTTAAACAGTAATAAAAAACAATAATCATCATGATCATGAATGAGTTAAAGATGACATTTTCTATTTCACGGAAAAGATACTTTTTTATTATGTTTAGCTCAACCTTTTTGTAGCTCGTGTTTGGAAAACTACTTAACTCCTCTAAGACTTTATTTTGGTTTTATCAAGTGATGTAATTCCAATTCATGTAAGTCCTCACATGCTTTAATATGCCAAAATAAATAAATAAAAATTCTCTACCTCTATAGAATGTTGAATGAATAGGATATTCTCCATAGCCATGGTTAATGTCTCCTCTATGACCCCTTTGACCTGTCATTCCCCACAGGGCCCCATCATTGGCCCCTTATCTTAAGCATATACCTTCTGCCACTAGATCTATATAGTGTAAATATTATTTTGGAATTTTGAATCTGGCATCCTCATGCATTGAAGATCTTGCGGTGTTGTGTCTGTGGATCATGAAAGTTGTACTCCTGTATAGGACGGCCTTTTCCTTTCTACTCCATTTCATCTTTTTCTTCTTTGATGAAAGAAATGTCCAACCCACTTTGTTTATTTTTGTATACTTATGTCATCTATCAACAAAGACTGATTGAATCGCTAAAGCCTTATAGTTTGATAATTACACAATATGAAATCGGTAATGAATCCGTACGTCCATCCATCCATCCATCCATCCATCCATCCATCCATCCCATTGTCTATAATCATGGAGTCTTCCTAGCAGAAATTGGGTGAAAGGAAGGTTACATTTTAGACAGGTGACCAGTTCATCACAGGGCTAACTCAGAGAGAGGCAATAAACTTATATTGCATGTTTTTGGAATGTGAAAGAAAGCCAGAGGAAACCAGAAAAAAATCCAAACAGACACAAGAAGAATGTTAAAACTCCACACAGAATGTCCTATGGTAAGGACTCAAACCCAGGACATTCTCTTTGTGGCACTGTCGTTGCACCACAGAACCTTTTATTACGGATGCATCAGTACCATAACTTGTATCCGTATCAGTGCTGCTATTGGGCTGGTGTACCTGTAATCTCTACTACTTATACTCTTAGAAATACTCTGATGAAAAAGCATCTGATACCAATTTACACCTCTATAAAGCTGTAAAGCTGGCAGCAACTATTCTTGTTGCTTAGCCGCTGCAAGAAGATGTGAAAAATCGATACTTCAACACCATCAATCTGACTAAACCAGAACAGTGTTGAGTTCAGTGAGATTTCTAATGCTAGCAGCCACAACCAAATGTTGAAGTGGTAGAAACTTGTCTGAAACAATCCATGGTATAAAGTATGGTAGGCTTATTGACTATATTGCATGATGATTGACCATTATTGGGTTCATGAGATTTTGTTTTTATGCAGTTCCATATGCAATTCATAATGTCTAACTTTTTTTTCAGTTCTCAACAGGTGGAATATAAGTGAGCAATAATACCTTGGCGATACTTGCAGCTGTATAGAGCTTTGGAAGCAATAACTGAAACATCCCTGCTGAGCTGAAAGTTTTGTTTACAGCTTAACCTCCAACCTATATGCACAGAATATCTGGTAGAAGATACTATCAGATATATCAGGAAGGCTCTGCTATCGGTCACAAGCCAGACTATCATACGGTACAAGGAAGTGTGCTTCCATGTGAGGGAGTTTATCTTAATCAGCAGCACATCGGACCTTACTAGACCAACAGTGCTTTATCTGGCATTTGGTCTGTCATTGTGTAATCACCAGTGCATGCTGCCCGTGATTGATGTGTATGTTTCAGGGAACGTTTATGTGATGGCGTATTCGGATGTAAGTCAGCATGTGTGCGGGAGAGCGTTCGTATATGTGATTGGAGGAAATACACAGATGAGTTCAATTGTCTAAGACCACACAACATGAATTTAGAGGAATACCTTTTGATTATGATATTTCATGCTGTTATTTTCAGCTGGAAGTTGGAGGGATCATTTCAGAGAAGTGATAGTCCCATATAAAATGTTTCTCATATAAAATATAACTCCAAATTACACCACTTATAAAGATTGGATCAAAAAACTCCACCAATCAAATGATCAGTTCACGATCAGACAATCAGAGATTATCATCAAATTGAAGCTGTTCTTTGCGATAGCAAGATATATCCCTGCTTGGTGTTCAGACACTGTTTGTGGTGGCCGATGACTCTGCTGAGACCAATGAACATGATGAAGATGGTGAATTTGCAAAGGCAGACGGCAATGGGTACGTAGAGGGTGCACATAGCAGGAACAGGAAAAAACTAGATAAACAGAGAGAGTCAGATTTAAAAAGACAGTAACAAGGTGATAGGATAATACTCTATGGTCACTGTGTTATGGGGAAGACGTGACTGGTTGAGGAGAACAGCATATAGATAACATTGATAGATGTTTGAAGATGATAGCTGTAGGGTAAGACAGAGTGTGGTACACGTACATATAGGGGACATAAGGATTTGGGGGCCAGCCATAGCCAAATTCTGCTTAGGGGACCATTCTAGGTAGGGGCGACCCTTTGTGTTACAGTCAGACTTGGACTGGGTTTCCCCCACCTCTGCTGATACCTGTAGAAAGATGTGCTGACATTTCTTCCTACCTTAGTCGCTGTTGGCACAGTCTACAGTGACCTTCAATGTAGTGCGAAGCCTGTCGGACAGCCTCTCCCACAACGCACTTATCAGAAGTAGCATTCATAATTTCGGTGTATCAGTGTTTGTACAATAAAGGCTTGAACTTTGAACCTGATTGCCCTTATGCTGAACTCATCACAGTTGGTACGTGCGTGTGCGCCTGCTTGCACAGCTGATAATCTGCTCCTATTGGTGTTTGTGTGACAGGAGCAATCAGGGGGCAGGGGTTTCCTCCTCCTCTGTGGACAGGCATGTTCTTTAGCTTGTCACCAGGTTATACTGAAACATGATTATATGAACTTCAACAATTATTATATGAAAACAACATTTTTATATGAAAACAAAGTTATAATGTTTCTTAGTACTGCTGTTTCTCATTTTATTGACACAACACTACAATTTGTGATACAACGTTGAAGTTGGTTGGATGCCGCAGCAGCACAATTCCAAGACATAAAGTAAACAAGTAGACAAGTCACAAACCTCAGCAACAGCAGTGACTGTATGTTCAGCACTCGTGTCCTCGGAAAACACGTTATTTCCAGTACCCTTTTACAATATTTGTGCATTTCTGTAATATCTCCTATATATTTGCAGTACATTTCTGTATTGGGTTGGGTTGTGTGGATTTGCTGCACGTGTGTGTTTTGGCCGTTGCAATTGCAGCAGGTTCATATGAGGTGCATTGTTTGAATTTTCTATGTTCCGTTGTGTTTGGAGTCTTTGCACTGTGTTTGAGTTTGTTTTTATTGCCAGTATTAGCATTGCTTCTTTCCAAGGGCTCTATACAACCCTAAAGCCACTAATTAGCGCTTAATTTTTTTTCTGGTTTGACGTATTCTTTCATCATTAACATGAAACAGGGTTCGGACAGATGTCGTTCCTGACAAAAATTTCTCAGTTTGTTCAGGTATGGGACTGGCAAAAAGATCGCACAAGGTCATGCAAACAGAGTGCTGAAATACTAACTTCTTCCCTTGAGCCTTTGTGCTTTCTCACACTACAAGGTCACATAGTTTGTGATTGCTCTGCTGCTGTGGACCTGCTCGATGTCCACTGATTTCAGAATATCATGATGATGATGATTACTATTATTATTATTATTGTTATTACTATTGTGTAGTATTTTGCCATAAGCTGTTGCTAAATGTTACATTACTATTAATGTTATTATCAACCTTGCATCCCTGCTGCCGCCGCGACGGCCCAACCCTGGAGAAGCGGAGGAAAGTGGATTACCATAGCTGATATCTTTGCTGCTTTCCCCCCGTCTGTATCTCTCCTTCCCTCTATCTCTCTCTCTTTTTTCAAACCCGACCGGTATTAGCAGTAGGCCGTCCACCCTGAGTCTTGGATCTGCTCGAGGTTTCTGCCCGTTAAAAGACAGTTTTTTCTCGCCACTGTTGCCAAATGCCTGCTCACAGAACATTGTTGGGTCTCTGTTAATAATAACATAAAGAGTCTGGTCTAGACCTGCTCTTTTTGGAAAGTACCTTGAGACAACTGTTGTTGTGAATTAGCGCTATGTAAATAAAGATTGATTGATTGATTGAACCAGAAACAATTGGAGAAAAATGTTACTGAACACAACAGTAGCTAGATAATTACCTCTGAAGGTGAGAGTTTGGACTGCTGTTGTCTAAAGTAGAGCTTTTTACATTTTAAGGCAGGACCAGGGGGCTGATTCTGAGTTTTTTTTTGACTTTTATCAACATTTTGAAATAATAATAATAATAATAATAATACATTTAATTTATAATGCACTTTACATTTGGATCAAATCTCAAAGTGCTACAAAGCAAAAGCAGATAAAAGCATCAATAAAAAATAAAATAATAACTATATAAAAGCCTGACCAAAAAGCAGCAATGTTAATTAAACTTATAGGTTCTGCTAAAAAGGAAAGTTTTAAGTCCTTTTTTAAATGTGTCAGTCATCTGTGCAGCCCTGAGATGGTCAGGGAGGGCATTCCACAGACGAGGGGCAGCAGAACAGAAGGCCCGATCACCCATGGTGCTGAGCTTAGTCCGGGGAAGGAGGAGGCGATATGACTGGGTAGAACGAAGGGATCGTGTCGAGGTCAGTGGGGTGAGTAGTTCTTTCAGGTAGGGGGGTGCGTTACCATGGATGCACTGGTGAGTGAGGAGAGAGATCTTATAATCAATCCTGGTGGAGATGGGAAGCCAATGAAGGGAATGAAGAACAGGGGTGATGTGTTCGTGTTTACGAACTCTCATCAGGATCCTTGCAGCACTGTTTTGAACATACTGAAGTTTTTGAAGACTTTTATCAGGGATCCCGATGAGAAGTGAGTTACAGTAATCCAGTCTGGAGGAGACGAACGCGTAATCCAGCTTTTCAGCATCACTCAAGGTTAGCGATGAACGGAGTTTTGAAATATTTCTAAGATGGTGGACATCTTAGAAATATGTCAAACACATCTGCAAGGACATCTTGCAGATGTGTTTGATGTGGGATTCAAAATTGAGTTGAGGGTCAAATCTTACACCGAGGTTGGTGACTGATGAAGAGAGGGGAATATCATGACCAGAGAAGGTAATACTGGTTAATACTGGTTATGGAGGAAGACTGGGTCTGATGTGGGGTGCCAATTAAAATTGCTTCGGTTTTGGAGCTGTTCAACTGGAGAAAGTTGTTTTTCATCCACACCTTTATCTCCTCCAGACAAGCGCGGAGAGTTGACAGGGGAGATGATGATGACGATGAGGATGGAGAGGCTGAGGAGGAACATGTGTCAGTTTTTATGTAGATTTGCGTGTCATCAGCGTAACAATGGAATGAGAGTCCATATCGACTGATGACACGGCCAAGGGGGAGCATGTATAGTATGAAGAGAATGGGGCCAAGGACTGATCCCTGGGGGACTCCACAGGTGACGGTGTGTGTCCGGGACTTTGAACTTCCAAGGGAAACGTATTCTGATCTGTCAGTGAAGTAGGACTGAAACCAGTTTAGGGCGGTGGCAGTGAGTCCAGTGGTGTGATATAGGCGGTGTAGGAGTATTCCATGGTCAACTATGTCGAAGGCAGCAGACAAATCAAGGACAATCAGGAGGGAAGGTGAACCAGCATCTGCTGCCATCCGTAGGTCATTTGTGACTCTAAGCAGAGCTGTTTCTGTGCTGTGGGCGGAGCGGAAACCAGACTGAAAGGTTTCAAAGAGGTTGTTGTATTTGAGGTGGTCCTGGAGGTGGGCAGCAACTACTTTTTCCAGAACTTTGGAGAGGAATGGGAGTTCGGAAATAGGCCTTTCATTTGCAAAAACTACTGGATTGAGAGTGGGTTTTTTGAATAGTGGTCTGATTATGGGGGCTTTTAGGGCAGATGGAACAAAGCCGGCCTGGAGGAGTTGATTTATTACAGCAGTGATCAGGGGACTGATGGAAGAGATGTTAGTTTTCACTAGGGCTGTAGGAAAGGGGTCGAGGGCACAGGTGGAGGGCTTCATTGTCCTGATGATAACCTCAACCTCCTGCTGTGAGATTTCTGGGAAACACCTTAGAGGCTGGGAGATCTCAAACTGTGAGTAAGCAGACTGGATAGGCAGAGAGGAGGAACCAGAAAGGACAGAACGGATTGAGTCAATTTTTGATTTGAAGAAAGCCATGAAATTATTACAGTGCTCTTCTGTAATTTCTGTAAGTGGGGGAGTTTGTGGTTTAAGGAGATGATTGATAGTGGAAAACAGCTGCTTAGAATTTCCAGGACTGGTTTTGATGATGTTGGAGTAGAACAGTGACCGAGCCTCTCTAAGCGACTTTGAGTAGGCCCTTTGGTGTTCCCGAAAGGCTAGCTTGTGGACAGTAAGACCTGAAGCCTTGTAACGCCGCTCAAGGACACGCCGAGCTGCCTTCATTTCCCGTAGCTCGCTGCTGAACCAGGGGGCTGAGCGGGAGAAGGTGACTGTTCTAGTTTTTACAGGGGCGTGACGATCCAGGATGCTACTCAGGGATTTATTGTAGAAATCTACTGAGTCATTGGCTGATACAAAGTTGACAGAAAGAAGATGCTGGAGGTCGACTCTCATGGTTTCTGGGTTGATGTTTTTCAGATTCCTGAAGTAGATTTGACGTTTGGGCATAGTGAGGGATGACACAAGCGACAATTCCATGGAGACGGCCTTGTGGTCGGACACACCCAGATCGTACACAAGAAGATTGCTGAGAGGAGCAGAGTCAGTGATGACAAGATCCAGAGTGTGCCCCATGGTGTGGGTAGGGACATCGACAAGTTGCCTGAGATTAAAACAATCCAGCAGTTGGAGAAATTTGCAAGCAAAACGACATGCAGGGGAGTCGACATGAATGTTCATATCTCCAAGTACTAAAATATTGGCAGAGGTTGTGTAAAATGTTGACAAAAGGTTGTACATCTCAGAGATGAAGGCTGGGTTTGGTTTGGGTGGCCGGTAGATTAGAAGTATGGTCATGGAGGAAGGGGGTTTACAATTAAATGCCAGGCATTCAAGAGAAGAGATCTCTGGCAACGGCAGTGGAGACAAGTCCAAATCACTGCGGTAGATGACAGACAGACCACCACCACGACCAGTGCTGCGGGCTTTCTGGAGGTAACAGTAACCGGGTCTCATTCAGGACAGAAAAATCGTCACATAACGTCCAGACATTTCTCCAGGATGAGGTCATGTATGAGTCATGATTTGTTTGTGAGAGATTGTGTATTAAAGAGTTCGATTTTAATACTAGATGGAGCAGGGAGTCTCTGTATTGGCCGAAGAAGACTGAAATCCACTCCACGTTTTCTAACCCGCACAGTGGATGATTTTAACGAGGAAAGTCCATTGACAGTAATGGGAAAAGCTGCAGCATTCTGATGACGCGTCTGAGACGTGATAGTGCGCACGTCAGAGCAAAAGGACGGAATGGAGTTATCTGAGCGGGAGCGGGAGTAAACAAACTTAGAACGGCAAATTCTGTGAATGTAACGGGGCCGGCGAAGGAGTCCAAGTTGTTTAATAACCGATATACACAACGGAGTGTTGTAGTTGTTGTATTTCATCAGTTGGCTGACGGAATAATTCATCATCATGCCAGTCGTGGAGACTAGCCCGTTATTAGCCGTTAGCTTTGGACGAGACGCACAGAGGACGTTAGTAGCCGTTATTCTAATGGAAATGATGCCGAGAAAAAAAGCTATCAAACACAGAAAGTCATCAACAGCTACTATTGGTGAAAGTGTCACGGGGGCAGTGATGAACAAGACGGATAAACAAACTGATATCAACGATGAGCAAACAGAAACGGACATAAACGATGAAACAAACAGATACAGAAATCTCCGGGTGATGCTACACTTGTAGCAACAGGTAGGCGGACCTTCACCGGACTCGGTAGTATACTTACAAATACAAATACAGAAAAACAGATACAAATACAGATATATATCCAAAAGGTTTGCCGGAGACCAACAATAAAAGCTATACTTGTCGGTTAATAGTATTGCAGGCTGTAGAACTCTGATGGAAAAGCGGCGAACAGACAACGCCAGCGTCCTCTCCCTTCAGCGTCCAGAGTGCATCTGAAATGAGGCAAACAGTATCATAAAAAACAAAAAAAGGCAAATCAAGATAAAAATGTCAATGTACAGGGACCTACTGATGTTTCGTTGCTGTGTCCTATTCGATCGAGATCTGGACCAACGTATTTTTGGAGGTGGGTAACATGTATTTAGTTTGAGTATTACGGAGAGGAATAGAAAAATATCTATGAGATCATTCAGATTCAGGGTCCTTCACATTGATTCATGTATTTCCATACCATTAATGTTCTGTATATATTGACCAAAAATAGAACCAGATCCAACATTATGGAAATATATATTTTTGTTGAAAAATTAATTTTAATGAAAACATTACTACAGTGGGTAGGAGAGGGTTAGCAGCATCAAAATTACCTGGTATTTTTTGAGTAGACATGAGAATATTTTGTGATTACTAAATAAATACAAAAATAAAAAAAAGGACTAAAAGAGCGAAATCCTCTGCCAAGGCATAAAAGTTTCCTAGATTTTGGGAAAATCCCTGTAGATTTCTCCATTAATGTCTGAGTTATTGCCAGCCTCTGAATCCACAAACAACTCCAACAAACACTCTGATAATCTTTCAAATACTCTGTAGCCGGTCGTTTCCCTTTGCGTTCCACTTTACCGTCTCTTTTCAGCCCACTGAGCCCCTAGCTCCAACCCCCAAAGGAACATCAAAGGTATCAAAGGAATAAAGGCAGCAATAGCCACATTGTGACAGCACTACTCCAAATGGCTTATTATTATATTTATTTTTATTCACAGGAGCGAAAACATAACCTCCTTGGCGGAGGTGATGAAAATATTTCTACTGTATTTTGTAACTCTCTACAAATGAAATTTACATAGCAGAAACTTGAAGCCCACAAAATAATCATGTGATGTAACATGAGTCAGACTCAAAAAGCTAAATTTAGTGTGTGAAAGTCTATTCAGAATTCTTCTTGCCATCTCACCTTAAAACCACAAAGTGTTAAAATGGTTACTCTGTAGATGAATCCACCCTGCTGGACTGCTGCTATGACTCAGCCGTGTCTGTGAAAATCTACTGCGTGTGTGTGTGTGTGTGTGTGTCTGTGTGTACGCAGGAGCCATGTACGCACTTGACCATTTGAATGTGTGCTAATGAGTTCAGTGTATGCTTGTCTGTTTGTATAAGACATATAATTATCTGAGCATGTGTTTTCGCCAAGTTGTGTAAGGCACTGTTCTCTCTGCGTCCTGTCCTACAGATGAGCAACACACACACATCCACACATACACACAAACACACACAAACTCACACACTGACACAAACACACTTATGATGACAAAGGGAGAAAAATAAAAAAGAAAGTCTGTCTCAGACAGTTACTAAAAATCTGTCCTCATTTCACCAAAAGCAGCTTTCATGCCAACACTGAGCACACTGACCTGAAATGAACTGTGAGGAGACTGAGGGAAATAATAAACACGCAAATGTAATTGTCATTTCTCCTTACAATTCTTTTTGAATGCAAATTTTTTTTTGATTAGATTATTTTACATTCTTTTCTGAAATGTATTTAAATGTAGTTTCTTAACTTATTATTTTTTTCATCAAATATCCTCCCTCATGTCATTAAAGTAAAATATATTTCAGCCACTTGTAATGTGATAAGAATTTGCCGTACAGAAATCCGTCGGTAGCATAAGTCTTGTTGGTCATGTTTCAAAAATCATCACTTTGTTGTTTTGGTCCGACAATTTTCCTTCTTTGAAGAAAATAAATAATGGAAATGCGTTTTCAAATAAAGGATAGATTATGTCAGGCCTGCTTCTTTTCACGACTCACTCACTCACTCACGCACTCAGAAAGTACATACCTCTGTTAATGTCGTTTTTGCTAAAACCTGAACAACTGGAGAAGAGTTATAAGCCAATGTCAACATGAAATTTCCATTATGATACAAAATGTATCATCAATTTGTTTTGTCGTTTTCAAGATTCAAGACTCTTGAATCTTGAATCAATTGCATCCAGGATGCAAAGATACATGCATCTGCCTAAGGCCAAATTAAATAATACATGCCATCTGTGGAACCTGCAATCCTATTTTTAACATTTCGAAATAAATCTTTATCATCAATATCCAAAGTATGATTTTAAATCCAAGAAGATAATACATCGATCAGTTTTTTTTCTATATAACGTTTACCACTCACAGATAAATCAAATCCATTTCAGTCACTCTAAATCAGCATCGTCTCGGTTACATATTGTGGCCAGGGCATGTGTCATCTCCTCTCAGTTACAGTACTGTGATTCAATCTCCTAAATATATATATATATATATATATATATATATATATATATATATATATATATATATATATATGTTTGTTTAACGTCTCCGGTTGTAATAGCACATGATGGTATGGTACAAGATCACGTGACGTCAAGGTCTTATCTTTAAATCAAATTAGAAAAACACAACTAGACAGCTCTCAGAGAGCAAACAATTCAGGATCAAATTGGTTAATTGCAATTTTGTTTATGATCCAGCTCCAGAATAAGATGGGCATGGAGTCCTGCTGGGAATTATTGCCAGATAGAAGGCAGGGCTAGGAACTACAACACCACCATTCTACCAGGCTCAGGGAAAAAAGTGCAGGTAACCATCCAGAATTAGGTGAGAGCAGCTGTTGAGAAGAAAAGGTCATGCAGAGCAGTAGAAACGACATAAAAGTGTACCCAGACAAGATGGGAACAATTTGTGGGGTGGAAGATCTTGTGGTTTAGCATCTGTTGGGTCGACCGCATGGCTTTCCAGAGTAAAGGGACTCTTAATATTTCACTTGTTGCTTCCTGGAGGCTCAGGGTGTTGACCAATAACGCAGACAACATGACCGGGTGCTCAAGGCTATAGCTGAGGTCATCTATTCTGCCATCATTGTCTCTCTTGATCTGTACAGTGTGTCCATCAGAACTTTGTGTTCCTTTTTTGTTTTCTAAAGACTACTTTATGTGCCTTAGAATTGCCCCCCGTGGACGAATAAAGTTTCTTGAACTGAAATGAATTGAATCACAAGCTTGGATCAAAGCACACAATGTAATAAACCACCATCAGGGTTGGTGAGAAGCCAAAAACAACAACTAAAATACAACTGGGGTCTCGACACTTCTCAGGAGTACACTTGCAGCAGACAGTTGACTCAAGAGGCAGGCAAGTCATGTTCGTTCAGCACCGGTCTCCGACCTGAGATGGTTCTGGTGTCAGAGGCTACAGAGATGACGCTGTGCAATGGGAAGAGCGGATGAAAGAGATCACTGACTGTAGGAGGGAGAGGTACAAGGGCCTAATCAACTACTACTGCAGACAAGACCAAGGCAAAGTGCTTGTGGAAGTTGTGGAGGCTTGGCAGGACAGTCTCGGTAGAGCTTATACTGCAGCATCACAGGGGAGAGGAGAAGGAGGAGCAGCATCTTTAATGGCACAGTGGTTACAGAGAAAGCCTCCTGGCGTCTATTAAGATTGGAGATCCCTGGGAGAGTGCTGCCAAGGCACGAGCTGAGGCTTGATCAATCCCAGAGGGGTTGTCTGAGAGTGGATGTTGGGTGTTGTTAGACCTGAAACACCCAACCTCAGGTATCATCACTGGCGAAGTGACCTAGCTTAGTATTAGAAGACTGTATTTCCCTTCAACATGTTTACTTGACAAAACCCTCCAAATAGCATTATCATGCAATGTTCAGTTCAGGTCCCCGGCATAATTATATCCCTAAAAAGTTGGTGATATTATGGAATCGTCATCGACCCTGCTGCGTCCCCCGCAGATTGTTTGTATTAGTGCCACAACTCAAAAACGATTCCGTAGATAATTTTTTGATTTTTACTTTACATTACGTTTTACTTATATAGATCATATTTTACACACTAGAGCAAGCTTCTTATTTCTTTTTACAAAAAACACTGTTTATGAAGACAAATCATTTTTCTTCTGATCGTTTGTGGGCAAGGAATTAACTTGTGGAGTCTCAATTGTCTTTTTTTAATACATGGGTTTATTACAGACAGATCTGAAATAACAGAAGATCTCGGACTCTCAAGTGTGAGTCTCATCGCAGAATCTTGGCACTCAGTTCCAGCAGGACCATTATACGCTTACAATGTCAGTACCTGACTGTCTCATCTGGGCAGAGGAAAGAAAATATGGAGACTTGATGTTGGAATTAGGTAGATATAAGAGAAATTAGATATGGGTAAAAAGAGATTAGCGACGTAAGGCGAAGAAGTGAGGTTGCAATGGCGAGAAGCTTATGATGAGTTGTGTGAGAGATTGGACACTAAGGGAGGCGAAACGGACTTTGACTGATTGGCGAGGCAGAGAGATCAAGATGGGAAGGATGTGCAGCAGGTTAGGGTGATCAAGGGTAGAGATGGAAATGTGATTTCCCGTTCCGAGAGTGTGAGGGCAAGTAGGAAAGAATATTTTAGAGAACTAATGAATGTACAAAATGAGAGAGAGGGTGTGAGACTAGTGTCAATTTTCTAGAACAAGGGTGATGTTCAGAGCTGTAGCAGCTACAGATGTATAAAGCTGATGAGTCACACAATGAAAATATCTTGGAAAGAGTAGAGGAAGCCAGCTTAAGAAAACACATGACAATCTGTGCGCATCAAAATGGTTTCATGCCAAGAAAGATCTCTACATATGCAATGTTTGCTTTGAGAGTGCTGATGGAGAAGTACAGTGAAAGGCCAGAAGGAGTTGTATTGTGTCTTTGTGGATTTAGAGAAAGCAAATGGCAAAGTGCCAAGGGAGAAATTGTGGTATTGCATGAGGAAGTCTGGAGTGACAGAGAAGTATGTTAGAGCTACAGGCAGGATATGTATGAGATCAGCATGTTGGCCGTGAGGTGTGTAATTGGAGTCACGGATGGGTTTAATGTGGAGGTGGGACTCAACCTTGAGCATCTTCTTGTCTACTATGGTGATGGACAGGCTAACAGATGTTTGTTGATATTCGTGGATGACATTGTGATATGTAGTGAAAGCAGGTGGAAGAAAACCTGAAGGGGTGGAGTTCTGCACGAGAGAGAAGAGGAATGAAAGTCACTTAGATTTGTGCAAGACAGATAGATGTGTGTGAATGAAAGGGAGGCAGGTGCAACGGTGAGGATGCAAGGAGTAGAGGTTGAGAAGGTGAAGGAGTTTAAGTACTTGGGGTCAACTGTTCAGATCAACAGAGAGTGTGGAAAATTGATGAAGAAGCACACAGGTAGGAGTGAATGGAGAAGAGTGTCAGAAGTTATCTGTGACAGAAGAGAAACAGCAGACGGGAAGGGAAAGGTTTAGAAGAGGGTATTTAGACCATGCCCTTCTGTATGGCTTGGAGAGGGCGGTTCTGACCAAAACACAGGGAGGAATCGCTGGAGGTGGCAGAGTTGAAGATGTAACAATTTACTTTGGCCATGAAGAGGATGGACAGGATTAGAAATGAGCACATCAAAGGGGACAGCCCAGGTTGGATGGGAAAAGGCTGTCGTTATGTCAAGCCAATCAGAGGCTGAGTTGCCTGAGTCATGGCATCACTATAGTAAGATTAATTCAAAATTAAACTGGATCCATAATCTACATCTAATTGCCTGTGACCCTCCCCAATACACACACACTCACACAAACGCACAGTTTCTGTTGACAACATTATCAATAAAATCACTCTTGGTTTTATATAAAAAGTTGTAAAAAGTTTATTTACAGCAGTTTCAAGCAATTAAAACAATATAATTACAATACTTTCAGTGTAAAATAACAGTTTAAACAAAACATCATGCTGCTACAATTGTACTGGGTCGTTTGGAGTCATTCAGATTAGATTGTGTCTGAAAAAACAGGCTCCAACAAATGCATTTCTGTACAACATTTGCAATAAAGCACAACAAAACAGCATATCTCTGTCCCCTATCCAAATGAGTTCTATCTTTCCTTATGAAAAAAAGTGGGTTTATTTCCCTGTAAATGAATCTCCTATTCTCTGAACAGCTTGGCTCCAGCAGTGATGATGCGTGCCTGTAAAATCCTGACTGTTTGTAAAATTTGCATTTGTTGAACGGGATTCGACACCTTAGCAGGTTTCCATTTCGACGCAAATTCATGTTTGAGTTTCCATCAATGCCAATCTCTCCTACTCCTCACACTCCTGCTGGCATACAGTACTTTGAAATGAGGTCCTAGGGTTCTCATGGCAGTCAGCATGGTGTCGCTGCACACTCTAAGTCGAAGCACAGGAAGAGCAAATTGTCTTAAGCTTAGAGGAAGATAAGCTTGAAACATGCAAATGAAATGTGGGAAACATAAACATGTCTTAGAAATTCCATTCAAAATACGTTTTCCACAGTAAATACATTTATAAAAGAAACAGGACAAAAGAATCTATAGCTACAGGCCATATTGCTGTTTCTGGGTTTTAAGCATTGAAACCGCTTTGGTTTAATTGAGGTAAACCTCTTTTTGGTATTCAGTTAAATCATCTGCCCAATAATCTGATTAATTGAAAACGATCCGTGTCATATGCCACGTATACCTAATTTCCGTATTATGTTATTTAAACATGTTATTGGTGGCCATTGTGATTGTTTCCCGTATTAATATATCTCCTGCCAAATTACTTATTACTATTTAAAAGTAATTATTAGGTGAAATGGCTGGTAAAATGACAGAATGAATTTAACTCCCTTATCATTGATGAATGAATTAAAAAATGTTTGAGAAAGTGTGAAGGAGCAGGTTCAAAGACTTTGAAACGACATTGGTTGGATTGTTGAAATTAGTAAAAATGTACTGAGAGGTAATGTGCTGAGCCTGGGCGTTTGTAAATAATACACTCAGTAGTGGACTTATTTAATTTTAATGCCAATGAAACAATTTCAAATATATCAATATAATATTTGTTGTCGTTTTGATGTATTTTCATTTTGCACCTCTCTGTTTGTTCTGCATTTCTTTATGGTTGTTTTATTTCTTTATGTATTCAACTGATTAAGTAATCCGTCTTTGATATCGTTGAGCCTCCCATCATGTCGGCACTCAATCAGATTTTAGGAGGGTCTCACACCACCTCTTTGGTCCTGCCCATGCCTTAACCTCTGTATTTGGATGTCTAATCCATCACATAACAACAAATTAAAACTTGTAAATTCATGACTTCTATCCTTATTGCATGAATTATGTCAGCCTGTAGTTATGCCATGTGCGATCCTGACTCTCATTACACCTGAACTCTTTCCTGATAACCTGAAATTGTGTTTGATTATTCTTTAGTCTGTGAAATATCATGTTGTTTTTCATCTGCTCAGCCTTATTTTGAAACATCCTCCAAAAGAACAATATGCTATTGTCTTTTTCACAACTGAATTATGTGGACATTGGCTCAAGTGGTTTCCATACACATCATATATAAGGTTGTAACATGGCTGATTCTTTTCAGGGGATACAGTCAGTGAACGAAATCCTTAAATTTGGCCCAAAATACGTACTCAGTTTAATTTCTCAGTCACTTCTGAATTCAATAATATTTGGTTGCTTCTGCTCTGATTTGCTCTTCTTGTTAGAGTAACCTCTACAGGAGCAGCGTTCAACAGTGGAACGGTCTTCTTGAAACAAATCACTATCTTAATCTGATTTTCTTTGGAAACAAATTTACTTCTATTTGAAAAGTAAAAGCTCTTAATGTTTTCAAGGTGACTCCTGAAACTGAAACCATCCACATCTCAAGCAAATACTTTCAAGGAGTTTTCTGACACTGCTAGATTTTACCATGCATGAATTTCATTCAATCACTCCGAAGCTGTAACTGAACAGTAAGGCTGTCACGATTACCCCATTTTATCTAGTGACTAAAAATTTAAGTAACTGCCATTAACCCTTTAATTGTCACTTTTTTTTTGTAACCCCACAATTATTGTATTAGTTTGATAAAATGTCTTTTGCCTGGTATTTCATTTTGTTGTTTTCAATCCTACTTTTTCAATCGTATGGGCAGGTGACATTTCTTTGGCTATATCCCTCGCCATACTGTCTGTTAATGTGCCTCAACTGACGCTGTCATGTTTATATGGTCGTCTAAAGGCTTTAATAAGTAAAGCATCAGCTGCTGCAGCTGTTAATCCCAATTCGACCAACTAGGAAGACTAATGGATCCGGAAATGGTTTTTTAGATTTGATGGATTGACAGCTACCAGTTCGCTGCAAATTCACCAGATTGCCTCCGCTAAGTAAACGGACTCTCCTTATTCATTTAGTTTCAAACCAAAATTTGTCCATAGCAGCGCTGTTATATAATCAATGATGATCACATTTGTGGATGCAGTTACTCGCAAAAAAGTTGGTCGCTTCCAGACTTTAACAGTCGACGGCTCAATAAGCTGATTCACTAATAGTAGAAAAAGCAGATGATGTCATTCAAGCGCCCATCAAACATCGATAGCTGGAAACGATGTGTGAATAATGACTGAATTGATTTTTTGGTTCATCCAGTCTTAAACACATGAAGCAAATTCAACAAAAAAATATAACAGCGATCAGATGATTTTGTAATAAATATCAACAGTCACACAATGAACAGAGTGTAGCAATCCAGTTACCATATCCAGTCTGGACTGTGGGTAGCCTCTTGTTGGGATTACCTCATGAGCCATTCGGGGAGCCCAGATCCATGGAAAGGCTCGAGGAAGTGCGGCTGAGCATTTGCCAATTTATCTCGACACATTAACATTTCTTTTCTAAAACCCTTTCAAAGCCTGTTTAATTATTCACCTCATTCCGGTGTGCAAAGTTATTATAAAAGGGTTTATTGCACCCTAAGGCTAAAGAACAGGATGTACTGTTACTATCGTTGGCTAGAACCACGATAGTAACAGTACAGAAAACGCTCAGAATATATATATATCTATATATATATATATAAATATATATATATATATATATATATATGACATGGATTTGCATATAAACTTGATATAAAATGATTCGCTGGTCAGACTCGCAAACTTCCCTAACTTTGCTTAAGATCAGCACAAAACCATTTATAAGAGAGTTGATATGTTTTAATGAGCCTAAAGTGTATAAAGATAAGAATAAATGGGATTATACTGACACCTGTGCTTGTGATACAACTTCTATCCAAACAGGCAGTGACAGACCCCTCTTTGATCGTGCATGATTCAGTGTTTGGCTGTTGTCCAGAAATCTATGTCTTTGGGTGTTTAATGACCTGGCAAGCATGAGAACACTTGGCCAGGTCTAAATAGCTGCACTGATAAAAGGATAGTATGACAACACATCCCAGGTACATTCATCCTGGCTGCTGATGCCAGGCCTGAGGCCGGAACAAGGGATAGTGAAAGACAGGACAGCACACTAAATTGCTGTAGAAAAAATGCTTTGAATGGTAAAACAATGAAAACCTAATGCTTAAAATGAAACACGCAAAGATTGAGTTACAACTAGAACAAATTTTGTTCATAATTTTGCCTTTTTTGTGTTTCACAGCAATAACCAGGCAAAGATTGGAAGGAAATACTTAGTAGATATGAAATATTGGTTTTGTGGTGCATAGAGCGGTACTTGGAAGGGAAATGAAACCCTTAAGTGGTTTGTTTTACTGTCTACACATGTGGTATTTAATGCTAATGTTATCCTAAAGTTCTTAGAAGAAAGCCTTCATTATTTAGTCCTATTACTCGTTACAAAAACAAGTAGGCAATATTAAAAAATTTCCTGAAGGCTGCCGCAATCTTATCTTTATAAGATTAAGGGTATGGGTTTGAGTAATATCAATTACTCTAATATAAGTTGTAAAGTAGTCATAAAATACATGGATAAAATGTCCAAGTCTAGTCATTTCCATGTTGTAGATGTCTATAAAACCAGTGGAATTTCAAAGAGATGGATTAAAATGTTTATTTAAATGGATACTTACTGGATAATATTCCTTCCTATCATACATTACTTGACTACATCTTGAGCACAAAGGTAGCTGGAGAGCATCTGTGGATACACGTTCAACAGTACTTAATATAAAATATGACACACCCCTGAGGCTTAGAAATACAGTTGATTCTTTCAGGGAGATTTCATGATTTTCGGTAACGTCAGGTCGTGCAAAGTCAATTTTGTCCTATTGCTATAGAGTTATTTACATTTCCTTTTTTAAATGAATGTGCAAAAGATCTGCTTTAACTGATATTAACTTTCACCAACGGACCCAACTCTATCTGAAAAGTATGGTATTCTTGTCCGGATGGGACACCCTATGATAGGATCCATTAAATGAATATCTGCAACCATTAGAACCCAAATGATCCCAGTTCATGTCTTTCGCTAACAATGCTAATGAACAGGTGTCTATTGTCAACTAAAAATTAACAGCCATGCAACTTGTGTGTTCACGGTAACAACATATTGAAATACGAGTAGTTTAGGAACAGTTGGCAAAATTATTGAAAAAATTTGGCTCAGTTGTTTCTCACACAGGTCCGACGTCTATTGCATTCTGGACCCTGACATAGCAGGAGTTTATGTTTCTCTCTAACTGAAGCCTTCAGGGGACAAATATTGGCTAAGACTTTACTGGACTGGACCCAGGTACGTTAAAAACCCAGGATCTGCAGAGTTTTTCACCCGAGGAATTCATAATCTCCCTACAATATAAACACCCTAAAAGAGATTTTGAAAAAGTAAACTGTACAAGGCACATTTAAATCTCCACAGGCATAATTTTGCAAAGAGGCATTTTAGATAATAAGAACACCTCTGCACTGGAAAGGAGTGCAAAATCTCGACTCTTTGGTAGCACTGCAAAGGCTCAGAACCGGGTAACAAAAAACATAGGTGACAAAACACAAAAAAAGCAAACCCAATCTTGCATTTTAGAGTTCCTTAAAGGGGTTAAAAAGTAAATTCCAAAAGTACAAAGTCTTATTCCTTATGTCGGAATGGGAAAGAATGAAAGAAAACTGCTACGTCTGCTGGATTTTTCCAAACACTAAACCTGAGAGTGGTCCCGGCTCTCCGTATTGCCATGCAAGAAGATTATCCGTCCGATCAGGAGGAGGAGGAGGCTCACACAGAGCAGCACGGCCGGCTCCTGGTGGATGAATGCTGGTGGGTTTGGATGGACGACAACTCGCCTGTGTCTGCCTGGCATCCTCTAGATGACAAAGACAGATATACGAAGCATGATTAAATATTAATGAGACTCAATATTAGCAATACACAGCATGGTTGTTTGGCAAAAGTTGACATTAATGTGATTCTTGAACAGAAGAATAGTTGGGGGAAAATATGAGGCAGAAAGGGAACAGCCAAAACAAGTAGAAGAAGAAGAAAGCTAGGTGGCTAAATAAGCTAACATCTGTTCCATTGGTCAATGACAAGGTCAAGGTAAACATCATTGTCCCCAATGGGCAATTGGTTTTGCAACCAGCAGAGAATAAAAACTTTATTAATTCCACCCGCACACACAAAAGTATACACAATGTTAAAAATGCAGAAGGGACAGAAAATGACACGAGGCTGTTAATGAGGCCAATGGTAACAGGGACAAAAGAGTTCTTACGTCTCATCGTCTTATACCTTGGCAAAATATACTGACCAGATGGCACCAGCAATTTTCCTACACTTCTTCACAATATTTCCAAGTCCCAGCAGGGGCGGTATTATCTAACCTCCTTTAGGAGATAAAAAGTCCTTGATCGTAAGCAGTTACATTTTTTCCTGAAATCAACCATCAGCTGACTTTTATTTTTTTTATTCAAAATGAACATCCGATTGAAGAAGTTTTTCATGTCCAAATATATCATAGAAATGTCCTCACATTTCACAAGATGTTCTGAGAGTGTTATGATGTCAAGCGTTCGTGCGAAGACGCTGTGGTCCCTAGATGTTTTAAAATCAGATACCATACACATACAGTATGTGTGAGTCTTTGATTTCATATCAAAAACTCACAAAGACACATACTTTATATTTACATCCACAGGAAGCAAGTAAATATAGTTGACTTCATCCTGCCACAGCTCTCTTTACTACAACTGTCTCCAGGTGTGATTTCCTAAAGTCAGAGCGTCTGTGAATGCATATTTGCAATCAGTGCTGTCCCCACATCTACTAAGAAGGCACACATGAAAGCTGGCATCATTTTATATGAATTTCTGAGGGAACATCTGAGAAAAAATATTGTTTTTCATTTTCATACAGATAAACATACAAAAAATAAACTCTATATTATCTGTTGGTAATCAGGTAGAATGAATATTGCAGAATTAAAGGGATACTTTAGTCTAACTCAGTCAAGTCTAAAGCCCATTTGACAATAATCATGATGACCTCATCAGGGTAGTCATTGCACTCTGGAAATGACCCTTTGAGGAAATAAAGGCATAATAAGATAGTTATAATTGGTTGAGTAGAATACAGTCCATGATGATTAATCTGACTTTCATTCACACCAATATTGGTGTTTCACTTAAAAATCAATATTCATTCACTACCAACAGCCAAAAAAAGCTGAGTTTGCAGAGAGTCGAGTAAAGTTGAGAAACCGAGGTGAGCTGAGGCCAGCTGGCTGGATTCACACTTGATTGTGCCAGGACTTATTAGAAGTTTCTAGCAGTGATCAAATTTAAATGTTACAATTACTCAATATTTCTATGAAAAATACATAATCTTCAAGTGGAGAATCAAAGTAATGAAGAGAGATCCGTTACCATCTTTTTTAGTTCTTTCAGAAAACACTTGTTCCTTCACATTGTATGTATCACCTATCCTTCTCTGGATAGTCCAAACACTTCTCTGCATTCATTCTGACATCCCTCTCAGTAGTCAAAAGCCAGTGCTCAAAAGCAAGTTTTCACCGTTTAGAGATCTGACAGAAGAAAGGAGGATAATGGAAATTTCTCTTGGTGGATATGCAATGGAAACTTTACCAAGAGGAAAAAGCTCTTCAGAAGCAGCAAAGATGTTGTTGGTTAGGAAGGGTGACAACAAGTGTGGCAATCCCCCCATGGATAACATTAAAATCTTAGAGACTCAACTTTAAAAAAAAGGTGTTGCTCATTTTGAGCTTGCTATTAGCATTTTATACTTATTAAGTCCAGTTTAGAGTGGCACTATTCCGGCCGATCAATCGGGGCCGGGAGGCCAAGTCTGAAAAAATAGGAAATGGGCCAAGCAGCCTCACTGGAGACAAGTTAGACGCATGGGCCGCAGATGCACACCAAGCATGAGCTACCACTGCTCCAAACATCTCAAAGGGAAACCTGAATGCACAAAGCTCGCAATTTGTAACACCAGTAAGGACAAAATAAGCTGTTGAGGAACAACTATGACAACATCAACATTAGCTATAACATTAGCAGAGCGGCTCAAGCTAGCGGGAGCTCAAAGACAGCCACAAGCTCTGAAGTCGTTGAACAAAGCCAACATGTAAAATATGATGGACTGAACGAGGTTTACACAGTTTTAATTTCACTTCGAAATGTCATACAAATGGTTTAAGAAATGCACGACATGAAGGACGGCGGGTACATTAATTTCAACAGGTCAGAATACATACACATAACACAATCCCAACCAGCCTTGATACTTTCACTGCAATCCATCAAAATAGGAGCACTTAAAATACATTACTCACTACGATCTTTAAGCTTTAAAGAAAAAAAAATCGGAATCGGCCAAAATCGTTATTGGTATAAATCATAGGATTCACAGAGTAGTTCACTGTGGTTCTGCTGTTGTCAAGCATATTTTTAAACTATTTCAGAGGTTTATTTTAGAGCTAACAACTTCATCTCCCTCTGCCTTTTAATGCCGTTGCTTCTTTGAGTGCGTGTTCCTGTCAGCTCCACCACCACCACCACCCCAGCATCCACCTGCAGGCTCCAGTTAAAGAGGTTCAGGATGTTCCATCATCACTGCCCCTATAGCTCTAAGTTAACAAATCTGCGGAGAGCGATGTGGTTTAAAAGGATGGACTCAAACTCACTATGTTCTTGTCATTGAGAGGATAAGCTTCTGGAGAAATTATGTACCTGTGAGAATGACAGGCAGAAGTCTCCTTAAAATGGTCTACTAATATATTTGTAATAAATGAAGGCTTTCATAGCAAACAATTACATTCTATCTTAAGCATTTACAAGAATAGCGAAGGTATTTACTGAGCAGTAATCAGTTTTTCCACTGGAGGACAGATACCCTGTTTTGACCTTTTAAGAGCAAACCACCCCATCCAGACACCGACTGGTACAAAAAAAAAATATTTTGCCCCAGGGCAAGACTACTCTCTGAAAACAGATGAGAGGAAAATAAAGAAAAATCAAAAAAAAAAGGAAATCGATACTGCCTTGGAAAGTGAGCAAAAAACCACAGAAACCCATAATACCACAGGAGGAAACAGGTGAGGGGTAGACTACTCAGCCCTGCAATGAATCAGACTGTTGCTCATTCTTTTTGTGATTTACAGATTACCAAACATCAGCAGGAACAGACTTGAACAAGCCTGATAGATTATTTGAGAAAAAAAATAGTAATAGAAGCATCTGCAAAACTTAGACACAGACCACAAATCCATTCATATCCTCTCATGTGTTGTATCATACAGGATACATTCTGGAATGATCCCTGTTAATAAAAACAGAGTCAAACAATGGAGACACACAGGATGTCAATCCTGATAAATAGAACATCCCGCAGATTTTTTTGGTGCCACACACCAGGCCTCAAAAGACTCAGACACAACGAGCTGTTACACTTATTGTGATCCTTCCAATGAGAAGTAAGGGTCATCTCGTCACTGAAGTTGTTCCATACAAGGATGACGGAGAGCATTGATATGAAGAAAAAACATGTGTGCTCTTTATTTTACTCTTTACATAATTTCACATGTGACCCATCCTTGAGGAGCAGTGGTTAGTCGCTGTGATGTGCCCAGGAAGCAAATTAAAGTTCCAAGTGTTGTCGACAGGTAGACTGCGGGGTTAGTGCTATGATCGAAATGATGATCTTCAGATTGGGAGACACCCACTATGCCTAGTGAGCTACAGCTGCCCCTGATGGGTGGAGTGGAAAGAGTTGGGTGTTCTGACCAACAGTCTCACGATGCTAACACTACTGGAAGCAGGCTTTGGACCATTTTTTTAATAAGCAGAATATAAAGGAATATAATTCAGTCAGTCTGTTTGCATGTCTGAGTGACATGTTTGCTTGCTAACTTACAAGCTTAATTTACCTGAATCAATTTTCTTCTCACATGATTTTAGCTGCACCATAAGGAGGGCTCAAGACGGATCAGGCCAGATTCCAGTGTGAATACGGAGTGACTCATATGCACAATGCTGTGAGATTCAGTCTGGAGAGTTAAAGGGGAACTCTGGGCTCAACATAACTCAACACAGAACTAGGGTAGATCCCCCAGAGCTGGATCTACCCAGGAACACATGCAGACCACCTATTCTGTCATACTGGAAAGCCAGAGAAGGGAAAAAAAATAGATAAAAGCCCTAAACATTTTAAAGTGGTCAGCAATTGGTAAAATGGTGTTACATTAACTGTACACTAGCTTGAGGCCTAGAGGGGAGGGGCAGTGATTTTTGCACAAAATGCCAACCTGTTGACTGCAGTTTGAAGGTGGATAAGGGTGAAAACAGTCTATAAAGGTTGATGATCTGTTCACTGGGCCAAGGCTACATCCATTTTTAAATGGTTGTAATAAATAATCTCTAATGAATACGGGCCTGAACTTACAACATCTCTTTTTTAACTATTTGGTGGGAAAATGCAGGACTAATAACTTTATCTTCAGCCCAGCTTCCGGGTTTTTAACAATAATAATTTTAAAAATATTGGCAAGCTAACTCAAGAGATTAAGACAATAACTCACAAAATATCAGCATGATGTTACTGTAAACTTTCCAATATAAGCACATAAATCCTAGCTCTGCTGCGGCCATCTACAACCTTAAAGACACTGAGTCTCATTTATTATAGGTGCGAGCTTTAACACTAAAATCACCATGAAGGAAGAAAAACTGGACACTGCTGAAGAAAAATCTCCACAAACACATCTGAAGTGGCACTTCATTTTGACATTTATCACAGGTCAAACCTTTACGTTTTTCAAAATCAACATTTAAGGATACACTAGTGAAGGACATGGCTGAAGAAACAGCAGAAATCAATTTCACTGAAGCTAAAACTACATTCTGAGCTCAACAAATGGACAATTGTTTCGGCGGTTAAGTATCTAAACACAGTGTCTTCTTTTATTTATCTTCTCTGCCAATAAACATCTTCACAGAGACCCGGCAGGGTGTAGAATATGAGCTGCCTCCCTTTTCATTTGACGTTCACACTTTTGTCTTTTGACGACACATTGTGGAGCTTTGTCTTCATTTTCAGAAGAGAGCTTTGGTAAATTTTCAAATTCTGTCTAATGTAAAAATTTCAATTATTCAAAAAAAAGTGAACGACATCTGCGTACAATGTGTCTCAATGTAAGTCATTGTTCCCAGATACACAATAATCTGAGTGCATCTATACCTGGATACATTCATATAATTTCTGGCTGGATGCTGTGTGACGCCAGAACGTGGCTAAGACTTTTTAAACTTGTTGGACAGGGTCAACCATAACAAATGAAATTATTGCTCATGATCCTCAGCCCTACACTGTGGCCAGATATGGTGGTGAGGGCTGTAGCCAAAAAAAAAATCTTTGCTGCTACTTGGGCTCAGAGTACCATTGGAAGAAGGGGTGGATGCAGCCCATGAAAGGATATTTCGACTTGGTTGCAGAGTGCAGGGATGGCAGAATGGATAAAAAAAATCTACGCAGTCGATGTTGGCGCTAGAGGTTTTGTGGGAGGCTCAGCAACATGTCTACTCAAGGATCTACTGTAGGGGAGCAGTGCTTTGCAAAGCACTGGGTGGAGAAGGCTAGCTTCTCCACCTCTCCAGACAAAAAAAATATCTAAGATCCATTGATTCTTGAACCAAAAGTATTTAGGAGCCAAATCAGAATTTTCCGGAGCCAACATTCATTGATTTTAGAGAACAATGTTAAATGTATCCATAACTTTTCATTCCCCTTCGGTACTGACGGCCTTTGTTTGGCCTGAATCCCATTGTGTGCCCAATAAATTCTTTGCACAATATGTGCCGTGTCCAGTTTACTGCAATTTTGTTACCATGAATAAATAAATGTCAATTCTGATTTGTATTGAATTATATACTATTAGTTGTTTCCTGCTTATTAAGGCCATAAGTCTTTATCTCCCAGCCAGACCATGTAAATGTTATGTGGCCACCAATTGCAATTAGGTCTGCAAAGCCTAATTGCAATTAGGCTTTGCAGACCTAACAACCAGTGTTTCACAATGAGCTCTTGGTCAAAACGCTCAAGTGAGGCGCCCTTAGTGGTGATCCTTCCTTAGTCTCCCAGTGTTGCAACACTTAGAGCTGTGCACTTTTGTCTGGATTCAGTTCTGAATAGAGAATCCTTTCTCACATTGAGCAACAAATATTGGAAGCACAATCAGAATTTCAACTAAATGGAAAATATTCTTACACACTGTACAGAATGGCTCCTTCCAATCTTCACTTTCCATGACTCGGTGCATCTCTCGTCCATGAACTGACCTTTCACTTAAGTTCTCCTTTCCACTGGCCACCCCGTTAAAACATTCCTATGACCGTCTTTGCACTGAGCTCAGGATGTGGTCAATATAAAGACAGAAAACCTTTCTGTGGTCTTCTTCTGCAATATCAGTAATGTTAGTCAGTGTTGTAATCACTCTTCTGAAGGCTAAACACATTATCATGATGAAACTTTGTATTATTATATCCAATATCGTGCAAGCACTTATGTTGTTCTATTTGTCACATACTATTCCAGCAACAAAACATAACGCAAATAGTCTATAGTCTTGGTTGGTTCCCTTCTGTGCAACAAACATTTTTCGATGGATGTAGAGACTCGGTTGACGGCTTCACACCTGGCTGCAAATCAATGCTGGTTTGCAGCATACTGAAGTTCACAGACCTTTGAAGCCAACCTAATCACATCAAAAACAAAGAATATGGTAAGAAATGACCTTTCAGACTGAACTTTCATTAAGGAATCCCTTGTCTTCAGGTGTGCTTATCAGCCCATCAGAAATTAATTCAGTGGAGTGGTTATATGAAGCAATGTTGACTGCTGATCGAGGACGTGTACATCACATACAGAGGCACATATACACAATTACTCTGCAACTTTCAAACTTTTAATGAGAGCCTTTTATCTATTTCATTTGTATGCTGGTTCTATGGTCTTGGTCTTGGTTTGTCTGTGAAAGACAAAAACTTTTTGAAAAAATATTGTTACGGTCTACTCCAAAATCATTGGCGTTCAGCAGAAGGATTTGTGCTTGCTGTGTTAGAAAGGAGTGGTCCAGAAGGCAGTGGGAACAATTATTCAACCCAAGCATGTTCCTCATAGGGAATTCTCAGTTATGTCCTCAGACCAGCGCTATTATACGCCTGAGAGGAAAACTAATAGGTATGCTAATGTCTTCGTTCCCTCTTCCACAAGGCTAGTAAATGCAGATAATAAGCAATCAGTAGAGTCATGGGTGTGTTGTTGCAACCTGTTGATCCGTGCACTCATTGTCACGGCATGTTGATGTACTTTGTTCCCCACAGGTTTAGATTCAACTTGTGGTGGTGGCACAGCATGTGACTGAGGGTTTCACTAATAGCGTAGTCAAAGAAAAGTCATTCACATATCACTTATTTACAGTATGTTTATACATACGTACACCTACATATACACATACATTTACAATCCGAAATTAATTTCGGATTGTAAATCCGAAATTAACAATTAAATCCGAAATTAACAATTAAAAATACACATGTAAGTTAAAATAGTGGAATAAAGTGCATGCAAATATAAAAAAAGAAGGAAATAGTGCAATCGGCAATGGCATATATAATATAAATTAAAATAGTCCAGTTAGAGATGTGCAATAGCTCTCCGGATGACATGGTGTGTAGTCAGCTGATGGTTATAAGATACACACATGGTGTGTAGTGAGGTAGCAGAGTTCTAGGTTTCAAACACAACACAGTCTGACAGGGACTTGTTGTAAAGTCTGTCCACAGTCGGGAAAAAGGACCTGCGGTAGCACTATGTCTTACACTGTGGGTGTCGCAGTCTATCGCTGAGGGATCTACTCAGAGCTCCCACAGTCTCATGACTCAGGGGGTGAGAGGTGTTGTCCAGGATGGATGTCAGCTTGGTTAACATCCTCCTCTCCACCCATGTCCTCCACAGAGTCCAGGGGACAGTCCAGGACAGAGCTGGACCTCCAGCCCAGCCTGTTGAGTCTCTTCCTGGCCGCCTCTGTGCTTCCTCCACCCCAGCAGACCACAGCGTAGACAATTGCAGATGCTACCAGAGTGTTGCAGAAGGTCTTTAGCAGAGTCCTGCACACTCCAAAGGACCTCAGTCTCCTCAGCATGTGGAGACGACCTTGGCCCTTCTTGTGAGGGACATCTGTGTTGTCTGACTAGTCCTATTTATTGTTGAGGTGAACACCCAGGTATTTGTTCACCTGTTCGATACCCAAACCCTGGATTTTTTCACTGGTGAACATCCGGTCAGAACCATCCTCCTGGAACCTGTCCACAAAGTCCTTTGTTGGTGCTCCGGTACTCTAGATCGTTCCCCCCTGATATGTAGCCGATGATAGCTGAGTCATCGGAGAACTTCCAGAGAAAAGAAAGAAAAGGGGAGAGCATGGTCCACTGAGGATCTCCCATGCCGCAGGCCACCACATCAGACACCCGGCTCTTCAGCCTGAAGTACTGTGGTCTGTCAGTGAAGTAGTTGGTGGTCCATGCAGCCAGGTTGTCAACACCTTCCTCTTCCAGTTTCCCTCTCAGCAGTGGCGTCTGGATCATGGCTAGCTCCGGCTAGCTTTAGCCGCTCTGCTAACGCAAGCTTCTTAACTTGCTATGTTCCTCGGGTTGATTAAATGTGAAATGTGTCAATCCTCCACACATCCCACCAGGGCATCATCTTAGAATTTCTGCAGATGACGCGACTTAGATTTGTACTGGAAGTTCGATGTGTAGATAGTGAAGAGGAAGGTTGAGAGCACAGTAAAGTGTTCTGAACTGAAGAGAACTATAAAACGTACAGTAAAATATCCAGGCTGTTTGGCGTGAATTCCATTCCACTGATGATGACAGAAATACTCTAAATTGAGGACAAATGGGTTTATCTTCATCTTTTTTGCGCACACGTACACAAGTAGGCTGTCAACGACATATGACTCGTCAACAGTGTTGTTGAGTTAGTTTTGTCTTCACGATGGGGGGATTTACCTTTTACAAAACGATGAGTGTGTATTGGAGTTTGCTGGAATGTATTTCAGTGTCTTATGTGTTCGCATGTGTGTTAGCATCTGTATGTGAGTGTGTGTGTGTTTTGGCAGGATAATAAGACCTTGTGCTTTACTCCTTGGGAATTTTTTAACCGCAGGGCTTTAGCCATAATTAATCCACACTGCCACATACACTAGATTGACACACACACATGAACACACACATGCAAACCAGACATCATATTGAGCCAATTTACAGACGTTTGAAAAAAGAAGCATTCATTTTGTAAATGTTTAACTGGCACACATAATCAAACACATATTGTGAATGTTCAAATGTACACCTCTGCATGTGTTCAAATTCCCCTATTCGAACACCTCATACTAAATATATACAGTATATTCAAAGAAAATCTCCTCAATTCGATTCATACGCACCAAATTTAGGCTGTCGGACAAATAGTTAAGATTTTTTGTCAAAAAAACTGCACGTTTGAAAAAAAAAAAAAAAAAGGTCCCACTATTGAGGAAAGAATGAACTATTAGAGTAAAATACAATCTCAGTTTTTTCAATGTAAGACAGCATGGAAAAACACACAATCATCGTTTCTGGAAGTCTGTGTCAGTTCCACAGAAGACTGATCACACTTGTAGGCACGCACACACACACTTCCCTTCTTTCCTTTCTGGTCGTGTGACAAGGTGTTGAGTCACCGCCTTGATTCATCACCTCAAATATTTCTCTAACCACCATCTTTTCCTCCACAGCGAGGGAATGTGGAGAATCAAACAAGCTTCACCCTGCCTGAGCTTCTACGGCTTTTGTCTAACTTGGTCAAAAAGTTCAAGGATCAAATGGATCACATCGATTACCAAGGTGGCATTATATGAATGCCGTGATTGATTGATTGATTGATTGATTGATTGATTGATTGATTGATTGATTGATTGATTGATTGATTGATTGATTGATTGATTGATTGATTGATTGATTGATTGATTGATTGATTGATTGATTGATTGATTAAGTTTGAATTAGCAACCCCGCACTGATAATTACAGTGTACAACTTTTTTCATTTATTTATTTCCGTATTTAAACATTTCTTCATTTATTTATTTCTATATTTTTGTTAATATGTGCTAATGATGGTGATTCTAAACTCAGTCTAAATGAGGGTTTGGTTTGTTCAGCAAACCAGACAGAAGTAATCAAGTCGGATCAAATCTAAACAGCCAATCCGTGTGGGTTGAATCCAGATTAACTGGACTTATGTTTGGCTTGAAGACATTTCCCAGCCAAACAGAGGTCATTTTTCTTTGGTTTCAACCCAAATGGATTACCATGACCTGGATGACTGAGAATCTACACCCGGCCAGTGTTCACCTCCTCTGCGTCTGGGCAGAGGTGAAGTTGACGGGAACCTTCTTGAAGGTTGTCTAACATGGTCACAAGGTCGATGTCCACCTCCATATCAGCACTTAGCTTGACTATCCCATCCATTTCTCTTTCCAAACGAAATAGAAGATAAACATTTAGTGTTGTTCTAAACATCATTTGCTAATGATCCTTAATTGCTAGCGATTGCATTTAAAAGAAATGTCATTACTTAGACAGAAGTAACTGAGGTTAGCCTCCCCCACCTCAATTGGGCGAGGCTAACTTGCCTCGGTCTGAGTTAGAGACACAGAAAGAAAGAAAGAAAGAAATGTTGAATAAATGAATAAATGTAGAAATAAATAAAAGAATAAATACAGAAATGAATGAATGAATGAATGAATGAATGAATGAATGAATGAATGAATGAATGAATGAATGAATGAATGAATAAGTGTAGAAATAAATGTAAGTCATTTTTAAATTAATAAGTAAATATATTTAAAATAATTCAATGAAGCCCTATTCAAGGACAATATTTATTTATTTATTTCTTCATATATTTCTTCATTTCCACATTTATTTATTTATTCATTTATCCCTATGTCCCTTTTGGTCCTCCATAAAAATGCGTTCACCGCATTTCTCACAAAACTCTTTAGTTTTCTTTTACAATATAATACAATTAAACCGCAGCACAACGTAACGTTGTGTGTACCGGTGAAGTAGGACGAAACTTAGGATACTGTCTGTAGCTCCGGTTAAAATAATGAACGTTGTCTTCGGTTGGATGTACATTAATGAATGCTTTGTTGTTGCTGATTGATGCTGCTCACATGACTGCTACAGATTGCAGTCGCTCGGAGAGCCTCTGTTGTTGCTTCGATTAAGTGGTGAGTACCACGGCTATTTTCTCAAAATAAAGCAAGTGTCTCCAATCAGATTTTAAAGGACGGAAACTAGACGAAAAATTAATGCTGTGAGTATTATGTTTGCTGTGTGTCAGTCGGTGGTTGGTCCGTGGTTGGTACTGACTGAACCACCATCCTAAATCTCAAATGTTTTTCTGGCAAGTATAACTTTAAAACTTTTGTTCGTTGGATGAGGTTATGGTGTTATTTAAGTTATCAGATGTAGTATATTTTAGTATTTTTCTGTTGTAACAAACATCAAAATATGTAATGTCTTGACAGTCACTGTACACTTAATGTATTATTGGGCATTGTTGACAAATTTTTCTTTTTTGTTGTCCTTTGTTGCTCCAAATTCAGAGAGAAACTATGTATGTACCTGGAGTCAGCTCTCTCGTTGTGGGCTCAGGTTTTGAATTTCATCTGATAATGGTAGTGGTGCTCAGTAAATTTTTTATTGTAGTTTGCCAGTTTAGTAATCTTGGACCTTAGAATACACTTTTTATTCAAAAAGTTGGTCCTAGCCAGACTTAAGTAGAAATAGATTCTCTGCATTAAGTATCTTCTCCGGGTAATTGTACTTTGGAGTTTTTTGCTGTTAATATTTACCTTGCCATAGTTCTCATAACGAAATGGGTACTACAATAAAATTATTTCTGAACACATTACTCTCCAATAACTAAAATTTTATAAATGGGAGATGAATTTTATTTAAGCTATAGTGTGATGAATGCCAGAGTGTTGCCATCTTTTGAAATTTGTGTTAAACAGTTGTAGGGAACCTCATTGGACTTAAAAGTTTATTTATTCAATATTGCTACCTATTTAGTATTGATTGATGCTTAATATTTCATATATATTCCATATATTCCTGTTAACCGGAATTTTTTTTTAACCAGACACACTTGTATATTTAATATTTTTCTCATTTGATTCTCACAATTAATCAATATTTTTATTGTATTACTCCTTTAAAGTTAATGGTGCTGTAAATTTGGCTGTGAATGTGACCTTGTAAGGCGTGCCCACCAAGTAGGTCTCAATTACTCAAACATTATCGACTGAAACATAGACATTATGGGAATAATATTTTTTTTCCTTGCGTGTATGTAAACTGCCTTTAAATGGCATATCTTAATTGAGAATAAAAAAAAGAAGCATCTATGTATCTTTAACATTTTTCCTTTCACCAGGACATGACTGAGGCCAACACTCAACACGAGAGAACAACAGCGGGGATCTATGTCGTCAGAGAGACCCCCAGCAGACACTATGTGTGGGAGTGGGAGTCGTCCTCGAGGGTGTGGGGGTGCGTAAAGATCTGGAGAATGTGGCACTCGCATCTGCCATGCTGTGTGGACTTTTTTATACCTTAAATACGAGGTACCCATCGAAGTTTTCCTTTGAAGTTATTCAAAAGGTAATTCTGGAGATAGATGCAGCTGAACTGTCAAGAAAGGCCCGAAGCTTAAAAACTAAAATATTCCAGTGAGAGGAGTGTGTCATTCCTGTTCTTTGCTCACTTTTTTCCTGTATTATGTAAAACGTATTTACAGCCTTATTTCTAGACTGGGATGGCTGGTTCTTCAGAGTTGAATTCAAAGTTATTTGCACATTCGATATTCCACTGGTTGTTAAAAGATGCAAAGAATCTAGACTTTTGCACTTTTGATGTCACATTAATGCAGATCTTTGTATTTTTCATATTTAATTATATTGTAATATAGTTACATACATATTTATTGGGGGAGGGAGTAGTTAAGATGAAGGACTGTTAAAAGATACAAGGAAAGCTATAAAAGATACACATTTTAAGTGGAGACACTTATTGTTCATCCAGATTCTGGAATAAAAGTTTGGAAATAAACCTCTCCCATCGTCATCTGTGGGGGGAAATTTGTGAGACGTTTATAACGTTTATTTTGACAGTTAAATATTAGAAAAATGGAACTTATTGCTGTAATTGTAATTTAAAATCTTTAGTTACTTTAATTAATTTAAAATCAATTTAGAAATTAATTTTCCAATTACCATAACCTAATTGACATGAATATTAAAATAAATATTGTTTTAGTTAACTGAGTAAATAGTGTTGTAATAAAGTTGTTGAATTGGGTTGAAGTAATATGATCAGAATATTAAATTTACTATTTCAATCCAAGTTCAATAACTTTTAATCAACACTAAGTACATGTGTTGAATGAACACACATGATTCTTGTTGTTTCACCACAACTCTGACATCTCACCTCATTAGGGAAAGGGACGTATGACCAAAAACAGTTTTAAAATGCAAATACAGTTGTTTTTAATAAAGTTTTATGAATTGGTGACAGGTGAATTAAATGAACCATGAAGTGACAAATACGGGGATAGGGCAACAACGTTTAAAAAAACCAAAATAATAAAACCGAAAGGGGTAAATAAAACCTCCCTAATTAACCTTTGAATCCAAAGGTTTTACCAAAATAATTAAAACAGCACTGTGGAAACTAGCAAACAATACAAACAAACAGGTCTAAGTGTGTGCAAAAACGTAGTTACCCAAAATCTAACCTTGGCCCAGTCCCAAGGTAACTAATGCCTCAATCGAATTCCCTATAGTTTTACCACGAACATCTGACTGGTAGGGCATTTGAGTCCTCAGAACCCGCTGCTGCTTCCGCTGGATTTCGTTGATTGGCCAGAGTCCCAGGCCAATCAGGTGCCTGCAGACTTGAACCGCGTAGAACAGGTCCAGCCAGTCACAGAGAACGGACTGCACATGTGCACATGTGTTATGAATTTTACCAATTAATCAAACACACGGGATGGACGGCGCGGCACCGCCTGTGTTCAAAACAACAACTAAAATACGCAAATTGTTCTTGTTTTTGCCTAATCCTCAGTTGTGGAAACTGTTTCAGGGCTTCGCTCCAGCTCCCAACAGAACCTGAACAGAATTAGTTCATCCTCGACAGCAAGGGTTCATCTCTGAAAAAGCCCAAATCCCCTGAATTGTACAAGCAATTCCAATGATTTAACTCCTCACATAACAGTTCATCTTCCCACTACGCGCTATGGAGTAAAATTTGAATATGATCTGTGAAATAGTTTTTGAGTTATCGCATTAACACAAAGGAGTTGAAACGGACGCAGCAATGACAGTCCCATAATATCTCTGACTTTTCGGGGACAAAAATAGAGGTTCCTTTAAATGGATGGATGCACATATAAACGTAAAGTTGAATAGTTAATGGTTATCACTCGTTGCACGGGGGTGACTTGCATGGCAGCCTCTGGCATCACTGTAAGAACGTGTGTGTGAATGAGTGAATGCAGGTTCATAGTGCTTTATGTGGTCAAGCATACACGAGAGCTGTTTATGCTATATGAGTACAGTCCATTCACTTTAATCAAAGCTCACACTGAGCATTTAAAAGGTACAAAAGTAAATAACTGACACCAGAAATTACAGAGAACACAAAAAGATGTTTAGAGATCAGCTCTTCGCTCAGAATCTCCATGATGTGCAGATTACTGGTTTCTGTCAAACCAGATCTCTTCTGCCATACACATATTGCTCACACACACACACACACACACACACACACACACACACACACACACACACGCACACACACACACACACACACACACACACACACACACACACACACATACAAAGACATACACACAAACTCTGCCTGAGATCACTGACCCTTAAGAGGAGCAGTCTGTTGTAGTCGTCTCCAATGCGGCGGAGCTCTCGTCCAATAGCCTCTGTCTCCATGTCCTCTGCTGCGGGTGGAGTCCACGGGCTAGAGGAGCTGGAAGAGTGTCCTGAAATATAAAAGGAAAAAAAGGTGAGAAAAATAGTTAACCAATGACAAAAGTGTGCGAAGTTCCTCCACCAAGTCAAAAAAAAAGATTGAGATGAGAACAATATTTTCACAATTCTGAATTCATTTCTCAGAGTATTGATATTAAAGATGTAAAGAGAGGTGGGCCAACAAAGCTTCCTCTGCTGCCCTACACACAATCAGAATGAGAATATAAATAATTTTAATCTATTTTCAATAACGCAATATGCAGTTTACAAAACGTGGTTATCATTACTTTATGTGGTCCTCATTACTTTGCCACTGACTCCTCAGTTGTGCTGTTTCCACTGCTGCTCATTTACATAAGTGAGTTTTTAACGCATCATATTTTCCACCGGTGCTTGTGTGTCTTGTTATCAATGGACATGGTGGTGTTCCGAGGCAGTTTAAATTTGGGAAGATAGGCCTGAACTCCTTGGTGTAAAATACCAAAGCTGTCACTGGATTTACACTAATACTCATCCAGCAGCTGACTGCCAGTAAACCAGCTGACTGCCAGTAAACCAGCTGACTGGTTTACTGCCAGTCAGCTGGTTTACTGTGTATTTTGTAGTAATACAACTATGAAAGGCTGTGACCTCTTGCAAAACTCCACTTATGACTCATGAGTACTTATCTGAAACCCAGATATTACATCACTCGGATTACCCCATTACTGAACACACAACTCGGCTAGTGACTCAAAAGAGATTCACATATTAGTTTATAATGGTTATTATGAGCACAACAACAGTGTGACTTATGAAAACACAAAAGACTTGGAGCTATGAAGGGTTATTAGCAAATAAGGCAAGTCTCTAATGTACTACATTTCTGAGCCAACTGTTCAATTAGTGGCCAAATGAGTATTTAAAGACAAGTCAGTGTCACTGGACAGTGCGGGGCACCAATGGAAAGAAAATTGTTAAGTCAGAATATCTCAGCGATTTGGATGCAGTCAGCGATCTTCTAACTGGTATGAGCACAGAAACGCTAAGATGAGTTGGTCAAGTGACTCTGAGGCTACCTGGTGTGTCATTTTGGCCAAACATTTTATTTTTGAGGCTGATATTAACACCTTTATATGGATCCAGTTATTTGAATTTATGAATGAATATAGAAAAGGGAACATTACAAAAAAAGACCCCACTAGTCAAAACTCTCTGCTAAAAAGCTTCGTGTAACTCTTTCTATATTAACTCAAAACTACTTTGGGATTTCTGTTCTCTCATGTCCAGCTACGTAACAACATATCCACTAATTTTCATAAAATGATAACCCCCCTGCCTAATGTATCCCACCTACAGTCAAGTGGGTGGGATACATTTGTCTACATCACTGAGTGATGTGTAAAAAAAACATAAATATATTTTTGACCAAATATCTCTTAGTTGATATTACAATTGTGACTAAAGAGCGTAATGCTTTCACAAAAATATCAGAAATATTAGATTTTTGATCAAAGAGTCAACAGAATTTGTATCTGTAATGGAAAAGTCTGTGAAGGCAACTGATAGAAAATCTAGATCAGACTGCAGCACTCTGCTTTTCACCACATATCCAGTTTCAAATAAATATTGATATGATATAGGGATATTTCCCAGTTTTAAGTTGATTTGTTCTTACAGGCACAAATAATCAGATGGACTCACGAGTCATCAATTACACAAAATACACAAGGAAAAATGTATTTCTATACTAAGAAAATCAATATTTACTCAACTTTCTCCTATTCAGCATCAGCCAAAATCTGTATTCATGTGATAAGAGTCGGGGTAAAAAGAAAAAAATTCACGGGGAACTGCTCCAGGCTGAGCTTGAGGAAAATAACTGGAGATGTGATCTGGCTGCTGCAGGATCAGGAAGTGTGTGTGATAGGATAGCTGTAATCCTGCTGTCAGATAGCAACAACAACCAAAATGACAAACGGATCCTCCTTAAGCTCTGGCTCTCTATCATGCTCTCTCACACACCACCGGCTGGCCCTCGTGATAAGAGAGCCTGTTTTTGCATTGGAGTCTACTTATATTTTGAATGAGCGTGTGATTATCTCCTATCTGTCCTATCTGATGGATGTATACCAGTATGAGAAGTGAAGGGTCTCTGTCTGCAGCTTACAAAGGAGGCATGTTGCTGTGTTTTGACTGGCATGTTGTGTGTCTGGCTTTAAAATAGGAAGATGAAAAGGACACAATGTAATTTGTGAAGCTAATCACTGCTATTATAAAAAAGTAGGGTCATATGACCAGAGGTAACAATACACTGAGGATTGTGTGTAGGGAGGTTTTAGCTCAGCCCCTGGTGATGACAATGCTGAATGCGTTTTACAGGAAGAAAGAAAAACTTTATTGTTCGTTTTTTTAATATTTTTTTTTATGACAAATGTCATCATAAGGCCCCTGTTTTGTTTGCTACCAATCTGCAGCATGGGCATCTTCAGAGGAAGCATAAAGCTTTTTGCTCCATTTTTCCATCTCAATAAACAGCAGACATAAGAACATTTGCTCTGAGACAAATGTGACCTAAGTGTTTGTTCTGACAAATGTCCAAAAAAAACCCACTTAAGTAGGTCCAACAATACGCACTAACACTTATAAATTTAACTACTGACTTTAGACACCAAAGTGGACAAATAAACAGTATATGTGAGACTCAGTTATGGAAAATAATATAAAGTCAAGACATGATTCCAGTTTGATTTAAGTTTTAATAGTTAAGGACATGAACAGGGAATGTCATTCTTGATTTAATTATCTAATCTATGAAATGATCAGATATCAACTGATATGATAAAAGGTTTCTTTTATCTCTTTCGCTAGCATTGATAATTAATTTTAATACTTACTTTAAGTTGATGTCTATGAATCTTAATCGTATTACATTTTCCTCTTAAAAGGGAAGTGTTTTTGATTTTTCCCGTCAGTCAGAATTTTTATTACATTGCTCTCAACCTTTTCTGAATTTGAGCAATAGGATGACATGATGACCATAAGTGACCACAAATATAACTGTGGATGTCCACCTGCGATAATGAAGAGAGGCTTGTTCAAATATTGCACACACAACACATCTGCCTTTTAATTCTCTGGTTGAAGGAATAACTCCTGATTATTAACATATCAGCTGATGGGAACAAATGATTTGTGTTAAACTTGGAGTGTTGCCAGATTTCCGACCAAGGACAGGACATTAATTTATGGTTCTGTGGTCACTTCATCTAACATGGAGAATCTTCTTAGATTAATTAGTCTGAACCAGCCTCAAGGTCTTGTTAAAGGTCCAGGGCAGAGTTACTGCATGTGTAAATACACTACCCACAAAAATAAAGGGAACACTGAACCATCGAAGTATGTCACCCAACCAGTTAAATTTCAGGGATATCAATCTGTCCATTTAGGAAGCACAAATAATTGTGAATCAGTTTCATCTGTTTTGGTGCAAATGAAAGTGACAAGAGGTTCAATGGAGAAGCAAAAGCATGACTTCCCCCATAAATGTAATGGTTCTGCAGGTGGTGGCCAATCCATTTCTCTCTACTCATCTTTCCTGACTGCCTCTTCTCTAGTTTTGTGTTCTGCTGGTGTTTATTTCACTACTTGTGACATGAGGCAGTACCTGCAGCCCACTGACGCTGCACAGGTAGTCCAGCTCCTCCAGGATGGTTTAACCCTGTGACCAGTTGCAAGACGGTTTACTGTTTCTCCCAGGACAGTCTCAAGAGCATGGAGGAGATGCCAGGAGACGGGTCATTACATGAGGAGAGCTGGACAGATCCGTAAAAGGACAACAACTCAGCAGCCAGACTGGTATCTGCTCCTCTTTGTGAGGAGGAACACGAGGAGCACCGACGGATCCCTCAAAATGACCTTAAGTGGGCTACTATTGTGATGTTTCTGACAAAACTGTCAGCAACAGACTGCATGAGGGCCGGGCAGGGATGATTTTAATTCCATTGATCGTTCTTGCATAATTTTGTCCTTAACAAATTACGCAATGTACTGTTTATCAATAAAGATTTTCAACCTGATTGTTTCTTTCATCGAGAAAGATAGCACAGTTCTAATACGTCTTGTGTCGCTCCAGAAGGAGCTGGATTAAATGTGATGAATATGGCTGAAAAGATTTACCCTGAGTCAGTCCTGACTGAGGATGAAATAAAAGTTTGATAATTTTTAAAAAACACTGCAGAGTGAGAGAAGAGTCATTTTACCAGACCTCGTCGCTACTGGTATAACACAGCGCAGAATTTACATTGTGGGTAATAGGGGTCTCAGGTTTTTGTAAGGAATAGATGTGTGATTTTGTTTTTTAGAATTGCTGCATTCATTTTATGTATTTCTTCTGTTCTTCACACTGAGACAATAAGAGAGCGGCAGGGAAGCCAGGGGAGAAAGAGCGGGCCACATGAAGCGAGGAGCCTCTCTGGAATTGAACCAGGTGTTATTGTTCTGTTCCGATTTATTTTATAGTTGATTGTTAATTTGAGATTGTTTCCTGTTTTGTTTTGAAGGTTTTAGAACTGTTTTTATTTCCTTGAGTTTTACACCAGTCTTCCTCATTGGTTTCTATTCCACTTCCTTCCTTCTCTCCTGTCTCTGGGAATGTAGGTGCATCTGAATCCTGCCTCCTTAGTGTGGCCTCCTTAATTGTTGAATGATGTCACCTGTACCCATTCCTCACCTGTTGCCCATTTGTCTCGCTAATCTTTGTATTTAAGTCTGTGTCCTGCTCTATGTCTTTGTCAGATCTGCTGTGTTAATGCCTGTCACCTAGTGTGCATCCCTGTTTGACCTTGTCCTGCTTCCATGAATCCAGCCTTCTGTAAGTTTTCTTTCTCCTTGATTAATTATTATAATTATATATATATATATATATATATATATATATATATATATATAATTATTATTATTATTTGACACTTTGCCAATGTGGATTATTCGTTGTCACTTTGTTATTTGGCTCTTTATTTAATACTTCATTTTTTTCATCTGTTGTACCTCAGTTGTGGATTTCAAACTGGTTTTGACTAAACTTGTTTTGTTCATATTACCCTTTTACCCCTTGTTTGGATTTTGGTCCTGTAAACTAAACGTAACAACGGGTACAATAATGTAAAAGAATTTTCCTTCATAGATGGTAGGCGCTCTACCAGGTGACCAACCACAGCACCTATGCGACAGTTTGAAATCTTTTTCAAAACCCATCTGCAAGTTCAACAATTGAGTGAGTATGCAGTGCTAAAGTACAGTCGTAGCTGCTCCCCAATATCTTAACTTAAAAGTTCAAAGGCTTCATATATAACTTTTTGAAACACAGAACCAGTTTAGATCAGTGAATATCAGCCAAAGAGGTTTTCACCTGTGTCCAAATGTTGCTTGCCTTGATTTTCTGGAGGTTTACCCAAAAATTATTGTGCAGACTTGGTCTGGGTAGAGGGATAGAACTGAGTCATATAAGCAAACCAAAGATATTTGCTCGTCACTTCCCAAAAAATCTGAAGCCTAGTTGCTAAATTACATGTTTTGCCATTGTAATAAAGAATCTTGGAACTAAGCCCACAGCTTCAAACCCAAAGAAACATCGACGGAATCAAAAGCACTCTTCAAACTGAGCCCCAAGTTACCCCCAAAGAAAAATCCTAGGAATGGAAGGATTAAAAGCCGCAATAGCCACATTGTGACGTCACTACTTCAAACAGCTTATTAATTAATTACATTTTATATAAAGTGCTGCAAAACATTTAACGGCGCAAAGTTTTTATAAATTCTAGGATATGCCGAAACCTACATCTGGGTAAAATATCACACAAACCAGTCCTGTAGATTTCCATAATGTATTTCACAAAAACAAACTAACAGACAAATGCACAGGAGAGAAAACATCATCTCCGACCTTGGTGGAGGTAATAAAACATACATAAATCATGGTGTATGAATCATATATTTATAATTTTTTATTACTTTGAGTGTGTATATTGTGTTGCAAATCCAGATAATAATCCGCATATGCCGGATAAAGACATGTATTTGTGAAACAGATCTTTATTTAGCTGTTTTACTGTTCACAAGCATTAAGCATGCCACTACCAGCGGAGACAATTTGTTTATTTTAGTGGTCTCCTTTATTTTTATGCCCCCACAAAAGGGTATAATGAAAACGGAAGTTTCCGTCATTATCATTGCTGCATCTTACCTTCTATTGTAATGGTACACACACACACATGCATACACACAAACTGTTTGTTGCTTTGGCTAGAAGTCAAGACCCTTATTCCTCACTATGAATCTGATTTAGCTGGATTCAATAAAAGCCCCGATTTCAGGGCAGCAATCCAAAACAACCACGTCAAAGAAAGATTCCAGAACCAAAGAGAAACACAGAGAAAACAAGACTTGTACATGACATCACATGAATATTATCTAGCAAGATGGCGGTGGGCACGGACAAAGTGGCCTCTCTGCGCGCAGCCTCTCCATTCCACAGTAACGGTATCGAACACTGTGTCAATGTCAATATACGTTACCCAAATCAGCGATATGACCGCCTCAACCTACAATCCATGCAAGATAAGGCAAAACGGATTGCTCAAATATATCAATGGCTCTGACAAAGACGCTACTCGCCCTGGGAGTATTAATCCCCACCAGCTTGGACCTTCTGGCCGCGGTCACCCCACAGAAGAGATATAGCCAACATTGTGAGATTTTAAAGACAAAAACTGGGGGACACAAGGGGAATTAGCTTGCTGGGCATGGTATATGCAAACATCCATGAAGCATTCAGGCTCTTCTCCTACCCCGCCCCCAACTCGGATAATCGGAACAAATATCCGTGATGGGACCCCAGCATACAGGCCAATGCTGATCCCTCAAAGCCAACACACACAACTGTCAGAGTATGGCCTGCAGGAGTATCCTCAGATCTGCTTGGAGACCACAGACTGGAACATGTTCAGGGAGGCAGCCACCTATGATCAGCACACGAGTGTGGAGGAATACACCGACACTGTGACTGGATACGCAGAAAAGACATGCATTTAGGATAGAAAATGCATCATCACACCCTAACCCTGACCCCCCCCCCCTAACCCTAACCCGTTATCTTCTGCTCCGGAGAAGATAACACCTCCAGATCTTGACAAAATGCAGCACAGCCAAAGCTCAAAAGAGCAATCAGCAGAGCAAAGTGCCACTATACTCAGAAGGTTTAAAAAAAAAAGCATTTCTGTGATGCCAGGGACACCAGGCACATGTGGCAGGGCATCCAGGCCCAGTCAGACTACAAGCCCACCCTAAAGGGCGCAAATGGTGACATCCATCTCCTTCCATAGATACACCGCCAAAAGGGAGAGACTGGATAAGAAGCGATAAGAGACCGAAGATGGACTGGGATCAGATGATGAACTACTAAGAAACTGGTCAGAACCATATGCAGGGCAACCACAGCAAATGTGATAAGGGAGACCGATGGGGAGGTGCTTGATGTCTCCTTTGGGCAGAGGAAAGACAATAAGAAGACTTGGTGTTGGAATGAGGAGGATCAAGCGAGTATAAGCAGCGGAGGGGAATGTGAGGCAAAGAATAAATTGGAGAACTCATGAATGAAGAAAATGAGATAGAGGGAGGTGGAAGATATGAGACCTGGAAATCAAGACTGTTGAATTGAGAGCAGCTTTGAAGAGGATGAAGAATGGAAAGGCAGTTGGTCCTGATGGCATACCGGTGAAGTTATAGAGATATGTAGGAGAGAAGGGAGTGGAATAGTTAACTAGCTTGTTCAACACTATGAGTGTATGAGAGGATGCCTAAGGAATGGAGGAAAAGTGTACTAATGCGATTTTCAAGAACAAAGGAGATGTGCAGAGTTGCAGTTGCAGAGGTATAAAGCTGATGAGCCATACAATGAAGATCTGGGAAAAAATAGAGGAAGCTAGGGAAACTGTTTAAGAAAAGTGTGGCAGTTTGTGAGCAGTGGTTTCATGCCAAAACAGAGTACTATAGATGTATTTTGCTTTGAGATGGAGCAGAACAGAGAAGGCCAGAATGAGTTGATTGTCTTTTTCGACTTAGAGAAAGCATACAACAAAGTGCCAAGAGACAAATTGCATGAAGACGTCTGGAGTGACAGAGAAGTATGTTAGATATGTATTAGAGCAGCATGGCAGTAATGAGGTGTGCAGTATCGGTCACGGATGGGTTTAAAGTGGAGGTGCAGGAGTTTAAGTACTTGGGAACGGGGCGTACAATGGGGAGTGTGAAAAAGAGGTGAAGAAGCAAGTGAAGGCAGGGTGGAGTGGGTGGAAAAGATATCTGTGACAGAAAAGTAGCAGCAAAAGTGAAGGGAAAGGTTTACAAGACGGTAGTGAAAGCGACCCTTCTGTATGGCTTGGAGACGGCCGCTCTGACTAAGCAACAGGATGCAGAGCTGGAGGGGGCAGAGTTGAAGATGTTAAGCGTTACTTTGGGATTGATGAGGATGTACAGTATTAGAAACGAGCACATCAGAGGGACAGCCCAGGTTGGACGTCTTGGAGAGGCCAGATTGTAATGATTTGGACACTTGAAAAGGAGGGATAGTGGTTATATTAAAAGGATGCTGGAGATGGAGCTGCAAGGAAGGAGGAAAAAGGGGAAGACCAAAGAAGCGATTTCCGGATGTGGTGATAGATGACATGCAGCTGGTTGTTGTGACAGAGGAAGATGAAGACAGGGCAAGATGGAAACAAATGATCCGCTGTGATGACCCATATAGGGAACAGCAGATTGAAGAAGAAGCAGCCCTCAGTGGAAGACACCATGCTCCGTGTGAAGAGACCATGATCCCTTACCAGACAGCAGAAGTGGCAACAAACCCTGCTGCCACAGACTGTACATGTGGGCAGCAGAGCACAACGCCCCACAATGAGGAGCAGCGGCCCCCCTCAGGTTTGTGTGCTCAGTCCTCCTTTGTTCACACTGCTCACCCATGACTGCTCCGCTGAGTCAGAATCCAACCTGATCATCAAGTCCACTGATGAAACAGCGGTAGATGGGTTTACAAGGGACACTCTCCTCCAATCCGAATTAAACCTTTCCGTATTGCAATGTCGGTCTCCTGTTTACCTGAGGTGTGATCTTTTCCGACCCGGTGTTTACATACATTGACTCATCTTATTAGAAACGCTTTCTGACATGCGAAGACGATCCACGCTCCTGTTCATAAGGTAGAAATAATGCTTCAATGAGCTGGGCGCCATCGCCAACATGCGCCCAGAAGAAGGTGTCAAAGAAGGCATGCGCAGAAGTGATTTTTCCTCAATCTAACCGTCCAACTATGTTCAACTCTTTCAAAGTTGCGATGAGTTAATGACTTCGATGTAGACCGGTACTGTTTGGAATTCGCCATATTTAAAAAAACATTGCAGCGCTGAAAAAAACAAAATCCTGGCGCTAGGCAGGCGCAGATACAACTCGAACATAAAGCTTTCCGATACAGCGCTTACATGCAGCGACTGGCTATTGGAAAGGCTTTCCGAAAGGACTTAGACTACCTACTTGCAGAGGAATTAAATCTCATTCGGAAAAGGGTGTTTTACATGTAGCATTTTCTTTCTGATTAGGCATCTTTTCCGAATCTAATCAGAATTAGGCTGTGTATGTAAACCCACCTACTGGTGGGCCTCATCAGCAACAACGATGAAACATCCTATAGAGTGGGGGTGGAACAACTGGTAGGTGAACTAACAATAACCTGACTCTGAATGTGGACAGAAACCAAAGACCTGGTTCTTGACTTCAGGAGGTCACGGGCTGACCACTCTCCACTCTTTATCAATGGGTTCACAGTAGAGAGGGTCAGGAGCACCAAGTTCCTCGGGGAGCACATCAACAATGACCTCAGCTGGTCTCTCCACACCAACTACACAGTGAAGAAAGTCCTGGCCAGCTGCATCACCAGGTGGTACGGGAACTTTAGACCAGCAGACTGTGAATCGCTGTAATCCGTGGTAAAGACAGCCGAGAGGATGATAGGAGTCTCCTTCCCAGCTATCCAGGACATCTAGAAGGAATGCTGTTAAGGCAGAGCCTCTTCTATCATGAAGGACCCCTCCTACCCCTCACATGGACTGTTTGTTTCCCTGTCATCAGGCAAAAGGCTTTGTAGCATCAGAACCTTTACATTAAGGCTCTGCAGCAACATCTGCCCCTAGGGCCATCAGACTGCTCAACACCGGGTGGCCATCTCTCGCATAATTCACCCCCAACAAACCCATCGCTCCCTTCCCTCACCACTCACCTCATCGGTTTGACAGGGGACAGTTACTTAAACAGCCACCATAACATCACAAATTTATAGTTTAAATATTTATTTCTGATAACATAGTTATACTCATATTTCTATTGTGTATAATAACTGATGACTGCATTATCAGCCAATTTCTTTATCAACCAACTAAATCACTTAATCTGCACATAGTAGTCACCTAACCTGCATACCATGGTCACTTTATCTGAATACTGTCATTGTCTTGTCCTACCTCTAATGATGTATATTATATATCTACCGATGAAAGTTGTACGTCTGATGTTTCATTGTTTGAGGGTTGTATGTCTGGGTATTCTGATGTTCGCACCGTTTTGTTCAGCTGTATACTGTGTATGTGGTTGAATGACAATAACGTTGAGTGGATTAGCACTAAGTGCCATCATTTGTTTGTTGGACTCCATAAGTTATTTTGTTTTATTGGTGACGTTCAAATAAGTTTATTCTTACCAAATATGTCGGTATATTAAATATGCATGTTGTACATATAAGAAAACATTCACCCTGTTTGTTTAGGAAGTGTTTTACACATGAAGGCAGTGGATGTTACTACAGAGGAAGAAGAGACAAACTACAATGCAATGAAAACACGGACTCAACAGAAATGTTTTAGGGGTACAAAGTAGTCATTTCAGTGGAGTTACATGTTTGATCCTAAATATGAGAACCAATGAAGCAAACTGAACATAACATTTTGTATTACTGACAGGTGAAGTCAGATGAACACTAATTACCTCATTACAATGGCAGCTGTCATTTGATAGGATTTATTAGGCAGCAAGGGTACATTTCGTTTTGAATTCTGATGTGTGGTAATCAGGAAAAATAGACATTGCATAAGAATCTGAGCTACTTTGGACAAGGCCCAATTGTGATTTCTGGATGACTGAGTCAGAGCATCTCCAGACTTGTTTTGATGAGTGTTCCTGGTCTGCAGAGGTTAAATTAACAAAAGGACTGCGAGAAGGTCGCGGGCAACCAAGGCTCATTGATGTGTGCAGAGGGAGTGACGGCTAGCCCGTGTTGCCCGATACCATGAGGGAGCTACTGCAGCCCAGATTGATGGAAAAATTAACAGAGGGTCTGGTAGAAAGGTGTCGGAACACACAACGCATTGCAAAGCTGTGTGTTCTGACGAATATGGGACCTACACAACATTACGTGGTCTTTATATTATGGCTGCTCATCTCCATACATTTGTCTCCATTGACTCAATGGTCAAATCAACACTAAAAACTGACTTTTAGTGATCAAACGATAAGAATAAACTTTTCAGGAAACAAATATTAACACATTTAAATAAACAGATTAAGGTACAGGTCTTGTGTCGTGTTCATCTCCACAACCCAATCATGGTTGCTCCATAGGAGTCTATACATTTGTCAAGACAGTGTGAGAATTTGAAAGAAAGAACAGACTAGTTTACTCATCAGAAAGTGGGGCCAAATACTACCTGATGATTAGATTAAGTTTGTGACAGAAAAACACCCTGGGCACCTTCCTCATTTTAATATCATCGTTAAAATTTAACAGGGTAAAAAAGCCCTGCCCTTTGATAAGCACAATCTCCCTAAAGCTTCCTTTTTCTCATATGTGAATTCAAAATTTACACCCACACTCTTGGCTGACGCTTAAGGTCCGAAACCTTCAGACACAATGGCTGCCCTATTATTCAAATACAGACCTCATCAGTATGTGCACTCATCTATTATGACACACTGCTTTGTTTATCTCACTCTTAAGAGTCAAGTCTGGATGACCTTGTTTCATTTAGATTATTCATCCAGGTTCACTTACACTGTAAAAATTGCCTGTAGAAATTATGGTTAAAATTTTTTGAATGGCAACAGTGAAAGACTGTAAAATTCAAGAATATTTCACTGTAATTGAAGAGAATAGATAACTTTTTTCTAAAAAAAAAAAATTATTTCTTTCTGTATGAATTTCTGTTTCCCACATATTCTGACAGATGTGGGAAACACAGAAATGTACATGGAAAATAAGACATTTATGGTAAAATCCACGGAAAAATGCCATAATAATACAAACACGTTCTTGCCTTGTCTAAATTTAAAAGTATTTTTTTATTTATCTTTACAGCGTACATGATGCCATCTGCCAAAGTGACATTTATTTTATTATTTTTTTCAACGACCGGCATGACCGTTAATCGCGTTGTTTTCAACTTGACTTTCCAGATAACTTTATCGGGTCACACTAAACATCCGTGTATTTAGTTAATCATCGCTTTAGTATGCAACGTGCATTTGCTCACCGTGCTGCAGGTGCGCTCCCGGTCCTCCACCGTGCGCCCCCATGCGCTGTAAGGCGTGTTGCATCACCTGGCTGTTGGGGCTCGGGGTCTGCGTGGATCTGTCAGCGGTCTGTGGCCCCGGTGAGTTCGGGGAGCTAGTCAAAGAGCCGCCGTCGGAGGAGGAGAAATAACCACTGGAGGTGCGTCGAGGGAGATGGAATGTTGACCTCGTCTGAAACGCGCCTAGACTGTCGAGAGGGTAGATATGTTTGGTTCTGCGCCAGGACAGAGGGACGGGTTCCCCTCTTCCTCCTCCCCCTCCTCTGCTGGACCTAGGTGGACTCAAACTCCGCTTGCTGTTGACGTCAGAACGGGGGGTTTGCGCTGAGGCTGCAGGCGCGCCGGCTGGTCGTGGATCTCCTCCGCACTCCAGTGTTCTTACCGCGGTCGAGCCATCGGAGCGGTCTGTTGGATGAACAGAGCGGTACCGTCAGGTTCTGTGGGGGAGGAGGGGTTCTTTCATTAAAGGACACACCGCGTAGCGCCTCACGTCTCTGCTGCGGTTGAACGCACATCAGGACTGGATCTGGAGGGATCCGATTTAACTTTCGGAAATAAGTGATTTCTGGTTAATAAGGGAGCGACTGGCGCGTCGACATTTAAACGCAGACCAACTGACCGACAGGTTGGTATTTTGATAAATGATAACAGTATCCAATTCACATTCCACTGCATCTGATTTTCACTGATGCGTTTCTGTGGAAGGTGTCTTGATCCAGTGTGTCTCCGCATGTGGAAACTAAGACTAGGGTTCCCTCCGCTGCGTCATATATGAAAAAAGAAATCTGTCTGAGCGGACCACACAGTCTGAAAAACGTATTACCGGATAATTAAGTACTTCTTCGCAAAACCAGCCTCCGACTAAAAAAAAATATGTAAGTGGTTATTAATACGTTTATAACAAGTATGACACAATAAACCCTGATTCCATATCACTGCTGCGGTTGAGCTTTAAACTCATTCTCCGTGCATCGATACAATTTTACGCACAGTTGCTAATTAGTCACCATTCCGATTTCTACGCACGCAGAAACTGTGAAAACGGCCGGACTTTCGAAGGAAGCTACGTCCGTTGAAAACAGGAACTTTTCTTGGAGGTTTGGATGAAGATCCCCGATTTTTACAGTGTCTGTCATGCAGCACAGACACCGGAAAGTTCAAGCGCCTCTCCTCTCGAGAAGAGAATGACCGACACGGATGAGAAAGGGAAACGAACATCGCCGCTATCGGTAAACACAGCCCCAGCGTTAAATCCGGCGTCGTGGTAATGTTTAACGAGATGAAGTCTTCTCAGTCTCTCTATGATGAAGATGAAGAGGTGTGCTGGACTTTATTTGTCTCCGTGAGCGATGGCGTCAAATCAACACCAAAAAAACGGACTTTTAGAGAACTGGTGATAAGAATTCACTTTTCAGGAGGAAAATATAAATCCATTTAAATAAACGGATTAAGGTAAAGGTCTCGTGTTGCGTTCATCTCCACAGCCCGGTGATGTAGCCTACGTGCGCCTCCTGCAGGGCAGCGATCCACCGACAGTTACTCCGTTCTAACCGTACATCCAGGCGATTGCCCATTGTCACAGCACAGGTGATAATAGCAGTAAGCCTGTTAGTAAACCGGCCTCACCTGCGTAAATGATCTGACGTGTGTGGCTGAACTCTGTGAAAAGAACACAAGACTCCTTCATCGATCGAAAAAACAAAAACAAAACCAGACTCAATATTTGGAAACGCTCGTGGAGCAGGACGGCCTATTCAGAATTTCACCAACTACTTATAATTTACAAAGTGGAGACCCGAAGCATCCCGACTCCATGATGACACGCACTTTTCACTCAACTGAGACGTAAAGACTGAATAAAGGGAACTGAAGCTGACGCAATGCGCCGCTTCACAGACAGGCAAAAGCTGCAAAACTCACCGAAATACATCTCAGCACCGCCAACAACCTTCAGACTACAGACGCAGTATCTGGAGACGATTATGAGACGAGAAAGAGCCAAAAAACGATTCAATAAATATAATATACGTAAGAATTTCCCTTTGCATGCCTGTGTCGTCAGAGAGATTAATGTGATGTCTCACATTTGGGGGAAAAAAGATTTTAAAAAAAATGCAAAGCTATAATTATTTTCGTGTATTCCAAAACATAGCTATTAAACTGCGAGGCGCTATAATTACGACCGTTTGCGGTGTGACAGCTGACATGCCGGTAGGCACAGAGGGAGTGGATTTAAGTGAAGTACACTACCGAAGAAACAACAACAACAACAACAACGCACACATGCACGCGCCTCTGTCCGAACTCACCTGGACGCCTGATGCATGTCAGAGACCCGCCATCGCGGCTGACTCCGAGAATAGGACGATGACACGCTGGCCGTAGTAGATCTGTCGTTATAAAATCTATGCACGTCCACGGGAATCCACAGGGCAAAAGTTAGAGAAAAATTAGATTCTTAAGAGAAAAGGAAACAAGTGACATGAATTCCAAAAAAATGTTGCTGAAGTTTCCGCAGGAGGAAGGCTTGAATAATCCGCCTCGTCCGAGTGTAACCCACACCAGTGGAGGTAAACAAACCCCAGCCAGAAACTGCGTATTTGTCTGACCGGACTCTCTCTTTCCTCTCCTGTTTAGACTGAAGTCTTTTGCAGAGAGGCTGATATGAGCGCTCCTCCTCTGAAACCACGGTCCACCTACCGGAGGGTTGGGTCTCTCTCTCTCTCTTCCTGATCTCTTCTCCGATCTCTGTCTCCCCCTTGCTGCCACTCTAAACTGACAAATTGTCCGTGGAAATTTGGTAAAAAAAAAACGTCGAATGACATCAGGAAAATACCATAAAAGGTGTGGCTATAAAGTGGCTTATCTTTAATAAAGAAACAGGTGGCAACTAATTTATGGTTAGAATATGTGTAAAGCCATTTAGCAAAGGCATACTGTCGAGTTTGTTTGTTTTTTATTTCTGTTTTCAATATTTTCATTTATGGAATTTGAGCAATATAATAAGCCAATTGACCATAAGTTGTTTATTGCTCTAGAATCTAATTCACAGATAGAAACCGTGTACATGACAAGATGCTTACATATGTCATATTACGGCTAGATAATGTTGATTTCACTTTAAGATGAAAAGTCAGAGTTTATAGTGATTCACTGTCATTTTGACTTCTGTCCTTGTAAACTGGAAACAGGATGATATTATCTCTGTGAGGTTTTTCATGGTAATTAACTGTAATGTCCCAAAACATTTTTTTACAATACAGCAACCTCTGGCATTACTCCAACTAGTGCCCAGAGAATTTAACTGGCATGAATAAGTAGCAACAACGTCGGAAATAAACTTTAATTTTCAGTGAAACGTTGGACCTCACTGTGTTTAAATGTGTCCATGCCCACTCCCACTTTGTCCCTGGAAGTCTGAATGAACCTAAAAAATCTGAAAAAGTAATTCCACATGGTAAAGTGGGGTTTTCTTGGTATTAAGCATTCGTGTTAAGTTAAACTCAATATACTTGGTTGGGGTCAATGTAAGTCATTCTAGTTGGTTCAACTTTCGTAACTTGGATTAGGTCCAAATTTAATCAATAGGGTTGGTCCAACTAATGTTGCACCAATTAAATAAACCTACTAAACAAAGTTTATTTATTCCATATAAATAAAGTTTGTCCGGCAGAATTTCTAAGATATGAAAGAAACCAATATATGCATGTGGAAATACTTTCCATGATTTAATTAAACTAATCAAAAGAAAAACAGACACGGACTCCACGAGACCTCTGAAGGTGTGCTTTGGTATCCGACACCAAGACATGAGCAGATCTTTCAAGCCCTGTAAATTTGCAAGGCGAACCTCAATGGATTGTACTAATTTGTCCATTACATCGCACAGATGCTCAACCGTTCCCGAGCATTATCCTGCCCTTAGGTGGTATGTGTCAAACTAACATCCATATGAACAGCATGACCCCAGGTTTCACATCCACATTGTCCAAAACAACTTTAGATCTGACTGGCCTTCCTTCGTTCCCCTGGGGCATTCTGATGTCATCTCATCCCCTGGGGAAGGCCTTAAAAGAATATGGGATTTGTCTTTTTAGACCAGACTTCTTTCATTGCTCCATTATTCAGTTCTGATGCTTAAGTACACTTTGTAGGCACTTTAAACTGGGCTTCTCTGAGCGGTACGTGAGTTCCCTATAACCCCATTCGCAGCAAGCTGTGATGAATTGTTTTTACTGACACCTTGCTAACAGATCACCAAAAACTTTTTCAGCAATTTATACTACAGTACATCAGCATGAAGTCCAGACACTGATGGGAGATGGTGGCTGGATTTTGTTGGAGCTTAACGTAACGTAAATCCTCTCATGATTTGAAATATAATAAGAATTTAGAAATCAAATCTTAATTTTCACACCGATTTAAAGGGGTATAAATAAAGGATATATTATTATTATTATTATTACTATTATTCACAATGTAAGGAAGTAGCGTATACATTTAGTCATCACAGTTTTGAGGAAACGTCTACTCTTGTCCACAATGACTGCTGAAATGAAAGGAGGTCCGGTAGGAGCTTGATTACAGCTGCACCATCCCTTCATGCTTCTGTGGACAGACTCGCAGGTATTTCCTCACTGCATACATCTTAAATTTAGGTGATGTGTATATATCATATATATATATATAACATCACGGTGCGTGAACACCGGGGTCTTGAGGCAGAATGGAAAGTAGTGGCAGCTGCCGGGAGAGACGAGCAGGGGAGAAGTCACGCACACTCATACACAAAAATCAATACATACAAAAGGGTTAGGAATCAATATAAAGTATATGTGACCAATCAATTTCTCGGAGTGTGGGAAAATGTTGTGATGGGAATGACTTTTAAGTTTCAGTTAATGCTAAGTTGTGCTTTCTGTTGCTCCTTTTGTTGATCTTTCATTTCCTCTAAATCAGTTTGACGTAAGGATGATATTGCTGGTGATTCTGAAGATACTAATGTTTAAGGAGTCATTCAACAGCAATGTGGAGCCTGATGCATAAATAACAGCCTCCCCAAACAGAGGTTACGCTGACAGTTGTTCTGTGATTTACTCGCACAATATTGGCTGGTATAGACTCCAGCCAATTCATACGATTATTTATTATACAATAGAAAAGCGTTTTCCATCACATGAAATTATAGTGATGTAATTTCCAAAGATTGTACTATGGAACATGTTTTTAAAAATGTAACTTTTCATGCTCTCTTAAACACAATTGTAATGGCGGGGCTGCCCTTTTATATAAAAACTTTATTGTATAATCATCCACACCACTGTGGGGACTGTAGGACTGCTTCTACACACCTGCTAATTCAGCTGATGGATTGTTACACACTAAATACAGCTGGTCATATCTTTCTGTACAGTTAAATTTGAACATGAACAATCTAAATAATACAGAATGAAATCTAATTTTCTTTTCATTCATGTCAATTTATAAAAATTGTGCTCATAATTTTTGAAAAATGTATACATACCAGTGAAAATTTTGATTTTAATGACTTAGAATTATTTGTTAGAGCAATCATTTTAATAAGTAAGCAACTTTCAAAAGGGGATCTTATAATTAAGTGATAATTAAACATTCCTTTGATTTTAGAGCAAAATAATATTAAAGTAACTCAATGTGCTTTGTTGGTTAACATAATTTTATTCATGCCTGATTATATGCCTACATATATGCTATACATATGACACACAAACAAGCTTGTGTCATCATGGCGACATGATTAGTACCGTACCCTCGAGAAGACGGGGATATTATTGAATCGTTATCGAAGCTGAAACCGCCGCAGCCGTCAGAGATCTTTTGTATTAATACGATAACTCAAACTATTTCATGGGTATTTTCCAATTTTATACCCGCATAGACTTTAGCGTGAGGAAGAACTGGATTGATTTTGGGAAAAATCCCATGTATATTTCCGACACTAGGGAGAGCTTTTTCTCTTTGCAACTGTTTAAATTTAGTCCAGATTTTGTGCATAAGACTGGACTCAAGGAGATCTGTCTTGTTTATATCATATATTAGTCTTATAATTCATATTTTACTCACAAAGGTAAGCTTCTTTTCTTTTCTTTTTTTTGACCAAAAATAATGTGGACGTAACTTCATATTTAATTTAAGGTCAATCAGGGGGGTGGCTTGTACAATGCAGGGGACTGAGACTTTTGGGGGATACTCCACTGCCGGTGACGACGACAGCGTGGGACTAGTATTTACATGAAATCTATCAGTATATATTGACACAGTAGCAGACACTGAAGTGATACAACCACGGCAGTTGCTGCTAATACCTGTAATACATAAATGAAATCTTATTTTAAACTTGTTTTATTGTTGCTTTATGTATAAAATATACATACTTATCTATAATCAATTATGTCATCTCAGGAAAGGCTTCATTACAGCATATTTTATACAATTTTAAAGGCAAAAGTTAAGTGGGGTCGTTTAGAAATAAAACTCTCAGAAAGAGACTGATACTCAGTTTTTAAAGGCTGTGAAAAAGAGAGAGAGCCTTCCCCGTTCACATGGTTCTGTTTTCAGGCATTATCAAGTAATCTTGATACACAATTATATCTCTTTACTTAAATGATTCAGAAGCATTTTTAGTGAATGTAGAGATAATTTCATTACGTTTCGCCATTTTGTGGAAAGAGAATTCACTCAATCAAGAAAAAACAACAGTTTAATTTAGTTGGCACTTTGAGTTTTAATGAAATTACTTTATTTACAATCAAAATGTATGTATTCTAAATTGACTGAACTAAATACAAAGGAAACACACATGTAAGATATGTTGAATCTGTGTCCCAAGAAGAGTGCATGTGTTTTTGTGTGTTTAACAGATTTCTTCTACTGACCATCGAGTGCTAATGGAAATCCAATCAGTTCCCAAGCAGTAAACCATGACCCCCCTCCCCCCCAAACAACACAAAAAAGACAATGCTGACCACCTGGACCAGCAGTGTGTGTGTGTGTGTGTTTGCCCATATGTGTGTGCGTCCTTATTGACGGTTGTAATGTGAGAGGTCAGAACATAATGACACTGTGACTCTGAAAACCCAACACCATGCTGTGAAAGGTCACAGCAATGTGTCACACACACACATACACATACTCACACACACACACGCCTCTACTGCAGTATCATCTGTCAATCTTTGCATGCGCTTACATTACAGCCCATTTCTTTCTTTCTCTGAATTTTTACACTTCGTACAACGTTTTTTCTTCCCATTGCTTCAATCGTCATGGTTTTAATGATAAGTGGCTGATTATAGACAATCAATACTGATTTATTTGGTTTGTGCGACAAGTGAAATAGTGTCTTCAAATGTTTGATCTAAAAAAGGAAGTTTTAGTAATTTCATAAACATCCGAGTATTCAGACCCAGTTAAAACAAGTGAAGTAGGGTCTATGCGGGTCTATTTCCCACCGTGGATCAGAATAGTGCACGGATGCAAGGTGCAAAGATGGTGGGATTGACCCGAAGGAAATACACCAGGTTGAGTAATGCCAAATGCATCAAATTTGATACAAGCATTTCTGAGACCTATTGCATCAACTTATGGTAAAAACTTCACTCAAAACCCTCTTGTATCCAATCTGATACTTGTCTTGCACCCCCTATTGGATACCTTGATCACTACAACAATTCAAACACAGTACATGTGACAATCCAAGATGGCCACTTTCAGATAGTTCCCAACTCACTGGATCAAGGTAAAGAAAATTGCGATTTTTACGATTTTCCAGTGACATTTTCTTTGAATTTTTTAGTAATATACTAACATGAACACTTAATCTGTTGAAGCAAGTTATAATTACATCATTTTTTGCATTTTAGTATGTAGTAAAATTATGTATAAGATTTGTGTTCAAATTTGATACTACAGGTGAAAAGTGGAATTTGGTAGTAAATCCCTCAATTGTCATTATCTTTCTTTTTTGGTGCAATATGCATTATATTGATGATTGTGTATCATAAAAATGTTTTTATCAATCAATTACACAAATTACAGATTGAAATGTTATATTTTCAACAAATAATTGCACTCGAAAATTGATAAACCTATATTTCTTACTTAAGATGCCTAAACAGTACGGTGTTGAAGATGTCCTACGTCCAACAGTAACACAGGCCAAAAGAACAAAAAAATCTGCAAAGAAAAAAGTGAAAACAAAGGAGTACAGGAGGCAGAATTTGACCCTCCAGATGTTCCATTTATTGAGAGTGCTGATGAAGGCATCGAAGAAAGGTGTGAGTTTACACCTTACATGTATTAACAGTTTGTCACTGATGACATGATACATCTGGTTGCAGATCAAACAAACCTTTTCAGTGTGCAGAAGAAAGGGAAATCAGTCAACACAAATGTCAAAGAAATTGAACAGGTTCTTGGCATGTACATGTTCATGGGTTTGGTTCAGATGCCCAATGTAAGAGCCTATTGGGAAATGGAAACAAAGTACCCCAAAGTTGCCGATGTGATGTCACGTGATCGATTTGAGAAATTGCTGACGCTGCTGCACTTTCAAGACAACCTCAGTGTGTCTGAAGATGCAAAGAAGGATAAATTGTGGAAACTGAAGCCATGGCTTGAAAAGCTACGAGAACAATGCCTTCGTATCCCTCCTGAAGAACATCATGCAGTTGATGAGATAATGATTCCATTTAAGGGAAAATCTTATCTGAAAGTCTACATACCATCAAAACCCCACAAATGGGGATTCAAAATGTGGGGACGTGCTGGACAGAGTGGTTTCCTGTATGACTTTGATGTTTGTCAAGGGGCAACAGATCCAGACAAGGAAAGGTCTGAGGTTGGTGTGAGTGGAGATGTTGTTCTCAAATTGACATCAACCCTTCCTGCAGGGAAGAACCACAAAGTATTCGCAGACAACTATTTTACATCACTCCCACTGTTAGAACACCTGCGGCAGAGAGGGATATACTACATTGGCACCATCAGGATGAACAGGGTACCCGACTGCAGCATGCCTACTACTGTTCATAATACAAAAAAAAGTTACTGGAAGAGGTAGCAGTTTGAAAATTAAGAGGCCAATGTTCTTTACAGCCTTAACTGCTGTTCTCATGCTTACCACAGTTCATAATAAAAGAAGAAAGAGGCCTAAAGAGGCTGATGTTTTTGCTGTATCGCCAGAACTGCATGTAATGCCCAATGTGCCATTTATGATACAAATGGAAAAACCTATATGCAAATAATTTTTTTTTCAAATTTTGTGAAAGGGCCAAATAAAGGTTCTAGATTCAAGAAATCAGAATTTTCTGTCCATTATTTCTTGGGTCTGGCATTACAGGGTTAATTTTATTCATTTATAATGGAACCCTACCCTGTAGTGGAATAAGGTGCTAAAGTACACTTCCTCATTTGGAAATAAAGGATTCAGTCAATTGGGGTTGTATCTGTATGGGATTGGTTGGCATTAAAATGAACGATGGAATCAACATTCTTGTAAAATTTAAACCACTTTCCTTTTTATTGTTGGAAATTGGTAAAATCCCAACAATATGACTTAAGCAATATTTGACAAAACAAAAGTAGAACAAGGATCATAAAGGGTAAAGCCCTCTTCCACTTATGGTTAGAGCCCTTGCAGTCTTCATTTCAAAGAGTCCTTGAGTAAAATACTCAACCCCAGGGCCTGTTCCAGTGGTGTGTGAGTAATTGTGTAACTGGTTGTCGTTAGCTGGGGCAGCATGTCAGGTCTCCTTCACTGATGGTTTCGATATGTTGCTGCATGGCTGTGAGCATTAATCCATTACAAGTCAGAGTAGCCGGGATATTTCTGAGACACTATATCGCCTTGTTTACTGATCAGTGCTTAAAAATGGATGAAGCTTATTTGACAGTGGGACCCTTTTCAATGTTGCAAATTTAAATGTAAAAGCCCAACAAATCCCTCTGTTTGTCTCTTTGTCTTTTTTCATGTCTTTGCTCTTTGTCTCATCTCTCCCTCTTTCTCAACTCCCAATTTTAATCTCATGACTCTGTCTGGAGTTCCATTTATTCATTTCCATCTGGTATGCTACTGTGAAATAGGATAAGTTGTGCTGACTGAAGAAGAAATAGCTGTGTATGATTGTCCTCTGCTTGTTGATCAGTTCCAGCAGCCTGGTAGTTCAGTTGTTCTCACTTTGCTGTGATCAAACAGTTGTGATTGACACATTGCTGTGTGTTAACCCGCAGACGCACACAGGCCTCAAGTAAAGCAGCATTTTAATTAGAAAGTGTCATGTTTGGCTGGAGTTTATTCGGCACAGTGTTCATCCTTCCTGAAATGAAGAGATCTCAATGACTGGTGCTGACAAGAGCAACAGAGACACGGCCTCACACATTCTGTTTCCATTTTGCATTTGAATGCAGCATTGTTATTACAGATGTTGCCAAATTGAATGCTGACATACAGGTAAAAAGGGATTATAGTTATTAGTCTTAGTCATGCTGTCTTAAAAAACAAAGACAGAATTTCTAAAAAAAACAGCAAATAAAACCTGCTGGCCAAATATTCATAGCTAGTCTTTTATGATGCATTTCTGAATTGGCGTTAAGGCATGCCGGTGACCAAACACAAAGGTTAGAGTGAGTGGTTGGCCACCTTTTGGCCGGACAGACAGCTTGCAAAGATGCTTAATATTTCCAGACAACTTTGAAATTACAAAAATAAACAATAAACAGTAAGACAGAAAAAGCAAAAAAAAAACAAAACTAGGCCTGGGCTATTTGATAACATACATGATTGGAAAGTTATGTTGAAGACATTGAGGGTAAAGGTAATGACGTTTAAAGCAATTATTGGCATTAAAAACAACAATTTGATTTCCCTCCATAGATATGAAGTAATCTTAGGTTTACCGACCCCTAGTGGTTCCACAAAGAACTGCAACAACACAGACACGGCGTCAAAGCCGCTGTATTAATGTCAGTGGAAACTACCACTGACTCGGTATTTAATATGTTCTTTTAAAAGTACAATGTAAATTTATCAAAATTATTGTGGCATTGGAGAGAACCCATTTAATTATTTTGTTTTATTTGAGAGTCAATTTGGTTCATGGATAATTAAAAGCGTGTGGTTGGTACAGTGTTAACAAAGGAAATGGAAAAACAGACTTGTTTGCTCTAACATTTTCTCCCTTCATATAGAACTGTGAGTTTCAGCGAAGGTACCAAGATAATGAGTAAGATAACAGTAGTGGGGAAAATCACTCCTTACTAGTGTGATTTTGTTTTGTGTTTTTGTTTGTTAGCTTAATGCCATTCCGTGTGGGAAAAAACTAACTTTTTAAACGATGCTTTGTGAGCTGACACAGCAACTTACTCTAATGTTAGCTTTAGCCTCTTTAGCTGATGTGAGCTAATGCCAGCTATCAGCTAATGATTTATATAAAGTATTACGATGACAGGGAGAAAACAGCCTTGTTACACTTTTGGACCAAGGACCTAGATGTCAAGGACCTACTGTGGTCCGTGTTATTGTTGCTGGAGATCACGGGTACTGTGATGCCACCAAACTACAAATAAAAGTATCCTACAGACAGCTCAGCGAGCTGGCCTTCACTCCACAAACACGTTTATGAGCTGGGGGTACACGTCACCCTGTCACTGATTCACTGTGTGTCTATAGTTTGTTAGGTTAGTAGCCTCCAACAATTTGAATGCACTACCCATTACAGACAGAAAACACCCGACAGGACCTGCGGGAACAAAAGATGGCCTTATCCTGCAGGTCAGAAACACTGCAAGTAGCAACAAGTTATTGAACTCGCACACAGCGCCCTCTGCCGGTGAGAGGAAACAGCAAAAAAAATTGTCTAAGCAAGACGGAACTGTGATACATTACCTACGATACTATTCAAGAATAATACATTTTTAATATAAAACACTTTGATAAGATTTACTTTGATGTAATCTTATACAGTTATCATTTATTTAACATAGACCTTCAGTTCTAATACGAACTCAAATTCAAGTGTCCTTGAAAAACTGTTTTCTTTTGTTTTTGTTTTTGAGCTACAAATGTTCGTAATGGGTAAAGCAAAGAGTGTATGTTACAAATGAGTCACTATTCAGTTAATATTTTTTCGTGTACGGTCTTAAATATGAACAACTGTGGATGGTACCGTCTATTTCCTGTTCCACAGGCGGTCGCTGTCAGCTGAAGAATCAATCAAGACATGATGTAAATCAATGTTTTCATTTCAGTGTCTTATCTAAGGAAACAATTTGGTGCAATGGCAACATAACAACACGGGGAGGCATAATAAACTTGAATTTAAATTTAAATTTGGTAGCAATATTTCTTCTATTTCTTTGCTATGGTCCCTGTTTTATACTTTTTCAACCATAAACAAACAGATGCAGTCTGTATGTGTGTGTGTGTATTTTCCATTGTGTGCGGTTGGCTGACTCAGGATGAGAACTCAGTGTTTCCTCTGTGAGACAGACCAAGAGTGGAAAACTGGTTTCCCACACAAACAGAAAGGTAAAAACACGCTATTCTACAAATGTATTCCCACACATACACACAAGAAAAGGACACGCAATGGCAACATACTGATTACACACTGAGTCTGGCACAACGTGCATATTTTATGTTCGTTGTGAAATGACAGCCCAAAGAAAACTGCTCCCGTGTAACTACACGGAAACACTTAGGGGGCTAAATAAACAACACAGGAGGTCACAGGTCAAAACGTCGAAGCAATATAAAACAAAATCATTTGACAAGCTTTCTATGGCAACTTAACTTTCCCTCACAGACACTGCTGCAGAATGTCCAACCAAAATGAATTCCAGATGAGGGTCAGGATGACCGTGGATATGTCCAAATGGTTGCTTATGGAGGAAGAATTTAAGAGATAATTTTCCTCTTAGGTAGAGACAGAAGATGGGTAACATCAGAATTAAGAGAACTATAATATTCACATATAATTGTGTGATTTACTTATGTGTTATTATCCATGTGGTATTGTTTTATTGATTATAATGTCTGAAATATGAGCTTATTTCAATGAAACCAGGACATACAGGGCTGCAGAGAGCAGAGAGCCCCACTGGCAGCTCTTCACAAACAAAAACACAGTGGAGTTAACTATCAGCTAATTTCTGCCCCTCTCAAAACCTGTTTAGACTTGACAAAAGCTAACATACTTGTCTCATCTGAAACGTGACTTACACAATCTGTTCCTGACAGGAATATTTGCATTAATGGCTATAATGTTTATCGTACAGATCAACAAAGAAAAGCTGGTGGAGTGGCTTTTTATTTAGGTGTTATTTTCATGTTTAACTGGAGATTACTGATGTCATTTTCAAATGTTTGTGAAAATAAATAAAGTGAAAGTTTTGATGAAAAGTTTTGTATTGACATTGTCTATGTGTTCACATATATATAAATATATATTTATATATACACAAATATTTATATATATGTATATATTTATACATATATACATACGGATGTATATAAATATATATATTTATATATATATATATATACATAGACCATATACCAGACCATCACTGACCCACCGCCAAAGCAGCAATGGACTCATGCAGTCTGTTGCTGACAGTTTTGTCAGAAACATCACACCAGTAGCCCACTGGAGGTCATTTTGTGGGGTTCCGTCAGTGCTCCTCCTGTTCCTCCTCACACTGAGTAGCAGATACCAGTCAGGCTGGGTTGTTGTCCTTCTACTGACCTGTCCAGCTCTCCTCTGTTAACGGCCCGTCTCCTGGCATCTCCTCCATGCTGGGAGACACAGCAAACCGTCTTGCAACTGCACACAGGGTTAAACCAACCTGGAGGAGCTGGACTACCTGTGCAGCGTCAGTGGGCTGCAGGTACTGCCTCATGTCACAAGTAGTGAAATAAACACCAGCAGAACACAAAACTAGAGAAGAGGCAGTCAGGAAAGATGAGTAGAGAGAAATGGGTTGTGGCCACCACCTGCAGAACCATTACATTTTTGGGGGTTGTCATGCTTTCCCCACTCCATTGCACCTGTTGTCACTTTCATTTGCACCAAAACAGGTGAAACTGATTCACAATTATTTGGACGGGTGACATACTGCGATGATTAAGTTACAATAATAACAATGAATGCAGAATGTGTAATTGTCTGTCAGGTGAAAATCAGGGCTGGAATCATGGGAGTAAAGGTTCATCACATTTGTTTATTTAGTTGATTGGCATTATACAAAAAATAATAACAAATCCAGTTCTGATTAAACAAGAACTGACATGGTTCTATTCTGGTACAGACACATTCGTCCAGCTCATCAGTTCAGCTTTTTGATGACTTCATCTCGTGTTATAAAAAAAAGCTACAGTCTTCTTCAGGGAGGCATTCAAATAGCCCGACGTTTTTGACCGTGCTAAAGCTTCACTGTCTTTGTCTTTGTTGTGCTAAGAATAAAGTTGGATATCACAGAAGACTGCACATCATTCATTTAGTGTGCGACTTATAAACCAGAGACTTAAAAAGCCAGTGGTAGCACCAACTTTTAGAGAACCAACCAAAAATGTTGTCAGACTAAATAGACTGAGAGAGTTCCTAGAGATTCATAACCTCTGAGCAGAAGATAAAATCCACCTCCATTTATCAGGGTTAAGTTAGGGATTGTTTTTGCAGCAGCATTATTATTAGTTATAAAGAGTGTTTTCAGCATATGTAAAATACGCTCAGTAAACTATGGTGTTATATGTCACACCCCTTTGCCCACGGAACACCTGCCTGATATCTAAATTCAAACATTGGAGTGGTAGTACACCAGCGTTGAGTTCTCCAGGGTAAATAAACAAAGTTTGTGTAGCTAGGAGTCTTCGGCTGCTGAAACCTCTTATATGTCGGTTTTTGGAGCAGTCACCCCTCCGCCGTCAGCGGTTGGCACAAAATGAAAGTGCCCGCCGACTAACTGGAAGGATGTAAAATTGGAACACATAACGGCACTATTGGCTTTTCTCCTCAGGCTTCCTGCGCAGTGTTTCATCGATTATAAGACTTTGCCTATTGTTAATAAGGTTTTAATGGGCTATCACCATCTTATTTAACCAAGTTTTTTCACCTGCACTCTCCAGATGAAGAACTGTGGCCGACAAACCAGATGCTTTTAGACATTCCTCAGTCAAAATTAAGAACCAGAGGCGAACGATCTAACCATGGAAATTCAAACGCGCAGAGCCTTGAAAAGTTTGAATATTTCTTAAAAATGCCCCACTTTCCCCTGGTTTTAATTCAAGTTGAGCTTTTGACACCTCTGTTTAATCTGTTCGGTCCAAATGTTTATATTACTTTCCTTTATCCTTTAACCTTATTTGATTTTTGACTGAATTGATTATTTTATTTGTCTTTTATTCTCGTACTCTTATCTGTCCAGCACTTTGCTCTACTTTGGTAGGCTCGGCTTTGGTTGTTTTAAATGTGCTATATAAATAAAATTTAACTTGAAAATAAAAAAGCCTTTATTGGAGGTCTATTGTCTTATCTTTGAGTTTAAGAGGGATTTTGTGTGACTGTAGATTTATTTATTTTAACTCAGTGTCAATCTCTGGTGACTCTTACAGGAACTGTGGGACATAATCTTGAGAAATATTTAGAAGAAAAACTACTTTTCTTGTTCTTGAGCTTGTTTTGAAGATGGAGATCTGCTGCGTTCCACCATAGATGAGGGTCCGCATGAGGCCCTCACTTGGCCTGGAAATGTGATTTAAGCGTCACTCGTGACTTTTTATTTTTCTTGTTATGAAATGAGTCACTTCATAATCTAATCATGCATTCATATCTGTTGATACGATAACCACAACCCCTGAGCAAAGGCGCCAAATCTCTCTCCTGAATGAATGTGAGAAGAATCAGATTTTTCGATATTGCCCTCAATGTCTTCAGGGTCCAGACTTTGACAGAGATCGACTGTCTTTCTCGCAAGTGGAGAGAGACAGTCTTGTGACTGGACATGAAGACTGCTCTGCTACAGATGAGGGGAGTTTATTTTAGGTCACTCCTACAGGCATCCACAGCGCAAACCCTCAGCAGTAACTTCATGGAGAAAGCCTGCATCTTTCTGTTTTTGGTTTGAAAGGATGGACACAGTTGAGTTCAACTCCTGTAAACTATAATCACAGCTAATTCTTTAACAGAAAACAATTGCATCAAAAAACTATCACCAATCTCTTCCTGTTTCCATAATATATTGCTGTGAAAAAAGATGATTTCACCCAACCAAATAGACTATGTGTTTTGACCTAAATGCTTTTTCTTGCTTGCTTTTTTTATTTAATTTAATTTTTTAAACTTATTTAAGTATGTGAGAACTTGCTATTAATGTAACTTGATACAACCAAAAAAAGTCTAATAATGGTCAAATGCTTTTCTAAAAACATGCTTTACGAAAAGGTTGAACTAATCTAATTAAGATTTAAAATTTTTGATGAAATACAATATATATCTTATTTCATCATGAAATAATTTTATAGGTCTGATTTTCTTTTGTTAAAAAACATGCTTGACCAGAAAAATATTCATTGTATGAGAAATTCTGAATGTCTACGATATTAAGTTAATAAATGTCCCAAAGAAATAAAATACGTAAAAAAATAATTGTTTTAGTTTCCTTTTTCTTGGTGAGGACATTAAAGTGTTAAAACACAATAAACGCCTCGGATACGATCCCATTTGTCACGACTCTGTTTATATTTAGTTACATCTTGGTTCATTTTGTATAAGCTCTGCTTTGTATTTTCAAAGTTTACTGCTCCATCATCATGGTTAAAGTATCTGATGTTTTCTTTATTTTCAAAGACGTGGATTTGTGTTTTTATGGTTTTGTGTTTTATTTGGAAAGTGTGTCTATGTCATCATATATGTGAGTTCACCCCTCCTGCTTTGGCCATCTGTTTCGTCCTATTAGTCTCTCTGTTTACTGTTTGTCTCTCATTACTTTAGACCTCATTTGTGTCTTGACTGTCTACCTGTCTCACCTGTGTCCAACTCATTGATTGCCCCCAGCTGTCTCTCATTATCTCGTCGCCGGGCGTACAGTCGACTATTTGAGCCCAATCCACACTTGCAATCCAGCGTAAGGACTGCGCCTGTGAGAAGTGGCTACTGAGCTTCTGAGTTGCCATGGCGACATGACGTGTTGTGTGGATAATAAATGATATGTAGTCATAAAGTAGAAAGTGCAGTTTGTGGCTCGTAGCAAATGAACAGCACGGACGAATAAGGAAGGTTCACAGCTGTCAGAGCGGCATCAAGTTAATACTCATAACAGTCAAACATAACTGGCGTACGTCCAAGTCTATCTGCATAATAGACCAGCAATACTGGCCACGGCGTTCTAGACACCAACGAGTCCACATACACCGGCATTTTAAAAAAAAAAGAAGTTTTTCAGCCACAAAGAATGGCTAAAAAAAAAAGAATCCTAACAGTTTGTTTCTATCTTGTTAGCATGTTGCTAACAAACAAACTTTTTTTTCTGTCTCGGTGCATTCAAACAAAACTTACAATTAGCGACAACAGGCTGCAGGACCTGAACATGTGGTTCGGTGTGAGCACTCACGTCGTGCGGGAGAACTCTGACCGAACAGTGTGAGCACAGCAATCCTGTGCTTCCGCAAACTTTTGATTCGCACAGTTTGAGTCGAAAATAAAGGGCCACGACTCAAAAGTTGTTTACAGTTTAACTATGTTTATTTAGTATGTGTCCCCCTTTCTTTCAGTCCCAGTTTGTTGTTAATGTTGAGAACTGCTCACGATATGTGAGCAGTTCTTTATGGACATATATGGACATGGATATGGATGTTTTTTTTCTTTGAACATTCACTTTTAGATTTTTGATTGTTAATTAAATCACTAAACTTTATTCTGCCTCCCTGTGTGAGTCCACAATCTAGTTCTCCTAAAATTCTTAACAGTGCTAATTGGCCACAAAATAGACCCAGCAGACATTGCTCATGGACATGAACAAACCCTATGATGTGACGTGCACCTTTACATAACTACACGGGGAACATGGAGCCAGGCTCCTCATAAGGAGAGACAAACTGCTCTGCATGAAGCCCACATAGAGGTGCCAACCACATCTAAAAGACGCTAAAAGCATTTGCAGATAAAGTGATGAGTAGAAAAGTCTCCACATGATAATAATAATAATAATAATAATAATAATAATAACACAATTAATTTATAATGCACTTAAAATTAGGATTAAATCTCAAAGTGCTAAAATGATGCCCTCAAATGATGCCCTCAAAGGGCTAAATGATGCCCTCACTTGCCCTGGAAATGAGTTTTAAATGTGACCTGTGACTTTTTTTTTAATTGAAATGAGCTGAGTCACTTAATAATCTAATCATGCATTCATATCTGCAGATATAAGAACCATAGACACTGAACAGAGAGGCTGAATCTCCCTCCAGAATGAATGTGAGAAGAATCAGATTTGTCCATATTGCCCTTAATGTCTTCAGGGTCCAGAGGTTGACAGAGGTCGCTTTGGATAGAGGTAGTCTTGTGACAATTAGATATTTTTTATTTTATGGTGCGGCATCAATAATCACTGTTTCACCCTGGCTGCATGGTAGTGATAAAAACCCAGGCTTTTAGACCTCCAACACTTGCACCTTTCAGGATAATATTAAATGAAAGTCTAGGACTGGAGCTTTGTTTCCTGACCTACATGAGGAAATGACATCTAATGTATGGTTGTCTGCTAACATTGTTAGACACTGTTTGTGTTGATGTGTAAGCAAGTATATCAAACTGTACATGTCTATGATCTATGCATAAATGTTTGGTATATACTGTATATCTTTGCTTATTTATATATTTTTTTGTTATTCTTTACTTACATAGATACTTATATTACCAAAGAGTTGAGGATATTATTGAATTGTCGTCGCAGATCCTCCATGATAACGGGATAACTCAAAATCTATTTCACGGATCGTTTTTTAAATTTCATACTCAAGGAGATATATCTTGTAAATATCATATTTTACTGAGGTAGTTCATATTTTACTCACTGCAGGGAGCTTTTTTTTTTGATTTTACAACAAACAATGTTTTCCGGACATTACCAACACAAGATTTATCGAATCATTTTCAAATTTTATACCCCCATGGACCTTAGTGCATAGAAGAACTGGAGTCATTTTGGGAAAGATTGATTGTATTTTTCTGACTAGGGGGAGCTAGATCTCCATAAGTTTTCAGGCCATTTTTTTGCAACCATTGATCCAAATCTAATCCAAATTCGGTGCATATGAATCTCGAGGTGATCTATCTTGTGTCCTCCGTTTTTCCTCTAGTAGTTTATATCTTACTGACTAAGGGGAACCTCTTTACCCCCTGAAAAACAGTTCTACGGACGCAACTTCACAATCGGCCCTATTTAGTCCATCTTGGTGCATACGAATCAACTCAAGGAGATCTGTCTTGTTTATATCACATTTTCTGTAATAATAAATATATAACTCATTTTGTCAACCTTTTTTTTTTTACATCAAATGTTTTTAACATAACTTCACATTTAATACCCATGCTGTCCTGCACCACAGCATTGGCCTAGTTTTATTTACTTATTTATATATGCATTTAGGAAACAGATTATTTGGTTGCATTTACATGTCTCCATGTGTCAAACAGGCTTTTTTTTACTTTCATCTGTTCCTCCTCAGGTGTGAAGTTGTGTTTCATAAGAGTGTTTATCTTGCCACAGAGAAGTCTGTATGAGAGATGTGGTTACATGCACACGCACACACAGACAGACAGACACACACACACACACACACACCTGGCAGCAGCGTGATAAAAGTTTATCAGCAAGGTAATCTGGTGTAAACCAGTGATGCAGGTGTGATGTGTGTTTGTGTTTGAGAGAGAGAGATGACATTTCCTTGCCGACAAATTTGCTACTTCAACCGGGTTTTTGTGAACAGCAGCAAAAAAGAAAAGTTGTTTGAAACACTCATTTTATAATATGACTTTAGAGTGTAATGTTAAGAGAAGTAATAATGTTCATGTAGGTCAGAAATAGCTGGAAGATATTGTTTTAAAAAAAATATATTTATCTGGTCATTTTCTTCTTCACAGACTGAAAGAAGCCGCTCCCTGCTTCCAGACTGAGATGATTGGTAGCCTCAAAACTGCATATAACTTTAATGGTACAGTGTGTCATAGACTGCATTAGCATCACACATGATGAACACAAATTGAATGTGCAGTTCAAACTTTTTTCACTTCCTGTGTGACCAATGGTACATTTTAGAAGGTAAAAGTGCACAAAAAATTCTTAATCTTCTTGCGCTGCATTAACATACTTACTCCAACATGTTTGAATGCTTTTCTGAAGCGTCAAATTAGCTTTGCCTCCCCCATCTGGATTAGCAGTCTGTAAACTCAGTCAACCCAGGATGCTGATGAATGCATGCTTGCAGTGCAGGCAGTGATTGAATACACCATATGGCCGAATAGCAGATGTACGATGATTCTGTGATATTACGACTGAAACTTTTTCACTTAAAGAGTGGCTGATGAGAATATGAATAAATCCGGGTTTCATTTACAGCTGTGCGGAATCTGATCAAAACTTCCTATTGGGATCAAGACTGCCTTGCTGTTTCTGGTTTATTAGATTAATTCAACCTTGAACGCCATGCATATAAAAGGACAGAGGTTGTCTTTGTGTTTTTGTGCTGTGTAGGGGAAGTTTCTTGCTTTGCTCTTTTCTCTCTATTCAGGGATGCCTACCTCAGAGGAAACCCCTCCTCTGCCTGCCTCCTGTGCAGACACCCACACAGTGAAAACACGCGTATGCTCGCTCAATATTTTTTCCGTCATGGCAACCTTTAAAATCTCGGGTCGCCCCAGTTTAAAAGATGAAAACATACAACAACTAGACTGCCTTCACGCCGTCTTTTCCTAGTGTTGCTGCTGGCCTCTGCTAGCCTGGTTGCTTAGCTGCCACTGGATGATTAGGCTGATGGCTGTTTTCCAGGGCTTTCTCAATCTGCAGAATTACTTCCTCGAAGACCATTGCATGCTGGTCTCACGTGACGCCATCGTAATTCATTCATTCATAGAATATAAACTGCAGTACCGTCATGAACATACTAATCTACATACAAACTGTTATTTATTTATAGAGAACTTAGTTTATTGCAGCCATTTCACATTCATAAGTTAGAATAATAATGAATGTGTTTTGTAATATCTATGATTAATAAACCATATAAATATTTCTATATACCGCCTTACAACCTCCTTTATTGATAATATAGATTTTTAGGAAGTCTGGATATCTATGTCTGAACGACAGACATGCTAATCTCCTCTTAAGAAAATTCTGGATTAATGAAGACTTGAAATAAATAAAACAAAAACATCTGTCGATCAAGTACAGCAGATACACAAAATAAAAGACTGGTATGTATTTTCTCACTGATGAAGTTAATCCAAACATATAGAATGTGAACTGTGTGAAGGGTACGGGCACACACTTGTTATATTTAATAATGTAGAGAAAATACTCAGCTACTATGCTTGAGGAAGCCGAACAGTAGAGGACTAGATACACTGATGTTACCTTTGGTGAAAACCCACACACACAAAACACACCAAACAAACCTCTAATGATTTATGTGTGGAACATCAGACTGACAAAATAACTGAAGCTCACTTCTGCCCCCTAGTGGTAAAAAACAACCAGCGACATCCTGGTAGCAGCGGCAGTCTGTCAGCTTACAGGGTCTGGGCAGCCCTGTAAGGAGACTAGTATTGTGTGGAACTATGAAATCAACTGAAAACACACTTGCAGAACAAAGCTGACTTGCCTATTATTCATTCCTTTTGTTTCCCCCACAGACTCAGGATGAAGTCGTTTAGAGAAGAAGCACAACAGGATAGAACAGAATGTGTTATTTATTGACATTGATGTTGTATTTTTTGTTCCATTTTTATTTTATTAACTGTAAATATTTTTTATTCAAGTACTTGTAATATGACACCTGAGTCAAAATATATCCGGCATTACATTTGACAGTTAGTGACAACATATTTTGAGCAATTTTATGTAAAACAACTTAGTTCTTATTATTTTTGTTGCGTAAAACGCAATAAGTGAAGTTTCAATTTTGATGTAGGTTGTAGAAATGCAAAATAAAAAGGGAAATCTGTGCACTAAATTAAAAGCCCCAAAAAAAGACCACCAGGAAAGCCAAGTGTAATGTTACAGGTCTCTGACAGTGTGCTTATGGGCTAAATTAAACGAATGGAAGCAAATATTGAGAATAGAACAGAATATATCTCCTGAATCCTCTGGCCTTTATTTACTTTCCACTGGTGTCATCTCTTTTCCAGAATGTGAACAACTGATACAGAGTGTCAGTAAATTTAAAAGGGCTAAAATGTTGAGTTGCAGAAGCAGACTTGGATCTACAGTGACGTCTGACTAACATGGCGATTAACGCCATGGAACTGAACATGAAGGATGTTCCATTGAGGAAATAGGTTGCTTCATAGTTTCCGGTCTGGTCCACCAACCAACCTGAAGACAGAGAGACATGGACAATTTGTTAAATCTCATAGGAAAATCATAATTCTGAATGGTGGATGGACTAGATTTATAGCACAACAACAACAAGACAGTGATATTCTCCAGCTGGAAACAAAAGCTAATACAGGGAGTAAAGTGCATATGCAATGACATTGCTCATCATTTATACTCTGCTCTCACTTGTGCACGAATAAACCCTTACCTCCGATCGGTGGGCTGATCAGGTAAGGGATGGCATGCAGAAAGTAGACTACACCAAGAGCAGAGGTCAGGTGGCTGGAGCCCACAACATCACAGGTCACCACTGGGATGAGTGCTACATACGCCCCGTCAAAGTAGCCGTAGAGTACAGAAAATACCACCAGGGGGGAGAATGAGTGGAGGAAGGGAACGAACAAACAGAAGATGCCCTCCATACCAATGGCCAGCATGTAGCTCAGCATACGATACCTCTTCAGACACCTAGAGGAAAAGACGTTTGTCAGAATTTGGCTTAAACTAAATATGTAACATTTAATAAATAACGCACAGTGTCAGCCCAGGATGTCTCTTTTGTCTCAATGGCGGTAGTTCCCAATTAAATTTGAAGAGACTCTACTCTGTCCAGATATTGCTGATTCAGTTGCTCCTGCCTCTACCCACATTAGACAATCGAGGTTGACCACACCCTGCATTATAGACAAAACATAAGTTCTCATGCAGGCTTCCTGAAAATAAAAAAATTACAAAAACGCATGAATCAGTGACTGGAAATTCTTTACTTTTCATGGCACGAGGGTGTGCAGGAATGTAAGCAGATTCTTACTTCTGCAAAAACAGTAGTGATCGGTAACACATTTTATTTTAACCGGATTTCTTGACACTACGGCTAGTCATCTGTCAGCGCCACATTCTGTATGGTAAATGATTCATTTCTTTTTACTCAAATAAAATTGATGAGATTAAAAAATGACCTCTTATACATTATATCTGCAGGAAAATTATTTACCTGCTGAATCTCAGCTGGCCCCAAATCAATCTTGATATACGGTCTACTGAATCTATGACCGATGACCATCTCTGGTATCTACAATTGTGAATACTGTACATTTCTCACTTACAACTATTGTCGTTACTAGCTTCTAAGCAACTATGGACCCACTTCATGGATACATTTTTTAAAAAATCTTTTCAGTCTGCATTCAGGTTGGTCACTGAACGCTGATGATACTCACTTGCATGTAGGAGTAATGGTAGACGAACAAATTTAGAGGCATGCTAATCTGCAGTGAAAAAATTGATGTAAAAATTTCCTCCTCATGAATTCTGATTAAAAAAAATTGAGACGTTGGAAAACCCTTTAAAAGCATGTTTTTGTTCTCAAAGTTTATGTACTAACAGTAGGAGAGCTACATTTTCTACATTACAGTATATTGAATGCTGCATATTTGGGAGTGGGGTCCCTCTTTCATTCTTTCGTTTTTTTCCAGGTGAAAAGGTTCTATGGAGTTTGGGGTTACTTGAGGGTTTTAGAACAGATACTGTGAAGCCTGAGGGATTATGATTTTTGCTTCGGGATATATGTGAAAATAATTTAATTCTTACAAATTGTGTAACAAAAAAAAGCCCACTCTGAGCTACTACTTGCTTCTTGTCTGTGATCCATCCAAAGGTGAAGTTTCCTACGATGCAGCTAATTCCAAATATTGACATGAGCAGAGCGGCCTGCCGATGAACAACTCCCACACTGAGGGCGTAAGGAACCAGGTAAACCACCGGAGCACTGCAGCCGTATGCCAGAAACACAAAAGACAGCGACAGAAATAGGAAGTCCGGAAACATGAAAAATCCAATGTTCTCTCTGAGCGTGAGGCAAAAACCACCTCTGGATGGAGCTTCTGTATTCGTGTTGCTAATTGTTTTATCTAAATAACACGCATCTGTCGATTGGGCTTTACTGAGTCCTGAGTCTTCTCTCTTCTCAGCGATGTCGGCGGCCTTCCTGTTGAAGTTCATCATTTCCATCAATTTCAGGTCTTCATTCGCGCTATTAGCTATTCGCTTGTTGCTAAGTAAAATGCACTCAGCAATGTTTCGAACTTTTAAATTTGAAGAAGGCAAACTAAGGTTTGTTAGTAATGCTGTGTTCCCCTGAACTAGTTTGTTGTTATCAGGTCCAATGATTTTTTGTTTTTCATCGCTTATGAGTGGCTGTTGTTCCTTTGAGTGGTTTGTTTCTGGTTGCTTCTGCTCCGCTTTGCTACAATCGTCCGATGCTTTTTCAGTGTCCTTGTATTCCGTCAGCGGTGCCACTGAGCCTTTCTCCATGTTTGACTCATTCTTCTCACATGTCCTATAGATGGCGGAGAAGTTAAAGAACAAACATTACAATCAATCAAAATAAAAATTGATTACGGTACGTTTTAGTTCTTAAGGATTAGTGCAAGACTTGGGGCAATAATGTATAATACTTAAGTTGTTTTCTGATGCTGGTGAGAGTAAAAGAACATCAACACCTCTCTCTTATCTTTGAATTAACTGTGTGCCAGTATACAGATATCAAAGCTAAAAAAAACAGGAGAAAAAGAAACTACCTATCACCACGACTTGTATTCAGAATTTTAAAAAAAAGTTGTTGTTTTACGAGAGGGTATATGTTGGGATATTTCTTGGCCAGGGGTAGCGCCCTCCTGGAGTCTTTGTGGATTGACCGGTAACAAGAATTTAGAAAGTCGTGACTTTTTGGAAAATTATGTGTAAACATGTAAAATTGTCATTTTTACATGTTTTAGATACAGAGGTTTAAAGGTTATATATACTCAGGTGTAGCAGGTTATATTTTTGGACTCCATCTTTATGCTGAGCTAAGCAACCAGGATCCTTGTTCTAGTTTTATAGTTAATGCATAAATATGAACAATGGTATCGATCTAGGGAGACTCTTGTCCAAGAGCGACCCTAGCAAAATTGGTGCCCTAGTTGGAATTTGGTTGTAGTGCCCCCACGCACCCACCTCCATATACATATACTCACTATAAAAGAATATATGTGTAGTCACTATAAAGTACAATTAAACTCAACAAGCTTTATTAGGAGATGATTATTTAAATTTGTAGAACATAAAAATGTATAATGTTTTTAAGATAAAAAATGAAACAAATCTGAAAAATTTAATAATTCTTGGTCACAGAACAAAAAATTGTTTTATTAAAAATAACTTTATTCTAAAAAAAATAAAAATAAAAAAGTGCTTTACTTAAAAACATAAGTAAATTAATTCAATTTATGTTAATTCAAACTCAAATTAATAAGTTATGGTCGCATACTAGACTCAAACAATTTAAAATTGAATTACTATTTCTACTTCTTCTAATAGTTATCTATTAATAATATGTAAATAATAAAAATATTATCTTTTTTTTCTCTTTTTTTTTGATTCGATGCTCCAGACTCCTGCTGAAATTTCGACAACCAGTGAGATAGACTCTGGTTGTAGAATTCTAGTGAGTCTATCTCTCTATCTCTGAGCAGAAGAACAGCTTGGTCCGCGTCTTGAAGGTGCAAAGTGCCCCCCCCCCCCCCCAGTTAAGATTTTATTGACACTTTGTCATCGGGCAAACCTGAGTGGTTGCCCTCCATTCGCTGTGGTGCCCTATGGAAGTGCGTAGTCTGCCTTTTGGGTGTAGAAAAAAACCTCAAACTCTTCCTAAGTAATTACTTCCTTAGATACAAAACATAATTATTTATGATCGAAATGTAATTTATCAACCACAATGCAAGAACGTTTAAGGATGGGCTGCCCTCATGTATTTACAATTGTGATCTTAATTTAGTGTGTGTTTTAGAATGTAAAGAGATTAAGTGCTGACTAAAAGCAGAACCAATAATCAATAGTAAAAATCTAATTTGGTTGTAATCCTAGAATAAGTTGAAAGAATTCTCAAATATACAGCAGTCACTGATTATTAGTTAATTTGCAATGAAGCCGAGGACTTACCTTTCATCTCTGCTTGGTTCCAGCGGCCTCATCAGAGCACCACAAACACACAGGTTGGACACAAATCCTGCCAGGATGAGCAGAGCTCCTCTCCAGGAGTAACGCTCTATGAGGACTTGGACTGCAGGAGGCAGGATGAAGGTCCCAATTCCAGCACCTGAAGATGAGGTGACATTCAATTTGATGCGAAGTAGAGGAAAAGAACGAGATGAGGATTATCAAACAGGAAAAAATATAGAAAAGAAAGCTGTCAAGAGGAAAAGTTTAAAAGAAAAAATTGAATGAAGGAGTATAGCACAGCAAGTAAGAGAAATGACTGTCGAGCTACCAGAGAGGGCGATGCCATAGGCCAGCGATTTCCTCTCATCGAAGTACCTCCCAACCATGGCTAAGACTGGTGTGTAGCAGAGAGCGAAGCCAAGACCTGAAGAGGAATGTTCAAAGGGTTCGGAGTTTTAAAAAAAAACAACACAAAATGTTGCTCAGCGGAACATAAGCACACCGCTGTACAATATTCAATTTCACAAAAAAAGAACTGAAAGGATTGTAAAATGGTATTTAATTATACTTTATAAAACTCCCACGTCTTACAGTTGTGTCTAAAGCAGCTTACAGTAAGTACATTTAAACTCATTTAAACATATCAACAGATTATTGAATTTTTTTCTGCCAAACTAACATCTGAAGCTGTAACAGTAGTGAAAATGATCTGGAATTATGAGAGGAAATGAACCTCATTAAGTGAGTGCAGAGGCTAATGGTGTGTACACTGAGAAGATAAACTACATATAGGGTCACACCCTGATAAGTTCAGCCGTATAATGTGAAGAAGAGTAATTCAACAAAAAACACTTCAATATTTGGAATAAGATGATTGCTTTTAATACTTTTATTTTTTACCTTCTAACAAATACTTCATCTCAAAAAATAATCGTGAAAAAGTTGCTTTTCTTTCAAAGTCTAATTTGAAATGGTAAATTTTCATATATTCTGTTATTTCAAGCCTTTTTTGTTGTAATTTTTCGATGATTATCGCAAATCCAGTATATAAAATGATTAGAATATTTTCTAAAATCAATCAATAATGATTTACAGTACGGAAATATTCAACTTCTTGGTTGGGGCTCCTTTATTATGAATTATTGCATCCATATAGCGTGGCATGGAGGCGATCTGTGGACCTCCTGAGGCTGTATTTTTTGGGTCGGGGTTTCCTCTCTTCCTCTTTAAAATACCCAATAGCTTCTCCCTGTTGTTCAGGAAAGGCCAGCTGGCTTGTCAATCAAGCACATTAATATTATGGTCAGCAGATAATTTGGTAGTAGATCCGGAACTGTGGGCAGGTGCTAAGCCGTGCTGGAAAAGGAATTGGGCATCTCCTTAAAACCTGTCAGCAGATGGAATGATGAAGTGCTCTAAAATCTCCTCTCACCCACTATAAATCAAAACACTGACCTGGACTGAGAAACATCTGGCATTTATACTGTCTGTACAGTCATATTTTCAAGTTCCATTTTTTTTTTAAATATAGGCCATAATTATCCACATTAAAATGGAAAAATGGCTGAAATATTTTAATGTCCGTGTAATGATTCTAGAATATATTAAATTGTCACTTTCTCAAAAACCGGATGTAAAATCTAGAACTTTTTCACAATCTTCTAATTTGCTGAGATGCACTTGTACATTCTCAAATTGGTTGATCTTTTGAAAGTGTATAAAATCAGCTTCCTTTCAAGCGTAAATCGATATTTATTTGACCAGCATGTAGCTTAGCATGCCTAAAGTTTCTCAAGCCACTTATGACTGAGGGGATATTAAACCCGATTACACAACTTAAGACTCTAGCTGCTCAGCTGAGCTGCTTGTTTCTCTTATCTTTGTCTAACTTCCAACCTCATGCTTGGGCTTTTGCTTTCTACATGAAATATTTTGAGTAAGTATCTAGTATTTAAATAGTATTTAAGAATGAAAGAGGGCCCAGGTATGTGAGGTGCTTCGTTACCTGTGAGAAAGCCAAGGGAGACGTATAGATGTTCTAGACTGGAAGCGATGGAGCTGAAAACCAGACCAGCAGAAGATATAAGACCTCCCAGGATCACTGTAGCTCTGCAAGAGATACGGCTCTCGAGGAAACCCCCCAGAGGAGCTGAAAACACACATGTTGATGATGTTTTTTCACAGAATGATGGCTGATAGACAGAAAATTTGACTTTTTGCCCATTTCATTTGAACCAACATTTTAATCCACCTTGTTTCCACACTCAATGATTTATTTTCTTCCAGTTACAGAAGCCAAAGTAATCGATAAATAATCAACTGCCAATACTTAATTTCTATCTGTCAAAATTGAAAATGTATTAAAATCTACCAAGACCTGTAAAAATGCGTCAGTCCTAAGTCTTTTCTTATAGTTTGACATGATAAATACATTTTAACATTGATCCCCTTTCAATACTTTTACTACCTACTTTGTGTAATCTCTGAGAGTCTGTACAGGTTTTTATACATTCCGGTTGTGAAAAACTATCTGCATGTGGATTGCATTCATATAAGGCCTGTAGTCTATGACAAAGACGAATGTTCAAAAACATTTAGAAATTTTATGGACAATTGCTGATCCTTCACTAAACAGACAAAAGGCATCTTTCTGAAATAGAATTTCTAATTTAGCAATAGTTTTTTTAAATAGCTGTTACTGTTGGTCTTACCACAGAGCATGGTGGTGCAGTCAATTAGACTGTGGATCCAGGAAGTGGTGGAATAATCTTTCCCAAATTGCAGTTGGAACTCTACAAAGAACATGGAAATACATCTGCAAACAGAGGAATAGGAAGGGGAAGTTTAGTTGTGTGAAACAGACCTTACATTTTTTCTGACTAAACAAGTCCTCATCACATCTTCAAAAATGACGCACTAAGTACAATCAGTCCCATTTTGAAGGACCCAGCAGAGAATATTGGCTGTTGGGTGCATCATTGTGGGTCTGTTGATCACAGATGACTCAATTAAATTTATTCTCTGACTATAGACTTCCCCCCCCCCCTCCCCTTCCCCCGATATTAATTATTTTTATACACACACACACACACACACACACACACACACACACACACACACACACACACACACACACACACACACACACACACACAAACATTAGTGGAATACATGCTGCTCTGTCATCATAACTCTCTTCAACTCTCTTTTTTACGCAGGGGGGATTTTCTTTTGGCAGGGTGGCACAATTAACATACAGATTACAGACAGCAATGTCTATGATAATAAAAAAACACATAAACAAGATGGCATACAACTTTGGTTTTATTAAAAGAAAATACTTTTTTACCTTTTTTCTGGTTATAAAGCATTATGGGTCAATTTTGACTTGTAGAACCGTGATTTGTTAGATAGATTCTTCATCTCATTCTTATAGGAAGTATGTTCTAATATTGTTCTGTCATGGTCAGATCACATAATTAACCGTTGTCTTCAATACTGGAAATATAAAAAGTGAACGTAAACCTATTTCTGTTTTTCCAAAAGATGGGTATACAAGTGGTATATTGTATGACAAATGGTATTCTGATCAAAATAAATTAATTTAAAACATTTTGTCAGTGTTTTGGGCTCAATCAAGTCATTGATCAACACAAAAGGTGTTTTCAACTATCTAACACATAAGGACACTTAACACAGTTAACAGTTAGTTTTCTGTGTGTCTCTGATGCAACCCAAGAGTTGTGGCTGTAATGTTAAAGAAAAAGCTATTCATATTTGCTGCTGAAATTCTGTCACTGTTTGGAAAGTTTGGAATTTTCTCAAAAAGTGCTTTACATAAAAAACTACCTCATTATATCATTATTATTATGACATTTTGACAAATGTAGAGGGAGACTAAGGGTAGTCATGTAATGAGCAGCTAAACTAAATTTCATAAAGACAATACCGCACAAAATTAGTTTATAAAGAGGAGCTGAATTATTGTCAATCTGTCCGTTTTGACATATTCTTGCAGAGAGTAACAAGTGTCCGATATCAGAAAAGTGAATCTGGAAATATTGTAGGTATTTCGTGTTTTAATAATACCAGAAACTCAATTACACAGCAATCCCTTTGACTGTGATATAAATTGCTTTAAAAAACAAAACATATTAAAATAATTAAGATTAAATCAAATTAATCAAATGAATTGTGTGAAACAGTGGGATGATAAATCCTGAGAACACATTCGAAATTCATAAAAGTTTTTCTAATCAAGAAAAAAAATTTTTTCCATGAAATCCAAAATCTCACAATGTAAAAAGCCTGAATTCTTTTTTGAATATTTAAATCATGCTTGACCAAACAATTTGTAATTTTATAGCTATACTGTGTAAGATATTAATGCCCTGTAGAAAGAAAATATACCAAAGAACTAATTTTTCCGAGGTTATTTTTTTCTTGTCGAGGACATGAAAGGGTTGTCTGATCCCAACAAACAACGTGTTCAAGGTTCTGTTAGGTGTCAGCATCATGTCAGAATTGATAAACGCTGATTGTGTCAGTTGGTTATCAATTTATGGCTGTCCTTTAGATCCAGCTGCCTCCGGGCTCTGACCTCCCTGATTGAGTTTTATTATAACTTTGGATGTTTGTTACCTTATGAAAGCTTTACACTTTGTAGTGTAACTCAAATGTAATTGAAGTTATGGAGCCAATATACTGATTTCCCAAACTTTCAAAATGGAAACAGAAGAAATCCTAGTCGTAACTCATTTAAGCTCAATCGTAAAGACATATGAATGCAGAGCCTCCCATCCATATACTTTGTTAATGTAATACCTATTTTTGAATTTTTCATCAAGCTTATGAATGAAAAGATGCAATACAACGAAAAATAATCAGGGACAGTTGCCAAAATTCAAGCAAGATGGAAAAAAAGAGAGAGAAGTAAAGTACAAAAACAGTCACATTCACATGTCATGATGTCTTTAATGGCCCCACTGCGCATTTGCCTCTGTACTCGTGTTTTTTTTAAATAGGTAAATTATCAGAACTTACTCTACAGATCACAAGAGGACAGCGAGAAGCATTGTTAAATACAAGTGTAAGCAACAACCAAGATGCATTCTGATACGACACTCTGGACACTCCTGGACTCTTTAGCAATTTGCAAAATAATTTATCCTGTCAACCTCAAAAATTCAAATAGTCCGTACATGTATATTAGCAATTGAACATCTTCAGGTTGCGAGGTAGTCCGTGCTAGCTAGCCTGGAAGTGACATAGGCAGCAATGAGATATGAATACAAGTGGTGGACTGGACACATTTGGAGACGCATGATAGACTGCATGCCATCTAATAGCCAAAAATGCATTTTAAAACAAAATACTCTGATAAGAGCTCAAATAGAGCTCTGACCAAGGTCACTGGGTGAAATCCCTAGACTTAATATACACATAGCAACAGACTATCCTGCATTTGTTTGTGTGGTTTCTGCCTCTGATTGATCTGCAATTTCCCCATTGTGGGACTAATAAAGGTTTATCTTATCTTATCTTACCATTAAGTGAGACATCAGGTTACTTGCGATACGATTGGTCAATGGGCGGAAATAAGATATAGAGAGCATGGCCTGCGATTGAGCAGAGCGGGTGTGTGTTTGTTTTGCCATAATATAGACTCAAAAAGAAAAAAGGTGTATAGTTTACAGTCACTAAAGAAGCCTTACTCATTTGTGAAAGTGTGCTACATGATTAGGAAAGTGTCTGATATCTGTAAAGCTTTGTTGAGACAGCAGATAACCTCTACTTCTCTTTCAGAACATTGAGCCAATGCCGTGGTGAGATGCTTTTGACTTGTGTGGAGGATGGAGCATCTGCTAATAAAGGAGTGCAGAAAGGATGGCTAGCCTTTAGCCAGCGAGACACTGCACATGTGAAGAAGCCCCCTGTATGAGAGGGGGTAAGTCTTCAGAGACAAGAAGAGTAACCCTCCCTCCTTTCTCACACTGTTAAATGACATTAGACCAGATAAAGATCAACAGTCAGTCAGGTGCAAAACAGCTCCAACCCCAGTTAAACCCGTAGCAAGACAAGTGTGGGTGGAGGATGTAGGTAGTTCAACAGACTGTGAGGTCCCTGCGTTAAGGGCCCAGATCGATGAGCTACATTCCCAGGTCGCAGGGCTTGCTGTTAAAAAACACCCCTGGACTAGTAGTAGTCGAAACTGAGAAAGGGACCAAATTAAAGAGTAACTGTAAGGTTCCAACACTAAAGAAGCTAGTTGAGAACCTGTATAACCAGCTGGAAGTGAAATACACACACTCTTGTCTGCCCGAGGAGCCAAGAGCAGATTTCAGACACCATAATGGAAAAAACAAGGGTAAAAACTGGGCCAGCAGTGATGGAGATCAGTTCTTCTCTTATCAATGTGGTGGAGAAAGACATGTGACCACGAGTACTCGGCCAAGGTTATACAGAAACCAATTTGTTCCTTAAAGAGACATAAAGTAAAAACATCCAACCATGTATTTGCATGGATGGTGGTTGAACTGTCAGCATCATATTTGAGAGTTGCAGCCTATCTGTCACACTTACCACTCCATCCAATCTCCAGCTTGGCTCTTTTAGGCCTCAACGATTCCTTCTATCCTTAAAAAGGGTCCGTAGCCATGGATGATAATATCTTGGATGATGGGGCTCACGATGAGCCAAAGACAGTGTTGGCCCGGATGTACCCAGACCCTAATGGCCCAGATCAGGCACTAGTGATAATTGGCAACATTGCAAGGAGTTTCCACAATGAACCCAACACCAGAGACAATACAGAGAGTTGTGGCCAGGCCAAATCATGGCGGGTTCCCCAAACAGATGGAACAATAACCTCCATCTTGCCCTATTGAGGACAGTGTTGGACACTTAAGGTGAACAGGCCCTAGGCCACTTACAATTACCCCAGGTGGAATGGTATTTGCAGCCTTCAAAGGGACTGCAACATAGCCATTGAAGCAAGATGTGTTAGTGGTTGAAGCCACTGCACAATGCCCTCTCCCATTCGGGGTTGTGGTACCCCCTTGTGTTCTCATTCCTAATCACATGAATGTGGACAGTTTTTCGGTGTTGTTGAGGAATGTGTCCCTAAAAGCCAGTTCCGTTGCCAAGGGGTACTGTTGTAGCCTATGTACATAAAACCGAAAAAGTTAGAACTGAGTTAGAGAAAGAGGAAATGTCTTCTGATAAAGTTGATCCTGTGTTATTAAACTTTTGAGACTACCCCATCCCAAATGCTTGGAAAGAGAGACTCGCTAATAAGCCATCAGAGAGAGCTGGAGTATCTTCTGTCTGAGAATTGAATGTGGGACTGGCTAAAGGTGTTGAACATATCTTCCAAATCAGTAATCGTCGACCCTTCAGAGAACGTTCAAGACGGCTTGCGCCAGCAGAGATACAGTAAATGATGTGGGCAGCGACCTGCAAAAGCTACTCGTTGCTGAGATTATGAAAGACTCCCACAGCATATACCTTTCGCCAATCGTGGTGGCTACGAAAAAAGAATGGCTGCATCAGAATGTGCATAAATTACCGCACTCTCAATGCACTAACCGTCCATGATCAATACACGGTCCCCAGAACATACGACGCCTTGGGCTGTATGACAGGGAGTCATTGGATCTCTGTATTGGATCTGGGGAATGGCTCCAACCAAATTGCCAGGCCGAAGAGGACAAGAAAAAGACTGTCTTCGCATGCCCGCTTTGGTTCTTTCTGTTCAAATGCCTCCTCAAGGTGCTTGGTCGGCTGCAGGAATACGGCCTGAAGTTATCCATTGACAAATATCAATTCTGCCAACCTCAGGTGGAGAATGTCGGTCAAATCGTATCAGCCTTAGGGATAGCCACTGACCTTGCAAAGATCAGAGTGTTGACACATTGGGAGCAGCCTACTGGTCAAAAAGGCTTGCAATCATTCCTTGGGGTCTAAGTGAGGATGCCAAAAGCTGAAGAAGAGACACATCTACTTCAGAAACCGTTAGCCAGAGCCTCCTGTGGCCATACTCCACAGTTTTGCTTTCATCTTCCCCTCAGGTAGACTTCATAGTCACCAGAATCGAGCCTTTATCTGGGATTTCCCTTTTCTTCATTTTTCATGGGACCTTGTGCTGACAATCGTCGGACATTAAACTAAGCAGACGGATAACTATTTGACTCGGGATAGTTACTCACTCTTTGCATTGTTTATTACTTTAAGTGAGGATGCAATAAGCACCGCTCTAAGTTAAAACCCGCTTTGTAACCAAGCTGCACTCAGGGTGTAACGGGGGTGTTTATTTTTTTGTATTGACTGCCAGCATTTGTATTTATTTTCTGAGTGGGCCCACAAGAGTAAAAGCTAAATTATAATCATTGTTTAAATCACGTGTATGGTAAATTGTGGTTGTTGATTCACACACACACTGTTTATTAATGTTGAATTATGAGGCAATACAGGAATTACCAGTGACTTTAAAGGGTAATCCCTTGTACTTTGGATATTTACAGTGATATTGACGACAAGTTTTGTGATTTAAACAGTGTTAGAAAGTGCGTCCGGTTCAAAAGGCTAATGTCTATATTTTCTCTTTCATAAAAAATAATATTGCCCTAAAAGAACCCCTAAAAGGTGAATCTTCTTCATTTTTTTTTAACATTTCGTCAAATAAATAACATCAGTTTATAAAAAGTCATTACATTCTCCTCTTCGTTGTGTCAATAAATAGATAATAAATATAGCGAGATAATTAGTGAACCCACCAGTGAACCCACCAGTGAACCCACCAGTGAACCCACCAGTCACACGCTGTGCTGCACCCCCCACCTCTGCAAATCAATTCTCAACCTGTGGGAAACACTCTCTGTGCATGTGGGCCTTTGAGCTTTGGATGGACAACAAGAGCTATACTCTATAAAGTTAAATTTCCACTGGTCCCCACACCTCTTCAGGATTCCTAACTAAAAGGTTAAAAGTGACCACCACTCTCTAGATGATTTTAAGAGAGGGTTTTAACTGAGAAACTTTTTGTATCATGAGATGCCAAAATTAAATTTGTAAACACTTAGATTGCTTATTTTATGTCAGGTTTTATCCTTCTGGGGAGGCTTCGATTGTCATCTTCACACTCACACAAACATTACCTGGTCACCGCCCGTATGCAGACTACAGCAAGGAAACAGCCGGCCACGATCATCCAACCCCATCCACCTTCTGGTGCCTTTCTTCCTCCTTTGGACTTCTTCTCCATGGTCATTGCTCCAGTCAATCACAAGGCAGATAACGATCTATGGGTATCCCCTCACGGTGTTTGCAAGAGACACTGCAAGCCAAATCTCTGTACTTTTCTTTCATTAAATGTACAGAATGTTGTCATTGGCTGGACCTTCACTCACTGGACCCTCAGGAAACTTAAAGATTGTCTTCCCTTTCTGGCCACTCATTTCTGTTCCTCTTCTTCCTTGGTGTCCTGGAAAGAAAGAAAAACACAACAGCTAGAGATTAAAAAACGGATATCAGCATCATAAATCTGTTCTCCTGGCCATTGATCAATTTCATATGTCTCTGAATGTTGTATAAGATTACACTATATGTTTTTGTGTGTTTGTTTGTGTGAAGTACAGATCTCCTCCAAGCTGTGCAATAAGTGGAAAGAGATAAGAGATAAGAAATCTGAGACCAAAACATAAAACTATAGGAAGCCATTTTTATGTCTCCCCTGACTGTCTCAGCTAGATCCATAACAGCATCCGATTTAGCATTGGCCCATTCACAACTGCAGCACAGATAACATGGAGTGCGGTATATACTATCCAACAACCCCCTGAAATATTTACCAACGCTAATCCAATAGTACTGGTGTGTCATTATTTCCAGGGTGGATCCTGTAATCGAAGGAGTAATAATAAATATATATATAATTAAACAATTATGTATAATTGAGCAGTGTGCAATTATACATGCATAATTATATAATTGTTAACTGCTGTGCTCGGAGGCACAGCAGACACAGACTGATCTGTCTGCAGTCTGTGTCTGCAGACAGATCTACTGGAGATGCTAACCCCCAAAAAGCATTCCCATTATTACTCTCTCCCTCTTTTGGCATGTGTTTGCTTCTCTGAAAATAACCTATAGCCATTACGGCAGATTATCAGCACAAGTTTTATTACTTTTAGGGTTTATTGGAAGATTTTCACAGTTACTTCGGGTATAAGGACAATGACATCAGCAAGAATGTGGTTGAGTACATAGTTCAAGTACAAGTACAAGTTGATGTATGTGGACTTTAACCTGTTGCTATTTACGGTATTACATGAGTCACCGATGCAAGACCATGTGTTGAGGCAGTTATGTTGACAACAATTTGAGGGGAAAACACTATAACAGCAGGCTGTAGAGTGAAGCATTAAAAAAAAAAAAGTTCCCTGCGGGTTGGTCTGTATATATAATTGTATTTCATTTTTAGTTTTAGAAACAGATTTTGAAAACCAAAAAAAGAGTGGTAATTAGATTTCTCATTTTGATATACAAGAATCAAAATTGAAAAACAAGAAATGTTTTCCTTTTCAAGACCGATCCAAACCCACTGGACTTCTGTTTTGGCTTTAATACATTTCTTGAAGAAGCCTCTTCTTGAAGAGAACTCTTCTTCAGGAAGCCTCTTCTTGAAGGGGTCTTTGTATGTTTTGGTACTTCATATTTCGTCTCAGAAACTAATACTGAAAAAAAAATTGACAAGATACAACAAGACATATTTCCTTTTCAATACCAAATAGGGATGAATGAAATTTGACAGAACCGAAGAAATGGCCGGATGTGGTCGTTTATGAGAGAATGATAGCGGCGCATTGAATGCTGTCCATCAATTCAATTATTATTATTATTAACAGCAGTGGTTTATTTCAAAGCAATATGAAGCTGTTAGGGTAGATTCTGACCTCTGCATACTGGATTTGTCTGGATTGCTTTCTAAGGTCTTTACTCTTAATATGAAATGCGTCAGCAAACCTGAAATCGAGGTTCTAACTGCTGACACACACAGAGCCACAACATTAACACCAGTTAGCGGTTGTAATTTTTTTCTTTCCTTTTTGGTCTTGAAAACAAAAAAAAGTTTTGTTTATCAATTTTTATTCCTATATCTCAGGACGTAAAATGTAATTAATCCTTGTTTTCTCATTGTCAATATTTGTTTCTGAAAGAAATAACAAAATACAAAAAATACAAGGTACCCGAGCCACAGGAAGTGTAAACTTTTCTTTTTTGGAAGATTTTTCTGGGCCCATAGGCCTTTATTAATATTACAGCTGAAGATGAGAGGAAACAGGGAGCAAAAGATGGGGAGGTGGAAGGAAGCAAAGGGCGTAGGGTGGAATTTAGTTTGTGGCGTCTGCGCTGTGAAGACTCATCCTCTGTAGATGGGGCACCCGCTGTACGGACAGAACTAAACAGCGGAGACATGACATCTTCCATTTTTCTTAGTAGTCTCAGAGAATATAGTTGAACTTTCTTAATCTTGAAAAATGAAATAGCATTTTAAAATATCTTGGTGTCAGAGGATGTTTCCCCCCAAAATTTCCTATTTGGTGCGACAGTTTAGCGTAATTATATCAGGCCACGAGAGAGGTGTGCTGCCTTCAAGGGTAAGTTAGTATTTTCAATATTATGATTAAAAATGTAAAAACTGAGCTGAAATAAAGAGCTAAAAGTTAAAAGATTAAAATGCTTTAACCAATACCAGTACATCATACAGTATAATGTGATGCCACCTGTTTCCATCACTATATTTGATGTACCCCACCGACTGGTCACAGGTAACTCTTCAGTCAAGACTTAATATAGTCGTACTCAGGAATAGTAGGATATTCTGGCAGAGCAGCGATGGTAGTGGAAATTGGTCCGCAGTGACCTGAATAACTTACCACTTTAAGACTAGTGTATGGGGATGACATACATACTGTGGAATGTTAGAGAAACTTGTGTAATACATTTCTTGACTATTTCATAATTCTAGGACAGAGCCCAGCCGTGACCTGAATAGATAAAAGTTGAGTTTCATCCTTACTAGTGCAACTAGGAATAATAACATTTTAGACTAGCATTTTAAGTGAGATCTGATAATATGTAAATTACACACCTTCTTACTGATGTAACGTACATAAAAGTTGCCACATATGATAGGAACATTGCTACAGGTTGTGGGGGCTCAGCAATTATTAGTCAGCAATAGAAAGGTTACTCCTTTCATTTTTATCAGTGGCAAAATTACAGATCAATGTACCTTACCTTTTATCAAATCTGGCTCAACTGAAATTGTAATTTAGAAACTGATGTTGCAAGGAGTGTGCTTTCGCCCGCAATTGATAATAATCAGAAATTGCCTGTAAGGCTACAAAGTTGAAATGACCTCACATGGCTGGTGATAACAACGACACAGATAGATTAGACTTGAACAGTAGCGCCCCATTACTTTGATTTGGTGGACAGAAGAGAGTGCATATCATTTGAAGTCATTAACGCATCTTGCATGGGTGATCTCTTTTTATTTCATCGCCCTTGGGCAATACATTTCATTATCTAACATTTTACAATGTAGAGGAAAGAATTGTCCTCCGTGAAATGAATGGGTTGTAGCCAACAAAGGCTAATGACCTGAATAGCTTACCGTCAGAGTTTAGCCTCTATTGTTATAATACAGCTAAGACAAAAAGAGAACCTGGTAAAAGAGGTCTCTAATACCAGAAACATTTACCAGAGACCCAGAATATCATCCAGCATTAGATAACAGTCAGCATTGACCTGCACAGAAACAAGTTTGAACGTAAACAGCAAAGCTAGTGTCAAAGAATAACATAAATAGACTTAGACCGATGAGACAAAGTCTTTGTTGCATACCTCTAGTGACATGTCCACTATCAAGCTAGCAAGTAACTATAAGAATGACATACATAGAAAAGTAATCTACTCGGACATCAGGTTTGACTTTTATTGTTTTTCTTATTTGTGTCCTAGGGTAGGGGTAGGGTTGGGGTCAGGTGCTTTGAACAAGCATATTACGGTTATCTGAAGCAGTAATATCAACCGTCAGGAATCATATCATGGTTCATCATGAACTTTGAACATTTCACTCCGAAGCAAACCCGATCAACCACACAGGAGAGCTAGCTATCCTTTACATGTTTATCAACCCATATGAACCCAAGTGGGCGGCATGTTGGCACAGTGACAAGCTTTACTGCCTCACAGCAAGTAGGTACCGGGCTAAAATCCACCTTTGCTTGTTTGTGTGTTCTCTCTGACTTCCTCCCACAGTCCAAAAACATGTTGTTGACTGTGAAATTGCCCGCAGAAGTGAATGAATGGTTGTCTGCCTCTATGCGTTGGCCCAGGGATGAACTGACGACTCGTCCAGGGTGTAACCCATGTCTCAATCAGTGTCAGCTGGGATAAACTCCAGCCCCCCCCTGACCCTAGTCTAACAACAGGTTTATAAATATGAGCAATCATTCAGACTTTTAACAATGTAGTTGAGGTCAATTGAAAGCCTGTTGCTATATTGTGAAAGTAACAGTAAAAAAAGTCCTTATCCCTTCAGCTGCAGTGAGAAAGCCTGGCTGGTATTACAACATTTACAGGAAGATTCCTCGCTGACAGGGAGATACTGGGACAAAAGGATTTTCCAATATAGATAAGCGTCTTCCAAAACTTATTAATAAATAAATGCCGTGTAACTCCAGATGCACATCGAATGTTTCGCAAACAGAGGTCACACTGATCTGGACATCTGGCGACGATAAGATATCTTATGTTACTGCTCAAGTATTGCAGCAGTAGTGTATAAATTGGCTTGGGAACTTCTAATGAAGGTGCCACTGCTAGACTGGTTACGTGTGATCAGCTGATATCTGAGTTGACAGCCACCAACAATGATAGCAGGTCTTCACTCTCACAGAAGCTTAAGTCCGCATGTGGTTTACAAAAACAGAAGTTAGCTATAGCTGACCTTGAGCGTGTAGAAATGTTTACCGTTAGATCCTGGTTGATTGCAAACGATAATCACGCCCCAAAGACTGAGCTGCACACTCCACGACCGCTTGTTCGTGCAAGCAGGAAGAGTTAAGGAATATTTTCCATTTCCATTTGGAAAAACTGAAGCCATCACACCTGCTGTGCTTTAATAAAATGTCAGTTAGTTCATCTTTTTGGATCCATTACAGAAGCCCAATTCAGAAAATGCTTGATATATCCGGATGAACTCGTTTACAGTGTGGATTTAAAAAAAAAAAAGAGCAAAAGATAATTAGAGAACCGCAACATTTCCATGCCAAAATAAAATAGAAGAAACACCATCTTCAGAATGATCATGAATAAATTCAATAACTTCATGATTCTGGCAGAATCTATTACTTCATAATAATCTGAGTGACGGCATGTCCATCACAAATAGAGGATAGTGACTGTGTCACCCCCGGGTTGGCCCCCTGCCTGGGAAGGACTGGGGTTAACTCCAGTGGGGAAGGTCCGGTCGAGGGTCCGTTCTAGCCCCCCTGCTGGGGTCTACCAGCAGGGGGGCTCCTTGCCCCAACTTCCCCAAATTTTAATAACAGCTCCTTAGATACCCATCTACCACATATCCACCTTAGTACACATGCACACACTCCTCAGCCCATCAATCACACACTCCTCACTTGGTCAATCCAACATCATGTACACGGTATGTGTGTGTGTATATATGTATAGCTTTTTTTTTTTTAAACTATAAAATGAATCAATCATTCTTCTTCTTCAAATCGATCACTGTGATTGGCTGTTAAACAGCAGACAGTAATGTCCATCTTTCCCGGGTTGTCTCCGGTGGGACTTGGGGGGGTTTGGGCCCCTCTGTGCTTACCGTTGGGGGTCAGCGTGGCGTTTTGATGACCCCCCCACTTGAATCCACATCCTGTGACAATCTTTTTCCCTCACACACATACACGCGCACGCACAATAAGGTGAACACAAAGTGATATAGTTATGAATGTAATGTTGATATGAGTATTTGTTGGCTTTTGTATAATTTCATTTACATGTATGCATATGTATACATATTTATGTATATATAGCTGTTGTTATTGTTGTTTTTCTTTCAGATGTTTGTTCCAGTATATTGTTCCTTGTTCCCCCCGACCCCCTTTGTATTTCTCTCCCTCATCCTTATCACTTTCTTTCTCCCATCCCCCCGAGCCCCCTTTCCAGTCCGGTCGCCTCATCAACTAATAACACATAAGTTTGTAACAGACTCTTCCTTTGCAGACTAAAATCTGTCCAACAATCCTCATTCTGCATGCCGCGACAGGTGGACAGGACGGGTTTAACGTAAAAAACAAATAGAGGATGCGGGAACACCATTTCAGTTATATTAGCATTTCTCTTATTCAATGTCAAACATTCAACTGCAGCTCAAACAGTAAGAATTGCTTCTGAAAAACATGATTAAATGTTAAAACTTTCTGCAATGGAATGAAAAAATGTAAATATTTAGCCTCCAAAAGAAAGTGTGTACAGTTACTGCTCACTTTACGGATTTTGCTACTGAACACAAGGGTAAGAATGTGAAGTGGTGATATCGTTTTAGAAGATTGAAATAATTGCATCAAATATATTAATTATATATATATATATATATAATATTGTATATATATTATACATATATATATACATATATATATATATATATAATATATATACAATATTATATATAAAAATATATGTAATATTATATATAATATTTGATGCAATTCAATAATAAAGTATTTTATTATATATGTAGCTCATTCGGCAAATTGTGCAAATGTATTACCAGAAAAACAAAACATTTGACAACGATATAAAACCAAATGGTAAGAGAAACATTTTTAGTGAAACAAAGAGGTTGGAAATTCCATTAATATTGAAAACCAGACTTTTAAAAGTAGATAAAATATGTGCTGACTTACCTCAGATCCCCGGTCTCCCTGCTGTAACATTTATGTCTTTGTGACTTAAATGTGAACAAGTGAAGTTTTCTTAGAGCAAACTCTCCTGCAAACACCCTGAGGGTGATCTGCAATGGAACTCAATGTGCAAACTCAGGATAAAGGAGATGGGAGGAGGAGGAGGAGAAGAAGAAGGAGGAGGAGAATGAGGTGCAAGTTCCTAAGCAGTAGCATGCCGCCGCAGGTTGGTGACTTGACGGTTTGTATTTCTTTCTAAATTATATCAAAATCCTTCTCAGCTTGAATTTTGACAGACAGATTGTGTGGACTCATACTGATGCTCATGAAGACCTGACCAGATTTTATTTCTCGTATAAAAATAATGATACTAAAAGGTGTAGATTCCGTAGAATTCATTAGACATATTATTTTAGAGGCCTATTATATGATTTTCCTATAACTATGGTATGGAGCCCAAAATTGACAAAATGGCAGTAAAGGTGTCACAGTGAAATCTAACTAAATATATTAACATTTAAAAGTGTACTGATAAATGTGAAAACTTTAGTCTTTCATTTTAATTCTAAAGAAATACAAAACCCTTATATTTATTTTTTGTGTTGATCTTCTAGCTACAAGGCTAAGGCTAACATGAACAAAATTACTAAGCTTAAGTTAACTCAACTATCTATCGCGCTGCGGCTTATATAAAATGACAACCTAAGGAGAGGGTAGTATAGATCTACACCAACCAGATAATTAAAATCATCCACACGGCTGGGAAAAATCTCTGTTATCTCTTTATAATGGTTAAACAATCACGTCTAACAAACTAATGCAAACAGATGGATCTCAAATGCAGCGTGGTAGCTTATCATGTCGAGATCTTTATTTCCCCATAAACTTTTACTGCATTTTAAGGATACAAGCGCCTGAAATTAGCTTCCTTCATGGGGTGGCTGGGTTCAGCCTCAGAGATAAGGCGCCACGCTCAGACGTCTGGAAGGATCTTGGAGTATAAGAGTTGCATGTTCGCATCAAAAGGAGCCAGTTGATGTGGTTCAGGCATCTGATTAGGATACCCCCCCCCGACGCCCGTCTTTCGGGGGGTTTTCAGGCACGTCCAACTGGGAGGAGACCCCCAGGAAGCTGGAGGGACTATATGTCTCATCTGGCCTGGGAATGCCTCGGGGTCCCCCAGGTTGGGATGGAGAGTGTTGCTGAGGGAAGGGACATCTTGAATACCTTTCTTAGAAAACTGCCATCGCGATACAACCCCGCCAAGCAGAAAAAAATAGGAACATGTTTATATACAATATTATATACTTATATTATGGCTTCCACTTCATTTAATAGCCATCATAATTTTGTAATTTTAATTTTCAACACACGCAAGTGCAATTTTATCTAAGCGCTAAGAACTTTAGGTTAGTTTAATTTTGTTAATAACATTGAAGTTGTTGCATTTAGTTCACACTATCAAGGTCCAGATGCCGAAAACACATGAAGCAGAGTGCAGTTCAGCGATTCAATGATGATCCAAAATAAAAAATAAAAAAGAAGACTATCAACTAAACCGAAATCCACACAACAGAAAAATATAAGTCTTGTGTAAGAAAATTTAAAAAGTTCCCACATTGAAACAAATGACGAAACAAACAGACACGGCAATGGTTAAGAAATAAAAAGCAAAAGTTACACACAGTGGAAATGCATTTAGGAGCAGACAGATGATATAAAGACACACAAACTCAAACAGACATAAGTGACATACGGCTGCTAGAGACAATCTGACAATCAGATTGTTGAGGAAAAAGCAGACTAAGAGGAATTCTTTGGCAGAACACAAGAGACAGCGTATTTAGACACCACAGGAAAGAGATGGGTTGGAAACACGAGAGTTAAACAGGGACATGTTACATAAAAGGACCGAATGGACTATAAAAAAAAATAAAATAAGGATATTTAAAGCAAATAACCTCACGGAGAAAAAGCCTTTAATCCAAAACCAGCACAAAAGAAGCTCGGTCTGACTCATGCATTGTTTCAGACTTACGCAGTTTATTATTGCTACTCAAAGCCGTGAATCTGGGCTCAATATCTTTGAAGAATCAACTAAACTCTCAAAAGGATAGTAGAGGCAAGTCCAACGTCAAATTTGAAACACATTTATCTCTTTTTCTGAGCTTGAAAAAAAACCCACGATCACTGTGTTTCTAACATTCACTTCAATGAGAGTTTGAGGACGTCATGTGATCACCCACATATGTTAGTATAGTAGTAGTTACTATGACAGTGTGTCTGTTTATTTTGTTTGCAACTTATCTGGAAAAGTTGTCAGACTGACTTTCATGAAATTCTGTGTAAGAGCGGATCTTTGGCCATTTGATTCAATTGTGAGGCAGGGTACGGATGAAGATCCTAGATTATCCTCTTCCTCTCTTCAAACTGCAACATAAGAGCAATATTTAAATCTTTTTGGCAAGCTTCCTAAAAATAATAAACTAATCAAAATTCTACAATTAAAATAACCCGCAGGTTTATGGTTTTTTGGTTATGTAATGTGTTATATAATGTGCGTAGTTGTGTGCAAATTGGCAATCTAGCAGCTCGTTCTGTAACAACTGACAAACATCTTGTAGCTAAAAATATATTTATTAATGTGGAATGATGTTTTGACAATTGTTACCTGATTTTTTTTTGACAGTCTGCAATGATGTCGAGGGACGTTGATGAAAATTACATTGATGATATGATCATCATCAATGTAATTTTCAATGAATTCTATGGCAGCAATTACCCATTATGTCAAGCCAATCATAGCATCATAGTGAGATGGTAGAAACATTTGGTGAATGCCCACTAGCTCCTTGTGTATTGCTTTGCTAGACTGATCGTCTCCTGAATAAATTGTCATCATTGTTTTTTTTGCAAGGCAGCCAGGATGACGATCAGTGTTAGTATTTATCTCTTATTGGTGTCTCGTTTTCACACTTTTTTCCTCTAAACAATGTTACTGTCTCTTTGATTATGGGCTGGTTACGCCATCTGACAACAGTCTATAACTGTAGCGTCACTGTGAAGTTATTATATATGTATAATATAGCACTGAAGGCCCATGTTGAACACACATGGCCCACCACAGGTTAACTCTTAACCAATATTGTTACTTCTTCTTCATTGTGACTTTTTTTAATCATTTTTATTTCTGACTCAATGTCTCTATTTATGTCCATGTTTTAATCCTTACACTTAAAATAGAGGTGCATAAAAGAAACATTCCGAACGCATGTCATCCAGTTTAGTTTAATTTAGTTTTTAGAAAAAAACAAACAAAACTGTTGACTTCAGTACATAGGCATTGCACAAGGCAGGGGGCTCTTTTTTTGTTTTTTTTGTTTTAAACCCTTAATTAATTTCAACCCAGTGTTAACAGCAGCAGCAGAACTGACATCAACATCATTACCTGGCTTAACAAAACATTCACAACCAAATCCAGACCATAGAGGAACTGGTGTGAACAATCAGCACTGAAATCAGGCAGACAGAAAACAGGATTAAATAGGAATCAAAACTAATTTAACAAACCATATTTCCCCTTTACATCCTATTCAGTTCATCCATCACCATTCAGTATATAATGTCTTTTGTGTCATTTCTCAAACAATTAGTCCTAAAATAGAGATGGGAAGTGATACAATTCTATTAAAGTCACAGTGAAAAATACTAAAAAGCTAACGATTAGATTGAACACATGCAGGCCTTAGAATGAATGTCAGTAATTTTGTACTTCACAGAAAAAACGTTGACGACTGTTACCAGTCCTAATGAGGAAAATCACATCAATCCATAACCACGAGAGAGATTAATAGACTATACAAAATATTTCTGAATCTTTTTTAAACACAACTCTTATAAAGTTGTTGGTAAAGGTGAAAGAATTAACAGAGGGGAGCGGTTTATCTTCCCCTGTCTTCTGTCTGCATTGCCATTGTAAATTAAGTGCCGAGTCATGTTTGGGAGGGCTGACCTTGAACAGTTAAATTAAATTCATCAACAGAACGATTGCTGGTGCAGAATATATCATATTAATATTATTTACAGAATCTTTTTTACAATCAGTTACACAAGGGTGAGAAGGTGTGCCCTGTCAATCAAGCATTCCACCGAACAATTTGAAGGGCTGGATGTTTTCATGCAACAAGATATTTGACCAGATTTAGAACTTCTGAGGAAAGTAAGAAATATATGGGAAGAGGGATCAAAAACATTCGGTCAGCAGATTACAAGGAACACTACTTAGTTTTGACTAGAATATATTAAGATATTTTCAACTAGGCTAATCATCCAAAATACACAGTAGGAGTGAAAAGAGAGCTTGCAATGACAGACCTACAAAAAGGTAGGTGCATGTATGTTAAAGCTCATTTTTTTCTGTACAGAGCCACAATTAGGGGACACAGATCACACCGTGTGTGCTCGGTACGCTTTTTGTGCAAAATGTGGCCTAAAATATCCTGTTGCAATCATCCACATCACATAAAGATAATAGTTAAATCAGCAGGCCAGACATCAGGAGGAGAAATATTCACAAATGATTTCTAAGGGATGAAAGTTTTAAAGACATTTACAAACAAGTGAGATAAACTCTTGTGTGGCTGAAATGAAAGTCCCTGGATGAGTTACTGCATAGCCTGTTGGTTTGAAGTCACCATGGAAGACATAACATTTGCCATTCAATGGGTGATTGAACCAAAGCTCCAGTACTGAGTACAGTCCTCAAGTGTCTCAGAGTTGACAAGTAGTCAAGGGAGTAGAAAACAGATGGAACAAGTGGGAATTTAGTGGAAAGAAAGGTTCAAATCACAAACTATACCCAAAACACAGACCGTTATAAAAGAAGACAAACTCTGAAACTTCTGACACATGAAAGCAGAAGAAGAAAAAAATGAATCGATGTTTAAAAGAGGATTCAGTTAAATGACTTAAATGATTTCTGGATTCATACTATTATTTGTGTACAAGTTACAATAAATGTGACTTTTTCGTTGGAAAATCTAGAAAATGTAATCTATGGTGTGAGAAGCTAAATGCCATCAGGTGTCACATTTTAATTTCTGAGTTGAAAAAAGCAGAAGGAAAACTTGAAGATCCAAAAAAATACTTAAAGTGTTTGAACTCATTAAGTAACCCAGGACAGTCTGCATCTCAGGATTAGAACATTTTTAAATAAGTCATGTGAAACATGACAACTTGCAATCACGCCCAACACACGAAAATGAACAGGTTTAACATTAAAATTAACAACATTAAAAGAGTAATGTGCAGAGACTAAAGAACAATGTCTTCTGTGCGTGTCTTCATTTATCTTTTTCCAGGATAGTACAGCACATCAGGTATGGGTCACACAAACCGCAGATTTGCAAGGCTGTCAAAATAAAAGCTCCTTCTACTTATGTTTTGAGATGAAAGATTCTTAGTTATTTGTTTAAATGGTGCTAAAGGTACTGCAAGTTGGAAAAGTGTGTGACTTTTTCAGTCTAACACAGCATGGTGAAGGGATATAAATCTCTTGCTACAGTTAAGACTGGTTAGTTTGTGCTAAGCCAAACACATCAGCCATTAAAATAAATGTAGTGTTTTAAGTGTTTAAATCAAGCAGAAAAAACACAAATAACAAGTACTAGTTATTGGCCAAAAGTCATGCATTTAAAAAAATTTGATTATTTAAAAATAATCAAAACCTCGTTGCCCAGGAACATAATGAAAGAAAAAAAGGAATAGGGAATACCCAAATGAACAAATGTCAGTTCTCATTATTAATGATCTATGAGATCCACTGCAATGGTAGAGGAGGTTTTTGTTGTTGTTATATTATGTTTTCGTTAATGCTGCATAAACCGCACTGAAACTGCTCAGAGTATAAACATGAAGGTGAAACAGTAGAACAGAGGTCAAATAGTCAGTAAGAAATTAAATCACATGGGAAACTGAAGGGCACAGATATGGTGTAACCAGGCTAACAGACAGTAAAGGCAACCGATGAGGTGGTTCTCATTGTTAGGAAAGGTGGCAGGAGAAAACCAACAATAATAATGACTTTTACGAGGCCAAAGTCATTATTATGTCCGAGCATTCATTGGAACCAGGCAAAATATGAAGAAAAAACATCAAATCATCTTGAGAAGAATATCTGAAGTGTTGTCAAACTTAAAAACAAGCTTAAAAACAATTGATCAGTGTTTTCAGAGGAAATGGTTGCAAAACTTCAAAACTCTAATAGTCAAATAGTACTTCATCACGGTTTTACTTCCAAAATCCTTCAAACGTTGTGACTTGAGTCGTTGAAGTCAGTAAGTTGTTGTATCTATAGAAGTAAAACAGATATTATTCACTATCCACCAATTTCATAGGATGCATTCTGTAAAAGTGTTATTATTTTGTTAACTGATAAATTATTAGCTGTTCTTGAAAAGAACTGAGAAAGAAAACTGAAACAGTTTTAACAATTTATAAACATTACTGCGTTTTTTTTTACACCAAAACCTTTTCAATGTCAGGGTAGTGTGAGTCGTTGGGTGAAAACATATGCGTGAAATTACACGGCCGATCATCCACCTCAAATATGTGTCTTAGTATTAGTTTAAAATAAATAAAAGCTGCATAAGATTGGTGAAAAGCTGCAGGAAACTAAACAATGGGTGGTTCAAAATCGATCATTACTGATAACGAAGCGTCTTTACTTCGTCTGTTGTTGTGGATCATTACGGCTAAAACTCTGTCCTATAGGATGAGCTTGATTGCAAATTACGTTGGTTATTTTCAACCGGGGGCAGAAGGACAGAACGTTATTAAAGGCAGTTCAAGCAGGTAAGAGGGCTTCCCATCCCGGAGGACAGACGCAGGCATGTTAACTGTGCATCGGAGGGATAAATTACTCTATTTATGCTTGTGCCAGAACATGGATCACAGAATTGGTGTTTGTTTTTATCAGGTATAGATTTTGTCCATCAAAGACCGGATCAGTTGATCTGCAACTGAAGTCAGTGACCCAGACTGTCCATATGACGAGAAAAATAAAAAGTGATCAGTCATCGCGGTTGTGACAGGGTTAATTAACGCTTTCAATATAAATTAGACTTTATCATTTTTATCGATTTCCTTTTGTTGGGAGAACCTAAGTACTCGACGTCTTGATTCTTGACTTGAATTGATTCACATGCCAGCTGATTTGCATATAAGTATTTTTGCATGGGGGGCGGCTCTTGGCTAAGAGCATATTGGTCCACCTTTTCAATGCCATAGCCCAAAGGAGCAGATTTCAGCTCAGCTTGCATCAGCTTCAACAAATCACAATGCAACATTCAAACAAGGCAGCAGGGTGGCAGAGAAGCTCAAGGGGGAGTAAATATACTCCAATTAGACACTGACTGGCCGCGTGAAAAAAAATGATGATTCCCAACAAATAAAAAACCATGAAATCACAAATAGGTCAGAATCTGACCGAACCGTGGTTGCAGTGATGCGTGAATAAAACCAACCGAGGAGAGACGAGTGTACCAAGCTAGCTACCTGTTGGAAGACAATGTTTTGGTCCCTCCATCTATCATTAAACTAATAAAAATTGCATGTGTGGCTAAATGGTGTTGATAGTGTTTTTTAAATTTAGCCAGGCTAAGTGGGAAAAAAGTAAAGGCCATATGTAGAGGAAAACAGAAAGACTTTAAGACAGATCTCCGGTTTCCCATCTGAATGAGGGGAGGCAGGTTTTGTATGAATCTCAACAGGATTTGGCCTCAGTGCACTCCTTAGAAGACTGGAGCAGGGTGACCAACATTTTGTGTAACCAGCTGCAGCCCAAATCGTAGAAATCATCACAGGTACTACTCATGTGCCGTTTGGAGCTGAGTGACAACTAGCAGTAGTCCTAACGTTACAGAGAGGTTGAGCTTCAGCTGTCCGGAAAAAGGTGATGGCTAGAGGGACTGCTTGTAAAAATGGCTTTCCGTGGTTGGAAATGTCGAGAATCCCTGAAGCTAAATACGACTCTTTCAAGATTCATTTAAATTCTGTGAGAATATCTGGTCTCAGAAAATTGTTGCACACATAGTCAACGGGGACCCCACAGCCCCCATTATCTGATGCTACAGTAGCTATTTACGCAAACACACACACAGTAACAAAATATACACTAAAATACTCTGTGTGGTTCCTGACACAGGGCTCTTCACAGGAATCAACGAGGGTGATTACAGGAAACCATAAATTAAAGATTATTATAATATTAAAACCTCTTCCAGAGGGGGTTTCTATTTGGCAAATTTAGGACAAGAATTGTTAGAGGTTATCCTTATATACAAGAGTTAAATTAATAAAATGGCTTATGCAGTTTATGCGTCTCGCTTTTCTTAAGTTTTCCTTTAGGAGCCTCTGTGAGTGAGAGCTTTAAGCAGCGTCAAAGGTCGAGGCCATCGCAGCATCAAGAATGGATATCACAGCGTTCAGGGTTATGACATCGTCTCTGTTGAGGTTTGATGATGTCATGACTTCACATCCTTCATGGGTCCTCTGTTGTCTTGAGTAGCTCCATCAGTGCACCGACAGCCCCAAAATAACCCTGGTGCAAAAACACACACTCTTTAAGGAACACATACTGAATAAGTTCAGTCTTTCATGTCACACTAGAGGTCAAGCCCTTCATTAAATCTATCCAACAGTTTGTTAATCAAGCGCCTCACCTCGTGCTCCAGGAAGAGCGCTCTTAGTTGTCCTTTTGACCAGAAGTCCATGGCGTACGCTAACAGTTTCGTGGACACTGTGTTGATACGAAGGAAGTTTCCGACAAACACCACACGCTCAATTTTCTGATATGAAAAGAGAAAAAAATAAATTAAGAGAAATGCCCCTTACAATTATGTGAAATGCAACATCAAGAGTATTTCAACTCTTCATCTGTAACTATCGGAATCTGGGTGACCCTTGTGGCTTGGGACTGATTATTACCTGTAAAGTTCCTGATTTCCAGAATCTTTGCAGCAACGGATGCATTCATTATCCTTCTCACTCCCCTTTCATTTTCTATCATTTCCCACCATGCACACGATGCTAAAAATAGTATTTAAAAATCTCTAATGTTGATCCATGCACTGGAAGGATAGTCTTTGCACTGAAAGATTGTGCCTACTCTTCCATGTTTAAACATGGAAGAGTAGGCACAATAACATAACATAACATGACATAACATAGACAATGTTACATTTTAGCCAAACTTTAATCCTTTTCAATAAATTGAACAAGATTTATTTCTATATATGTGAAACAGATCAACAATGTCTCCTCCCAGCCACATGGTGATGCTGGAGAGTTGCTCATCAATATAATCGATTCAGATAACTGAACTGCTTTAAGTGCTACATTTAAGAATAATATGAGAGAGATGATAATCTCACTCTCCCTGTTTCTTCTCTACAACGGAAAAAATATGCTAGTCTTTAAGACTAGAGTTTAGTTTTTAGAGTTATTTTAAGTTGTAATAATGAATTTTGTGCCAACTAAATGTTAATAACATTTTGTGATGTTTTGGAAAGTTATCAAAACTACTGAGGCCATGACAGATTGTGGATACGTGGAAAGATATGATTTAATTTAATTTTGCTAGTGTGTTGAGCTTCACATTTTCAAAATGGATACTTATATTTGACTTCCAGTTTTCTATACTACAGTATAATATCCAAATGTTTATAACAGAATGGTAGTATGTGGATGATTCTGGTGGTACAAAAGAGGAATGAAGCAAATGTACGGCAGAAGATCAAATGGTGGAAATTGTTTGCTGATGGAGTACAGAGAAGGCCAAAAGGAGTTCTATTCTGTCTTTTTGGACTTCGAGAAAGTGTGTGACGAAGTGCCAAGGGAGGTATTGTGGTATTTCATGAGGAAGTCCGGAGTGACGGAGAAAGTATGTTAGAGATGTGGCGGATATGTATGAGAACAACTTGACAGCGGTGAGGGTGTCACGGATTAAATTGGAGGTGGGACTGCATCAACGATCGGCCCTGAGCCCTTTCTTGTCTGTTACGGTGATGGCCAGGTTCACAGATGAGGTCAGACAGGATCCTGCATTGACTACGGTGTTCGCAGATGACATTGAAATCTGTAGTGAGAGCAGGGAGCAGGTGGAAGAAAACCTGGAGAGGTGGAGGTATGCACTGGAGAGTACGGGAATGAGATCAGTCGCAGCAAGACAGAAAACATATGTGTGAACAAAAAATGGGAGGCAGGTGCAACGGTGAGGATGCAAGGAGTAGAGGTGAAGACGGAGCAGGAGTTTAAGTACTTAGGCTCTACTGTTCAAAGCAACGGGGAGTGGGGAAAAGAGGTAAAGAAGCGAGTGCAGGCAGGGGTTGAGTTGGTGGAGAAGTGTTTCAGGAATTATCTGTGACAGAAAAGTAGCAGCAAGAGTGAAGTGAAAGGTTTACAAGTCGGTAGTGAAACTGGCCCTTCTGTATGGCTTGAGAGCGGCGGCTCTGACCAAAAGACAGGAGGCAGAGCTAGAGTTGGCAGAGTTGAAGATGGTTGAAGAGTTGAAGATTTTCTTTGGGAGTAACGAGGATGGACAGTTTGGAAAAGAGGACATCAGAGGGATAGTCCAGGTTAGACGTTTTGGAAACAAAGTAAGAGAGGCTAGATTGAGACGGTTTGGACACGTGACAAGGAGGGACAGTGTTTATATTGGTAGAAGGATGCTGGAGATGGAGCTGCAAGAAAGGAGAAAAGGGGAAGACCAAAGAGGCGATTTCTGGATGTGATGAGAGAGGACATGCAGTTAGTTGGTGTGACAGAGAAAGATGCAGAGGACAGGGCAAGATGGAAACAAATTGCCAGTGAATAATGCTGATCTCATCCTCTTCCTGCTCCTTTGGAAAGGGTACAGGAAAATTGCAAGACAGTGATGGTGGACTTTGGGGGATTGGTAAAACATGGCAGCTAGGCCAGTATGATTTAAAAACAGTTGCTGTTGGGACGTTGATTGTGAAAGCGGCTCCCATTGTGATGAAAACTGAATTGTGCAATTTGATAGTCCCGACTGTGTCCTAGAAGTCCACTGATTGGCCGATATAAAATACAAATGGTCAGGACACATCAGGTCATCAATACTGATAAGATGTCCTGAAATTACAGGTAGAACATGCTGTTATTCATGTGCCTAATTGTGAAACTGCTCCCTGATGATGAGAAGGAATAGTTTAAAGAAAAAATACATCTCAGTTTTTTTAATTTTGATCAGTGAACAGGTATAGTCCCTCATTTGGTCTTTCAAAATAGAGTTTCAGGGAGTAGACTTCATCTCTAAAGCTAAAGAAAGAAATCACTTCAACATTACAAGATAATTCAAACCAACACTGGAGCATTTCCATAGTGCCTCCCCCTGAGCCTACATTTGATGGTCATGTGCGTCTCTTTGCTGCAGCTCTGTGTGCAGTGATAGCCCTGTACAATGCTGCTTGATCGCCATGCCACAAGGCAACACTGTAAAGAAGCTCACAGCATACAGAAAGAATCCAGGCTGAATCCTCCCTCCTAAAACAAGTTTGAGTTTCAGTGCAGCAACTGAAAAACTCTTAGATAGTGCCTTGGCTCCACTTTGCTTCTTTAAGACTTAACTCTTTCTGGCTAGCATTTATTTATTAAATTAATCAAAATAAGAAGCTGTTGGATTAAAGTAGTGTGGTTGAATTATTTGTCTTTGCGATGCGTCTTCTATTTTCGGCTGTTCTCATCAGGGGTTGCCTCAGCAGATCATCTGTTTCCATCTTCCCCTGTCCTCTGGATCTTCCTCTGTCAAACCAACCAACTGTATGTCCTCTTTAACCACTTCGAGAAACCTCCTCTTTGGTCTCTCCCTTCTTGTTCTGCTTAGCAGAACAAGAAGCAGCTCTGCTAAGCAGTTCTGCTTAGCAGAACAAGAAGGGAAAACCAATATATCCACATGTCCAAACCATCTCAATCTGACCTCTCTTGTTCTGTCTCCCAGATGTCTTACCCGGGCTGTCCCTTTGATGTTCTCGCTGAACACTTTTAGCTCTGCCCCCTTTCTTTTGGTCACAGTCACCATCTCTAAACCATTCAGAAGAGCTGATGTCACCACCATCTTCTAAAAGTTTCCCTTCAGTTATGCTTCTACTCTGCACCCTCTCCATTCAACCTCACCGTTCCACCTAGCTTCCTTCCATTAACACACATATATTCTGTCTTGATGCAACTGACCTTCATTCCTCTTATCTCCAGCGCATACCTCCACCTTTCATGGTTTTCTTCCAGCTGCTCCCATGCTGGTCTACATATATTGTCATCCGCGAACAACACAGTCCGAGGGGACTCCTGCTTGACCTCACCTGTCAGTCGGACCATCACTTTAGCCAACAAGAGGGGCTTAAAGTTGGTCCTTGGTGCAGTCCCACCTCCACCTTGAACCCCTCCATCCCTCCTACTGTGCAGCTCCCCGCTGTAATAATGCTCGGTCTTTGTGATACGCGGATACCCAGAATCCCAGAAGTTCACACCTTTTAAAAAAAAGTAATTTCCCTTCATTCATTAAAAATATTATTAGCTTCACTTTAACTTTAGTTAAATCCCTTTATTCCATTGTCAAATTCAACTCATAGGGGTCTATGAAGTAATAACCAAATTACTAAAGAAACAAAAAAGAACAGACAAAGACAAACAAAATGAATCATTGTAACTCATTGTTCAATTTAAAAGATTAAGGCTTAACGTGTCAATGTTCTCTAAGCCTGGATGAGTAGCAGGATGTCACATTGTGCACAATGTCTCAGAAGTTCCTCACCTTTAGGAAGAACCCAGACTGTGAAAGGGCACGAGGACAATGTGGAGTAACAACCTTATTGTATCAGTAGCTGGGTTTACATTAACAGCCTAATTCCGAATAGATTCGGAAAAGAACAATTCAGAAGCAAAATACTCCATGTAAACACCCCTTTTCGAAATCAAAGGCCCTTTCCGAATGAGATTTTATTCCTTTGTAGGGGGGATATTCTTTTTGGAAAGACGTTCAGGAAGCAAGAAGAAGTGTTTTGGAATAATCTCTATTGAGCGTCTGCCCGACGGCGCCACTTTCTTGCCCGATGCAGGCATTTAATGATCCAAACCAAACTACAGAGTTTGTTTTTAATACAAACTCAAAAAATAAGGGGGAAAGTTAGAAATAATCAACTCTACAAACACGTCCAAGAAAAACAATCCGGAGCCGTGATAGACAGAAGCTGTGAACAAATTAAAAAGCTCTGGAAAACTTCGAAGACAGCAATTTGAGGGAATCAAAGGCCTCGGTCATGACGTGGAACAGGGTTTTAAGGATGAAGTGAGTGATGAAGAGTTTCTGCTTTAAATGTTACGGATGGTGTTGACTTTAAAATTTATGGTGACCAACTTCACATTTTATGTTACAATAAATTAAGTGATTAAAGACAAGGAAGACCTCTGTGAAGATCTCTGACCATCGGCTGATCTGGGTTTTCAGAATAAAGTGTGAGATGAGGAGTTTTTTCTTTAAACAATACGTCGGATGAAGTTGATGTAAACGTAACATTTCTGTTGAATAAACCACAAAATACCTCACTAATGACTTAATATTTGACAGCGTCGTACTGATGCAACGTTAGTCAGAGTAAAACCGCATTGAGGTATCGAGAACACCTTTTCTTCTCTCCCTCTTTCCCTTGTGCCTCTACTGCAGAAGTAAACATGAATTATTAGAAAGCTTTTTCTTCAATAAGGCGTCACATCACTGCCCTGATCACATGTTAGAATCCCCCCCTCTGATGAAACTCCTCATCTATTGGTTGCTTTTGCACTAGTCACACAGCTGTTGACAAATCTTCCGATTGATGTGTTGCTGCATTTAAACTCCATTTGTGATTAGATCAATGCTCATGTAAACAGTTAATACAGGAATATCCTTTAGGAACAATTTAATTCTGAAAGGAGAAGAGTGTCAATGTAAACCAATCAACTGTAAGCCACTTTGCTATATACCATACAAACATATGTGTACAGAAAGCTCTGACTAATTAGAATTTCCCCTTGAGATAGTACATACTGAAGTGACAAGTGACATTTGTAAAGTGAGATAGTAGCTGAGAATCGAGATTACAACTCCATCAATATACCAGTCATTTCTCAAACCATCTGTTATCAAATGACAAGTATTTCATTTCCATGCAGTAATAGTCTTTGTAAAACTGTTTGCACAGCTTCAGTCATCGTCTCTGTCCAGCTCTATATGGACTGATAATTACAGGTTCATTCGGCATATGTACAATGAATGATTATTGAGCCTTAGTCGCATTTCATATTGACAATTAACCAAAAATACACATTATGGTAGACTAAAGCAATTATGTGCAGATTCACTTCACTTTCCTGTTAGTCATGCTGAGTGGCTATAAAAGGTTTAAACCCTTGTCAGCATGTCCATGCGTAAGTTTATTAGTATTTCAAAACCACCATGAGCTAACAGATAATACCACTGTTCAGATAAATACTGGATTCAATCATATGTTTGTGTGTAAGTTTTGCATAAATAACATATGCCTCATGTGGATAGAATGTTGGATGAAAGCAACAATATCTTCTGTGTATGTGTGTGTGTATTAGTTTGTGTACCTCGTTGACAGCACACATCCGTGCTATGGATCCTATGTTGTTGGTGATGGTGACCAGTGTTGCTCTGGCAAGGTCCTCCTTACTGATGCTGTCTCGCTTCTCTTTGCTCATCATGTGACCAAAACTGTCCAAATAGAACATAGAAAATGTCATTTGTAAATAAATTTGTCATTAACACCCAAACATAAACAGAATCATTTTTCTCATGGGTACGATTCAAGCACAATGAACTCTTAACAAATGAAAAGAAAGCAAGAAAATCAAAGATGCCATATTACTTTCAGAGGAGTAGTTGGTTGTTTTAGTGTGAGTCTCTATGTGTGTGTGTGTAAAAACTATAATGAGAATCAGTGGACCTATGGTGGTGATGAAATATGTTTTTCACTCTGTTTTATGGATCAACCTTTGAACAGAGAGCTGCAGGTTTACTGTATGAATGGTAAACCCTGATAAACAAGTCAATGTAAGAGTGTGAGCGAAGGAATTGGTGTGTGTGTGAGTGACTTATGCTTATTGCTACCAGACAACCATTACTTCATACACTATTGGGTGGTATGTTCCTTTTGTTTCTTTTGAGGACTATGTGTTTGTTTAGCCAAACATTCATACAGATTGTGAAGCGAAAAATAAGACTGAATAAGTAATAATTCCTAACATAATGTTGTGTGATCAATTTCCTATTGATTGTTAAATAAACAAGCCCTTTAAAATGGTTAAAATTTGGTTTAATCCGCCTCATATAATTAGTTTCATGGTTTTGCATCACATTATTTTTATTACAATCACCCATGTCCATTGGTGGACTAAAACATAGTTTATTTTTGAATGTATTTCACTTTCTTAAACATTGCAGGAACGGCTGGTTATATATTTTCACATAAAACTGATATTCAATGAACCTTGGTGAAGCCAGACAACTACGGCAGGAAGAAAATAGTTGGTCTACTCCCCATTTCCAGCACCTATATTTACCTACGTAATTGTTTTGCACAATGCTTATTTTGTGAAAAGCGGATATTGGGTAGCTCTGTTGTCTCACAGCAAGAAGGTACCGGATTCGATTCCACCTCTGCTAACCTTACTGTACCGAGTATCTATGTTCTCCCCTTGTCCTTCTGGGTTCCCCCCATGCAATCCGGCTTCCTTCCACAGTCCAAAAACATTTAATCTAGGTGAATTGGCGAGTCTGAAGTGTTCGTAAGAGTGAATGTGAACGTGGGCATTTGTCTATCACTATGTGTTAGCCCTGTCATGAATTGGCGCCTTGTCCAAAGTGTACCCAACCTCTCGCCCAATGTCAGCTGAGTCAGGCTCCAACCTTCGCAACCCTTAACAGGATAAGCTGTTACAAAGAAAGAATGACAGAATATATAGCAAGATGTGCTTTCATCCAGTAATTCACCTTCTAAAAGCAAATAGCTATAATGTGGTGCAATGATTTGACATGGTTTGACATGACCATTTATTCAGGTAAAAACTGAATAGGTGGCAACAATTTTGAATGATTTGAAATAGGGATGACCAATAATTTTCAAATTTCAATAAATTATGATGGATTATGGGATTTGTATTATTATTTCATACTATTTGATCTTATTGGGTCAAAAAAAATCGTTTTCTCAACGTTGCATTAAAGGCTGGAATATAACCACCACATTTACACTAAAGTCCCATAACACTTAAAATCAGGAGGATAAAGGCTACATCCACTGTAATGCATTTAATTTCAGAACAGTGCTTTGATGCACAAACAGTCAAGAATTTCATCTGTTATTTAGAAATTCCACCCATCCAGTTTACCAAGCCTTATAATTCTAATTCCATGATCATTCACATAGTGTGTCGATTTAACCGGGAAGCAGATTTTTTTCTTCTGCTTGGGAGCAGAAATACTACCCATGAGGAACAGCAACAGGGTAAAGTAGGGAAATAACCTGTTGAATGTAACTGTACAACAGTTGCTAGCATATACATCAAGGTCAGGAATACGTGTAATAATACATGTTTAATTAACAGTCAGAAGTTAAGGCCGATGTTTGATAATATTTGTCGTCTTGCAGGAAAGGCTAATATGGCACGAATAATCAGGGGAGGACGTATTATGACTGAGAAGATCAGTCGATCAAAAGTTGAATGTGGTTGTCTGTGTCAAAATTTTCAGAATTATGCTGAAAACTAAGGTTAAATAGTGGCTTTACAAACTATTATCAGTCAACATTTTCAAAAAATCTTTATTTTGATGTGTTTGAAAACACCAGTGTAGTGAAGGCCCTGTGTTAAAAATATATGGACATGAATTGGCGTGGATTTGGTAAGGGTCTGAAGTTAACTGTTAACTGCGACAAAATCTCGGTCCTCATCACACTCACCTTGATGCAACCGCTGAGCCCTGGAGGCCAAAGCGCTCATAGTCTCCGCCGTAGATATCTTTCACCAGTTTGTCCACGTTGGTAGAATCACCCTTGCTGGCCATTTCCAAAGCCTCCTCAAACGTCTCGCAACCCGTCAGCAAACAGCAGAGCCCAAGGAATGTACCACCTCCAAGACTGAAGGAACACGAGGGACAAAATTACGCTGTATTAATAAAGTGTGGAAGAGGACGGTGAGAATGTTGGAGAAGAATGATGAGAAGAAGAAGTAGATGGGGGAAAAGGCTGGTTGTTTGTAGACCTCAGAAGTCAAAAGAATGTTAATGCAAAAGAAATTTGGAAAGGGCGGTGCTCAACAGCAAAACATTCGTAACTCATTAATGGTTTTTCCAATCACCATAAATCGGTACACATATCTTCAGACTTTGCCAGACGAGAAGCCCACGGAAGCATTTTGAGCTAAACCCATAGAGTGACCAAAAATTACAGGTGCACCAATCAATCAACCGGCCAATGATGGGCCGGCTGTGCACGCACACCCAGCGTGACCTACCATGGCTACAAACATATACCAAGAAAAACAGAGAACACCAGAAAACACAAAGCTTCTAATTTGTAACACCAGTAAGGAAAAAATAAGCAATGGAGGAACAAGCCCGAAAACATTCGGCCCAACGAACTTAGAATAGAATAGAATGAATAGATATTAATCGTAATTATTTTAAAAACCACGAAACACTGTTTAGCAGGTCTTGTTTAGGCAAAAATGAAAAATAAGCAGCAGCATCAAAATATAACAGCAGATAAATTGGCAGATAAAAATATAGGGATATAAATAAAATATATAAAAAAACGAGGGAATCAAACGCATACAAGGAGGTATTATGTACGGTGTCTTCACCTAATCAGACAATTCAAATTTGTAATCACCCCAACAAACATAGCAAGTTTCAAGAACCTAATGTTAGCACCACTGCTACTGTTAGCACAGCGGCTACTGTTACCACAGCGGCTAACGCTAGCGACAACACAGAGCCAGCCACAAGCCCTGAATCCCCGAATAAAGCCATCCTATATCATATAATGAACTGAACGAGGCTTTTAAAGTTAAATTATGAAATGTCATACAATTGGTTTAAGAAATGCATCGCTAGGAGAACAGAGCGTATATTAATTTCAAAAGTCAGAACACATACCCAATGACCAGCCTTACTTTCACTATAATCCCTGAAAATAAGAGAAATAAGAATACAAAACTCCATATGGTTTAAAACTTTAAAGGAAATACAAATCGAAATCGGCCAAAAAAACCTTTACCAAATATACAAAGAAGGTGTGCAATACAGGGGGCAGAATTTCAACAAATACTGGCAACATACCCGGGGTGCAATAATTAACCCTGTGTGTAACCAATACTGACTTCACATATTTAATATTTTATTGTATTTAAAGTTTCCTTTTTACTCTTTGATAACATAGTTTTTGAATGACACAAAGGGTTTATAAACTTCACTCTGTTTTAGAAGTATTGCTCATGCCAATAACCAAATTTTGGCATTAAAGTGGCACTAAGATAATATTAATAAGACGTTTATCCTGTTCTGAAGGTTTGCTACGCCTAACATTAAACATTTGTTTGAACAACCCTCACGCAAATAAAAATAGAAAAAACCTTTTTTGATCTTGCTCACCTTGTCCCCGTCACCCGTTTGTAGTTGTTCTCCGAGTACACGGCCAGTATGGAGACCCCAGAGCCAATGTTGACCAGCAGCATGGGGAAGGGGTTGTCCAGGGTACAGGGCATCTTCACACAGCTATGGGTGTCTGATGGATTCTGGAAGTAATAGCCCTCCGGGTGTCCGTTGAAGCCCACCCGGTCAACATACAGCAGGCCACGGATCAGGCAATCCAGCTCGTCAAGCTTCAGCAGCTCCAGGTCCGCCATCTGCAGTACAAACGGATGAGGGTAAGAGCCAATCAGCTGATAATCATTATCAACTTGGATTTTGGTTCTTCAAGATTTTTTAACGTTATGGATTATCATACTATCACTCACTATCTCTCGCTTGCATCTCAAGGACAAGGGACACTCTTTCGAGGACAACAAAGTACACATTTTGGACAGAGAGGATAGATAGTCAGAGAGGGGTTAAGGATTCATTTTATGTCAACTGAAGCAGCCCTCTCTAAACAGGGGTGGGAGTCTACGCCATCACCTATCACCCACATACGGTACAGTTTCAAAATCTTTCCCCCGACGGTTTCCCCATCGTCCAAACCTGGACTCACATTATGCAAACAACTAACATGATACCCCACCGACAATCAAGACCAATCTGTCCGTAACAACTGTTGATAACTCATACCCACCCTCATTAGTTATGCACGACCAACTGCCTCTCTATGTGTACCAAAACCTACTGGAGGTATAAAATACCTGACTACCCACCAGAACTGAGAACTTAGATCTGAAGAAGCCTCTTGGATGAGAGATGAAACTTATTTGAGCCAAAACAGAAGTCCAGCTGCTTTGGTCTCAACCCACATGGATAACCATGACGTGGTAGAATGAGAATCTACACAGCCATATTAATTGGTATATTAGTTATTTTTGTCCAGACTATGAACTGATTAGTGAAGCTATATCAGTAACAAAACAAAGATTCTAATTCTGACATTGTAATTTAGTCAGGAATCTTTTCTTGTCATGCACTCACCGTTCTGAAATCATTCTCAAACTTGTAAGCACCGCCTCCGGTGGCGCAGAGGGTTGTGTGCAGGCTGGAGAAGTTCTTGTCGTGGCCCATCTGGATGAAACGAGGCATGGCCTGTGTTGGAAAGCGAATAAAGTGCAGATTCCCCGTCCTTCCGCACATTGTGAGGTTCCTCAGCTCCAGGTGAACGTCACGGATGCCTGTTTTACCTGAGTGAGGGAGATACAGTTTGTACGACAACAGATTCCGGCCAAATGTAATCATGTCAACTGAGTGATTGGAAACACAATTCAGATTCAGGGATGAACATTCACAAAACCCTGACAAATAGACTGCATAGGATTCATTAAATAGTGTATGTCTAAAGCATTAATTATTGTCCTTCATTATCCTCAGCCTGACGTTCTACTCCTCAGGCAGACATACCATAGGCAACATTTGAAGTGAGGTAGCGGCGGATGGACTTGAGGTTTTCCACTTCTTCTTGTTCTTCCTCTGCAGTTATGTCGACTGGCTCAAAATACACCAACTTGACCAAGGTACCACCAATGTCCATCCCAAACCAGGGGAAGGCTGGAAAGGGGAATGAGAAATTTGGTATTAAAAACTTGACAAGAAAGAATACAGCTGGAAATGATAGAGCACAGGATCTGACCGATGACAACCATAAAAATAAATAAATACAAGGGCCAATCTTATTAGCCAGTAGTTCTTAATCTTTTTTTCTATAGTGCCCTACTTTATTGGAAAAGTACAAACTTGTGCAGCCAACACCAAAAAAATGATGACGAAACAAATAACAATTAACTTGGCAATAATGTACCCTTTCACCTTACTTCATTACGAGTGCTCATTTAAAAAACTAACTCCATTTCAATGGATTTGAAAGTTTGCCCTTCCCAGAGAATTCTATGTATCTGTCACCATCTGAAGATGGGACTCCTAATGTGAACTTCTGCAAGATGGCACACCAGTAGCTTTGTTAAAAATGCTGTGAAGGAGATATTCTAAGATAGAATTAACCAAAATTCTAAAAAAATGAAACAAAAATACACGTCATTACTTGACTGATACACAATGATACTTAACACTTAAATGCAGGTAATTACGCAGCTGAAACACGTAATATGTTAAATTGTCAAACGCAGCAATTGTTCCAAGCTGCTTTTGACAACGTGTTCAAAAACATACGCCACTAGCCAGCGAGGTTGTGAAGCTTTTGATTTTTGTTGACAAGTCAACACAACCAACTAGCACAAGTGATGATGAATTCTGCAAAAGTGTCAGAGACACAAAACTTGCCACTGCTGACACTGGGCAACTAGTAGATACATTAAAATCAAAATTTCAAGATGCGGATTATTTTTGCTTACCAAAGGAAAAAGACTATCTTATAGTTTCAAACGGAGCCATTGCAATTCTACCACCATTCTTGAAAGCGCTAACTAAGCTTTCCCGATGTAAATAACATTAAGACAGAAAGTGGTTGAGGGCTGTGGCACTTGTTCTTTCCTTATGATGCCAGCAGTAGTCAAAGGTTATGGTTATTAATGTAGCTTTTCAGTTCTGGACCATCTGATTGTGTTGCTGTTTTCAGGAACTACCATGACTGATTTACTTCATTTTGTACTGGTAATTCAACAAAATAACTAAGACAAGGTTCAATAGTCTGACACAAATAAAACTCAACAAAGTGTTCTTTACTCGTAACACTCATGGTTAGGCAGTGAGGTTTAAGTATTTCTCAGCATTCTTTTTGTGCCTGAAACATAATGTTTCTCTTTTGGTTCTTGATGCAGAGGTGAGAGAATAATTGATCCGCCATAACAAAACCGCTAGCCTTAGATTGTTTGGGCACTCTTTATGCAGAAAAAACAGCTCTACCATTCGCTGTTTGTTTTGACACCTCTATACCAGAACCGGCATTTTCTTTTTCAGCAATTTATGCTCCAGTATTTCTGTGGAATCGGACAGCACGTCCTAGGCTCTGCTCCCCATGACTTTCAATTACTATAGGACGCCCATGACCTTACTGCTTGTTTCCCAATTGTCTTTCCTTAGACCAATAAGATAGGTTCTAACCACTGTAGGCAAGTGGAGCTAATGTGACTAGTGGACGCAGAAAATTCATCAGTGTTCATGCTATGGGTAGTTTCAGGCCCATTACACAACGTTATTAGTAAAGTTGTGTTGTGTGGTAAACTCACCAGCAATATAATGTTATCAACAACATCATGATTAAAGCAGAAACTCCTCATCATGCACTTAATCCTGAAAACCCAGATACACATCATAGACAGAGGTCTTTGATTCATTCATTATTGTGGATCCCAGTGGAACCCTTTCTTGTTTGGCATTTTGCTTGAAAAATTGAAGACAGATTTTTTTTTCTTCTTTCAGTCGACTTATAAATAAATTAAAAACATTTCCACTTCGAATGATGGAAAATATTGAGTTGCCTGTACACGATTCTTTCCATGATGCCGAACAGCAGTGAAAGTCTTTGGTATTAACACATTTCTCTCGATAAAGGTCAGAAGAAATTAAAATTTCTCCCAAAAGGTAACAAAGATCCGCCAAGTTTACTGAGGCAAAGTTCAAATTTGACTTAGAGAGACCAAACCTTATTTTTTGTGTCATGGGTTAAGAGTTTATGGTGCTTTTAGCTTCACATAATGTTCTTAATGCCTGATGTTATGTGGCCTTAACTGTATCTGCAGTTAGCATAATACATAATAAGCTATCCTCGCTTCTTGGATATAGCGTCTCTAGGAAAGAAAGTCATGGCATGAACTGTGTAAGCAGACTGTCTGAATCTTTGTGTGCTGCTTTGGACTTAAACCCCAATATAGAATTTCATGGGAATCATATCATGAGTGATGTGACACTGTTTGTGGTTACTTAATGCAGTGACAACATTTAGTCTGTCAAAACACTCATCCTTAAGTTAAAAATCATGTGATGTGAAGGTTGCTACTCTTTTAAGGTTTACAGTGTTATTTCCCATCATAATAAAATCTAAAACATTATCAACGCCAGTAGCTCAAGCTCATTTATTGATGATGTTCACGGTACTTTATGGACTGGCTAATACCTTTACTCATTTCACCGCTCCACCGCTGTGATTACTGCTTAGCTGCTCACTTCCTGTAAAGTCTGGTTTACCTTTTGTTACCATACCCTCTCACCTACAGACCTAATTTAATGTCGGTAAACATTACATTTCTAAGCTGCTCCTGTGAACAGTGGTCAAATTAAGTGACAAGATTTTTTGAAAAATAACAAAATATCTTTCTTTATCAGTATCTTGTTTCATGCTATGGATAGTTTCGACAGACTTACTCTTTTATCATATTCAACTTGTGACTGTAGCTACTTTATCGTTGAAACCAGAAGAAATCCAAACAAGATCCAATGCTCTCGACCAGAGCGTGACCTTATTTAAAAATAACAACTAAATCTCTCTATTTTTGGCCTCAAATGGACAAGGTTTTCTCTGCAATAACAGAATAAATTGGCTTTTCAGGAGACTATTTTTTAGTGTCAGCACAATGTTAATTATGTGGGATCAAATCGATCATTTACCCATGTATTAGTCAATTTCCCTTAATTGAATTTAATATTGTTATTCCTCAAATTAATATACTGTAGGCCACACAAGTTTTACAGTGAATTAAATACAAATAAAGTATGAAGGAAGACACAAATTGAGTGCATGTGCATTTTCATTCCATGAATAAGACAATGAAATTTGCTCAGCAAATGTCAATTTATAGCCAGAAAACATCCTCAGAAACAATAAATCAATGTATTTAAGTCCTTCACAGTTGTAACGTAATTGTGCCCAAAGTTCATTTGTAAATCAATGGAGGGTCTTGGTGATAAACAGGTAGATCAACACTCAAGCTTCCTCTCAGAAATGAAGTAAAAAATTATAAATTGTCCACTCCCCCCTTCTCTCGATGCCTCACTTGGTCTCCATAGGTGACCAATTATCCAAGCGCATGATAATTTGTTTCTTCACAAACACACTCTCAGAATAAAGTCTAGCCAAAGGTCAGTGTGACAAGGAGTAAGGTCAGAGGGGCGAGGAGTGATTTGTTTCAATGTAGGCAAAAGGTTTCTGACCGACTATAGCTCTACAATGCAATCCCCCCATGGTACAGTGTATGTGTCTGAGTCAGGTTTGAATTAATCCAGAGGTTCTCATCAATAATATTTTCCAACATGCTTAATGTTCAGATTTCCACCATTACCTCAGGGATTATCAGCACTAAGAATTTCTTTTAAGTTTTGTTATTGCTTAACGGGTGATCTGGGGTTGCAATGAGAAAGGTGGTGTATTTCTGTGTATGTGTTTACCAAAGGGCACAGGGTAAGAAAGACACTTTCACAGCATGCTTCTGTGATAAGACAAGAAAAATAAACAAGTGAGCAGCTGAACACTGTGTCTACAATGGAAACAATAATATATCCTCATTGCTGAGCAGAACATCACAAGAAGTGTGTGTTACTCTACTGATCTTATCGATCACTCAGCATTTCATTATTATTAAAAATCTTCTTTTTTGTTGGTGCTTTCAGAATTTTTACAAATATAAGTTAGCAAATATGAGTCTGATTATTTTGACAATTGAAATATAAATACTATCTTTCAGTGTAAGAGTGTTACGACTTGGTAGATGTTATTAATAAAGTAGTATAATCTATTGACATAAAATAAATCGGCTATTGTATTGCTCATTTAAAAACATATTATGAAATTGTTTCTTCTGTGAAGGGTCTCACAATAAAACCCAAAGGTAATTATAATAAATAATAATACATTTAATTTATAATGCACTTTACATTTGGATCAAATCTCAAAGTGCTAAAAAAAAAGGTGTAGATAGCATAAGATTAGTGGAGTTGTCTTGATTGCTGTCAAACCACCACTGCTAGTGAAATGCAATGTTATAATGTTGCATTCTTTTTAAATTTATTCACATTTGCCTTCTTCCTTTCTCCCTCTCTGAGTCTCCCCTGGAAGTTAAAGAAACTACAAAGATTAAACAATGACTTCCTCTGGGTTCGAAATTGTAGGATATGTTAAGTTCATTGTTCACTCACTCAACCCACTAATGAGTTTCAGTTTAATATTTGGCATTCAAATTTGGTATTTTTGCATCAAAAATGGTATAGATGATTAATCTATTTTGTTTTCTGACATATTGCAACTGAAATGTTTAAATATTAGCCAATGAATTGTTCATTTAAATAATCAGGAGTTTCAGCCTGATTCTACCACTGGCTCCCTTTCTTTCTCCATGCCTGACTGATAGTTTAATTATTATTGTAATTGTGTTAGTACACAGCTTACCTACACAGACTGCTAATTCAAGCCTCATTAAAACTGCTTATTAATTAATGTCGTTATTATTAATAATAGAGTCTTTTTGTGACTTTTTCCAAGCTTACACATCCACAAAGGCATATTAACGTGAAGACCACCAAAACTAGACATAACAAAACATTACTATGATTCCTACTAGTCCAATAAAATGACATCTGATATCAGAATAAAGAGAAAAATAACTCAAGACAGTTATTTTTTAGAAATACTTAACAGACGTAGTTCTAAGTTTCATTCACATATCTTGAAAGAATGTTTTTGATTGGATCACCACAACTGGACTCCCACTGTAGCAGACATCTTTGAGAGACCTGTACCTGATGCCAGAGGCAGTTTCACCTTTGCTCCGATTCTCTAAAGCTAACATGGATTGTAGAAAGCTAAATCCCAATTCATTGATGACTAAAATTCAGACTTACCCCTTCACCCAAATCTTACAAAAATCATTGTGTATCTTCTGCGACACCTGAACAGAGTTCATGAGGTAATTCCCGGTTAAGTACACTATTCTCTTTCTCTCAACGTCGTTATATGTGACAGAAATGTGAATTTTAGTCGGAATGTTGAGCAACACAATATTTTTAGAGCCAACTATTCTCAACAGTATATGACAGGAATAGGCAGTTAATCTTATAATATTCTCGATCCATGCAATCTCTTTTCTGAAGTGCAACAGGCAGAATTTTCATTCAGAATGTTGGCTGAATCAAAAAAAGAGGTTTCTACTTGGTGAAAATGGGGTGTTAAACAACATGATGACGAGCAGCAAAAACTGAAAGTACCAATGACAGCAAGAGGGACAAATATTGGTGGATTTGAGAGGAGAGGGGCTTGAAAAGAACTCTGCTGATGCAGGTGACAAAGTGACCAGTCCAAAGAACTACACCGTGCCTCCATAAGAAAAAGAAAAAGAAAACACCTGAGACGTCTGCCAGTCTCATTAAGTGGGTTAACATGGGACACTTTTCTCCTTCCCGAATTCAACCTTTCCGAATTGCAAAGTCGGTCGCCTGTTTACATGACTTGTGATCTTTTCCGATCCGGTGTTTACATGCATCGACTCATCTAATCGGAAAGGTTTTCTGTCATGCGCAGACCATCCACACTCCCGTTCATACGGTGGCGATAATGCTTCGATGTTCAGGCTGCCAACTGAAAAATTCGCCGAAAAGAAGAGTACGACAAAGAGAGCATGTGTGGAAGTGACCTTTCCCCCATCTAACCGCCCAAAAATGTTAAAATATTTCAAAGTTGCAAGGAATAAATCACTCTACGATGCAGACCGGTACTGTTTGTAAGTTTGCATATTTCAAATGTGTCGCGGCGCTGAAAAAAGCTCTGCTGGATGATTACGTCACGACGCTGGGCATGCGCAGATACAACTCAAACAGAAAACTTTCAGATACAGCGTTTACATGCAGCGATTCGCTATCGGAAAGGCTCTCCGAAAGGATTTAGACTACCTCCTTGCAAAGGAATGAAATCTCATTCGGAAAGGTTCTTTCCATTTGGAAAGAGTTGTTTACTTGCAGCATTTTCTTTCCGATTAGACGTCTTTTCCAAATCTAATCGGAGTTAGGCTGTCCATGAAAACCCACCTATTGAAGCCCAACCTGACGGAAGTTTGTGGCAGTAAAAATCTCTTGCCCAAACCAGGACTTTGAAAATTTAGAAACCTTGTTGCTCACATTTATATTTCTTGAAAATCGTTTGGCAATAACAACGGATGGCCTTCCAACTAAAACAATATTAATACTGCTTCTAAAAGAGAAACAGCTCATCGTTCCATGTTTCTGTGCTCAGTTCACAAAAACCACAGACACTATAGATGAACGGTCGAGTATTAAAGAAAATGTCTCCACAGGGTCCTGCCAAAGCATCGTTTCTTACAACACCCATGATCGTGTACGGTAAGAATTGTTGTGAGCAACCGCAGACAGGGTATTTGTTGTATCTCCGATAAATCGGGGATATTCTGGTTTAGTCTTTGCAGTGTCCGCTGCACATCCTTTGTTTTAACGCAATAACTCAAAAACTTTTTCATGGATTATGATTTTTTAAAATAATTTATAGGAATTAGTGCGAGTAAGAACTGGATTGATTTTGGGGAAGGTCGGTTATATAGTTCAGACACTAGGGGGAACATTATCGGGCCATAATCTACCAACCGTTGGTCTTATTTAATCCAAATTTGGTGAATATGAATTGAGTTGGGGAGATCTATCTCGTATACTTTGTGTTTAATTCGAATACTTCACATTTTACCTACTAGAGGGAGCTCTTCAGGAAATACTTTTTATGACATGACTTCCTCACTTTTGGTTCAATTTAGTCCAAAAAGGATGAATATCAATCAACTCAAGGATATCTTTCATGCATTGATCATGTCAACCCTGTTCAAATTTAATTTGAGGAGATTGATCAGGGGATTGGTTGTACAACGTAGGGGAGTGGGGACTTTTCTGGGATATACTGTAGCTTTGGTGCCAGGAACAACAACATAGGTGTAGTTTACCTATTCATCCCAAATGGGCCATTTGGGCTCTTCAAATCTGACGTTACAAATCATCTCCTCAAGCATCTCAAATTATTACGCGATCAGATTTCACTTTTCAGCTCAATAATTATTTGTTCCACAAAAATTGCTAGTGAAAATACATATAATGATTAGAACAAAAAGCGGCATTAGGTGAATGCATAACATCTGCCAAATGCACTAAGAAGCTCGTACAATAAAGAAACTGTCAAGGAGAGTGATATGGTAATTGTATTATGTTTCTTAAGACTCTTTAACCTACAAATCTTGACCAGATTTAATTTAACAGAGTCGGGCCTTATACATTTTGCATTTGATGGTGGTTTCTTGTATTTTCTCAGAGGATATCAGTTGAAAAGCTGGTACATTAGTGTGTCTGATGGATCATTGACATTCACATTTCTAAAACAATGTCCTAAATGCATCTTGGGTGCTTTTGGACAGGTAAATATAGCTGCCCACTGTTACCAGATCACTCAGGATTCGTGTGAAGACCACATCTGGAACAGAGCCTGTGAGCCCGTCAGTCCACTAACCATTTTCAGTTATTTAGAAAAGCTATAATATGACATACATTGTCTTGGAAATTTAGCATTACATAAAGTACAATTCAGAAATAGATCACTTCCAAGACGGTTGCACGTTTCCCAAATTTACCTCCTTCCATATCTTTTGTGGGTTATGTTTATGATTTCACAACGTTATGTAATGAAGGGTTATGCATGTTTTTCAACTATTAATGGCAGAATCTCATTAGGAGAGTTAACTTGTTAAAAAAAAAAAGGTAGCACAAAAGAAGCTCATGAATATGAGATTGAACAAGACAATGAGCCCGCAGGTTAATTAAATATGTTGCAAAGTTGTTTCTGGTTTCACCAGATCTACTGCAGGGAGTCGTAACAAAAAGGAATCCCTGATTCTTCACCACTTCAAGCAAAGCAAAAAAAGAAAATATGAGGACAAGAGAGAGGTGCAACATCCCCGAGGGGAATTACATTCCAGGGTCATTCTTCTGTGGGGTAAAGCTTCAAGGGGTTATTGTGATTTATCAGGAAAGCTGGCCTCCACCCAAGGATAACTTAGTCATAAAGGAGAGGAGCTGTAACTGGACTTTAACAAAGTTTACTGATGACTAATCATCTCAATTACATAATTTGGGCTTAAAGAAAGCGACTGAGCATCCCCACAAACGACACCAAAGAATTGATGCATTTTTATCCGTTTATTGCAATATAATTAACACATCACATACAAGACTGTCATATTTATTTAAATTTGATGCAGCAATTATGATAAATTAATTATTAATTTGTTTGGAGTCATGCTCTATTAAGTAAACATGCTGATATGTTTAATTTGTTTGGAGTCATGTTCTATTAAGTAAACATACTGATATGTTTATTTTAATATATGGTGCCACTTTAACAAAAGGTGCCCAATTTATAAAAACAGCGTTCTTTTTATTTTAAAGCTGTTCTAACTCAATTAAGTGATTGCATCAAATCATCCATGCTGTACTCTATACACCTGTGTTTTTAGTAAATACTGAACATAAAAAAAACTTTTAACGACAGTTTGTGAAAGCATACACATTGGAAAATATTACCTAGTTTGGAGACACAAGAAGAATTAAGTAGGTAAAAGGTTTTGAATTTCTGTCTCAATATAAAAATAATAATAATAATAATAATAATAATAATAAAATATCCTTCATACTATGCCATACGAAAAGAATATTGATGCTGTGGATGGAAAAGTTTTCTTGTTTTTTTCCCCTGGTTTTTCATTTATTTTACTTTGTTTGCCTTTAAGTAATTTCAGTTCAACTAATAAACTAGCCATCTCATCTGATCATAGATAGAGAATTCTGAGTACATACTGTAAATCATCAATCATCAATTATAGACACTGATGTCAATAATGAAATGTCTTGTACATTTAAGCATGTAGTAACCTGGTTTTATCCTGTTGTACAGGAAATGTAAATACATTTCCTGAGAAAACAACAGTGATAACAATGAGAGGAGATAGCCAATGCTTCGTAAAAGAGATTTGAATTTTTTTGTATCATACAAGCTGAGAGCCGCAGGTGCATCAAATCAGGGGAAGAAGATAAATTTTACTGTTCTGTGCACCACTGTATTGTTAATTATTAAATATACCATGTTTTAAAGCAGGACAGCAAACAAAGCTTGTGTTAGATGCTCTTACACAGGTTTAACCTGTTAGGTTGCATAATGACCACAAAAAAATAGATTTACAAAAGTAATAAATAAGTAATAAATGCTAACAAAACCCAGTAGCCCCAGTATAAATTAATAAATGCTAAGCAGTTAATTGTTAATAATAAAAATTTGGTGTTGCTAAATTGGCTTGAACATCTACAGTCATACATTGCAACATTAAACTGGAACCCATCCTATTTTGTCAAAATTACCAGGGTTTTTTGCAGAATTAAGTATTTGAGTTTTCAAACTATATTTAATCTCATGTATTTAAGGTCTCACACTATGAAATATTGAGGTTGAAACTTAACTTGTTGTTAATGTAACATTGTGATGATGAACAATTCCATCACAATAAGAGCAGATACCAAAATGATGGCCCCACCCTTTCTCCATCTGTCTCTACTCTCTCTAGCTCTGTTGATTCTCTGTTTCTCCCAAACAGATGTGAAGAACACCAACCACATGACTAAGCAGCATTGTCCCTAAAATTGCAGATGCTAATATTTGCAAGAATTAGATCAAGTTCACCCATGACACACTCAATAAATCCTGAAGCTTTGCCTTCACACACGAGGAACCTTGTTGTAATGAAAGTCAGTGACAGGCAGATGAACAGCTGCTTGATAAAACATAACTTTTAATTGAGCAGTATTTCATAAAGTTTTGAATGTGCAACTCTCTGGGTAATAGCACAGTAAATATGAATCGATGCAAATAATGAAAGAATAAAAATTAGTGACTTTAATGTGTTGTTTTCAGAGACAAGCCCAAAGTTATGAAGTGGCAATAACCCAACACATATCCTGTATAAATACAATGAAACACAAAAAAATCAGGTCACACTCACCAGGTTTCTTTTCGCTGATAAGCTTCATAGTAGCGCAAAATGTATGCTCACGTGTACATACAAAAACAAACAACAAAAGTATTATCGGAAAGATATTTGAAACGGCCGTTTGGGATGGAGGCGAATAAGGTCTAATCAATGTTTCATATCTGGCGACACTTCACAGCTCAAAGAAAATGACACTTATTTACATTCTGTGCGAAAACTGAAAGTTTTCCTGGATGATCTTTACTCTCATCATCCGAGGCACTTGGTACAAGAGAGGGCGGGGTCCCGGCCCATTTTTCCCCGCCCCTTGAGGACAAGAGTCGGCTGTTGATTGGCTGAGGCAAGCCAAGCCCACTTATCAGGAGCTTTTTCACCACTGGTGTCAAACCAATAACAGCACGCTGAATGCAACCTGAGGGTCCATACAAACAATAAAGTGTCTCCCTGACGACGTACGCTAGTTATATCATCGAAAAAATGAAAAGGACTCTAACCACATCATATAATCAGAAAGAGAGGACTTGAAGAGACGACATTGTAAAATGAAACATTTTCCATCAAACGTTAAAAGCAGTAATAAAAAGCACAAACATCGATTCTGCATCGATGTGTAAACCATGCATGATCAGTAATATTGCAATCAAGAGGGCAGTGATCATTAAATTCATAATTCAAACAATATACTACCGTTTTCACAGTTAAAAAAATATATCAGACCGTGAACATCAATTCATGGTGGTCGCTGTCAAATTCGGTTTCCCCAAAATGACGAAACTTACGGGGTCGGCTTCGTCGCACTGACTCGGTCCTCCTCCTTATCCTGCACCTCTTCGCCGGGGAGCCGTTGCACTCTGCATCATCCCCGCGGTGCAGGTGATGGATGTTTTCAAACGTGCCGTTTGGTCCGGTGCTCGAGCCAAAGGCAGAACTGCTGCAGCAGCTGCCATTAGCAGCTACCGCGACGTGTCCGTGAAATCCCCTCTGGCTCTGTCCGTTATTAATATGGAGGGGTCCCGTCGCTCCTTTCTTGTCCATCAATGACTTGGCTTTATCCATGACGGCAGCTTCCCTAGCCTTCCCTAGCGTCCACAGGAAAAAATATATATACAAACCTGTCCGCCGGTTTAGAGGAACGGGCTAGCTTACGTTAGCGTAGCTGGCTAATGCTATCCCTGCCGCTTGCAAGCTGCTGAAATAGTCGCGCGACTACCAACGTTAGACTTTATTGCTTTCCTTGATGAAATCACCATAAAATATCAGCCTCACATTTAATACATATTTATTTAATGCCGTACAAAATCAAAATACGAATAGTCGTTAAAATACAGTGTGTCCTTTGAGGTCACTCGCGGTCATTTCCCCACATTGAGATTCTAGCAGCCGCAGCAGAAGCCGGCAAGCGTGTGTGTTTGTGACAGCTACGTCACCAAGCTCTTCCAGCCGAGGACCGAACCCGTTCACCTCCCCCAACCGGTTTTCTCACAGTGTGCGCTAATACTACTTTGTAATTCTATATTTGTGCAATGCAAATGCAAGAATGCAAGAAAGGAATCATTGTGTCTTCATGAATGCGCAACAATGGGCCGAGGCTGCGCAATGTTGGAAACTATAAGCGGTGGGCAGTCTACTGGGCGTAGCTGTAAGTGCGCTGTATTCATCTTAACACACGCAGTTCACTAGTCATTTTCTGTCTCTCAACAGGCATGTCAGGGAAATCAATGAACTGTTTTCATGTTAGCTGTGTGCGAAACTCAGGAGTAGACTGATAAGATATTTGTTATCCCTTATAACGTTTTTTTCCCCCAATTTGTCTGTTTCACTCAACTGTGTCTGTTATAGTATCCCTTTAGAGAGCAGTCCCCAAGCACTGGCCCACTGACCAGAATTAGGTCACAGAGCATGTGCTTTGATTGCAAGGCACTAGTATGATTTGGAAAACATGAATAAATATATATAACTCAATGTGTGTTACACATTTCCTTACCCTTTGGGCTTTTTTAAGCGAGTGACACTGAAGATAATGTCATCAACCTAACTTCCCTATTGCTATAGAACAAAGATGCACATAGGAATGGATTTTTTAACCTGTATAAAGAAGTTCTCTGGCAAATGGTCCTTGTCAGTGCCCAATGAACATCAACTTCTTCAACTTGTAATTGACAATGGGCTGGAAAGTATGTTTGGCTTCTCTGACAGTATTAAGCTCAAGGCTGAATATCCCAAGAAAAGCCGTAAAAGCATTTAATAATTGGTTTTGTTGTCCCATATTGACTATCGTCTTGTTTTAGGGAAACAATCTCAGGGCTCCATGATTTAAACCAAACCCCCATTTTACGTTTAGCAAAGAATACTTCTAGTATTAGGGGATGTGTGGTACAAAATAGTTTATCCCAAACATTCAAAATCAACAGATCAGCCCCCTATCCTTGGGAAGGAAGAATATGATAATTGTAATATCAAAATAATTATTAAATAAAGCTATCAGACAAATGTCATGGAGAAACAAAAATCAAATCAATATTTACCTTCAAAGAAGGCCTAATGGTGTTGAAATACATATTTGTGGAAAATTGAAATACCCAAGTAAAAGCAAAATGAATTTGTCTTTTAGTTCAGTGGTTCAGAAAACGTACTCAATAAAACCCGACCTGTGGAACTGCAATGCAGATTTATGACGAGATTGCATATTTTAAAGTCCAATATAAGGCAGTCTTCATGACGTTCCACAGACAAAGTTGCAGTTGATGGGAGTAATAACATTGGACAATATTGTTAAGGTTATTAAGTATCACAAGGAGTAAAAAGGCACCAAACCCATTCCTTCAACATTTTCACTATGAAAATGTGTGAAGTTTGATGTGGAGCAGCGCCAAAATCTTAATTACAGGAAAATAAATTATTGCACTTTTTTATTATCACCATTTTCACTTAAACAAACACCCCTAATAATTGTTATTATACTGTAATTAAGACTATCAAAACCTTTCCCTTTTTTTTCAGGGGTCATCACAGCGGATTTACTCGTATTGATATGTTATAGATTGTTTTTTTTTACGTCAGATTCCCCCATATCACAGTAGATAAACAAAATACCAAAATTTTCACAACCCCATGAACTCTTGATGCAAAGCCATGGATGCTGCCATCGTCTGATTAAATATATTAACTATGATGTATCAAGAGCAACTTCTGTTTAACAGTATAGTTTATGAATTTAGGAACATTATTTTCTGCACCAAATGGTTGTATTGATACTCAAATAAATTCACCTGGTAACCTAGTAACCTAGACTTGGTAAGAATCTAGTCAACATAGCATTGAAATACCTTAAGAGGGGTGAGTTCTACGGAAGCGTTTTGCTCTGACGAAAGAAAACATTTTTTTTATCACGTTATAACATGATGATGAATTTCAAGTTTTTAAATGAAAAAGTTCACGTTATAAGGTGATCATTTTTACATTATAAGGTGATCATTTTTACGTTATAACGTGATCATTTCACGTTCTAATGTGATCATTTCACGTTAAAATCATCATCTTATAATTGTTCATTTTCACGTTATAACATGAAAGTTTTATCGTCTTTATATGAAAATGATCGATCATGTTATAACGTGAAACTTGAATGAGGAAATGTCTTGGAAGGTAAAGGAAAAAGTGAGGAAAATGGCTCAATTGTAGGATTTGATCAAGTTGTACTTCGTGCTTGGGTTGAGGCAAGGCGATATTCTAGTGGTTATTAAGGGCTGTGGATGATATTATGATCAGTTTGCGAACACTACGACAGATTTCAAAACGCATGGGACTGTACTGACGGAAGAATGTGTCAGATCTTTTGGAGGTAGCGTCATTTTCATTAATCAAAGATTAATCTTTAATCTGACTGGTATCTCTCTTTAACAGGACGGTAACAATAGTCTTTAAAAGGAAGAGTATCAAACAGTATTCAGTTTGTGTTGCCTTATAATGGCAGGACATTTCTTACGCTCACCCGCCACAGCACATGAAGCAGTAGAGCTCTACTTCTTCTTAAGAGCACACATGATGAGAAATATATAAATTGACACCAAGACATCTGGACAATTAATGGTATACATAATATTAACTGTTCTGTTTTCTTTTGTTTTGTTTTACACATTTTATGAAAATAAAAGCCATTTTGTTTTTATTTAGTTGGAAATAAATAGATTCCGAAACTATTTACTATTAAAACAGGGCCTTATCTCTGAGGTTAACAATAAGTTCCAAATTATAGTATGTTCATGTAATATTGTGTTCCACTTGTTTTGAGAAGAGGTCCGTGGATCAACCTAGGAGGGGTGACACATAAAATACAGTCTAACAAATAATTTGAGTCAAATTGTATCTATAACGACTCTGGTTGATAAAACACAGGGTCACTAAAATAGCATCAATGACAATATGAATGAAAATAGCAGAAGTGCTTTACCAAGGTATTACACCGTATGAGGGAGAAACCACATGATTTCTGCCTCAGAAAAAAGGCACCCAACATTCTCAACCTGAGGAGTCATTTCTGTGTTTCTCTAACCACAGGGCTTGCAACACTAATCTTTGTTTCAAGACAATATAAAGTAGAGCTTTCCTCACCCTTGATAGCAAAAGCGGTTGTTAACCTTTTGTTCAAAGGTTGTGTAAAATGTGTTCTTTACTTATGTTCTTTAACTAAAAGCTACCGACAGCCTAATTTATTGATACTTGACAGAGAAACAATGTTGTCGAACAAAAAAAAAAAAAAAACGTTGAAAAGTTTCACATTTGAAAGTAACTTTGAATTTATTGCCATTTCACCATGGAGACTGAGGCAGAGCAGGTATCACAATAGTGTCGTGTCCCACTAACTACAGACAAAAAAACTTTAGACTTCTGTTGAGATCATTATAATAAACAAAAAGTCGCCCAAAACAATCTATGCAATGGTGTGTTAACACTCAGATTCAGTACTCCACCCCCCACTACCTCATTGTAACGCAATAAAACCCATCAGGCTTTGGCAGGACACATTTGGCAGAGTAACTGTTTCTTTGCAGTATTAAATGTACACCTCCTGCTTTCAAGCTCTGCTGCTTCGTTACAACATTTCTCCAGCAGGTAAAACATTTATTAAGCAGTGCCCTAAACAACAAAACAACAAGATATATCCTGCTTTTTTAAGCACATAATAAACATTAAACTTCCATCAAGCTGTTGTTAATAATAATAATAATATTCCAGAGCGCATTTATCTCCTCCAAGTTAGCACTCTGCGTTTGGTATTTTCTAGATAAATAATATTACATAATATGAAGGAGATGAAATTTACACAAAAAGACACTCTTCTGGTAAACCATGATTCTGCAGAAATCTTAAATGTCCATTATCAGTGTTTTGGGCCATAGAGAGACGCCTGTTTAATGCAGGTTAAGTGTAATGGAGAGGCAGGACTGGTACTCTTACACCAAAAAATATCTTATCACGTTATAACGTAAAAATGATCAGTTTCTAAGGATTCTTATCACAAACAAACTGAGGTACTGGACCCAGTTATGAAATAGCGCAGCACACAGACCCATGTAAAACATATCATTTTTACACTTTGAGTCTTCTATCGATGACTCAGTGAAACTCAGAATACACAGTCTTTATGGCAAATTAGACTTACAGTCTCCTGTTCCTGGTTATAGCTTAAATTAATTCAACAAAAAATGAAAGCACCATCTTGTCTGTAACTTAATTACCAAAATGTCAAACTAAAACTTAAAAAATCACTTTGTTATATAGATACAGCAGTAAACCCTCAATATTAATAGATGTAATACATTGTTGATACTACCAAATTGAGCAATCAGCCAGCTACCATGGCTGGTAGTGAGGTAGCGATTCCATCAGAAACCTCATTTACTTAAGGTCTGATGGATTTGTCAGTGTAAAGGCCATCCAATTGCAGTCATAACAGCTGACATGACACATTAAGCATCTCTCTCTTTGTCTTTAAATTGGATTCTACCAAGGAATATCACTCCCGTCCCAGCTGTATGCTTTGCCTGTCTTGTCAATATTCAGTGTGTCTATTATGCTCATGAGATAATTCACAGACAGCTCCGCTTCAAACAATTTGTCATTTGGCACATTCCGGTGATATGGCCGAGAGAGGTCTGTTTTGACTGTTCCTGGATGTAAGGACACGCACACCACCTGGAAAAGACAGAAATAACTCACATAATGGCTATGAAAATTGTAGACATAGGTTTATACAGTATGCACACTGAAGGGTACTCTATATTCTGTATCAGATTTACCGGTAAACCTTAACCCTACCTTTGGTCGACTGCGACCCAGCTCTATAGACAGATTTCTTGTAGCCATGTTGAGAGCTGCTTTAGACATTCTGTAGCTGTACCAGCCACCAAGACCTGAATGGAAGGGCATAGTGGATGAAAGTCTCCAAAGTGGAACACAAATAAATGATACCTTACTACATTAGCATGTACTCATTAGCATTTTCTCCTTAACTTGTCTTTTCCATTCTGTGCTCTTTTCCATACGTTGGTGGCACAGGTGTAAAAAATAAGGGATTTTTGATCAATACACATACCATTGTCGCCAATGGATCCCACTTTGGCGGTCATGTTGATGATAATGCCACTGTGCTGCTTGGCTTTCTCTGACGGCTGATAACCAAAACCACCTCCGCCCTTCTGAAGGAGGGGGGCAAAATACTTGGCCATAACCAGAGGACCAACAGTGTTGGTTGTCAGGGTGGAAATGATGCCCTGAAAGGGAAACAAGTCAATTAGTATATATTAATTGGCATCGGCGAATGTTGCTGTTAGGAGCTCAAAAAGACGTAGAAGAATGTTCCTCATCATATTTTTATAATGTACAATACTATGGAAGAAAATAAATAGCTAGGGCATGATTACTCATTAATTTATTTTACTAATGAACGCAAAACATGTTCCATAACAGCTGTTTATTGTTACATATTAGTTTTATTTAATGATACATGATGTTAAATAATGTTAATGGCTCTCTTTGAGAAATCACTGTTTTGGACCCAGTGATACAAAAATTCTAGAAAAAGAAAACCCATCAAGCATCGAACAATACTTTCAAATTACTACGTTGTCAAAATAAACACATTTACCTGAATGCACATTAAGTCATCTCTACAGACAGAATCATACCACTGTTAAATTCTACTTACTCACCTACTGTAATCAAGTTAATCTCCACTCATACTATACAAAGTTCATAAGTAGAATAACTAAATAGTGATGTCATTTAATGCAATATTCATATGTCCAATGTGCAGTTGTATCAGATTATGTACAATAGACAATATTACCAAGTGCAATAATAGAACATTATATGAATAACCATACTGTTTGTACAATATCACATCAACGTATAAAAATTCGCCACTATTTTATTAATATTCAAATCGTGTGTGTATAGTCAGTCTTCATTTTTATTAGTAGGATTATTAAAGTAATTTTTTAAAATTTATTTTAGATCCAACTTAAGTCTATCTATTTAATCTTGCAGTTAATTCTGGGAAACTGGCTCAGACTTTAGTAACACCATTAATTACTTCAGCAGAAACATCTCTCAGACTAGTTTCTCCCTTCCCGGAGGGATGAAGCATCGCCGAGGAATTGACGATCATATCCAGCCGACCGAAGATTTCCCTAACTCGACCAGCAGCCTCACGAATGTCTTCCTCCCGGTTTACGTCGAGCTTGAGCACCGTCAGTCTACCCGGGTGCCGACCAGCGAGGCTCCGCAGCTCCGCCGCTCCGTCCGGGTTTCGGCATGTCGCTATGACAGCAGCAGGGGATTTGTTTTGCAAAATATGTTTGCAAAACGCAAGACCAAGTCCTCTGCTGGCACCCTGGATGAGAGCGACGGGAGCAGCCATTATTGTTGACATTAGGTAAAGCTGAAGGTGAAAGGGCAAAGGAAATACTTATCGTGATGTATTCCCGAAAGTCGTTATTTTGTAAACAACAATTGTGGTGCAAAAGAGCAAAGCTGACGTATATTACTTGAAAACCCTCAATGTTTTTTATTTGGATTTTACATAGATTTTTCAATGTTTGTCCAAATATTCATTTTGAAATCACAATTTCTAATATTTAAGAAATTTAAAATGGTAAACAAACGAGGTGACCCTGAAAGCAGCATGTTTCACAACAAGCAACGTATGTCCGGCTATGAACGTGTGTAACATTATAAAATGACACGGGAAAAAAATCTGCGAAGAATAAAACATTACTTTGTTGGTGTTTGTTTGGAAACACCTAATGAGAATATGTTCAATCCTCACCGTACACAAATAAATTACTATGTCAGCGGGTTTCTCTTAAAGTAATGGGTTTTGCCGTAAATACCGAAATAGAAAACGTTTTTCAACACAACAGCTTCATTGTGAAGTTATCTTCATGGAGTCATATATGGTAATATTATAGTACTGCGACTTATCAATATTAACTAAAACATGTTAGATTTTTACAGCGCCATCCTCCGGTCCAGTAGGTGGCAGTAGCTTACTTTAAACGAATATATAGCACGTACCTCTTTACCAGGGAGAACTGAGCTAAATCATAAATTCATAATATAACAAATTTATGGAACATTTCAAATATAAGTGTTACATTTAGTTAATATAATATAAAAGTAGCAAATAATACACAGACAATAAACTAAAAAAAAAAGGTCATTATCAGTGATTGACTAAGTCAAGTCGAGATTTGTAGATTAAGTGGGTTTCCTAGCAACCAGTGCAAGTGTAGCGTCGGCTAACCAGTTAGCTAGGCGATCTGCTAATACACGTATTATGCTTCATAAGCGGCGCAAAAATGCCTCCAAAAAGAAAAGGACCTCTTCAGCTAGTCTCGAGGGAAGCGGACGAAATAAAGAAACAGGTTCGTCACTAATTTCGCTTACTTGTGTGTAATGAGCAGTAAACCCAACCATGGCTTACCGGCTTAACAGACTGATGAGGTGATGATGTGGAAAAATAATGCTAATAAACTATAATTGTAAATGACCAGATCGCTTTAGTAGCCCTATACATTGCACACTTTCTGAAAGATAACATACGCCCAGATTATCGCCTTTTCGAAGAATATGCATACATAACTACATCGGTTACAAATAAGTGATTTTAAGTTATAAATAAGGAATTTTGCAGATGTTTATTGTGCTACAACAAATGTCAATACATAGCTGATCGTCATTGGCCACCTTTTACTAAAAACACAAGACAGTAATGCACTTTGCTACAGCAAAATGTCAAAAGATTGTTCCCATACTATTATTGCCACTGGCAATGGAAACACAACAGTTCATTTTTTCCCATTAGTAAATATTTCGCTTATTAAAAGCTAATGAACAGAATGTATAGAATATGCAGAAAAAAACGCTTAATAAGGGCACAATAAAATGTTAAGACTTTCTTTAAAAATTGGACAGCGGCATTGGTGATTTTTGTTTTTTTTCCCACCGACCACTGTCAATGGGACGGGTCAAGATAAAGAGATAGCTGTTTGTATTATAACTGTAATAAAGGAATCAAGTACAAACAGTTAAAGTTTACAGATGTTATTAATCCTCAACCATACTCCGGTATTCACTTTCAGTTGATCTTGTTCTTCTAATCCAGGTTGACAGTCTGTTGAAGGATGTGCAAAGTCAAACTGGATCTACTGAAGAGGCGTTTTGGAGGTAGGAACACAACAAATATCTATGCTATGTCTCTGGCTACAGAAACTCTTCCTAAACTCCCTTATCCATTGTAACTCCAGCTGTGCCAAGGACCCACATCCAACCTAACACTGAATCTAATAATAATAATGATGATAATCATAATAATAATAATGAATACACATTAATTTACTTTGCTTGAATTCATATTTCTTTTTTCATCTTGTTACTGCTTGTTTGATTTTGACCATCCTTCTGGAGTTATCTCTTGAGGTTTGAGTTTAGCCTAAGCATCAATTTCCAAACAGATGTCAAGAGCTGCAGAGGTCATCAGAGCAGACACTGAAGAAACTGGAAAAACTTACAAAGGTTAGTGCTTTACTTGTAGAAAACTTGTCCTGTAATTTTGTTGACCTATAATATTGTTTTTTTTATCATAAAATTGACATTGTTTCTGATCCAAAATCAATATTTTCATGCTTGTGCAGCATTGATATCATCGTAGCACACTAGCACTAACAGGCTAATATGTTATTGCTTGATAATATTCAATAAATCAGTGTAAGTTTAGACCGATATGCGATCTACAGTAGTATTCTTTTTATAAGTAAAATCTGAAATTAACAAAGTTGACGCTGTTGTTTGCTGCTTGATGTTCTAGGCTGATGAGATAGCTCCAGTGGGGAACTATGAACAGAGGAAGGAGGAGGAAGTGAGGCGACTACAGAATGTTTTGAAGTACCTAAACAATCTCTCTCTGGAACTCTCCCCACCAGGACCCAGTTCTGCTGCAGGGTCAGTCACCTGTGCATTCATAGCAAATAAAGATGCAATTGATGAAAACTTTCATTTTATATATAGTCCACTATCCAACCAAGAAAGATTTTTACATCACCATGTTTGATCCACAGTGATAGTTCAAAAGCTGAGGAGGATGAGGATGATGAAGATGATGATGAAGATGATGAAGACAGTGGCGACGATCATGAGCAAGATGATGATGATGATGATGACGATGACAAAGATGAGAAGCAAGCTTCGCAATCCCACTCTCATTCAGGCCATTGCATCTACACAGTTCTCAGTGATTTCAAAGGAGAACAAGAGGGCGATCTGTCTGTTCAGGTGAAGTACTTCCTGTAGGACAGAGATGGACGGACCGGGTATGTGTTTGCAAAAATACTAGGGACTTGAGAGTTCATCCAGTACTTTGCTTCCAACTATCTCCTCTAGAGCTTTCCTCATGCAAATATCTTGCATTTTCAGTGAAATTTACTTTTAATGCAAAAAATGCTCTTTATCCTCATGTACTTTGTGTAGACCTTTCATTCCAAACCAGTCCTGGGTTCTTTAAGAGCAGAGATTTACAAGCTTTGCAGAGCTGAAGCCCTTTTCCTGGTTCAAATAGTAGTATTAATAGGAATTGGTGTTTCAATTCCCGTTGAAAGTTGACACTCTTCATTTTGGCAGTCTGATTGGAGTGGAGAAAATTGAAAGTAGAGGCGTCTTTGGGGTCATCAGGAGGGGTTCCTCTTCATTTAAGTTTGCCCCTCGACGTCTGACAACTGGGCCAGTCCACTTTGGACTAATTGGCTTAAATATCCTAAATTTCAGGCTTCATCTTCAGTTGTATACCTCACGATGAGCAGGTGTTTCAACCTTTTATTACAAGAAATCCTCCGCTTCGTCGGCCCTCCAGTGTGACCAGGTCCCGGAGTGTATACAGTAGCTAATTGGGTTTAATCTTTGTCCTAATGAGCAATTTATTTACATGCTATACATCTATTAAAGTAAAATTACTGCGTTATTACAGCACTGTTTATTAAACTGTTATTACTATGTTATTACATTTATGTTATCACAGAAATGGGCTTCTGATTAGCCTTTAACCATTATCCTAGGAAGTTTTTTTCTGCTCTAGCTTCGGACTCATGATGTTGTCAAAATACTCCTCTCATCCCGAAGTGTACTAAATATTGTCAAAATTGGTCTGAAATCAAATCTGAACATCAAGGAAAAGAATCGGGACAGAAACGAGCGGCAGGTTCATTTCTAATCCCAAACGTATTACGTTTAAAATGTACCGCATGAAGGCTCCTTGAATTTATAGTTTATATTCTTGCACCTTAGAGGTAGCATGTCATCACATGTGATCAACAGAGGGGCGCGCTCTTGCCCTTCATATCATATGTCCACCATTAAAACTTAAAGAAAGGCTGAGAGAGAAACAGCATGAAATCAGCTGCATTTTAGAGAAGCTTTTGAACTATAAGGGAGGGAAGTCTGATGTTTAGCAATGTAAAAATAATTTGAAGTCACTGGCTTATTTTTTTTTCCTGTGGTGTTTTCAGAGGGGGGATATATTGATGATAATCAGGAAGACAGCAGATGGATGGTGGCTGGCTCAGGACAGTAAAGGAAATAAAGGAGTTGTTCCAAAGACCTACCTAAAGGTAAATAACGTGCTAATGCTCTGACAAACAGGCATGCATCCTGCTCTGCACCTGCACCTGCTTCATTTAAACCTGCATACAGCCCAAAAGCTTCATTACAATGTTGTTAGTATGGTGTTTTGGAGCTGCTTTAACCTTTTGCAAGACTTCTCCATATGTGAATCAACAAACCTACGGTAAAAAATCTTCAACTGTTGTTAGTTTCACATTTGTTTTCTCCTTATGTTTTCCAAAAAGTAAATAGAATAAGATCATATCCCCCAAAACAGTCTTTTTTATTCAAATGAACTGGTGAAACACAGGATATTTGCATTTTTAACACTTACAGTTCGGCTCTGTTGTTGAGGAAGATATGGACAGCGAAGATCTTGGAACTGAGGAGGAGTCGGATGAGGAGGAAGAGCAAGATGTTGCGGAACTGGCTGAGGACAGAGAGAAGTGCAGGTTCTACATTTTATCCTCCTTTTCCTATACTGCTATAAAATTGGCTGATGACTAATCAATTGAATTCAAATTCCTCCGTTCTTTAACAGCAGTACATCACTTTCCAACTGGGGCATTGTCAAAAAAGCTTTAAATGAGGTAAAAGTATTAGAAACTTTACAAACTCTGCTATTTATTTTACGGTCTACATCGTCAGTCGTATTCACAATGAGTGTGTATGGGTATGTGTGTGTGTGTGGGTTGCGCCTGTGTCTGACAGATTGATACCACAGATGTGCTCTCCGCCATGGGGGCTATACCCGCAGGATTCAGACCATCGACTCTGAATAAACTGCTGGTGGATGAAGGTCATTATGCACATGTACACACACACACAACCACTATCAAACAAAATCACACACGTGATAAGGTTGTGTGATTATGCTTGTTTTTGTCCAACTAATAAATGATGGCAGCAAACTCTCATATTTGAGCAGATAGAAGTACGTCTTTGACTAGAGTGAATAAAAGGCAAAGTAAAAATTTGTGTTTTTATTTAGGTGTAACATACAGAGCAAGTCGTTATCTTCAGCCTCAACTCAGCCAATCACAGCTCTCCTTCAGTGATCTCTTCCTGGACCCAAACACTGGCAGGGTGAGTCAATCCCTCTTTGTGTGTGTGTGTTATTCATTGTGAATGTGATGAACACAGATAATGTTTTTCCAGATTTCTCTAAATAAAACCACCGTTATGTCTCGTAGGTTCGTCCTCGGCAGGTCAGGATCTGCGTTTGTTTCAGCGTGTGGGCCTGTAGGATGATTCCTACTCCTGGTGTTGGAGTTCAGGTCCTCAGCAGAAATGTTCGCCTCTGTGCCTTTGATGGACGTCAGGTGGGGATATTTCTGTTGGATAAACAGTTTTTCTACCACAATGCACTTTATTGCCCTAGCCTTGTCTTTGGAGCATGAAAAGAACTTTATAAACGTTGCTGATGTTTGAATTATGAGCTGACATTAGCGTACTAAAACCCTGGCTGGACGGTTTGTACATATGACAGATTTCTGTTATTCATTTTTGAAACTGCATATGTATATTTTACTCCATTGTTCCATTAAATACCTTTGCCACATGTGTTTCAGGTATTGAGTAACATCCACACGGTGAGGGCAACCTATAACCCCAAGAGCCCCAAGACCTGGAGCTTCTCACCAAGGGTATGGTTACAGAAAGCTTTTCTCTGTTGTCTGTCACAATGATGCAAGCTTTGCACAAAGTTAGATGGTTGTTACTCTGGGGAAGCGCTCAAATTGGGCAGATCCGTCACCTGTAACAGTCGAAAACATAATATTGGCCTAGATTGTGAACTTAAATATGAGATGAATTGTAAGTTTTCTTGTGCCTGTGTCTTTTGTGTTAGATGACAGGTATCCTACCTAACCTCCTAGATGGAGAAAGTTTCCTGCGATGCAACTCTTCTTCTCCTGACCTTGGAATCCTCTTCGAGCTTGGAGTCAGCTTTATACGAAATGTGAGACAAACACACATATATAATGGAATGCCAAACTAAGAGCTACTTCTGATCTTCCATGTTCGCTGCTCTAGTCTACAGGTGAAAGAGGTGAACTGAGCTGTGGCTGGGCCTTCCTGAAACTCACCACTGACACTGGAAATCCACTCCCCAACAGGTCTACTCAAAGAAACAGACACACACACACACACACACACACACACACACACACACACACACACACACACACACACACACACACACACACAATCACATACAACTATTCAAATTATGCACGCAATCAAATATTCACAAAAATGCCAGTAACATATTTTATGCATCTTGGATGTGAAAACTTCAATTCAATCAGCCATAACATTATAACCACTGACAGGTAAAATCAGGATTAATTATCTATTAACCAATGTGTGGTCAAGTGATAATCACTCTCAGTGGTTAGGGGATATTAGGCAGCAAGTTAACATTTTGTCCATGAAGTTGATTGAAAAATGGACCAGTGGAAGGATCTTAGCCACTTTGACAAGAGCCAAATTGTGATGGCTGGACGAAAGGGTCAGAACATCTGCATATTGGCATGTCTTGTTGGCTGGTTCTTGTCTATAGTGGTTACTACATACCAAAGTTGTCTATGGAAGGACAGGCAGTGATCCGGGAACAGGGTCATGGTTGCCCGAGGCTTCTTAATGCACAGAGGAAAAAAAGGCTAGCCTGGGTTCTGCAAACCCACGGTAGCACAAATTGATGAAATGGTTAATGCTGGTCCCGATAGAAAGGTGCAGAACAGTGCATCACAGAGCTGTCTTGTGACAAAAAGAGGACCTACACAATATTAGGCAGGGGTTTTTAAAGTTATGGCTGATTATATAAGCTACTTTTAGTCTAATGTGTGTGTGTGTGATATGCCTGTAGGACCTATGAGCTGCCCGTGAATGGTGGCACTCCCTATGAGAAGGATGTCACAGTGGAAGCAGGGATGACCAGAGGATGTAAGAGCACACACCAGATTTCAGCACTTGTTAGCACATCAACCTGGGTCAGAATGGTTCTCTTAATGGTTTAATTATTATTATGGTCCAACTTAATGATTAGATGACTGAAAATGTGCTTGGCACAGGAAAATAATTAAATGTATTTTTTAAAACTATTTATTGGTACGTGATAGTATATGATATATATACCAATAAAAAAAATAATAATAATATAATATAAATAAAATATAATATAAAATAATTACAGCTTCTTCAGTGGGTGTAATTAGTGAGTCATTGGAAAAATCGATATTTCCATAGGGGAGGCAAGGAAGGGCTGGGGGTAGAGATAGTGGGAGAGACTTGACAGGGTGAGGAGTAGAAGGGAGACTGAGGACTCATATGCAACACCAACAAGATTAAACATTTTTGCATTGAGAAATGCGTTATTTATTTATTTTGTATTTCTTCAGTTCTGCGGTTGAAAACGAACGTCTGTTTAAAACAAACCAAGTTTTCTGTTTCTTTCTTAAACGAGACGTAAAACCTCGGTTAAAAAAAATTCTGATTGATATTAAATTTCATCCTTGAAAGAGTTGTTTTATGTCCACACAGACAAAAAAAAAATTTATTTGAAGGGAATATTGCTCAATGTGTGTGAAAGGTTTAAAAATAAAGACAAAAAACTATACCCTTTCTTCCCTGCTCAGCTCCGTCTGGTGTCCTCCAGCAGATGCTTCAGGCTAGGCGGCAGCCCAAACTCATCATCAAGCTGAAATCAGCCAACAGCCGCACCCGAAATCACCTCAGGTGGGAGCGTCAGCGCGCAAAACAACACAGAGCCTGAACACACGAGCATGGAAGTATGATTTAAAGGTGCAGTGTGTACAACTGTGGGACATCTCTTTGAACAAATGGGAGTTAATATTAACAACTATGTTCCATTTGTAAGTCTTCAATCAGCCTTAAATATTGTGCTGAAAATAATGCTAGTTAAGAAAAAGCCCTTAATATTACCTGAGGGACAGGGTCCTCTTCCATGGAGGGCATATTATTGCCGTGTTTGTACAATAGCCTGAGTGGAAAAACCGAACACTCCTTCTAGACAGGGCTTCTGGCGTTGTTAATAAGTTGAAGTAGCTTTCGTAGTTTTCGTTTACACTGAAAGTACACCATAGATTCTTTGATAGGGGAGGGGTGAGCTGATGTGTAATATAACCTTTAATGTGGAATTCCTACTACTAGATGTCACTAAATTGTACACACTGCGACTTTAATTCAGTAACACTAAATCATTGCGAGTTGTACCAGGACACAATCCTAGTTCCTCACTCGTGTGTTTGTTATTGGACCGTAACTTTATATGTTGATATCAAGTATTTTCTCCTCTCCAGTGTCCTACCAGACACGCTGCTGCACTGTCTGAGCTGTGTGTACCTTCTGGCCATACATAGGCAGCTGCTCGCTGACACGCTACTGATGGACAGGCCTACCATGCAGAATGCTGGTAGGCCAGAGCATCTCGGCCAAATTGGAAATATAATTTGTTTCTGATAAATAACCGTTTGATTTATTTTGTTTCTCCATTTCAGATTTGATATGTAGTCCGATACTGTCTACCTTCCCTGCTTTGTTGGACCAACCAGACATGCTGGATGCTCTCAGGGTCAGTAATGAGTGTAACATGGAAAACGTATCCCTAGTTGCCTTAACTTCAAGAAGAATGTTTGTAATTCTGTCATTTATTAATGCGTCAGTACGATTTGGTTTTATTGTTGAATTCCACTTGTATGTTTCAGTCTGACTTTTAAAATAAGAGATGACATTATTGTAAGGACAAGAGCTTTTTTAAGTAGTGTGACCCAATTGTTTGTTAACAAGACACATCTGCATACATTGCTAATTTCAAATTATTGCATTTACAAAACAGCAGAGTTTTGAATGAATATATGTGATGTTTTCTTCCAGAATGCCCTGCTGAATTCAGAGATCAACATGAGCAAAGCGCAGGTCAGTTTGTGTTTGATACCAGTGGGAACCTGTAGAGGATGCTGACAGAATAAGCTACCAGATCATTTCCCTTGGGAACGAAGTTGGTCTGTGTGTGGAGAGGCCAGGTTCCCTCGTCAAGTGGATAACACAGAGTTTTTACCCCAGATCCTACTTCCCACATGCCGTAACAATGTTCCACAATCTGACTCAAGGTGGTCAAAATCAAAATGCGGGCGCTGTCAGTGGTATTTGGGATAAAAGTAGAGTCAACCTACCTGTGTGTTTCATATTGTCATGGGAGACTGCTGACCAGGTTTGTCCATTAACTGTTCCTTTCTGTGTGTTTGTAGAAAGACATTTCCTATTTAAAACAGGAGTTCACAAAAGTCTTCATGTCGTCAGTCTATTTCCTCCTTCATTCACCCTCCCTGCCCAGTTATCGTTGGGCTGACCCAACCTCAGAGGAGCAGCGAGCCAGAGTGATCTACAGGACCCTGGATAATCTCAAACATACCCGGCACAGCGCTGGCAGACCTGCACAGCCAGAGGTCTTCACTGATCCTGTGCATCAACATCTGGCCTTTGATGTCTCAGAGTTGACCTTTGACTTCCTCAGCATAGCGTGGTGACAATTTCATTTGGAGTTGATGTTTAAAATTGTATTCACTCTAGATGTCATTATTATTGAATGAGCCATAAATACATTTTGGATCATTTTTGAATGATGTAAACTTAAAGGATGAGGCTTTTATATGTTTTTTTTAACAATCAATAAATCTCATTTTATAATACAAATGAAATGTTTTCCCATTTTTTAAATATCGTAATAATACATATAATATTAGACTTATACTCCAATACAAGTTAAAAAGATTGCATAAAAAAACCAAATCATTTTCTAAAATAACTTTTTTAGATAAAATTTGGTAAACTGTAACGCAAACATTATTTCTGATTTCAATGTGACAGATAATAATGTGGTCTCAGATTTGAAAAATGGTAACACAATGCTAGAACACTTAAAATACACACATACAAAGACATCGATTATTATTAAAGGAGACACGGATAATGACTAATGAGCCTATTAATGCACACTAACTGTATCATCCATCTAGAAAGAAATCAATGAATCGGGTCTCAACCTGCAAAATTAGAAATGACAACAGGTTAGAGGAATAAGCATGGAACACTATTCTTCTTTCGACTGTTCCCTTTAGGGGTCGCCGCAGTGGATTTAAGCAAAGAGCACCATTAATGACACAAAAACATATTTCAGCAGTACCAAAAACAGTGGTGACTTTATTAACATGTTTTGATACTGCTATACTTGCAAATAATCTATTTTCATTAAATATTCTGTTTAAACCCTGACTTGCACTCATGAACCGAACCTTTTTCCTCAATTGTTTAATCTGTCTGTCGGTGAACCGCTCCATTTATCTCCACCCTATAGTTCAACATAAGGTGTGTTTGTGTGTGTGTGGGTGTGTGTATGTGTACACTCTGTTGTAGCTTTTTTATAGCCAGCTATAAATGCACGAGAACAGAGAGAGGTTGGGTCAGTCTGGGTTTCACATTGACACTTAACTCCCAAACAGCCCTTGAACATATCATGCTGAAGCTTTACACGTTATGCTTAAATTAACACATTTAACCCCCAACCTCACCTCTGACCATCAGACGGGCTCTTGCTTAACCAAGCAAAGACTTATGACACATCTCACACCCTGAACTTCCGTCTTTGTGTTCAGGCTTTGGAGCAGGGATCACTGGTGAATAATGAATATCCTGTATTTCCACATTCCTGCAACGTTGCCATGGCGATGGTACCCGTGGTGATCAGACAGAATTGTTTGCTGCTGAAAAAAAACTGGGTAACCATCCGGGTAGTCGTAATGCAATATCCTAATCCTGCAATTAACAAAGGGAGAGAAACTTTTTGAGAGGTTGGACGTAGAACTACTTCATCGTTGCTTTAATCACATCAAACTCTGTGTTGACACACAACCATGGAACCCGTTTGTTTGTTTGCTGCCTGCCGATTGCAGTGTTGTCCATCTGCCGTGCATTTCCCAGGTTGTGCAGTAGAAAAAGTATGTCTTGTGATGAAAGAATATATAAATGTTACTTATTCCAGTTCTTATTGAGCTAGCAAAATAAATATAACAAGGGATCTATTGATTGAAGTCTAGCTAAAATAAAGGAGTTTTCATTACTTAAAACATGCACAACTGAGTTACATTTTTAGCATTTTTGTCTAGTTTTAGGGCTCATGGTCTGAACCTAGCTCTGTCTTGGGGCAACCTGGACGTAACATGCATGTCGGCCCAGGTCTGCCAAGAATGATCTTTTCACAACAAAAGAAAATCAAGTTGCAGTATTTATACTTTTTCCTTTTAAGACAAAGAGTAAGGCATCAAACAACTTAGACTTATATTTATTTGATCCCAAATTGGAAAATGCCCATAAAGAACAACAAACTTCTTTGTTGAGAAAAAATTATTTGTGCTTTAGACGATAATAATCTATTTACAACTATATAGAACTATTTACACAATATTTGCAAAACCAAAATTTTGTCATGAACCAAAAATCCCCAACAATGACCAAATCACTAAATATAAGTTCATAAGTTAACTAAAACTATGTTATACTTTTAACTACTAATTGCTGAAAACACTATCATGAGGCAACTGACAAACTCAACAGGCAAATTGTCCGAGAACAGTTGTTTGTCTCTCTCTGATGCGACGGTGACTCGTCCAGGGTGAACCACACCTCTGGCACAATGTGAGACGGGTTACAGTGAATTATGGTCCATCATTTCCTAATCATTGGTCCCATAGAGTCCAAATATGGTGCTTATGAATTGACTTAATGAGATCTATCTTGTATATGTCATATTTTATTCTAATGGTTGACATTTTACTGACTAAAGCCGAGCTTTTTTGTTGAAAAAAATGTTTTTCGGAAATAACTTCCCATTTAGATTGAGGATTTCAATGAGATGTCAATAATTGTTTTAAAATGCTGAAAAAAAGGTTTTTCTTAAAAGTGATTATTTTATCTCCTTTTATAGTCAACGTGTCCAAAGGAACACCGACAGCAGCTTCATGCAACCCTGAGTTAAAGCGATTTGTATTTAAGAGTCAGTAAGGAGAGGTTGTTTGGTATATTTCATCTTGCCAAATTACTTAAATCATTTATGAAGTATTGTTCATGAGCCTGATTTGATTAACTAAATCAGTGCTTAACTTCTTAAATGGGAATTGATTTGCACTGTGGATACTGAAAGACAATGGATGCAAAAAAACTGAACATGAAAACACACTCACACACACAGACATTTGCATACACACACTCCCACACTTGCATACACACAAACTAATTCACATACTCACACACACGCACACGCATTTTCATATACACACATTCACATACACAAACACACCTACACACACACACACACACACACACACACACAAGCACACATCTACATACACACAGACACACGCATGCTAATTCACATAAATAAATTCATATTCATAAATATTTAGCATGATGTATTTCATTAATTTCCCCGTCCCCCATAAACTAAACTCAAATAGACTACATGCTAGAACTTAGCATATCTCTGCAGATGAAATCGGCTCCATCAACTTAAAGGCTTACTGAAAGTTGATCCACATGATTGACCAGAGCATGCTGGGATGATACTCGGCCACGGACAGAACAGCCTATTGTGAAAAATCCCTGAAAACATTGAGACCATGTCACCCTCTTCTCTTTGTGTCCCTGGACGACCATTGTGTGTTGCAATATCAGGTCCGAACCAGTTGGGCAAGAAAGTGGGAGTTTCAAGCGAATATTTCTAGGCTAGACCTGGAAAGGTTATCCTGGAGGTCAAGATAGTAAACGTCAGTGCATGATAATAGTTCAAATGTGACACATGATTATGTGGCCATGGGTGGGATGGTGTAGTATTAGTAATAATATGTTTGTTGTTTATAAATCTTAAAATGTTATGGTGCTATTTATTCTCTATTAGTGTAAAATTGGGATTAGGAATTCAACACATAACATTTAAATGGACAGGCTGTTTCCATTGATGGGCTAGAAATAAGAACAACAACATCAACAACAATATTATAACTTATAATAATCATAATGATAATAATAATTATAATTAATTTAGACATATAGCACCTTTCTTTGTAGACTTTCTTTGTAACACTTAGGTTAGAATATGTACATTATGCACATGACTGCTGTCCTTTTCTCACTTTAACATCTCTCCCATGACATAACTGTACCTTCAGCAGTTCATTGACCTACTGGACCTACATTGACCAGCTTTAGTGCAATCCAAGGAAAATTATGAGGCTGCTGGCAACCTTTTGACAAACATGAATGTTAACAGGAGGAAGGACTATGTTTCAGAATGTTTAATCTTGGTATATCTAGAAGGACCAGCAGCAGAATGAGTTCCATTTTTGACAAATGCTCAACTTCATCTGTTCATCCATATATTTTCTTTAACCAATTATCCTGGTTGGTTAAAGATCCACAATACATCTCTGGGTGCGATGTATTGGAGACATGCACACACACCCGCACACACTCACACACACGCACACTCACGCTCTCACACACAGACACACACACAAAAACGCGCACTCACACACTAACGAAAAGACATCCTCCAGCAAGACCTGAGGACCGGTCCCACATAGATAAGCTGTTGCAAATGGCATCAATGTCTTATATTGCTAATTGTGGATGTTTTGCATCCAATTCATCCAGAAACCGGCAGCACTTCATTCTGCTGGGTACCTGTCTGATCGATATTCTGAATTAAAATAATATTAATCTTGAATATAGTGACTTGAATTTATCCAAGTCACTCTGATCCCTTGGCTTGCCCAATTTTCCTGGATCAACTTTGAGGACAAAATGTTCGAGTACTGCTTGTTACACCCCACCCACCGACAGGTGCCATCGCAGCAAGGCACTCAGTGTCTGTCTTTGCTTGTCAATAGTTCTAATATTATTGCTGGCCAGACTTATTTTCCTTCAAATTTGTCATCTATGTCGGCATTTCTTAGATTCGGGCAGCAAAGTATTGAACTGGCTTCAAGAGGATTCCGAGTTCAAATCCAGACCTGGGGCCTTTCTGTGTGGAGTTCATGTTCTAGGTTTCTACAGGTTCTGCTGCTTCACTGCAAAAATAGGCAAAATAAGTGAATTAATTACGTTAAATTGACTCCTGGCATGAAAGTAAGCAGTTATTGTTTGTTTTCCTGCATCTTCCCAGTTTCGAACTGACGACGTATCCAGGGTGGGCTTCCCAATGTCAGCATAATAGGCTCCAGCCAAACCGCAGTACAAAAGGAAGAAAGACGTATGTCTCATACTGTTGGAGTGAGGATATTAACGCCAAGAGTGTCTTTCCTCATTTGTTTATGCAGATGCATGATATCAAATAATAATGATGTATGTTGCTCCTAACCATTGCTGTTCATTCGTATTGGTGCAGCACCACAAGCTAAAAAAACAACACTGACAAATTCTCACCATATAAAGTTATCATTAAAGCTTTGGTATTAATGTTTTGTACATTTCTGTATATTTAAAAATACTAACAACTCATGAATCGAGTAATAATTCATGAAGCTCATCTCAGCTATGTGAATACCAGGGTCTTCAGCAGGGTTTTTTAAAAGTCTAAAATTCCATATTCTGAGATTTTGCCCTTAAAAGGTCTTACATATTGTTAGGAATTAAGTATGAGGTCTTATATTATTGTTTGCAATTTCTCATGCAAAACAATAAATGCTTCCGTTGTGCATTTAAAAAGAATGACCTTTTAAAAAGAATAGATTTACCAACCATTATTGTGTGCACACAGTGCTGTGAATAAATCTAACTACGTTGCAAATAATTGGAATTCTGCTAATCCTCCATATTTAGCATCCTTTTCTGCAACATGGACATGAAATTGGTGGAAAATTACAGGTGCATTCAGATTAATATTGACTATATCATTTGAAGGGCACCTGTCAGTGGATGGGGCGGCAAGTGAGCATTTGTCCTAAAACAGTGCATCATAGAGCTGTTGGCACATTTTCAAGGTTATTGCTTTGCTGGAGGAGAACAATTCTAGGTCATCCTTCAAATTTGTAGAGAACTTGGCCTACGCTGTCGTCCAGTTTCGTACTATGGTCTATGTGGGTATTATATTTGTAAATGATCGAAGTAGTTTTTTAGTTATGTCCTTAACTAAAAGAATCTGCGGTGGCGGTGATGCTTCCATAATATACCCAACTTTTTGGGGATATAATTAGTAACCCAGTCTAAACTGAACCCTAAAATCTATTTTACAGCTCCCAAAGAATAGGATTAATGTTGTGTGTCTTTGTGTCCTTGTTACTCCGTGTTTAAACAAAAAATGTAACGGCTATAATGAACAGCAAACCCGGAAAAACTATTTGTAGTCATTTCAGGTTGACTGACTCGCATGAACAGAGTGCACAGCCCTCACTCTGTTTAAACTTTGCGGTGTCACTGACCTTTAGTTTTTTTAGGAGGAAAGAAGGGTCTAAAGGCCAGAACATAAAGGGTGTTTTATCATGAAATGCCTTTCATTGTGGAGTAAACTGACAATGTAGAGAACGAACATCAGTCTCTTTTCAAAACTGGCATGAGTTTTATTGGTATAAGAAAGTCTTGAAATTGTACACACCTTGCATAAAAGTAAGTGGCTGGTATGCTAAATGAAACTTGATAATAATTTTCACAAAATTCCACTTTCTCACACACCCTTCCATGAGTACCTTGGCCTCTGTGTGCAGTTCACAAAGTGTCGCAGCCACAAAGCCTTTCAAGCCCATGGTTAGAAAGGCGTCATTTAGTTTCACAAGCTCCAGTCGCCTTCCTGAAGGTTGCATGTCTGACCCTCCAATCAAAATCTTCCATATCTTTCTCTTATATAAAAACTAAAGCCCAGGAATGAGAACCTACTACAATAACTCTAATTATGAAAAATTCCTTCGTCCCTTACCTTGTGAGGAAAGGAAAGGAAAACTTCAGTGGTTGAGTGTAGACCATGGAAACCTGTATTACCAGTTTGGATGTCTCCATTTCACACCTGAAACCTTACTTGATTTGTATGAACAGCATGATGGATCAGAGTCACAGCCACTCAAATGAAACAAAGGTACACCGACTCGCTCAAGTTTTACCAACTGATAGAGCGTGGGCTCCATCCTCCACACTGTGAGTGGAGTTCATTTTGGAGGACCTAGAAAATGGTGGTGGGACGGACATCAGAAATGATTTGCTTAGCTCGTTGCCATCAAAACCCGACCTGGATAAGTGGAAGAAGATAGATGAAGGGTTTGGGGGATTGTACCAAGTGATCAGTCCTAATGTTTATGTTGGTTCTTGGGTTCAAATATAAGAGGTTTTGCCTTTATTATTATTATTATTGGTCTGAGTTGGTGTCCTCAGACCTCAGACTCGTACATGAGCAGCAGAACAGGGTTAATTTATTGAAGCAACAAGAAGCACGGTTCGCACGCATCTCTGTGTGGGAAGCAGAAACCACATCAAGATGAATGATTAGCAAATACAAATGGAAATTCATTCATGAGGTCGTCCAAACACAATAGTTGTTGTATATTGAGCCGAGTTTTAATCCCTGAGTCTGGAAACCATCAAGCTGTGTTTGACAGTTTGATCGGCTAACTGGGATTTACTTTTATCTCTGATAAACAATTAAAACCTGTACTATTAGTTTCTGGAATACTTTGATATTTAATCCTATTCACAAGCTTTACTAGAGCCACTCTAGTGTTTAGTAAATATGAAACTTCTATGAATTGCTTATCCCAGCACAAAGAATGGACAATAGCAGACATAGGTGTGTCTTTCAAGCACAAACAGAATTCTTTAATCTGTAATATCTTGTTTATTTAAACCCTTCAAAGTTTACTGTCCGGTGGAGAACTACAGCGACACATGCAGTTTCAGCACTTGCCACTCCTCTCTCCTCTCTGTTTGCTGTTTGCAGTTTGCAAGCTCTCTTTTCAATCCAAACCATTTCATCTACATGTGTCCATGTTTGATCTCCCAGCATCCTCGTCCTATTTTGATGATCACTCATTCCATCTTGCTCCCCCGCATCATTTCACAAAACCTGATACCCCCCGCCCTCCCCCCAGCCAATTATTTTAGCCTTGACACTAACACAGAAGGCAGGAAGCTTTGTGGAACTTAATACAAACAGACATTTATTCGTCAAAAGCCATTTGGAGATGACATATTCAATCCGTTCTCCATTCCATGGGTGTGAAGCTAGAATATCAAGTTTGTGAAACAACCTATGGTCAATATTATCACCCCTCAGAACTTGTTAAAGAAACACATTTAAATTCAAACCTCTAAAACTAGAATTCAAAACCAAAAAGTACAATCTTGGGCTGCACTTTGACACAGTGGGTAGCACAGTTACCCCACAGCATTAAGGTACGGTTCTGAGCTCAAATCTGTCTCTGACCACCTCCCGGGCCTTTCTTGGCAGAGTTTTCACGTTCTCCCCGTGTCTGCATGGGTAACCTAACGGTGCCTCTGGGTACTCCGGTGACTCCAACTTTCTCATAAGTGCAGGTCGGAATGTGAGTGGGAATGTTGTGTCTGCTCAGTGATAGACTGGCAGCGTTTCCAGGGTGTCCCGGGCCACTTGCCCGATTTCAGCTGCAATAAGTTCCAGCTCCACCGTGATCCTGATCAGGATATGCGGTTACAGAAAATGTACAGGCAGAAAAAACACACAGTATCTTTTGTGGCTAATATAAAGTCTTTTGAAGCAAGCTGTAGATAATGACCAACACACAGACTCACCTTAAGTTTGATGAAACAGTATTGCAGTATTGGTCGTTTGCAAGATATACTCCCAAGAACACCCAAGAACACCCAACAAGACTTGCAGTTTTGAAGATACTCGGACCCAAAGCAAAGCCATCAAAGTTAACCAGATCCTTGAACTTGACCATGTTTCCTGCTTTCAACACATCAATTAGTTTGGACCTTATATGTCCACATCTACGGAAGCATATTGTATACATATTTAAAAAAAAAAAAAGTTTTGCCCTGTTTTTTTAAATGAACAAGACAGGTCTCACTCAACTGAGAGTTGAATTTTATGGGAGCATTCATGTTGTGCTTGTTTCGTTTAAGCCAGATGTATTTTGTTCTTGGCTTCAGACACAGAGAGATAGTCACGAGTCTAAATAATAAAGATGGTTCAGTTTTTAGTTTGTCAACTTTTCACAGGAACCTAAGGACTTTGCTGCTGTTCCGACGGAAAGCCCATTCGGATGTGCTGGACATTGCATTGTTTCTATAGGATCAGTTAAATTGATATGGCATGTTTCACGGACATAAAATGATGCATTTGAAGTGTATTCAGGCTGGTGACTCCAGAGTCGGTGAAGAAACTGCTGAAAATAATAATTAAAAAAAAGAAAAAAAGGAAATAATAATAACAATAATTATAATAATAATAACCTTTATGTATACAGCACTTTTAAAACACTTGGTGACAAAGTGCTGCACAGGCACACATCTTACAAATTCAAATGGTGTTTACACATAAATAACTCACAACAAAAAACAAAGGCAAATACGCAAGAACAAAACAACTGTACTCACAGAAAGGGAACGAGAATTATATGAATGTTTGTTTGTACGGATGAGTCTTGATATGTTTCTTAAAGCAGTTCAAAGAATCGACAGATCTGATGGATTGCGAAGGCTGGTTCCAAAGGGTAGGGGCTGAAACAGCGAAGGCACTGTTTAACGGGGAGCCAGTGGAGGGATGCACGAACAGGAAAAATAGGGGATTGAGGGCTGGTTCATGTAAATAAGCTAGCTGCTGCATTTTGGACTAACTTTAATCGATGTAAAGATGACTGGCTGTGGACAGTGTAGCCTACAGGGAATTATAATAGTCCAGACGAGCGAAAAGGAAGGTCTGGATTAATACATTGAGATCCGAAAAAAAGAGAGTTTTGGTCTGATTTTTTTGCAATATTTCTAGGCTACAGGAAACAGTTATATAACGTGGTGGTCAAAGGTAGTGGAGTGCTCAAAAATGTTTCCTAAATTCTTAGCGGTACATTTGATATTTGGTTGAAGTGGGCCTATACATTGATCAAAAGCAGTGGAAAAGGTGTCCGCTACAATCAACAGTATTTTGGTTTTGTCTGGATTAGGATTAAGGAAATTCTGGGACATCCAGACTTGGACAGCAGTTAAGCAATTATGGAGCGAAAAAAGTTGTTTCGGGTTATTGGTTTTGGCAGAAAAATAGATTATGCTTTGTTGGATTGGGCATTAAATCGGGTCTTATTATCGTCTTGTGTGTAGCTAGTTTTAGTAATGCGACCTCAGCGCTATGTTTACTACAGTAGCTGGATATTTATATGACATTTATAAGTCAATGCACGTTCCATGCCTTAGTTTCATACAGCGGGTTTCATGTTTAGTGAGCCTCCACAGGTACATTGTACTTTACATCCATGAAGGAGCTGGTAATGAATACGGTATGCATTCTGTTCCTGTATCCTGGTTGCAGTAGTGGATGAAATATCAACAAATACAAGAATAAGGCACACTTCTACATCTGTGAAATCTGTGTCTCAATCATTTAGTTTATTAGCTAGCTAACTCATCGTGGCTTGCAAAAAGGTCAGTTTGCTGTCACTGCTGTCACTGCTTCTACCTTTTCTTTAACTTTTGTTACATGTGGTTACCTGCAGTGAAGGGGAAACGCTTGATGATGCCATATTTTAAATATCTTACCTGTAATGGTCATGTAAATTAAGCACCGATAGCATTTGCTATAATGGATGCCAGAAAGCTTCTCGCAGGCTGTTGGCGTAACTAAGACGTTAATTTTCTGAAAAAATAGGGCTCTGTTTTTCTGAATTAATGAGATAAAAAGTTGATAATTTCGACAAACAGGGCAATATTCTTAGATGAACGCAATACGGTTCTGCACATGACGCTTGCAAAATGACACACGTCGATGAAATGTCTTGGAAGTTTGAAGACACAGAAAGACCATATATAGTTTGCCTTTTTTCAGCTCAGTCAATATTGTATGAAGTACTTAGAGTTATTGAGATGTTTTTGTTGAAAAAATGGAATATTAAGAAAAACCTGTAAAACTGCCACTGAGGCCAGCAAAAACGAACAGATTTACATATAGCCGTTGAGCAAATAAAATATAAATGACGGTATTACATCAAACTTGTCAATGTTTGATATTTCAATACCTGATGGCTGTATCTATGTCTTCATATCATGTGATACCCACTGTATATGTGAGACTCAGAGCACCCGCTTGCATAGGGGCCCATCATCTGTGGGCTCCAAGTCAGCTTGCATGATAACAGTGTCAATAAAATTTGAACCGCGGGCACATTGTGCGCATCCAAGATAATGAACAAAACATCTGCGAGAGGAGAGACGGAGAGAGAAAGGGGGAAAGCATACGTTTTCGAGAGAGTCAGAGAGAATGAGAGAGAAAACGTACGCGTGAGAGAGGGGAATCTGTCATTTCAGTCATTTTCTGTGACAGTTCATACTGACAGTTCAGCTAATTTCCCAGTGACAGTATTTTAATTTTCATTCTATGATGTCTGTTAACAGTTTTTCCTGCTTCATGACTGATGAACAAGAGCTTTAAACTGACCAGTTAGTGGCCACTGAATTAGGATTTATGTTGAAATACCAATTTACATTTTGGACAATTTGCAATTTTCTTTTAGACAATTTTTTTTGTCATTTATTTATTTATTTATTTATTAGCTTCATTACTCCATCAGTCAAGAGACAAAATCAATACAAATTAATGGATTTTTATAATTTTTATTGATGATGATGACACTTTACATTAATTATTGTGAGGATAATAACACAATTGTTTATTATATATTAAAAAACTAAATTATTTTTAAAATTGACCTAAACAAAAAACAATGGATTATATAGGAATGTAATTCACTATTTTTCTACCTATTTTTATGGGGTAAAGTAAAATGATTCATGGTTGTTTAATTGTTGCTTGTAACGGTAATATATTCATTTGAGGTTGAGATAACTTAAAGTGAAGTGAATTACTTACATTGAAGGACTGGCTGCTAATATTTTTATTATATTTTTTTCATTATGACGCTTCTATTTCAGTTTAAAGTTTATACAATTAAAACATTTATTTATTTTCTGACTCAGAAGTATTTATTTCAGATTTATATGTTTAATGTATTCATTTTCAATTATGTAAAGAGCTTGGTGTAGATAGACCTGCTCTATCTGGAAAGCACCTTGAGACAACTGTTGTTGGGAATTGGTGCTATATAAATAAAGAAGGACTGATGATTGATTGATTTGTTTATTTTACACGTATTATCCCCTTTTTTTTTTTCTTCAAATGTATATGCACATGCACGTACACGTACCCATGCATATAGCCATGGCGTTTGCGGGGAACTATAACCACATCCCTAGGCAACCACTTTGGCTAGGGCGCTGTCTGAGACACGTTGGAATGACAAACATTTATTCTTTTTTGATGAAGCAAGCAATGTCATACATTCCCTGTTTGTAAAAGCTAGTAGTTTGAGTTCTTGTTCAGCTCTGATACAACACTGATACATCCAAGGCAATTTCCTGATCTTTGTACTATAATCCAACACTTTTATGGAGAGAAAACAACTTGAGTCTGGTTTGGGATTAAGGTCTTAAATATAGATTGCTGCTCATTTTGGTGCTATACAATGAAACTCCCATTGAATACAAACTTTAGCAACAGAAGATTGAAATCATCGTAAATCCAGAAACCGATATTAAATAAGATTCTTCTTGCACAAGTGAAACCGCGGCCCAAGTGAACGACTGCTGTTTATCCCACAGAGCGTTACTTGCCTCGACAGCTCTTTTTGTGTATGGGTAAATAAGCCGTTGCCATTTATACAATTAGACAATCACTATGCACATAAGGGCAGTTGCAAACACATAAAACACACACAGACACACACACACAGATACACACAGACACACACACACACACACACACACACACACACACACACACACACACACACACACACACACACACACACACACACACACACACACACACCTCAGAGACATCATTGTGCTACACAAATAAAGTCAAAAAGCACCTGCCAAACTGGTAGTTACAAGCTGAGAAATGGATGGTAGGTGGAGTAGAGGAGCCTCAGAGGGAGGTTCAGGAGAAGAGCAGGGGGAGTGAGAGAAAGCCTTTAAAAAGAAGATTATAATAGGTTACATATCTCATTCTAGAGAAAATCACACACGCACACAAGCACACAGTTTTGGACTATGGCATCCACTACTTCGGCTGATATTCTGCCCACAGGCTTGAGAATCTTCACCTCCATTCCTGATGTGTTCTTCCTTGCTGAGTTTGTAAGTTTCTCTCATCTCCTAATTTGAAGGGTTCCCATTGTCATTCTTCTTCTGTTGTCCCTTGTTATCTGTTTGTTCATCATTGATCCACTTCATCATTGAGTCTCCCCTTCAGATCCAATTCTTGCTTATACTGTTATCTTGCCATCAATGTTTGATCAGTGGAGCCCACACAAGGATAATATCCCCAGGCCTTCGACCACCAACCAACCGTAAAAGAGTTAAATAGTTTCAATGTTTGGTTCGGTCCTAAAAGATGTTGGGATAAGATGATAATTAGGAACTCATATTCCTGCCAGTTTAAGCAACTCATATTTACTGTTCAGATAATGATTACTGGTGCAGAATTACTGGTTCTGTTACTAAGAAAGCTTTGCAGCGTGGTAAGTTCATACTTGGTGTTGTTTCACAGTATAGCCTCTGCAATGCAGTGTTTTATTAAACAAACAGAACACATATATACACACAGCAACCATTCTTATTAGTCATTCACAAACAATTAGTGACCGGTTTTTCTGCACAGAGAACTGAAGATTAAATATGTGCGACATAGTGGAAAATGAATAAAGTGGAAAATAGAGGTGGAAATCTAAACCAATGATCAGCTCGTAGCTTGCTGCCATAGACCCTTTTTTTGTTGCTGCTGATAGTTTCATGATATGATCTGTGGCTCTTAGTAATAGAAAAGTACTAGTAGAATTTCATGTTGTTAATATATATTTTTAAAAAAAGTATATATATATAATATAATATAATATAATATAATATAATATAATATAATATAATATAATATAATATAATATAATATAAGTAATATGTCGATGATGTCCTTCTTGTAGTTGTAAAACAAATGCATCATAATTGGATTGATTCTACTTTCCTTTGGTGATCTTATAGTAGTGTCGATCGTTTTGAATATATGTTATGGCAAAGATGAACAACCTCCAGAGAAACCTCAATGTCATATTTTCATGGAAAACTCGATCAAAATGTGTAGAAACATGCAAATATGAAAAGACCCGACTCATTTTTATGGTTAATTTACGTGTTGACATTAGCGGAAGCTAATATGTACAGATAAACATCATAGAATATGACCACCCCTCAGACTTAAATTAAAAATTTGAAATAAATACTAAAACTGTGGAAGGTTCAAATTTTTCAAATAACGTGAGCCCTTATTTTTGTTATTATCTGTGTAACGCTGGGAAAACCTACAATGTATAGCTAACAAGATATGCTTCGGACAATTATCATTACAGATTGACAGATGGACATACTGATGACAATACCCCTCCATCATTTTTAGACCAACAGTGAAAAACAGTTTTTAAGTTTTCTGTGGTTTCAGAGGACCCAAAGACGACTGAAAAAATATTAAGTAACTACACTAAATAATGAGTTTTAACGAGCTATCATTGAGACATGTCCTTTCATTACAGTTCCTCAAATGCCTGGGAGCTCTTTATATTCTATAACTCCCTCTGCCTGATGCGACTGCCAGAAGGGAGAACCAAATCAACCACAGCTGCCCTCTTCTGTTCATTCTCAACCGCTGTTATGTCTGGTTAGTTTGCCAGTGAGCCATGATCACAGCCTCTTTGCTGTCCAATAGTCAAGTCCCTGGTATGTTTTCTTAATGTAAGCCACTTCCTCTATCTGTCGGTGGTCCATGCCATGGAGGGTTTGGGTCTTTCATGATACATCAGCTATCATCATCTGTTCCAAGCTGCATGGTGGATGGTCTTAGGAGATCAACAGTGGGTGGAAGGGCACATCTTATTGACGCTTCCTGTTTCATTCTGGATTATAGGTTTGACACAGACTAATCCTCCCCCTCCCTTGTTACGTTGCTTGGAGAGTCCTGAGGTGCTGGACTTCGGGTGGAACCTTCCTTGCATTGGGAAGTTGTTCCTGTCTTGACATCAGTGGCAACTATATTCTCCAGTTTACTACTCCAGTTAGCTATCTTTTCCAACTGGTATAGTATGAATGTTGATGGGCCAGACTTGGATTTTATCTCTTCCAATGGCTTTTTAGCATCTGCATTACCCTCTGAGGTTATTTGTCTGTAGCTGATGTGCTCGGCCACGACCAGTGACTGATTCTCTCACCAGTCTCTGCAAGCACTTTAGTCCTTCTGCTGGCCTGTCCCCTGACTCCCAGTACTTTTAGTAGTTTCGCCGTTGAGTTGGCCACGAATCGCCTGTATCCAACCTTGACTGGATGCACTTTAATGTTCCATCTTTGATGCTCAGCCTCTGCTGCAAGCTAAGCATATTGCAGCTCATGTGCCTCATCTACAGTCAACTCCAAACAGACATTCACGTCGATGATGAAAACATATTGCTGAGAGTCAGACTAGAGGATGACGTCTGGTCTCAGGTTAGTGATGCAAACACCTCGCTATCTGAGCTTTAACTATAAAATGGTTCAAAAATGATTTAACACTGAAGTAACAAACAATTAGTTTGTGCTTGAGGTTGGCAAATAGATGCTCAGCCAAAAGCATTGCATTTGAGACCATCAGAAGTAAATAGTTTGAGTGGTCCAAAACGATAATTGAAATTTTGATGGATTTTGCCACATAATTTTGCTTTTGGTCCTGATTGAAACCAAAATTCATTGGATACCATGACTCAGATGTCATTGAAACTGCTGTCTGTTGCAATGAGAGCAGCAAACAACTCAGAGCCACATCCCAAAGAGTACAATGAAAACTTCTCAATGGAATTCAAATGGGCTACATGCCAATTCCCTATGACCTGGAATGGAGTGAATATGAATGTATAATGTTCCTCTGGTATGGACATTGATAAGTCTAATATGTAGCGGCAAAGATAAGGTTTATGCAATATTTACTAAGAGTATTGCATGTAATGCAGTGCTATCAGTCAATAAATGTTAGTATGAGTTAATACACTCAGTTCTCAGTAATGAACAGATGAACTGCTGTTTCAGGTGCTTTTCTCACCACTGTTTCTCAATTTCTCAACCTGCTGTACTTGGATATTGTCATATGTTTGATAAATATCTAACAATCAAGGTTAAATTTCAACATGAGTGTTGTGCGCATGACAGGACCCAAAACACTGCTTCATCTCTCAAGAGAAAATCCTCGATTTCATGTGGTATCATAAAGTGGCAGAGAATGTAGTTAACTGGACTTTTACAGGTGCTCTAAGATTACTCTCTGTAACAGCTACTAAACCAGGGTTTGTGTTTTCTAAACCAAAAGCAATAACACTATCAGGTGCTCACTAAGCATATTTTCCACTTTTTCTTCTCCTTACTGGACAAATCTTGTATGCACCCACAACATACTTTTTTTTTTAGATAGTGCTGCATGCCATGAAACCCATCGCCCATTGCATATTGCTTCAAGAATTAGATCATATCGTGAGGAAGACAGTATCTCACATCAAAGCTATTTTAATGGAACATTTGAGATTAATATCAGATTTCATGGGGTTGATAAACGTTGGGAAATCCTTGAACTACCTGCAGGTTTTCATTTCAAGGCGTGGCACATTCTTTACATGCAGTGAGACTGAATACTGCTTGCTGACCAAAAAAAGGGAAAAAAAAGCAGGTGGATTAGGAACAGACTCACCTGACGCTGAACTTACTTGCAAGGTAATCTTGTAGTAGTGTAAAGTAAACTTATTAACAACATTTTATATAATAACATTGTTTACTTTTACTTCATATACTTTTAGATACACTCTAAATCATTGTTACGCTGATGCATTAACATGTTAATTTAAGATTTAGTTTGATGTTTGAATTATTCCTGGTACTATTATCAAGTGGCAGACCGAACTGCTGAGTGCTTTTCATTGTATTCATATCTGTCGGTTTTGGTTATAGAAAACAAACATTACAGCAAATTAAACATAAAACCATGCCTGAGAACCCAGCAAACTAAAGATTTGTCGAAGCTTCTTCCTCATGATTTAACTTTATGTTTATGTAAATTTACTGTTTCATATTATGGTGTGACAACATGGTGCGATATTGTTGATATATTTCGGCACAAAAGCTCATGTTAAGGAAAATTTGATATTTTCCTTTAAAATATGTTTTTTTTGTCAACCAGTAAGAAGGCTGGAAATATATACAGATATGTCTCAAATCCCAACCCGTCTCCCGCCTAGTAAGAAAATAAGCTCATGAATATTGAACTTAAATACAGTGATAGACTTTGTAGAAATTTAAATTTAATTAAAATTTTAATCAATTGAAATATTGCACCGGAAAATAACAATACATCCTCATATAATTTATTAATAAACGGGCACAAATTGATGCAAATAAAACAATCATGCTGAAACTTTGACCCCAAATCACTGCAGTAATGTTCTCTACATGTATCAGTCTAGTCGAGTTCCTCCTCAGAATGACAGATTCTTGTCCAGCAACAAGACCAAAGAAAAAATGATTTTTTTCTTGTGCTTTGGAGCCTCATCAGACGAGTTTGAGGAACACTGGCTTTAGCCTACCTCTTACGTAAACCCAGTTGTATCATGATCAGATATACTTCACGACATCAAGTACATAATAATCTAAGAAGGCAGAGAGCAGCAGAAATCAGGATTCAATGATGGCTTATTGACCACTTTCAATACAGAGCTTTTACTTCATTTTATCTTTGGGCTAAACTTATCCAAACTGTTGTTTTATGCATAAAACGTGGGAGTGATATACAGTCGTTCGGTTTTCTGTGTCTGGATGAGGCGATGAGGGATGAATGAGATAATAGGGATATCTGAAGAACTGGGATGAGAACCAGTCCACTGCACACCTGATGTATTCTGAATGGTTGAGCTTTTCTCAAGTGTGCAACTGACCAACGCAGGAAAATAAAGCAAAGACATTTTCACTATTCATTATGAAAGAGCACATACGGTTTTGGATACACTTAGCATTCTTACTTTAAGTATGACACCTTTGATCCGTGAATGTGTACCTTGTTGTGCAATATTCTTATAGTGTGTGAAAAATATGTCAGCAGCAAAGAATTTCAGTGGTCCTTTTATCAAGGAACAAATGCTGCGGAAACATGTTCTATCTACAAGCTGACAACTTTTATTAACAATGTTTGTCAAAGGAGGAGAGAGAAAGAAAAAACCTAGGAGTGACAACATTGTGAGTGTGTGTGTTTGTGTTTGTGAACGTTATCCTTAGACCCAACCCTTCTTTTAAAGTGGCAATACATCAGTTTTACGCTGGAAGTAATGATGAAGTTATTGAACGACAAACAATTGTAGACGGTCTAATGATAGAGTCCATTCTTCTTTAAATCTGTATTGTGTGTCTCCTAACTTGGAGATCCACAGTACAATACTAATGGTTGGAGCTTGTTTGATGGAAGTGTACTCTATGATTTTTTAAAAATAATATCTTATCGATACCTGCGTGACAGTAACATTAAAGAGATCGGTTATGGTGAACATCGAGCAGTTGCTCTCCTGGCCGTCTGGCCCACAATAGTATGCAGCAGTTCTTAGTGTGAATGTTCCTTCCCATTCAACTTGTGAAATTACCTGATAAAAATGCAGTGAAGCTCAAAAACTCTTCCCGGATATGCTGGGAGGTAAAGGTGATGGCCATTGACAGCCTCTATCCCTCCTTCCGCTCTTTCCCTTCCTTCCCCCGGGAAGATTTTACTGACCCTAAATTTTACTTCTAAATGGCTTCACGAGTCAGGTCTTCATGTTTTCTTTAACTGGAAAGATTGATGCTTTGTTACTTTTTCTTGTACTAAATAATAAGCGTAATCCTCCATTTATGGAAACACAATAAGGCTTTCCAGTAACAACTTAAAACCGCAAAAAGACGCTCTCTAGAGTCAGGGCTCGGTTTGTCCATTCTGGCAACTGTACTAACATAGCCGTGCAACATGGCTTCTTCCATGGAAAGAGGTACAAGCCCCTTATGGATACATGATACATGGACTTTTTTGAAACCAACATTATAAAACACATTTACATTTGCAGCTGAATTCAAAATACATAGTTATGAATATCATTCTTAATTGATTCAAGGAGATACCCCTAAATTCTAGACTCTGTACCTTCGAGCTTTAGATGGTCAATATTTCATTGGCATCACTATATTGATGTTGGATTTGTTGAATACTGTTTTTTTCTGTCTAAGGGTTATTTCACACCTCATTTAGTACAGAGTTTAGGACTTTTCAGTTAGCGGATACCAGCTGAACTTTGAAGACTTTCAGACCAACTACAGGAAGTTACAGCAGGCTACTGTTGCCAATTAATAAATATTAGAGCCATTTCTATGTTTACTACAGGGGGGCCGCTGTGGGTAGCCACAGCCACTTGCACCAAGCAAGTTGTGCATGACATTCACTATAGAAGAAGAAGAATAAACGGAATATGAATGATAAGATGGTAAGATGAATAAATCTGAAGTACAATGTGAAAGAAACTGGATGTCTTCACCGTTTATCAGATTTTAGCCATATCCCCTAATATGGCTAGGGTTCAATGGATGGACTCCGATCTTCCCTAATATCACACACAAACCTGATGTATGCCTAAAAAAGAGTAGCCAACCAAAGCCGTCATTTCTTGTTCAGCACAATGATTTATTTCTCCCCCTCTTGTACTACTTGTTTTTGAGCTACTTATCCTGTTCCTGTGATCAGGTTTGTGTGTTTCTCCTATGTTTTAATTACAATATATTTTTCTTTTAACCCTATCAGTGTTTGCTATCTTCATTTGTGTTCAGAGTGTATTATTAATAAATCTTCCACAACAACACTGTCAAAAACACATGACCCTGAAACTTTTAATTTATCATTTGTGACGATTAGAAAGAGACTTGGAGCGGAGTAGACGACTGTAATCAGATATAAGCCAGCTTCTCATTGAGTCGATGGAGCCCACATAGACGATGATAGGTTAGGCTATGTCATGAGAAATTATTAAATGTGCTTGCCAAATTGAAATTTGAGACCAGAACAGAAGACCCAAACCTTGTTTCACACACTGGTCCGGTCTTCTGGGTTTGAAAGCAACCTAAACCTGAACTAAAACAGTCACCTTCTCCTGCTCAGCCCCCTGGTTCAGCAGCGAGCTACGGAAAATGAAGGCAGCTGGGCGTGTCCTTGAGCGGCGTTACAAGGCTTCAGGTATCACTATTCACAAGCCAGCCTTTCCGGAACACCAACAGGCCTACCAAAAAATCCCTTAGAGAGACACTGTTCTACTCAAACATTATCAAAACCAGTCCTGGAAATTCTGAGGTAGATCTTGTACACTATCAATCATCTTCTTAAACCACAAAGTCCCCCACTTACAGAAATTGCAGAAGAGCACTGTAATAATTTCATGACTTTCTTCAAATCGAAAATTGACTCAATCCGTTCTGTCCTTTCTGGTTCCTCCACTCTACCTACCCAGTCTGCTTACTCACAGTTTGAGATCTCCCAGCCTCTAAAGTCCTTCCAAGAAATCACACAGCGGGAGGTTGAGTTTATCATCAGGACGATGAAACCCTCCACCTGTGCCCTCGACCCCTTTCCTATAGCCTTAGTGAAAACTAACATCTCTTCCATCAGTCCCCTGATCACCGCTGTAATAAACCAATCCCTCCAGGCTGGCTTTGTTCCTTCTGGAAAAAATAGTCTCTGCCCACCTCCAGGACCACCTCAAATACAACAAACTTTTTGAAACCTTTCAGTCTGGTTTCCGCTCCGGCCACAGCACAAAAACAGCTCTGCTTAGAGTCACAAATGACCTACGGATGGCAGCAGGGGTTGGTTCAATTCCCTCTTGATTTTCATTGATTTGTCTGCTGCCTTCGACAAAGTTGACCATGGAATACTCCTACACCGCCTACATCAAACCACTGGACTCACTTCCACCGCCCTAAACTGGTTTCAGACCTACTTCACCGACAGAACAGAATACACTTCCCTTGGAAGTTCAAGGTCCGGGACACACATCGTCACCTGTGGGGTTCCCCAGGTATCAGACCTAGGCCCAATTCTCTTCATACTGTACATGCTCCCCCTTGGCCGTGTCATCAGTCGATATGGACTCTCATTCCATTCCTGTCATTCCAAAACTGCCAATATTCCTCCGCAGCCTCTCCATCTTCATCATGATCATCTTCTCCCCTGTCAACTCTTCGCGCTTGTCTGGAGGAGATAAAGGTGTGGATGAAAAACAACTTTCTACAGTTAAATAGCTCCAAAACCGAAGCAATTTTAATTGACACCCTACATCATTCCTCCATAACCAGCATTACGTTCTCAGGTAACAACATTCCCCTCTCTTCATCATTCACCAACCTCGGCGTAAGATTTGACCCTCAACTCACTCTTGAATCCCACATCAAACACATCTGCAAGATCTCCTGTCACCATCTGAGAAATATTTCCAAACTCCGTTCTTCACTCACCTTGATTGATGCTGAAAAGCTGATCCAAGCGTTTGTTTCCTCCAGGCTGGATTACTATAACGCACTTCTCATCGGGTTCCCTGATAAAAGTCTTAAATAAAAGGCTGATAAAAAGGCTGATTGAAAATCCTCAGCACCATAGGTGATCGGGCCTTCTGTTCTGCTGCCCCTCGTATGTGGAATGCCCTCCCTGACCATCTGAGGGCCCCACAGACGACTGACACATTTCAAAAGGACTTAAAACTTTCCTTTTTAGCAGAACCTATAACTTTTAATTAACATTACTGCTTTTTTGTCATACTTTTATATGATTATTATTATATTTTTATTTATCTGCTTTTACCTTGTAGCACTTTAGCCTTTGATAGCACTTTCCAAATGTAAAGTGCATTATAAATTAAATGTATTATTATTATTAAATGTCCCATATCATGGAAAGGGGACTCTGGTTTTATAGCCACCATATCCATTCCATTACTATAGTTAAAAAAAATAAATTCTAAGCCTTCTCCCTGCATCTTTCAGTTTTATCTCACCTTCTCTCACCTCCATCCACTGTGTCTCCCTGCAGGTTATTGGTGGATTAGTGTGGATCCTGGTGGCGTGCACTTATGTATTTCCGACCAACCCTCTGGGCTGGGTGATGTTTGTTTCGGTCTTCTGCTTTGTAGGGACGACGCTCTGGTTCTTCATCTTCCTCTGTGGAGCAAATCAGGGCAGCGTTTGGCCCATTCTGGTGAGACACGCCCATTACACCCATCAACCATAGCTCAACAACTGCATATCTCTCTTTTCGCCTGTTCTCCACTTTAATTCTTTACATTTACTTTTCTCTCACCTTTCCTGAACTTATATTTCCTCATATTTAGTTTTTCACACATTTCCTACCCTTTACTCTTATCTGCCTTTCTTTTACCCCTTTCTTACTTAATCTGTTCTTTCCCTGCTACCTCCATCCTGTCTTCCTGCTTTGTCTCTTATGTCCTGTTCACTCTTAGAAGTATTTTTCTACCTCCCTGATTTTCTCAACTTGCATTTTTCTTCATCTATGTGCATTACATTCCATATTTACAATCTGCATATTCCCTCCCTCCATCTATCTCCTTGTTATTCTAACCCTCGTTTCTCACCTGTCTCCTTCTTCCCCCCTTCAGGATGTCGGTTTTCATTTTGTGGCAGTGGTTTTCTACCTTAGTGCATCGGTGGCCCTGGCATACATTACCTTTCTGAATGGATTGGTTTTTCCAACTCTAAACAACGGCTTGATTACAATCCCACAAAGTGCATTTGATCAAAGTCTCAAATTTTACCGACTGGACATTGCTGCAGTGGTATGTCGCACACACACACACACACACACACACACACACACACACACACACACACACACACACACACACACACACACACACACACACACACACACACACACACACAAACACACACACACAGACACACACACACACACACACACACACACACACACACACACACACACACACACACACACACACACACACACACAACAAACTTATTTTTTTTCATGTTAGTGCCTTCCTAAACTTAGTCCAGTGGTCATTGAAACAGATGTGTAATCTAGAAATTAATACCTTCTCTTGCATCTTCAATACTATTGAGACCTCTTTCCTCCTGCCTTAAGGTGTGATTCTGTGTTTTTCCGTGTGTTTTTAGGTGATGTCCTTTGTGGCCACTCTACTTTACTTCCTACATGCCATTTTTTCTGCCATGCGATGGAAGAGGTCCTAAAAAACGACAACAAATAATCCAACCATGACTCGAGAACAAGAAGACCCACAAAGGAAGAAAGCTTATAACCAACTGACACGTCAACGGCCTGAACACATAATTATTCTTTCTGCTTTGTTCTCCTTTTCTTGACAGCGATGGCAAATCTTTCTCAAACCGAAGTGTCACAACAGCAAATGAATGAACTGAAAACCAACATTTTATTTATAAATGTTTTTTGTTCACGCGTCTTGTGATTGATGGAGCTTTTAATAATGCTTTATAAACGTTTTTTTTTTTATCAGAAAATGCATATGTGAGCTAAGTGAATGAATTTAAGGGCTGTCCAAACCAAAAACATTTACAGGAATAGGTAGAATGGAACTCATTACAGCGCAAACCTCTGCCAGGGCTGAATGATCCTACAAGTCAAACATAAACCACAGCTGGATTATAATTATTATTATTATTTTTTTTTAAATCTCTTTGTATAATTATGGAAAAAATAATTATGTTAAAACATGCTCTTTGCTGAAGAAAATAATGTTAATGTTTCGATGAAATTAATCAATTTATCTTCCTGTGTCCAAATCCATTAGACAGAAAATCAACAGAATCTAATAGATTTGCCTCTCGCCCCCATTCCAACCCCTCCACAAGTTGGTTCTTTACTTCTATTGACCTAACAATCAACCAGCCACCAACCAACCTGCCAAAAAACTTGCCAACCAACCAGCAAATGAACTACCTATGGACCAGCCAACCAATGAATACAGATGAAAACGTAACCTTAGTGAAGAACAATAGCTGGAAATATATAGTCTAACAAAGTGGATGCTGGCATTTAAACCACAGATGTAATGACAACAAGATTGGTGAACAATAAATTTTGAAACAGTTTTCATAATTTCATGTATGATAGAGACACTACAGTCAGATAAATCCTTATAACAGTGACTTCCTCATTGTTGTGTGCTGATTGTGGAACCTTACCACTTGAATCTTTGATTGACTACGACTTGATAAAAGCTTATTTAGGCTCAGACATAATTATGACATAATTATGCGAGACTCATACTGCAAACTGGTCTCTGGTGGTCACACCAACTTTGAAGTTAGTTTCATTATTCGTGTTCCCTCTCTTACCAGTTCCTGCAAACCATAAAACAGAGGCTGACTTATCTGAAAGTATGACCATTGTCCTATAGCCTCACCTTAGTTTGACTACACAGACTACAGCACCAACAGAGAATACATATCATTAATAGTTGCTGCTAAACTGCAGACACAGATGGCGTGTTCTTGGTGCCAGTGATGACAAACATTATTATTCATTAGGCAGTCTCCTTAGATGACTATAGGAATCGTTTTGGGTGTAGTTAGCCTTTTAAGAAATTAAATGTGGTATAAGGATGGGCATATTTATGTAATAACTAAATAAACCACTGCTACAATTCAACATGTAGGAGAAACTATGTTATATTTTGGGTAAAACTGTGACTCAGTTGGTAGAGCGGCAATTTACTTATCAGAAGGTTGGTTGTTTGATCCACATGTCGGAGTGTCCTTGAGCAAGGTACTGAACCCAAAGTTGCTCCTAATTGGTGGTTCCCCTGTTGAATGAATGATTGCGTAAATGGTTATAGCTTCTGATAAGCTGTTGGCGCATTACATGACAGCGTCTTTCATCACTGTATGAATGTTTGTGTGAATAGGTGAATAATGCAGAGTGTGTTGTAAAAAGCGCTTTGAGTCGTCGAGCGGACTAGAAAAGCGCCTTATAAGTACAGTCCATTTACCATTTATTTAGAATCAATCCCTTGCATTGTTTTAATAAATGTAAGAAGGGCTTTGAAGGGTCAGTTCACCCAAAACGAAAACCAAAAACCCTTTACATATTTTTACACAATTAGCATTTTTCACTGGGGCACTTATAATATAAGTTGCTCAAAACTATTTTTAAAGAATATCCACAGCTTTGTTTTCAAAAATGGTAAGTTAGTGAGGTTTTGAGCACTGCACATTAAATATGGGTGGTGGAAGAAAAACATTTGAAGAGGGATATTTCCTGTTTTACTGAGCTAACCAGCTGAGAGTCTTCAGTCATGGAGGGTGCCATTAATGTTTGCATCCCTACATATCATAAACCTCTCAAACCTCTTAATAACTAGTTTGGAGGATATTAAATTATTCCTTTGTTAGACTTTTTACAACAAGGTCTGTGTGTGACCGTAAGTAAAAGGGTCATTATTTGTGGAAACACTTCCATTCAGCCAGATAGATTTTGTGTACAACGTACAACACATCAGCAGAGGAACGTTTTAAAGTTGCATTTTAATAACTGATATATCTTTGAACCATTCAAAACCTGGAAATGATACAGGAGACTACAGAGAGTAGTGGCTTCTGTTTCCTGGAAGGTTTTTCTGTGTCTGTGATAAACATTCATTCATCCATTTATCATTAATTATCCATAACCACTTACACTGTTCAGGGTCGCAGGGGCTGGAGCCCATTCTAAATGATAGATAAACAAGATTCACACTCTTCCTCCTGATACTACAGGTATTCTATTTTAATAAAATACCTGTGGTTTATTTCTTCTTTGGTTGGCTTGGATTGATGTACTGAATGTATGGAGGTGCCCACATCATTGGTTTGTGTTTTGACGAAAACTTAAAACAGGAAGGATATAAATACTTTTGATCATTTTAATTGCAAGTATTTTTTTTGTAATCTATGATGCAGAATAAATCAACTGGATTTAAGTCTTTCTCTTCGTAGTCATTTAATGTCCTTCAAAATACCACAGGATTTTATGTCAAATAGATAGATAGATGGATAGATAGATAGATAGATAGATAGATAGATAGATAGATATATAGATAAATAGATAGATAGATAGATAGATAGATAGATAGATAGATAGATAGATAGATAGATAGATAGATAGATAGATAGATAGATAGATAGATAGATAGATAGATAGATAGATAGACAGATAGATAAATAGATAGATAGATAGATAGATAGATAGATAGATAGATAGATAGATAGATAGATAGATAGATAGATAGATAGATAGATAGATAGATAGATAGATAGATAGATAGATAGATAGATAGATAGATAGATAGATAGATAGATAGATAGGTAGATAGATAGATAGATAAACAATTTGTTTCATAATTTACTAAATCAACCAAAAAACTGTAAATATATTGTTCTTGAATTTTCCCACAACAACGCTGTGAAAAATCCCCACCACGCCTCTACCTCACCCGAGACACAGAACTCATATAACCAGCCATCTCACCTGTTGCAAATCTCGTTCCTTCCTTCTGTGCTAAGAGAAGGTGGCTGGCCTTTCACCATGAGATATTAACCAGTTCAAACAGTTGATGCGTTCCAAACCCCAGAAACCAAATCCAGTCCCTCAATATTTTTCAAACACATTTCAAACAAGTTGGGACAGTCACAAGAAAACATTGTGAAACCCAAAAAACACCTGTTTGAAAACTTCAGATTTCAACTACGGATTTCACCACTTACAATCCGGGATATCTTGGGTGGCTGTAGCTGTAGGCCGGTCATTCCCCAACTCCAAGGTCAGCAGTTTGATGCCCATGTGAACGCTACTAAATGGTTTGGAGAACAATTTGTAAAATAGTTGTTTGTAAAGAAAACAATCGTGCACCTATGGCACCTCTATGTTAAAAAAAAAAGTCTCAGAACCGTCAATGTTATTAGTATTTGCCTGCTCCACTCAGGCGGTGTTTGGACTATCAAATTAGGTTAAATACTTAAATACTGTGCATGCGAAGCATAGTGTCTGAACTTTTCTTCTGACGTCTTTCTTCTTGAAAAAGATTGTGGGTAATGCCTGTAATTTATTTGGTAAATTAAAACAAAGCTTATCTGACGAGATACTGGTTACACTTGGATAAATAGCGAACCTTCCCTGAAGTGGACCAACTTCCAAAATTCAGCATGGTAAAGTTATGAAGACTCCAGGGAAAACTTCCAAGAAACAGCAAGCGTCCTTCACCTCAATAAAAGTTCAAAGGTCAAAGTTCATGTCTCCACTATTACAAGGTTACAAAGGTAATGTATAGGAACATTAAGGCTCGTCATAGTCTTGTCACAACGCACGTTAAGGACCTTCAAAGACCCCTGTGTTCTGTTTGGAAGACTATGTCTCGTAACGTCTGGCAAGAACCAAACAGAATTCTAGTACAAAAACATGATATGAACAACAGTCAGTCTTGGAGGTGGCAGTATGATGGGATCGGGAGGCTTTGTTGCTTGAGTGCCAGGAGGACTTGCAAGAATTGAGGGACGCGGGATTTCAAGTCCCTTCCAGGAAATTCTGAAGGAGAATGTCGGGTCATAAGTGTGTTGGTTTACAGACTGACGACAGACATTTGACAGAAAAAGATTCCATTCAGAAGAATAAGTTTACCTCTGAATGGCTGAAGTGTTGTAGGGATTTAATTCAAGTCTGTATCAGACTCAGCCGTGGTGGCGGGACCCCAGCTATACACATAACTGACAGAAATCAGGAGGAGCTCCAGCAACCTTTTAAACCTCTGCAGACGTACAACCAACTTTAATATAAAGATAAGGTAAAGAATTCCTTGAGTGTGTATTGTGAAAAGGACCAGATTGTTATACAAATACAGGCTGTGGGAAAATCCATGTCAGAATTAGACTAAAACCTAAAACTCAAAGAGCTGCTTGTTTACACGGCAGCAACTATCTACATATTTCAGCTGCACAGGTCTAACCAGTGCCTCAGGGCACTAAATTCCTCTTTAGGTTGTTTCCAAATCCCTTCACAGATAAAACAGATAAGTCCACTATCTATCTACAACAGCAGATAGGTTCGGGTGCTACGAGATGAAGGGTGGTGCAAAGAGCTGTTGTGGGTAGGGACCATTTGTCCACAATAGCAGAACGTGTTCATCAGCTAACTAAGCTTCCCGTATAAGAGTCAGAAACACCTGCTATCGCTTTGTTAGTCTAGAGGAGATCCCAGGCGTCTCACCGTTGACTCGGCACCGGGAGAAGGAACAGGCAGAGATGGCTGCAACAACTGCTCAGCCTATGGGGAGCCTGCCCAGCGGACTGGGGATCTGCACCACAGCCCCGGATATATTTTACCTGCCTGAATTGGTGAGTGGATTATTACAGAGGACACAGCATCTGACCTTGAGGAAAATTATCAAGAGATTATTTCCAACTAAATTTATCAACTACTAATTAAAACATTAGGTTTTTGATTTAAAGTTGAACAGATTTTCCAAATGTTCTAACTCAAAGTCAATCACTCTAAAATGATGCCAGGTAATTCCAATTTTTTTTTACTGATAGTATGTTCTATCAGCAAAAGCTTTTGGAAATCCAAAATATGACTCTTTTTTTCCTTCCAGTCCTAATTTAATTACAAAATCTGCTTGTGGTAATAAGTGTATAATAAATATAAGGTATGGTTGAAGTTGGATTTTAGATAAGGTGATTATCTGAGCAATATATAAATGTGCATTTTTGTTAAATGGGAAGGGCTGCAGCATGTTTCTCATACGGGAGGAGCACTAGCATCTTTTCACATCTCACATTTCACTCATATTGTATTTGTGTGCGACTAATCTGAGAAAGAATGCGGCCAACTGTTCTTATGCTGCATGAGGACAAAAGATAGAAGCTGCTCAAATGACTGCTGGAAACCTAACTGCAGTGGAGGAAGGATGTTTTTCATTTCACATCGGATAGCTCCATGTATTTAACGTGTTAATTTGAGTTTTTAATCTATCAAGCGAAGGTGAATGGTATGTGGAGGTAACAAGAGATGTTTGGCTCAAACAGAGGTCCGCGAAACTTTTATGGGTCAAAGAGTTTGGAGAAGCTATAAAACACCTAAATAAATAAGTAGAAAGCATTAATGTTTTTTTCTATTCACCCCACAGTGTAGAAACTCATATATCTACTGAATTATGAGGGAAGATATTGCATTAGAATATATGTTTTCCCAGTTGCGTCTCTGGATATTAGTCTGTTTACAGATTTATTGCCTGGCTTTAAGGGGATAAACAATCGCAGCCTCTTCAGCTGCTCACTGACTGTCATGCAAAAAGCAGAAAGATGGCGGATTTTCACCAATAATCTGCACTGTCAGCTCTTTCTCTTTGATTGGAGTAAGATATGGGGACATATGGTAAGAAGCTGAAGATCTAAGCCCTCCTAAAAACTTTAAATGATTTGATATGAAGGCTTAAACAAATAACCTAACCCTGACACAAACACAATATAGTAAAGCGACACAATTGCCTATCTTACCTTCAGTATATGAACTCTATGTGATTTTGTTTTGGGGCACACATGCCTCATGAACGTATTGAATTGGCTATAGGTGAACTGTATTTTTCCTTATCTTAACCATAATGTGTGTGGAAGAAATACATGTCAGGGATTTGATCTAAAACCTGTGTTGGATACAACGGACGTCGCTTTTGATGCATTTGGGAATTCTTCTCCATTTATATTCCATAAAAAGCTTTGGCTAAGACTCAAGCGAGAGTCACACCTTTACGCCTTTATCATATCAAGGAGGAATCATACTGATGAAACCTTGTTTCATTAGTATAATGCACTGAAGACAGGATGAGTCACATCCTCAATAAACTTCTCTGATGTCTAACTTTTCAGTGATTCTGAAAGAGAAAGAGGAGAGCTATCATTTCTTTTATTGCCAGTCACAAAATTCGTTCCCTGTGCCGTGATATCTTATAGATAATAAACCGGCTTAACAGCAGCCAGTAACCATAGTTCTGTTTAGAATGTGCAATTCTTTCTTGTTAATTTTAATCATTGTGTGTGCTCACCTTTACACATTTGCGGTACCAGCCAGGTGTGGTGTGATATAGCATAAAAAAATTCCAGAGTGTTCAATTTGTGTGGACATGGTTAACACTCTTATCTAAGGAGACCTTTTAAAATGAACACCACCCATCCTGCACTGAGACAATCCCGAAAGTAAATAAAGATGTTTGTTTAAGCAACATTGAGAGGGATGTGGCCTCTGGTTCTGTTATACACTTTTTGACTTTTACAGAACACTTAATGGTTTTGAACTATATCCTCACACTGAGGTCTGTTCAAAACCAGTTTCATTAGCAGATTCCTGATTTTAAAAAATAACGACTTTAAAGGCACTGCGGTCATAAATCTTAACATAGACTTATTAAAAATGTTTTATTTTTGACTGAAGCATTTGGTCCGTGACATTTGTCATTTAAAAGTATCCCTACCAATATTGCATGGATTGCCAGTGTATTTCATTCACGTATTGTTGGTTAAGAACAGCAACAGCCCTTTAAGGTCAGTTTAATGTAAACGCTGTCACGTTCAGTTCAAAACAAAATCCCTATTCAGACAAACAGGAAGGACGAAACACTGAACAAAAGACCACTTTGATAAACGTAGTGAAATTAAATTAGAGAAAACATTCAAAGAATACAGGACTACAGAACCAAATACAAAAATGCAAAAAAAAGCCAAGACTGACTCTATGTGACCAAACATGCAGAAAACTCATCAGGGACAGACTGTTCTAACTGGGATAAAAAGAAGAAGCTAAAGACAGGAAGTGACAGGAAAAACTAAGGAGAGAACTGCAACATAAACAGGGAACTATCTAAATAAGACACACAGCCAACAAACCATCAAAAAACATCTGTTCACCTGTTCCCTTTGTCTTTGCAGGTTTTTGGTGGTTTGGTGTGGATCCTGGTGGCATCGACCTACGTGGATCCACCAAACCCTCTTGGCTGGGTGATGTTCGTCTCCGTCTTCTGCTTCATCATGACCTTCCTCTGGATGATCATTTTTGCCGCCGGCGGTCATAAGAGCAGCTCAGGCTGGGCGGCCGCTGTAAGAGACAAAGAAACGAATGAAGGACACAGGAAGTTATTCTTAATATTTTCTAATTTTTCATTTAATCTGTGTGTCCAGGACTTTGCTTACCACGGCCTGGCAGCTTTCTTCTACCTCAGCGCAGGGGTAGATTTGGCTTTCATCACCTACACCCGGAGTTTTATGGCCCCATTCAAAAGCTACCAGATTGACATTGCTGCTGTGGTGAGTAGTAGCAACTATAGTGTCTGTCGTTTGACTTCCCGTACATTTTGGGGCCCCATACAATGCTTAAAAGAGCAGTTACAACATCTTTGATAAATGCTAATAAGCGTTTTCCCCCATCGATAACACTCTAATGGTGTGTTCAAACCTACTGTGAGCTCCCCCCTCGCCACTCACTTCATTATACTGACTTTATCCATGCAGATGTTTTTACTTGAGTTTACTGTTTTTCCTCAGGCCAGCTAACTCAAACGAGATCCAATGGTCAAACCAAACCTAATACTGTGAAAATCCAGCGATGGTGGGATTTTGGCAAACTCTCTTTTTGGTTAAACAGAACGATGAAACTGCCTGACGCTACCAGTTAGAACATAAGATCTAAAAAGGTATTATCATTGCCATATTAAAAGTTGTTGTACATTTCAGATTGATAAGCTTGTCCTCCATCGCTGCATGAACGTCTTGCTGACCCTGATTTGGGCCACTTCTATATGTGGTCCTAAATCAGACACAGGTTGGATTTTTTTGCAGTGCAACCTCAGTCTGAACAGTATGATTTGAATTCATATGACTTTGATATCATCTTAGGTCGAAATTGGTCACAGAGCAGCGCTGGCAGGATATCATATGCTATAAAAAACATCATACCATATGATATATGGATGGTGTTCGGTGTTGACATGTGTTTTAATACTGTTGTGTCATGCCTTTAAGCTATATCCTCCTTATTGTTGACGACAGTAACATAAAAATTGTAATAAGTGGTGCATTTTTAATAATCCACCTAGAAAGATCACAACAGATTTTTAAGAATAATACTTTTATATTGTACATTTCTTTTTAGGAGAATATTTTATACAGCAAACATTTTTTTTTACTGTCTAAACCATGAGCATTACACTAAAAGACAAAACTTTCAAACTCACTTAATTTGCTTCAATTTTGCCTCCGTATTGGCGACATCATGCAAGTGACGTTTCGTTATGTGCATGCGGGTCCGTTTAGCGCCTGAACTGTCCTTACACATCATAAACGCAGTTTAAAAGCATGTGAACGGCTAAAATTGGTTTTGAGCATTAAGACTGGCAGTGTGGACGTAACCTGCCTGATGGACAGCTGGTGTTGGAGGAAACTGGTAGGGCTTCATGACGGGGCATGATCCTAATTTGAGTGGAAATTTTTCCATAGGAAGATGAAGATGAGATTGATGTCATGCTTTCGGACTTGACGTCTACTTGTGGCTTTGCATTGACTCTTTGTGAAATCATGTTGCATGAATTAGATACATCAGGCTCGGTGTGAGCCCCCCGTCACGGCTCTGTAGTGGCTTCCTATGTAGCCCACTGCAGGGCCGTGACGGGCCAAACATCATCTGTTTGCGTCAGCTCAGTATAAAGTTGGGAAATAACGGTCAACAGAAAGCATGTCTTGTGTTTAAAGGTAACCAAATATTATTTACCAGTACCTGTCTACTGATAGTACTGCATGTATAATCCATACAGAAAAACTAAGTACAGGACTCTATGAAAGCAAACCTGCTAATGATGTGATTGAGGAAGCCAGACTTTTTAACTTTGACACCAAGTCTTTAGAAGTTTAGTTATGTAAAAAAAAGTGATGTAAAATTTCCATGGGTGGCAAATATGTATATTGCCCCCAATATGAAATGATCCCAAAGTTTGTAAAGTAAATAAAAAACCCAATTATGTTTGATTTAAAACACATGACATAAATATAATTATATTATATTATCACGCATTGTAATATACATGATTAAAGAATTAAATATGATAGAATAGAATAAAACAAACCTTATTAATCCACATGGGGAAATTCAGGAGCCCTTGGAGCAAAGTAATAATCACAGACTGATCTCAGAGCTCTCTTATTTTGATTAAGTTTGATGTCTTTATTTATGTCTGTCTCAGGTGTTCGCTTATGTGGCCACTCTCCTCTACTTCTGCCACACCATCCTCTCCTCCATCCGATGGAAAAACTTCTGAACACCAGCAACGCAAGTCTGAGAAAGACCATGCATCCTCTGTGCCCTATTTTTAATAAGACTTTTAAAGCAGTCTTGTTAAAAATATTCACCATACTTAGTTTTCACAAGAATGGCATTTTATGTTTCCTTGTATTATGATCCATATTGAGCCTTAAACAAATATTTTTTTATGAGTAATGAACGCATATGTAACTAAATGTCGATCAGAGTTATTTAACGTGATGTGGTGTTGGTGTAATCAGTGGTGAGGTAGTTCCTGACGATTTCATAAAGTCATCAGCACTGATGGAGGTCTGATGACTCTAAAGCTGAGAGAAGAAGAATTATGACCGAATGATTAACTGTTTGTCAGTTTGGTGCAGGATTACGACGTTAAAGGAACATTTCGACATTTTGAATAGAGGGTGACTGTCATTTATTTGTCGTCTTGAAAGTGCATTATAAATTAAATGTATTATTATTATTATTATTATAATGTTACAGCTCTCATGTTGGTCCCTGAAACGCAAACAAACCCCAACCAGTTTAGTTTAGCTGAGCTTGAAGACTGAAAATGTAGAACAGTATGTTCTTGAATAAAACCTGCCTTCAGCCCAGTATGCAAACCCTGGTGACGTGTGTGATTTTTCAGTATAACACCTCTTGATGAATTCATTTCATTTGGCCATTTTTGTATTCTCATGATTAAAACTAAATATTGATGTAAACATGAGTCTTTGTTTTATTTGCTCCATCACCTACCTGGAACACTTGAACTCATCCATTCCTCTCTAATTGATTTATTTTGAATTATTATAGCCATATAAATGTGAATCTCAGCTTCAATCGCTGCAAGTTGAAGGCAAACATGCAGCAGGTGGGTCAACATTTAATATTTTCTTTTCAATGTTTGAGGTTGATAAAGCAGATTAGGGACTGGAACTTTGGTTACCTTCCGTATCAGAGCTGTACCTAGAGAAAAAGTGGGCGAGCCATGATCAAAGGGAGTAAAAGGAACAGGCAACACGTCTGCTTAGAAATTTCCCAATGACTACAAACAGCTAACAAAAACATACCTAGATTCCCGAATTTCTTCAAGATTTTCTAGTTAAATGTTATTATGGCAACATTTCCGCATTTCTAAATCTTACTCTGAGGAGATTCTAGGTAGAACCTGGCAACTGAAATACAAATTACTAGAAAAAATCACCAAATACATTGTAAAATGGGTTGTGTGATTGAGATTTTTCCCTCTCTCTTACTGATCAGCAGAGTACTCTATAAGAACCTAAACCCATTTCTGATTAAATATTAAAATATTGGGGATATAAGTAGAACTAATGGAAACACATTTATGAAATAGTTTTTTGTTTCTTTTTCTCATCAACTATAATTTTTTTTTTTAACATCAGAATATGTCATCAGACCTTGTTAATAATTTTGTTACTTGTTTATTTCTTAGAGTGTACATATTGTTATTTTATATTGTTTATTGTATTATTGTACAGCGTAATATTTCTATTATATTTTTATTATAGTGCAATATGTCCAGTATATTGTAATACTGTACTATAGTATATTCTTTAAGTATAGTGTAATATTTATATTATGGTGTAATACCCTAGTATAGATTAATATTCATATTTATATATGCGTCTTATTCTTTCTTCTTCTGTTATATTGATCTGTGTGCTCTTTGCTGCTGTATTACTCTCGTTGTGGGACTAATAAAGGTTTATCTTATCTTATCTTTAATGTAAAACAGGACATAAGCATATAAATGAACAGCAGCCTCTGCAGGTGGATCCATCCACAGGACGTGAAAAACACAGTTCAGTTCACAAAAATAACTATAATTCCTGCAGTCTTCAGGCTCCAGTGGCGCAATCGGTTAGCGCGCGGTACTTATAAGACAGTATTCTGTAGAGCAATGCCGAGGTTGTGAGTTCAAGCCTCACCTGGAGCATTTATGCTCCGAGATGGATAAAGTGTGAAGAGTTCCTGTTCCATTCCTGTAGAGCACTTCAAAATTCCTACGCTCAAAGTAACACAAAAACGCATCACTGTTTCTCTGCATATATGCTTGATTGATTTGTGCCACATGAAATAAATGGACAATATATTTTTCTTACTTACTTTTTAATGATTATTTTAATTCAATCAACATGAAAATATGATCTGCATAAATGTCTCGGGAGAGCCGCGGTATAAAACATAAATCTGTAACATATTGTGCTGAGCTTATACATCTATAGGTGTAGAATTTATTCTCTCATTTATGATGTGTGTCTCTTATCTCGGCAGAACAGAAAACAACAACACGCACACACACACACATTTAAACCAATTACCAGTTGTTGTTTTCTAAAAAAATGATATACTTGATTTGATTTTTTTCAATTTCAGTTACATAGATTCTGAGCTGTGCAGGTAAATAGAACGGCGTAGAAGAAATAAACGATTAAAAGAATAAAAACAAAGGGGTAAATAAATAATGTCTGTATATACAATTTATGCACACACATATCTTCTGCACATCAAGTGTGTGTCTATACACATGGACATAAATGCTTAAAATCTTTAAGCATGTATAAATCCAAACATAATTGGATTTATATGTAATGTCTATAGACATACTTGTTGTAAATACTCAAATTCATACAAAGCACTAAATTGCAGCATTATTTATCCTTAAAGGAATACATTTGGTATTTTATCCATTTGAACTGTAGTCTTTCCATCTTTCATTCGTTCTGAGAAAAAGTTGTTCATTTGAAACCACTTTCCTAAAATCCCTGAATCACACAATGACCAGTTTACCAGTTTTATTGTTGAGTGTTTATCAGTGTTCATATGCATTTGATAAACCTGCATTATTTTGATGATCAAATTTGTGACCTTTCTGTTTGTATCTATAGAATGCCTCATTGTTATTGTTATGTTTCAGAGACAACTGATTCTTTGTACATATTCGAAACAATCCTCTCATCCCTCATGAACAAATGAGAAGGAGAAATCATTTCTGCTGGTCTGCGGGTGGATTAGTGGCTGCTCTCCTCTCTCCTAAAAAACCACGAGACAGCGTAAAGTGGTCTCTTGAAGCACACAAATCAACTGCTACCTCTGCCGGCGGATCTCTGAGGATGTGAAGGACACGCGTTCATTATACTAAATTGAATGAAACTAGTGAGGCGTTCAGGCTCCAGTGGCGCAATCGGTTAGCGCGCGGTACTTATATGTCAGTATTCTGCAGAGCAATGCCGAGGTTGTGAGTTCGAGCCTCACCTGGAGCATTTATGCACCTTGATGGATCACGTGTCTGGTTCTTCTAAACGAGTCCGTCTGATAGTGGACTGCCCTTCAAAATGTCAGCGTTCTACATTACTGCAGTCAGGAAACGCACTAATGTGTAAAACTGCTCATCTGATTTGTCCAACACAAATAAGTAAACATTTTGTTTCTGACTAACTTTTATTATCTTGATTTAACCATTAACTTAAACTAGGTACAACAAAAATGTATGCACCGTAAACGTCTCGGGAGACGCAGCAGTGTCAAAATAATGTGCCGTGTTTATTCATCTATTTAGCTCATATTGATATCTCTAACTACAATCCAATGATGTCAAGCACATTTGTTAAGGTACCTTGTGTTACATGAAAACACAACCCATATTTCTACAAAAATACCATAATGTAAATTCAATCAGTAACAAAAATTATAGGGTTAGAATGGGAGATTACAACATTTATACCAATCAGTAATTAGTGCGCCTCTCATCTGCTTACAGCAGGATTCCTCTTCCTCACGCATAGGCAGAAAATCCAGATGACGTCAAACTGTGGGATGGCGACCTTACCGAGTTTCTGCTCATGGCTTTATCTTTAAAAAGTTTCCTTTTCAGACAAAAGTGGTTATTCATATTTCTGTTGAAGCTATGGTGCACCAAATATGATTTTGGAGACCTCAGATAATAATGCAAAAGTTATTTAATTTTGAAAACCTTAAGTGTCCTTTCCTCCCTAATGCTTTCTGAGTGCTGTTAAAAAGTGAGTGTAATCAAATATCTTTCAGGCAAAACTTGTGATTATAGTTTCCCAATCAAAAGTTTTATTGTATTGTAATTGCAAACAGAGTTACATTTTTTAGCCCAAAAAATGAGTTACTGTATATGTACACTGACCGGCCACAACATTATAACTGGCAAGTGGTTTTAATGTTATGGCTGAGCAGTGTACATATAAAATAACTTAAAAATAATATAAATAATATAAATGTGATTGATTTTGATGATGGAACATATAACCACTTAAAAGATGTCCACTTCTTTGTTGTAATTCATATGTTTATAGATGGAAAATGCATTATTGAATGCATCAGAGACAAAACGTTTTTCAGACACATCCTTTAATTCAATAGTACATAGTCCATTCTGCAACAATTCAAGGAATGAATAAGCACAAGATCGTAACAGGCACAATGTTGGACTTACATCACTGTGCGAGTGTGAGTCTTTAGTTGACTGGGGGTATCTGGGGAACATGTCTCATTCAAATTTGATGACTGCAGTCTGAGAAACACGTGACTCAAGTCCTCGGTTGACTAAAAGATCACAGTTTGAGTAGTAGTTTTCCGAAATCTGATATTCCGGTTGAGAAATAATTTTTCATTTAAAGCACACTTTAAGGTTCACTTCTCAAACGATAAAAGTCAGACCCTCCATCTGGCACTCCTGGCCTCTATGGATCCAATCATGTGTCTCGTTGTCTGTCCCAGTCATCAGCTCACTCCCACTCTACCAGACGGTGCGTTTGACACCTGCCCAGACGGAGCGTTTGAGTCCCTGTGCTGCTCGTATATCATCCCAGTGCAGACGGGTGTTGGGGATCTCGTCCTCAGGCTCGGGATTTGGCCGTGCCCCGTCGCTAGGACTGGCCACCACTATGGGCAGCTGTCCTCGCTGTGCCTGAAACTCAACGACGTGGAGCTGCTTCTTGTCAGCCAACTTCTGGTGGGTTTCCTGCAGGGTGAAGGAAGACGAGAAATGCTCAAGAAGAGATGTGTCACCGAGGCTCTGAGCTCGAACTGTTCCAATTTGGAAAGTTTAGCTGATGACCGATTGTCATAAAATTAACTGAGATTGAAACAAAGTATTATTTAAAAACACACCTTTTGAAGAAGATTTACTTTTTGGCACTGTAACATTTGTATTTACATTCTTGTGTGAAGGCTTCATTTAAAGCCGAATGCGTGGATAAAAATCCAGCTATGGTCATCGGCCCCAGTTCACTGAACAGATTTGTAGATTTATGGCACCTATTTGCTGCAAAGCTGACAAATTAAATCCGAGTGCATACGAGTTATTTGGCGGTCCTTTCTTGCTCAGCTTAAAATCCAAAGGTGCCCATATGGATGCTTCTCTACCAAATGATGCGTGATGTTAACGTCAACAGATGCTCAGGGAGAAGGTGAGTGTATCCAGAGAAAAAGAGTCGGCAGAAATAAATGCTAATTTAATTTTCCTACCATAGCTGAATAAGCACAAACGCAAATTACATCATTAATGAGCGCCAGTGGAAGACAACATAGAAATATGACATTTCTGTTAAATCCAGCAGTAGAGATGAATAGAAGCATCATCTCTACATGAGTATATATATTCTCATGTAGTATATGTATAAATATAAATATATGTGTACATATATGTATGTATATATACATATAAATAAATGTCTACATATATGTATGTATATATACATATACAAATTGATCTCATATATATAAATATAAGAGAGAGAGAGAGCGAGAGAGAGAAAAAAATAATTTCATAGACATGTTACACGATACATCCCTCCTACTCTGCTGTCAGGACCTCACCTGATTGGCTAATCCAGTAAATAGGGCCCTGGTGATGTTGAGGAGATTTACAGATCCTTCTACTTTGCAGTACATGTCCTTTATGCCAATAAGCTTGCCCAGAGTGATGACTGCCCGATGACAGTGCAGACCAAAACCTAGAGACACGGACAGAAAGGGAGAGAGAGAGAGAGAGAGAGAGAGAGAGAGAATGCCATATAATTGATGTTGCCATAGATTGTGAAAATCAAAACCTAGTGAAAAACCTAAATCAACAAATTCCATCTTGACTCTACATGAAAAACTGAAAGGTCTGAAAAACATTTCCTAGATAAAATTTTCTTTTTAATTATATCACATATAGTGTAAATATTATTAGTTGATGTTCTGCAGGTTACCATTAAAATACGAAAACATCAAAAACTAAATCATATAAATGAGGAATATTTCTTAGTTTTTCTTTCAAGTACATTCATGGGAAATCTATATAATTTCCACCAATTAAAATCGATTTATTCTCCCATTAAACTTGTAGGAAATATTTTTGGGAAAAAGAGCAGTAGTTTAGACGGTGTTAAATTCAGCCTTTAACCAAACATTAAACAAAGTGAGACGCACCTTCATTTTGTTTCTTCATGCGGAGCGTTGTCCCCTTGAACTTGGATTCAATGTCATGATAAACTGTTGGAGACAAAACAAACAGATGAATTATTCTCACTGGATCTATAGTAAAGGAAGGAGAGGGAGGAAGAGAGATAAAAACACTACAAATGGTACACACAGACCCAATACTTCAAAGTATTTTATTTGCTCCTCATATTGTGTGCCTTTTCCAAATTATGTTTTGTAATGCAGCCTTTTTCATGTATTCCCTCAGGTCATGTGTTTTTATACCTGCCCAACAGATGTCCCTTCACACACAAACATCCCTTGCCACAGCAGCAGCTGATGTTAGTAAGTTATTCAGACACACAGTCCCACAGTCGGAGCGGTGCGCCGTTGAATCATGCTTGGGAAAACGATTACACTCCATGGCTTGAGGCTAAAATCTCTTTCTAATTTATTAACCCAAAGCTGGGAAATGTACTCGTTACAAAAGCACGATGCATTAGACACACACAAGAATGAGATGAAAATGTAAACATAGAGTATATATATATATATATATATAGTCAGAGAAAAATAGAGCTACATACGATGCCATTGTGCAAGTTGCATGTTTCTTGTGTCACATCACCATTAAAGCACTTCTGGCTGCTGTCGCTACATCCTGTACACATCCAAGTGGAGTGTAATACACTCATGAATTAGGTTTAGGAGCTGTGAATTTGAGGATGGATGGGATGCAGCACAAGAAGTGGCATGTCTGATGCTCTGAGTGCACATACTGCTGCACGAAGGAAACCAAAATGCAATCTCAAACGTATCCTTCACACAAAAGCAGCTCAACATTTGCTGTGACTGCAGAAGCTCAAGGTTAATTTGGAAAAGAGTGTGTGGGAGTCTTTTGAGTGACGCGTTTCTCTCAGCTCCAAAGATAAGTCTACGCCAAAAAATGTCCGAATCTTCCTCACATACTTTTACATTCCAAAAATAAAACTTTCCATGCAAAACAGAAGGATGTTTGCATGTTGTCTAGTCCAAGAATTCCTCTAGTCTTTCAGAAAAGATGTGAAAAGAACCAAACATAAAAACACCGACCACATTCAAATTTGTTAGGAATAGGTTGTTCATTTGTTTCTACTGAACACAGCCGCAGATACTTGGAGCTTCATGAAGTAACCTTGGTCCTTGATGTGTGTGAATATTGATGACAACAACAACTGGAATGTCAGTACAAAGAAAAACTTGTCTGCCATTAAAACCTGAATGTTTGCTGACCATCATCAAACTGGATGCTGTATGCCAGTGGTTTCCTATGTAATACTGCCAAACAGACCAAAAAAAAAAATCACACGACTTTTCAGGCTTAATGGAGTGAGTTAACAGTGTGACGGTTGGTAATAATCATAGAGAAGCTGTGTCGCAATAAGAAACAATCAACCAACCAGTTCTCACAGGTTGCAGATGGCTGCACAGTGAGAGCTAGGATGTGGAGTGGAAGGATTTGACAATGTTTTCCTGTGAATTAAAGTAACCACAGTTCTGAACCTCACACTGAGTAGAAGTTAAGACATCTCTCTCTTCAACGCAGATGTGTTATCTGGGCTCGGGCCAAAGCAGAGATCTTACTTTCTCCTCTGGTGGGCCTGATGGATGCTGATGATGCAGACATTAATCTTCCTGGCTTTGCTCTCCAGCAGCAGCGCAAACAGCCAAATGGTTTTTCCCAATATGAAAGTTTGTGCAGCGCATTTTGATTCAGATAACAAGTCAATTTGCAACATTTTATCATGCGCATGAGTAACCCAGCAACAAAGGGGTCACAAGGTATATGTTGGCACAAAGACAAGAAAAGGTAGCGAGCTAGCTGACGTGATGGAGAAAAGGAAAGTAGATATACTGTGGGTCCAAGACATCAAGTGGAAAGGCTAGAAGCATTGGCGGAGGTTAAAAACTGTTTTATCAATGTGTAAATGGGAGAAGAAATGGAGTAGGGGTGATTCTGAAGGAAGAGTATGGAGAAGAGAGTTTTGGAGGTGAAGAGTTTCAGACGGAGCGATGATTATGAAGGTTGATATTGGAGGTGTGATGATGAACGTTGTCAGTGATTATGCCCCGTAGGTTAGTTGTGAGTTTGGAAATAAAGAGAATTTCTGGAGTGAGTTAGATGAAGTATTGGACAGCTTTACCAGGGATGAGAGAGTTGTGTTTGGAGATCAAGGGGACATAGTAGAGGAGGAGATGATGGAATGACAGATTGTGGTAGATGCACTGGAGAGAAGAGGAATGAAGGTCAGTCGCAGCAAGACGGAATACATGTGTGTGGATGAAAGAGAGGCAGGTGCAACGGTGAGGATTTAAGGAGTAGAGGGGAGGAAGGTGAAGGAGTTTAAATACTTGGGGTTAACTGTTCACAGCTTCAGGGAATGTGGAAAAGAGGCGAAGAAGCTAGCGTTGGCAGGTTGGAGTGGTTGGAGAAGAGTGTCAGTAGTTATCTATATAGTGGATCTATCACTAGAAGGATGCTGGAGATGGAGCTGCCAGGCTGGATAAAAAGGGAAGAACAATACAAAGGTTTCTGGATGTGGTGAGAGAGGACATTCAATTGGTTGGGCTAACAGAGGAAGATGCAGAGGACAGGGCAACCGATGTGGTGAACCGTAAAGAAAACAGCGAGAAGAAGAAGAAGAAGAAGATCCTTGGCTGATCAGGTAAGAGGTAAGATAGAACGTGGAGATGAAGCAGATGAATCTGAGGAGGGAAAGTAATAAGAGTTGTGGAGTGGGGATGTATTAAAATGACTGATGTGAAATTAATTAATGCCAAAGAGTTATTTTTATGAAAATCATCTGATAACTGAGTTTAAACTGTGTCACATACACAAATTATGACAAGAAAAGGTTCAAGCTTACGATGTAGATGGAATGGGTGTAACTATCTTCATCTTACATTTATCCGCTTCTGGATTTTGAAACCTCAAATTTGGATGAATTGAGGAGCTTTGCCACTGTGTTTTATTCACTGTTGTGACACTAAACAGACAGATCTTCTCTGAGGTTGATGGTATGATGATGGATGATAGTGTAGTATTTACAGCCTTAATATTCAAATTGTGATTTATCTAAAACAAAGTAAAAACAAACATGAAATTCTTTGGATCCCCAGTTATAGGAGACATTCAATGAACAAAAGACAATTAGAGAAAACGTGCTTAAGATGTCCCGGACAATTGTATTTCTCATTAATCATATATCTGGGAATAGTTGAATTTTTATTTCAACAAAAAAGTAAAAAATTCTGAAAATATAAAGTACCACTCTACATGGGTGAGGTGAATCTTAAGTTCCCTGAAAAAATATAACTCTTCTGAGAAAGACCCCAAATCACTTAATGAACCTGAATCGATATTGTAGCCATGGAAACAAAAGAAAAATCAAGCCTGTTGTTATTGTTCTCTCTCTCATCTGGAGGACCATGGAAACACTTTGAGGGTCATGTTTTTTGACTTCTCCAGTGCTTTCAACACAATCCATCCTTGACTGCTGAGAGGGAAGCTGAAAGGGACATGTGTTGGCCACCACCTGGCTGAATGAACCATTAACCACCTCACTGACAGACCATAGTACTTCAGGCTAAGGAGCTGTGTGTCTAATGTCATGGCCTGTAGTACAGGTGCTCCACAGGGAACCGTGCTCTCCCCTTTCTTTTTCAGAAGTTCTCCGATGACTCAGCTATCGTCGGATACATATCAGAGGGCTACCACCTGGAGTACCAGAACATCATTAAGGACTTCTTGGACTGGTGGATGTTCAATCACCTTCAGATTAACACAAGCAAAACAAAGGAGCTGGTGATTCATCTCCTCATGAGTTCCTCAAAGAACCACCCTTGAACATCCAGGGTTTGGACATCGAACAGGTGAACTGATGCAAATTATTTTTTAATTTATTAATTATGTCATTCCATCATCTCCTCTGTTCCCTTGTGCTCCAACTCCCACTCTCTCATCCCTGCTCTCCAATACTTCATCTAACTCTCTCCATATGTCCTGTACAAGAAGGGCAAAGGTCGTCTCCACATGGTGAGGAGACTGAGGTCCTTCGGAGTGTGCAGGACTCTGCTAAATACCTTCTACGTCACTGTGGTAGCATCTGCAATTGTCTACGCTTTGGTCTGCTGGGGTGGAGGAAGCACAGAGGCGGACAGGAGGAGACTCAACAGGCTGGTCAGGAGGTACTGGACTATCCACTGGACAATGTGGAGGACTGGGTGAGTGGACGATGTTAACCAAGCTGACATAAATCCTGGACAACATCTCTCACCCCCTGAGACGTGAGACTGTGGGAGCTCTGAATAGAACCTTCATCGGCAGTCTGCGACACCCACAGTGTATGTGATCTGATAATCTATCCACTAACTAAACACCATGTGTGTTCCTCTAATTGCACATCTGCAAGTGGACTATTTTAATTCACATTTATATATAACATTAGAGATTGGACTCGTTCCCTTTTCCTTTATATTTGCATGCACTTTATTCCTTTATTTTAATGTACATGTGTATTTTCATTTCTTATTTTTACTGTCTTCTGTATGTATACATATATATGTTTATCCATTGATGTATATATATTTATCCATACATGTCTATAATATGTCCCGTCATATAGTATGTCTTACATTTTTGTCACAATTAGAATGTTTGTCTGTGTAGCTGCTGTAACGACTAAATGTCCCCTTTAGGAATTAATAAAGTTTCCATCTTTCTATCTAAAAAGGCACCACTTCAGTACTTGATTGTTGTGTGCAGAAGGTTTGGTGAAAACATATTCAACAGTATTTGAGTATGCTCAAATACAAATACAAGCAGTATTTGATGTGCTCCAGAAACAGAAACATCAACCAACATGAGTCCAACAGCAACCATGGAAACAGATTGAATACAAATCCCTCATCAGCAAAAGGCACTACTTCAGTACTTGTTTGTATTTCGTATCAGTTTTTTTTTTAAATTGCGCTCTGAAAACAAAAACATGATGGACAAATGGGACGGAGAATCTCCACCCCTTCCATCGTTTGTGAAAGGAGGACAATAATTCCTAATGTTTATGAACATTAGGAATTATTGTCATCCTATTCACAAACATTATGAATATGTGGATTTGGAATGGATGCGGATTCCAAATCAGCAGAGAAGTAGAAAAGAAAACGAGGATGTGGAGATAAAAAATGATCACTTACTGGTGTGGTTGTTGTATCGTTCTATATAGTACAAATAGTGGATAGCTCTGTTCTTGGCCTGCAGATCATGACAGAAAGACAATTGGAGAAAGTTCTCATGATATTACAAATAACATTTCACTAGGAAACAATTTGGTTCATTACTTAGTTTTAATTTTGAATACATTTGAAATACAATAAATTAACAGATATTTCAGTTATGAATATAAAATAATTGATTTAATGATTATTTGTACTTGCAATAGAAACTCTTACCTTCCTCAAAGCTGTGTTTCTATCTGCTGCTTTACCCAGAGCAAAGCCTGGTGGAGAGAGAACAGTCTGATTTAAAACGGTCATGAGCAGACAGTGAGGATTTCTGAGCTTTGAGTGTCAAAGAGAGGACGCAATTAAAGAAAAAATAATATTTATAATCACAATAATATTAGAGTAGATCCACATGGATCATGGTATTATTAAGTGATGTTACTAGTTACAGCCCTGGGTGATTGATTGAAATGTGGTTGTTGAATCTAAACATACATGAACCCTGTAACATGGTTGAAATAAAGCAACCTTGACAGATTTTGAAAACTTGAATGCAGGTGAATCGCAGTTTCTTAACGGTTTCCTCAGCATTTTTATTTTCATTATTTTGCAGAACACTGCTGAAGAGCATCAACTGTCAGAACCATTTCTTGCATGTTCTGCAAATCTGCAAAGGTTGGGTAGTTATAATTCAATTTTTGCAAAAGTAACAAAACGATTAAAATGTTTTAATTCTATACAACTTTTTCTCTAACGGATATAAGTAGAAATCACAATCTCAAACGTTATGAGTGTCGAACCTGCTGCTCCGTTCCCGTTTCCCACAGCGACCAGACAGCTGATAGACCTTTTCCTGCCCTCCTTGGCCGTCATGTTGAAAACACTTTTAACCTTCAAAATACCAACAAATAACATTTAACAAACAGCGTGTTTTGCTTATGCAGAGTAAACCACACTCCCAGTTATCCCTGAATAAGAACCAATCTTGTTTTATTTACTCATTAATCTTATATATCTATAAAACACAAAAATCACTACTCATGAGCATTATCGCAGTCTGCCAGTGCGTGATGTCGAACACGTATATCATTCTCAGATGTCGTCTAAATTATGAGTGGAGAGATACAATGTTGCAATAAATTGACTTATGTCTATAAATAAAGCACAAAGTCACCAATATCAGATATAATGTATCATCATAATGATATATAACAGATAAAACATACACACAGCAGCAGTACATCAGTTTCTTTCAATGTAACTGAGGAAACACCAGGGGGCAACATTGACACACTGGAGGGAGGAAGACAGGATGACATTTGGAATAATGTTGAGGTTTACAGAAAAGGTAAAGTAGAGGTCACCTCGAGAGAAGAGAAAAGTGAGAGTGATAGTCAGTAGCTGGATTTACATGTACCTGTACCCTTTTCTCCTTTCAGAACCAAATTCAGAAAGAATATTCCTGTTTGACTGTTTACATGAGCAGTGATCGAATGGGAAAGGTGTTCACATGCGCCAACACATGAATCAGAAGAGCTGTCAACAGCTGTGCAACGAGCGCAAAAGCGACCAATAGATGAGTTTTATCAGAAGGTGGCTCTCTACCGGATGATCAGGCCAGTTTTTGCTTTGATGAATGAAGAAACAGCCTGATGATAATATCTCAGGTTTAATTCTATACTGGAGAAACGAGGGAGGGAGAGAAGAAAAGTATTTTCCGTTCCTCAGAGTAGTTTAACTCTGACTAACGTAACATTATTATGACGTAAGCAAATATTAAGTTTATTAGGGTGGCCTTTTTGTATGGTAAAATCACCAGAGATGTTAAGTTAAAATTAACATAATCTGACGTAACGTTAAAGCAGAGACTTCTCATTGCGCGCTTTTATTCTGAAAACCCAGATGGTCAGAGACAAACTCCTCTCCAGTCACTTCATTTATTGTTGCATAAAACATGAAGTTGGTCACCAGAAAAGTCAACATTAACACAATCCGTAACGTTGGATCTCCTCAATGCGTGTGAAGTGAAGGAGCAAATCAAAAGTTCAACAAAAAAGGAAAACAAAAGAAAGGAAGCGTGATGTGAGATAAGGGTTATTATTGCATATGAAGACATGAACTTGTTTACATGAAAACTGAAGATGAATACAGAGCTTTCAAAGAGAAGATGCTAAGAGAGTGAAGAAATTAGAAAAGGAGGGACATTCAAGGAGAGGAAAAAAAGAAAAGGTGACACAGCTGAAGTAGAAATAGCTTTTATATTAAGTTTAAGTCTTTTTTCTTTCAGCTGTTCCCTGTAGAGGTCGCCACATCAAAGCCACTGTTTCCATCTTGCCCTGTCCTCTGCATCAAATGTAAAGTGCGTTATATTATTTATTTTATCCTTCTGTCAAACCAACCAACCGCTTGTCTTCTCTCACCACATACAGAAACCTTCTCTTCGTTCTTCCTCTTTTTCTCCTGCCTGGCAGCTCCATCATCATTCTACCAATATATCCACTATCCCCCACGTGTCCAAAACGCCTCAATCTAGCCTCTCATACTTTGTCTTCAAGACTTCCAACATGGGTTGTCCCTATAATTTGCTAATTTCTAATCCGTCCATTTTTGTCATTCCCAAAGAAAATCTTACTATCTTCAGCTGTGCCACTAAACGATTGCATTTGGATGAATAAAAGTTCAATACATGTAAAATTTGCTCTTCCATTTAAATTTTCTAATTTAATTCTTACTCGTGTCGCGCCACTATGAGTATTCGTTTCCGTATTTATCACAAAGCCATTCGTTGTTTTAGGAGTGGGAGCTTGAACGTGACGTAACGGTTAGGTGAGGGCGCACTGCGTTACAACACAGTGCACTGTATAGGTGACCAGGTTTAAACAAAATCTCCAGGCAAAAAAATTTCCTCAAGGATATTTAGTAATGGAGTTACTTGAATTATTCAAGAAATTCAGCCATATATCACTATTTCTTTTCACACACGCTAAGTCTTAACTACCTGCTGCGAGGTCTGGGGCATCAATTGATATCATCTGCGTTGATTTAGTTAGCCACATCCATCCAATCACCGTGTCCCACCCACGTCTAGCCTATGACCATCAGCTGGAATACGTCTTTCTCTAGTCTGGTTCTTTCATGCTGCAGGTTCACGCACCCTCCACCTCCCCTTCTTCGCATAGCCATTGCAGATCCATAAACCTCATTATTAATCAGCCTCAGCAAAGTATTCAGCCACGACCACCAGCATCCAGACACGAATTGGGGAAATTCCATGCTGCCGCTCAGGGCAGAAACCCCTTCGACCTCAATCTCCCTGAGGAGTTAAAGCGCCAAAGACTCTCCAAGAGGCTAATTATCACACATCATTTGTTGTAATCAATTATTCATCTTTTCTACATTTTGTCTTCTCTGACTGAACTGGTGCTAACGATGACAAGAATGCGCTGTGCCAGCTTGTTTTCCAATGATTCACAGAAGGCAAGTTTGAAAACAACCTTCACCACAGACACAATCCTACAAACCTCTTTGTGATTCGCTTTATATACATTTAGTTTTTTTTTTGCGAAGGTTGTTGTTGTGGGCAATGTAGGTATACTTTGCTGTGTATTACTAAGTGTAGGTATGTAGTAGGTGGGATCTGTTTTTCTGGAGATATCTGTTTTGTTGGTGTAGATAAAATTATCATATTTACAAAAAAATACTGTATTCTGTCAAGGTACCTGATATGCATCAATAATCCTATAATTGCAGGTGAGTTGAGAAGTGAAGAAGTCATGATGCATTCGATAATTTCCTTTATCTAATATTTATTTAGCCCCTAGAAAGTAAGTAAATATGACTTTTACTACTTTGAAGATTAGGTCTTAGTGTGTGTCCGTAGGGCTCCATCTTTTGTATTTTGATATTTGCCGTTACCCTGACCTTAATCCTTCTGCTGTGGCCCTGCAGTCAAATTATAAATACTTTCCTGAAATGTGCATCACATAACTAGTGAAGTGGAAGGCAGATCTTGACTTTGAAGTTCCCTTAGCTGTAAATCAACACTGTTCTGTCACGTACACTCTCTGGGATGCATGAAAGCATAGAGGTGAACTGTGTATGAGTTTTTTCAATGCAGATAAAGGCGGGACCAAAGGCTGCAGATGATCCCTACTTAAGCTGCCCATAGACAAATACAATGAATAATCAATAAATACTAATGAAAGTATCTGTCACTGCAATACTTCCTTAAGTATCAAAAAGTATTAACGTTTGATTAATTTTTTTTTCATAAATACTGAAAAACATTACGACAAATAACATTTACACTAAATCATATGTAATGCCTGAGTCATGCGGATACGACTAACATAGAGCCGTCTCATGCGCCCACACATCATGTGTCCATCTCCACCACTAGTCCACTCACTCATCAAGACTATTTTGTGGGCCTGATCTTATGGATTTTGTTTTTTAGTTTCATCATCAGCATCTAAAAGATACATGTCTTTTGAACCTTATTATCCCTCAATATTATAAAGAGGGATTTGTCCATCAGATATGCTATTTTGCACATTCAGTTTCTGACATATTCAAAGCGCCTGAAGAACAACTGTATAAATGGGGCGATTAATACAACACACAAATCATAACCCAGCCCCATTCTTCCACATCTCCTTTAACAACCAAACTGTATCCAATGACCAATTACTTTTAATTGAGGGGTTTGCGCACTAGTCTCTTTTATAATGGGAAATGTACCACAACAGTCTGCTTGCATACTGTGGCTACAAGCCTATCAGGCACTCACATATATCTTTTTCTCAAATGTGAACATTTGCACACATGTACTTGGGAATAAGGAAAACCCTGCCAAGATGCATACCAGATGGGATCTCAAACACTTTTCAAATCTGATGTTTTTGTACGTCAAAATTAAATTCAACAAGTTACTCGCATCTTTCAAATATGAATTGAAACTACTCAGAACCATCTCTTTTAGAATTGTGTTTAATAATTAGATATTTTGGCTATATTTTAGGTGAAGATGCAGCAGTTTTGGCGGAGTGTTCACGGCAGAGCAGATGGGCAGAATCTTTCCTCCACCAAATACGCGACAGCTTGGCTGTGGGAGGATGCTTCTAGCTCGCTCTAACTTCTGTTTCATCTCGCCTTTCTTCATCTGTTGCTACACATCTTCCCTATCTGTGGTTGTCTGTGTGCCGCCTGCAGGGGAGGAGTTTCAACACATGGAGGCAGAAGGCACTGGGAGAGCACAAACCTCTACAGACACTAAACATTCCCACTATATCTTCAATCTTAGGTTATCTTGACTCTTCACACTATTATTGACACTGAATAGTGTTATGAGTTTATTCACTCAGACGTGACAGAAAAACTATTTATTTCAAACGTTGCTATAGAGAACAAATTATCATATTAATATTTGACTACGTACTATTTGACTACGTACTTTAAATCCTTTGACTTCTACATTTGCCAACATGTCTGTTGTGTGTAACAAACAGCTAATTGATTCACACAACCAGACTTTGCTTTAGGGCTGTGCGTGTGTCCGTACAGTGCTCAGAACCTGACAGACCAATATTTCTGCTTACATCCCCAGCCTACTTGAATATAGGATTTTTATGATTTTTGATGACTGATTAAAAATGGTCTCATTCATTATACACTGTATATCGGGATAGGATAAATTTTCTCACATTTTTTTCGAACCTCCTTGTTTCTCTGCAATTTAGAGTTGATTAAAGGTGCAGCATATAAAATTCAGGGGCATCATTTTGAAATAATGGAATATTCCTAACAATGTTTTATTAGCAAATTATAAGGTGAAAATAAAACACTTATAATGTCTTTGCATAGTAGCCTGAGCAGACATACCAAACACTGGTTCAAGAGAGGGCTTTTCACACTTTGCCCTTAGTACCCATGGAAAAGGAAAAAAGAAAGCAAAAGCATAAAATGTTGCCAACTATTTAACTATACAACTATAGAAAGTATTTGTATAACTATTTTCAAATGAAATGAGGGACGGTTACAAAGTGCAGCAGGATATCCTCTTCCTCTTTTTCCTGGGAGAGGAAGGACAGGCTTCTGGTATGACTGTCAACACACCACAAGGCTGAACAAATCACAGTTATCATTATTGCACTAGTGAGTTTTGATCTATATTCTTACAAAGTACTACATTTTTGAAGATCACTGTGGAGGCTTGGATAGGAAGGGGTGAGCTGATGAGTGATATAGGTTGCGACCTGCAACTTCACCACTAGATACCACTCCATTTTACTCACTGCACCTTTAAGTGAATAGGATTTGTGGGAAAATAGTTCCTATTATCCATCATTTGCATAAAGAAAAATACACAGCATTTGCGTGAAATTTGGAATCATGACCAGTCTATCAACAAACCAAAGTAATACCAATCTGAAGTAATGACTTTTTATGTGTATTTCATTTTAAGTATTAAGTTTTGAATTTGCCTCTGTGTGATCAATTTTACGGCTAAAAGGAAACATTTAATCCAATAGAAGGTTCTGGTAACGTTCATTCATCTTGTTGTTTGTTTACTTTGAGCAGAACTTTCAAGGTTGTTGACTTTCGGGACAGGAAAAAAATTCAAAAAAAAAGGCATGGCACTAACAATGTTCCATCTGTTAATGAAATCACTCCTAGTCCTATCCAAGTGGCTGCTGCTCCTGGAGGGAGGCCATGAACATCACTTTCCTCACTGTCACACTTTTCTTTCCTGTTGTCTCTGCTCTCCGTTATCCCTCGCTCTCTTTCTCATCACTCAAAAGGACTAAGTGACTGCAGCTCTGACCGAGACTGTGCCAGGATCGTTCTGATTCACTTGATGGGATTTTTGAGGCTGTAATATATGATGATATTGCCCTGGATTTCATTATGTATTATGCTTCATGTTTTTAATTTCAACATACACTTCAATTCAATCATTATTTTTTACAAATTGGGGGCAGCACAAAAAGCTCAATGGCTACAATTAAATGTAAAGCTGTTAGGAATAACTTAATTATGCATCAATCACACAATGATCTATCATAGCATTTAATTGGAGTGATTTCTCACCAATGTCAAGCTGGATTTGTGCGACCTGAAGAGATACCTAGTGTATGTTTTATCTCATACACTGCTCAAAAATATTAGGGGAACACTCAATCATCACAGTACAGCACCGAGTCATTTTATCATCTGGGATATCGATTTCTCTAGTTTGGAAGCGTAAGCGATTGTGAATATATATCACATCCGCTTTGGTTTACATGAGAGCGATAACAGGTGCATGACAGCTATATATCACACGCTGTGGTGTAACTTTGAAGAAATAAAAAAGAATGTAAGGTCCTTAAAGGAAAATTGGAATTTCCATCTATCTTTCACGCTCTTTTTAGCTTCATTTTGGTCTCTCCCAACCACCAGAGATTTATATCTATTCTTGAATTAGTATATATTCTTCACTATATTCAAATGTAATGCACTTCTTTCTCTCTGCTGAATTTGGCTACAGTGTGTTTATTGGAAATTTATCATTACGGCTAACTACTTTTGTTGAAAACAAAAAGTAAAATATGAAAAACCAGGCTATAGAATAAAAATGTAGTCAGTAGTCAACAGTAGTCAAGGTAGACGTTATTGTGATCAAAGGCTTTATTTTGGAAAATCTCATGTAGATTCCTCTATTACTTTCACAACTAAAAACTCCCGCTTACTCTGAGTAACTCAAATTTTCTCCATTCATCTGCCCCCATTCTTATGTGCATTAGACTTCTGCACCTCTCTGTGACCTCATATGATGAAAAATAATAAAAGGCATAACAGAGCCAGCTTTCATTCATCATTCATTCTTTATCTACCGCTTATCCTGTTCAGGGTCATGGGGGGGCCGGAGTCTATCCCAGCTAACAACGGGCGACTGGCGGGGTACACCCTGGACAAGTCGCCAGTTCATCGCAGGACATACAATCACACCTACGGGTAATTTTAGTTTCATCAATTCACCTGTATCACATGTTTTTGGACTGTGGGAGGAAGCTGGAATTCCCGGAGAGAACCCACGCAGACACAGGGAGAAAACGTACAAACGCCGCATGTTCTCCCACAGACAGGCCGGCGGACGTGAATTTGAACCCGGTACCTTCTTGCTGTGAAGCAGTAGCGCTAACCAATGCGCCAGCGCCCAGTCAAAGCTTTAATAACCAATATTTTATCTTTGAATTTTTTAACACTTATTTTTTGTTTGAAATATTTGTATGCCAACTTTGAAATATATAAATACAAGATAGATTTTATTAGAGGTGCTCTGCTGTATATATATATATATTTTTTAAACCAGTCTCCCCTTTCTTTTCTCCATCTTTTCTCCATCTTCTTCCCCACTCACTCTCACAACTGACATCTGACTTTGTTTTTCACTTGCTTTCCTGCTCTCCCTCCCTCCCTCCTGTTGGATGTGTACACTAATGGCATTCCAGCGTCATCGTCCTTGGGAGACAAGGCTTTTATTCAAGTAAACCTTTTTCATTTAATTAAGTCTGAATTTACAGTGGTGCACACAAACCAAGTTACAGATACAAGACACACACACACAGGAGACATTTATAGAGGGATATAGTACCATGAATGCGTCCGTCAGTTTCCAGGGGGAGGTCTAATGCCTCTTACACAACTCTTAATTATGTAGGCAGGGGGTGGGGAAGACTATTTATGTGACAGACATGCGCACACACTCCCACACACACAAACACTTATTGATAATGTGTGCGGCCTATGTAGCATGTATTGAGCTGAAGTGCATCTTTATCCCTGTGCATGTTTGTGAGTGTATGTGATGGAAAAGGGGAAAAACCCATTTGGGCCCTCCTTCACAGAACTGCTGTGTTTGGGTGTGAGTGTGTGTGTATGCGTAAATGTGTTTGTGTGCATGCCTCTGTGACCTTCTAGCATTACCCCATTAGTTTAGTAAGGTCCATTAGTGCTAATTGAATTAAAGTGAAATGTAATGCAGCAGGACAGCAGGAGAACCTTAATGAACTGCCTCTGTCCACACAACCAATCTGATCCTACACAGCAGCTTTGGGTTTCATCTTTTTTAGTTCGGACCAGCAGCGTGTTTCAGCATGTGGATGTGGGCTCCACCAGAATGAATGGTTGCTGGTTCAATTACATGACAAATGTTTTACTTTGACGTGAGGCATGAAATTTTGCTTTGCCATCGACTACATGCCAACATGTCACTTTGGAGATTAGGATGTCAAGTAAGTCAAATAAACTTTCAGAGTTCTCGGTTTTCTTTAATAACTTCCTCACAGAATTCTATGTAATAGTAGATACTTTAGTCAGTTTAAAGGAAATGGCCTCACAGGCCCTGGGTAATATGCCTGCTGCATTTTTCCGCTTCCCTAAGGACTGTACAGAAAATTGCAAAGAATTCTTCAAAGAAAAAAAAAAATCTGGATCCAGACAATGATAATTCCATACACTTCCTTTTTTAAAAACAATTTATCAGTATCCATCCACAACTTTTTGAATAATCACCCTACCACCTTCCTTGAAGAGGGTAACAACCGATAATAATTCAAAGCAGTGGGGTTTTCTTAATATTAAGGCAGTTTTCATTGCAGCTGTTCAGTTTTATGTGCTATTGGACGTTTGATTGGAAATCCTACACTTAAGTTTTGTTTTGTGAAGAAGGAAACAACAGAATGAATAAACACATGAGTAGAAGAAGAAAGGAAATGTATCAACGTAACCATGTGATTCCTTTTTAAAAATTTATAAATTAAATGATTATGCATTTTTGGTAGGTTTAGTGGAAATAAAAAGAGATACTAACCTCAATGACTCGTGAATCAAAGTCCTCGTAAGTTTCTTTGGAGAGAATGGGAAAATAAGAAATTAAATTGATTGACGATTATTTTGGATTTAAAACAATTTTACACAAAGACACTCACAATTACAGACACACACTCACACGTTCAAATTATTTTTGGCTGATAACTAATTTTTGTAAAGTGTGACGGCCGATACAGATTTTAGCCGATTTTAGGAGAATAAATGTGTTGACAGATGGAAGGACAGGGAAAATAATGTATACAAGAGAAAAACAAACAAAGTTCAGGACAGATATTGTGAGACCCCCTCTGGGGGTAAAAAATGTGACAGAAAAATGGCACACAGCCAAAAATTTAGGTGGTCATCTTAGTTGACGATTTTATCACTTTCAGATCTTCAGAAATCCTAATGGGCCACCACACACCCATGTTGGTCGTCTTCCCTTACACACACACTGCTCAGCCTATTCTTCAAATTATTCCTCGTTTGCTTCACACATCTTTTCTGTTTCCATCACAACAGTAGTTATCTACTGGTGGACTCATATAACACTTAAACTACTATGTGAAAAAAACCCTGACGGAAGCCCACACACACACTCAACATACACATACAGACGTAGCTTACGGCCTTTACCTCCATTGGGTCCAGGGTCAGGGGGGCCAAGGCTGATGCCGCCCCATGAGCTTCCTGTCCATCCTCTTTCCCTCTTGAATTTCATCTTCCTCCTCCTGTCCCACTCTTCCCTCTGACGCACTGCAGAAAAACACAACCAACCATTTTGGCACTGAAGCCCCAAGAACATAGCAGCCACAGCATGAGTAACATCAAAAGTTGTATTTGTCATTGTGGAATTAAATGTGAAGACACACTGGTAGCTTCTACCTCACACCAAGGGTGTTTACTTTTCAGATTTTAGAGGCTAAATTAAAGGCTCCCTGATAAATCTTTGACCTCTGTTTGAGGTCAAAGATTTTTTTTTCATTCACCAATTTTTTTTTTTGGGGCACCGCATTTTAGTGGAGATGTATGCATTTTCCTTTTCCTAAATATTCCACTATTCAAGTAGAATAGTGCTCCACTTGATCAGTGGAAGAGGAAAACTATTGTTCCACTTCCACTGATCAACAGGCAGCAGTAACATGTTACCGACGTGCGGCAATGCCATTAAACATAAATATGAACCATGCTGGATTTAATTTCCTGTCTTTATAAGCTTTGAAAACATTTTATGAAAATTAGGCACTCGACACATTTGATGCACATTAAGAATACATGTAATGAATTCTGGTGCAACAACATGAACAAAGCTTAATTGAAAGCCCTTTATGACCTCTCTTATTGTTGGGACTTTCTCTTTTTAAATGAAATAAAGGTTAGGATAGAAAAAAAATTGGAATTAATATTTTACAAAATGGCCTTACAGAGCTCTGGTGTGTTCCAGTGCAGAGAGGATGAAATACAGTTAGACTGAGAGAAGGAATGACCCGCTTATTTAACAACTTGTCATCTTCATCCATCCTTTTTCAGCGTCAGTAAACATAATGTGTTCACTGTACGCATGACGTTACAGAGCATGATTAATCAGTTGCGTTAATGTTTCTATGTTTATTTTATTTAAATCGACAAAGTATTTTAACTACTTTAGAAATTACAATAACTAAAAACAGAGGGCTGTTTAGTTAGATGTGGGTTTTACCCGCTTCCATATTCAGCTCATTGGCTTCAGGTGCATAACAGATTTATGTTTTGATGACAGTGACATGGTTTGATCACACTTTCTACTGTGACGCCAATGTGTTCCTAAATTAATTGAAAATCGTCACAATTAGGTAGTAGAAGGTGAATTTTGTTTACAAAATCACTTATGTCTTCCATCCAGCAACTAAAGTGATTGCATAAGTTACTCTGTGCATTCTGGCTTTATACCGAGTTCCGCTTGCACTTCCAGCTGCTCAGTCTCGCCTCTTCGACTCATGCTTCGCGGAGTGCCGTCCTTCATCACCGGGGCGTTCAGACCAGGCCACAGAAAACCACCGCGACCTGAGGGTGGAGGAAAAAATTGATAAGAAAGTACAAGAAATGAGGACTTGTCAGAGAAAAAAACACATATAGTACGACAAACTCTTCCCTCTATATCGTGATCTGAGAAAGAAAGAAACTAACAATGCACATACAGAAGTAATACAACATCTACCATTGATTATATTTCGGGTATCATCCCACTTCAGAGAACTTATCTTAAGAATTTGAAACTAATGACCTGGAAATGAGATTCAGCTTAAATTGTCTTAAAGCTCATTCAATAATTCATTCATTTTCTATAACAGCTTATTTTGTGCAGCACTGTGAGTGGCGTTGGAGTTTATTCCACCTTAGGGTACAACCTGGACAAATCGCCAAATTATGACAGAACGCCTCAGAAGTTAAATATTAAAAACCTTGAATGAGAATGAAGATAAACGAGCTAAAGGCCAAACCCCAAAACAAATTCTGAGAAGTGGTTTTGAGTGTTGACAACTTAATATTTTTCAACTACCACACACAAATTAGTATGAATCGTGACAGCATGATTTACATATATTGAATTGAAGCGCAGAAAAAGCAAGAAGAACAGGCTGACAAGAATGACGTAGACACTGAGAGACACGGAGACTGAATAAAGACTGATCTTACAAGAAAAGTAAAATGAAAAATGTTAACTAGTGAATATTTTAAGTGTTCTATGGCCATCAGTACTGCAGTACATCCTGACAGAAAATATAGATGCATATTTATTACTTCTGAAAAAAGAAAACAATCCAATTAAATCATTAGTAAGGTGGAAACCTACAGAATATCTTTATATTTTTTAATATATTATTAACTCTCCTTAGGAAAGTCAGACATCTGTGAAGACCAAAAGAAAGACAACAGGCGGCTGACAGATTGAGACAAACTGATAATGACTCACCTTCTCCAATCTTCTGTCCTCGGTTCAGATCTCTCTTCAGTTTGCGCTTGGTTCTCTTGCCTCTGCCTTTCTTGCCTCCAGCACCCATTTCTGCCAACACACCTTTCCACAACTCCTCAGCTGTCACTGGAAACGCAATAACACACCCAAACAGATGAACAAACACTTGTTGTCTTTTTAAATGTTTACGGTCATAATAAATACAACAACAAGAACAGTACGATTGATTGTGAGTTATCTGGCATCCACTGAAACTTTGCTGAAACACATGGCAGTCAAATAAATTAAGGTACTTTATCTTTAACAGTGCTGTGTGCTGAGCTATCTGTTCAAGCAAAGTACATCTGACTTCAGGCCAACTACCAACAGAGAAGATCTAGAACTTAATTTAACTTCCATTTACTTTAACTTTCCATTCTGCTAAACTATCACAGCAGTGAGTTAAGCTGCACTCTCTAGGTCATAGCACTCTACAAATCAAGATGACTATGAATGTAATTTCTTAGGAATAATTTAATTAAGTTTAGGCATCCCATTATAGCTGTCCTGGGGACATATTGACTCTGGGGGCTATATGGAGCATGAATACATGCATTATATCTAAGAAGTATATCTGAGATATGGGACTGCCAACAGACTGTAATTAAAACAGAGTCAGTGTTTGGAAGGTCCTGACACCTAGAGTGGATATCCAGCATATGCGGACAAGTTTAGGAAATGCAGTATATCCAAAGAACAATGTTACACATGAGTGAAAGTAAATGCACACTTCTCACTCTCTGTCTCTTCTTGATGTCTCCCCTTTCTTTCAATGCCCTACCTGAAGTCTCTCACCTTGTCTGTGTTTCTCTCCCTTACATCTTTTTTTCAGTTTATTTCCTTTCTGTTAACACATTTATTCTCTCCTCTACTTCCTTGGCCATCACCACCTCTATTCATCGGTCAAAGTCAATACTGCCAACACTCTCCTGATTCATTGATACAGATTTCCACCAGTTGAGACCAGTTCAAAAGAGTGTTTGAGAGTGTGTGATTTATACCATATTAATATTTGTATGTATGAACTTGTTCATACATACAAAGCATGTAATTGTTTGAGAAAAGCTTATGCAGTCACTGCATATGAATGAGATAGAAAAAATAGTTGGAGTTGGAGTGCTGGTCAACAAGCAATACAAAGAAGGACGGAGCCGTCAACCACAGGTGCAGGGCGATTGACTGCTCCATGTATTTCAAAACTTTAATCAATGTGAACTGCTGTGTTTCCAACCATGCTCAGCCAACGGTCACCTTCATCAAAATAAAAGTAATAACAAACAACTTCTGGAAATTACAATAGTTAAAGGGTAGTACTTCTCCTTGAGCATGGCTGACAAATGACAAGAGGATTTTTTAGCATGGTTTCATTTACTCACACTTGTTGAAGAAGCTGCCATGTCTGCTTTGCTGCCACACTGTTGGTGGCAGTAGCGGAAGAACAGAGTGTCCGCGGACGGATGTAGCTGAGGCTCGACTCAAAAACTGGCATACCTGAACTGCCCCACCCATAGTCCGGAGTGGTGCTGCACCTGATAGAGAAAAGCATCCAACACGGGATTGCAAATGTATCAAAACTCCATTATGAACCTTATAGTAGACAGGATTAACATAGAAAAGTTATGAATGCAAAGCTGCAAACAAATAAACAACTAAACATGTCAAGAAACAAAACAATCTAATTTGTGATGCAACTTAAAAACAGATAAATCCAAGGGTTGTCATATCAACAACAAGGATGATTTTGATATATTTTTAAACCCAATAAGATGAGCATCATCCATCTAGGGTCTCTATGGGAGAGTCATACATTCACTTGATAGATTTTTTTTTTTCTGTATTAATGATCAGTATTTTCAGGATTGAAAATACCGACTGGCTGTTGAAGGACCATATAGCCATCCTAAAGTTCAGATGCACTATTATATATCCATGACAAAGGCAATATTGTTTAAACTTATCCTGAGACAATACTGCAATGTCCAGCAGATTGGAATGGGCTATCCAATCGTACACAGCTAAAAAATATTGAGGGAACACTTAATCATTGCAGTATGACACCCAGCCAGTTAAACTTCAGGGATATCAATCTGTCCATTTAGGAAGAACAAGTAATTGTCAATCAGTTTCACTGGTTTGGTGCAAATGAAATTGACAACAGGTGCAATGGAGAGGCAAAAGCATGACAACGCCCAAAAAGGGAATGGTACTGCAGTTGGTGGCCACAATCTATTTTTCTTTTATTATCTTTCCTGACAGACTCTTCTATAGTTTTGTGTTATGCTAGTGTTTTCGTCATTACTTGTGACATGAAGCAATACCTGCAGCCCACGGACGCTGCACCTCCAGGATGGCTTATCCCTGCGTGAAGTTGCTAGACAGTTTATTGTGTCTCCCAGCACAGTTTCAAGAGCATGGATGGAGATACTAGGAGATTAACCATTACCGAGAAGAGCAGGACAGGTCCGTAGACGGACAACAACGCAGCAGTCACACAGATTCAAACTGAGGTCACGTGGCAGGAGTGACAGAGTCTGGAGACTCTGTGGAGAACGTAATGCTGCTGCATCATCATCATCCAGCAGGAACAGTTTGGTGGTGGGTCAGTGTTGGTCTGGGGAGATACTTGGGTGGTCTCACAGAATTCTAAGGGATAGCTAACAGTACCCCGACTGCTGTTAGGTACCAGGATGAAACTCACTATAAATACCACTATTAGACCATACACTGGTCGTTTGGACCTTGGGATCTTCCTGGTCTAGCACCATGCCCGGCCTGATGTGGTCAGAGTGTGCAGGCAGTTCCTTGAAGACAAATGTATGGATGCCATTTACTGATTTTCAAATTCCCCAAACCTGAATCCACCTGAGACGTTAAGTACCGCTGCATCAGACACCATCACCACCGACCACAGACTGTCCAGGAGCCCTGATCCAGGTCTGGGAAGAATCCCAAAGGACAACATCCTCCATCTCATCAGGAGCATGTCCAGACGGTTTCAGGATGTCCCTTTGGCACGTGGGGCTCAAACACACTCCTGGTTCACATTATGAGTTGTTGTGATAAAAAAAACACCGGAATTGGATCAGTCTGTGATTTCAGTTTTTCACTTAGATTTTTGGTGTGATTTAGAATCCATCGCTTAATGGTTTAATGATTTTGATTTCCATTGATCGTTCTTGTATAATTTTGTTCCAAACAATACGCATACGAATTACGCAACGTAGATCAACAAAAACTTTAAACTTGAGTGTTTCTTTCACCGAAATCCGGTTTGTGATTTAAGTGCTCGCTTAAATCTTTGGAGCAGTGTGTTATGGCTGTGTCCTTAAGTGCTTGACAAAAGCTGACAAACTGAATACCACTCACACCACTAAGCCATAACATCATAAACACTAAGTCAGAATGATATTGTTTATCTTAGCAAAATGGCACCTGTAGGTGGGATATATTAGACAACATTTAGTTATTGAGGTTTATGTGTGGGAATCATGAAATATGGGAAAGTGTAAGGATCTGAGTGACTTTAACGAGAGCTAAATTGTGTTGACTGGAGGACGGGAGCACCTCCGAATCTCCAGTCTTGTAGGGTGTCCCAGTCTGCAGTGGTTGGTATCTAACAAATGTGGTCTAAAGAAGGACAACCAATGATCCTGTGAAAGGGTTATGGTTGCCCAGGGTTCATTGATGCATGTGGATAGCGAAGTCTACCCCATGTTATTTGCTGCTTTTTTTTCAAACCACAGAGAAGAAAACTGTGGCACTTCTCTTAGCATTGCATGAGATCTCTTATTAATTCCTTAGTAAAAGTATTTCCTTAGAGATATTTAGAGTTAGTTATAAACATGCCAATGTTAAATTCAGCAATGTTGAATGAAGTCAGTTGGGAGGAAACACGGTCATCATTGCCAGGCGACCTCTGAATCATTTCTATGCAGCCACCGTTTCATTTCTATGCACATTTTAAAAGCACAAGAGGCAATTACGGCAAGTTAAGTGAACTTTATATTAAATGTCTAATTTTGCGGGAATCAAAGCATTGACAGCGTTTCACTGTCCGCACTGATGGTAGTACATCACATCCCTTGATCAACTACTGTGTCCTCTCTGCTCAGTAAAGATAAATATTTAAAAGTCAGTAACACTTCTAAACGTCAACACAGTAAATATACACTGAAATACGAACAAACGGAAATTTCTCGCAAAATACGGAGAAATAGAATGAAATAATTCACCTCCGATAGCGATCCGGAGGGCATTGCACACCCGGACGGACGTCGCCATCTTGAATTACGAGGGGTCCTCCGAAGGGCAACAATGCGCTGTCTGGACTATGCCTGTTGAAAAATAGAAATTATGAAAATTGGAAATTGGAAATAAAAAAGGAGAATGCTAAGGATCTTAAGCAACCCAGGAGTAGTTAAGGAGGTAACATGGATAGTAAAAAAAGAAGTAATTGAAATAGTTAAAACGCATGTGCGTAAGTTAAACTTTCGTCCACCATAATAGATAGCATGCGCGTGAGCCAATAGTACGCATATTATTTCTGATGACGTACGTTAACGTGTTTCACCGCAGTTGCTCATAGCTGGCTTGACCAAAGTTTCATCTCAAATTAAAATAAGGTTCATTCTTAGTCCACAGGTGCATTTCAAATTACACGTTAGCAACTTCATGCTTTATTCTTTTCTCTATTAATATTTTCCAATGCATGAAAAATTTCCAGAAAATGAGAGAGAGAGAGAGAGAGAGAGAGAGAGAGAGAGAGAGAGAGGGGGAGAGAGAGAGAGAATGGTGGAGAATGTGAAAACTGTAAATCAGGAAATTCAAAAGATCGATGAAGTGAAAATTAAAAGGCGGTTTGTCCTTATACATACCAGTGGTGTTTTAACTAAATTGCTCAATACTATCTTTTGGGGAGTGATAGGGTGCCTGAGGAATAGAAAAAAGGTGTATTGGTGCCGATTTTCAAAAACAAGGGTACAACTTAATAAGCCTTGTGAAAGCGCTTTTGTCTTGTAAAATTATTACGCGGCCACGGCTTAATAAGGTATTGGAATAACTTATTATCTCATGGGAGCAAGTTATTAAGTCCTGTCCACGAGATAATACGTTATCTCTCAAGCATTATTAAGTCGTGGCTACAAGATAGTAACTCGTTCCCACGATTTATTAAGTCGTGGCAATGAGAGGATTTTTTTCTTCGTCAATGTTACCAGAAGGATTCCGTACAAGGCTGATGTACAGAGCTGTAACAACTAAACTCAACTAAACAACTGTGTTCTGTCTGAACGTTTAATCTACCTCGTCTACCTCACATTCACTATGCTACCATAATAGCTGCACTGGACCATTTTTATTTATATTATTTCATTTGAGATTGAATCTTTCCCCATATTTATATCATATTCATCCTTATTTGATTGTATGAATAGTCATATATGTGTTCATGTATATATATATAATACTTTCTAATCTTTAATACTTCTGTGGTGTACATATTTTATAGATCTAGCATATTTTCTATTTCATCCTATTTTTGTAATTACCGCTGTCAATTTATAAATGTTGGAGCTGCTGCAATGCTAGATTCTCTGATAATGATTAACTGAGTTGTTCTTTTTTATTATATTCTATTATATTCAAAAGCTGATGAACCACACAATGTAGATCTGGGAGAGAGTAGTTGAAGTTAAGTGACGATATGTGAGCAGCAGTATGGTTTCATGCCAAGAAAGTATTATAAACACAGTGTATGGAGAAGGGGTCTGTTTACTTTTTGGTATTTCAATATTCGTTTCAGAAATGAATATTGAAAAAAGGAAGAATGGGTGGTCATTTGATTTTTTCGTTTTTTATGATACAAGAATCAAAATTGCAAAATGAGGCATTTGATAAAAATTTGGAAAATGGTTGGGGTCATGACTCATGTTTTCATTTAGTAATTTCTTGGTTTATCTCTCTTTTCTTTTTGAAAGCTTTGTTCCATGTGTTTATATTGGCTCTTCTATTCCTGTTTCATTTTTTGGCAGTCAGTTTCACACTTTTATTCTCTGTTTGGTTTTTGTGTTTTGTTTATTCTCTCCCCTTTCTTTGTGTTTTCACCTGTGCTCCTTTTCCTTCTCTGTGTCTGTCCTGTGATTCTATTGTCATGTGTGCAATCATGTCCATCGGTGCTCTCTCTCCAGCTGTGTCTCATTGTCCCTTTATCACAGTGTATGTATGTTGGGTAACTGTCATATGCCAGTTAGTTGACGATGTTTCCTGTCACACATTCCAGCTATTTTATTCTAGAGTCTAACTGTGAGAATTTCCTAGTGTGTTTTTCATGAGCTTTCCTGGTTTTTGACTCCGCTTCTTTTAAGACAATAATAATAATAATAATAATAATACTAATAAATGTTATTTATAACGCACTTTTTATTTTTTACAAATGTCAAAGTGCTACTGGGAAGATAATGTTTTAAGCCTTTTTTGAGGGCTTCGACTGTCTGGGTCTCAGGTGGTCTGGTAGTGAGTTCCAGACCAAGACAAGGGGTAGCAGAGCAGAAGGCACGGTCTCCCATGGTCCAGAGCTTCGTTCTGAGGGGATGGAGGAGGTTGCAATTTTGTGAGCGGAGGTTCTGGCTTGATGTTTGGTGGATTAGGAGTTCCTTGGGGTAGAGTGGAGCATTTCCATGAATGCACTGTTGAGTGAGGAGAGCAATTTTGAAGTGGATCCTGGAGGAGACGGAGAGCCAGTGAAGGGAATGAAGGATGGGGGTTATGTTTCCGCACTCATCAGGATCCTAGCAGCACTGTTCTGTAGGTGTTGGAGTTTCTGCACACTCTTGCAGGGATCCTGATGAGGAGTGTGTTGCAGCCTCGAGAAGACAAAGGCATGGAAGAGTTTTGTGGCATCAGAAAGGGTGAGTTTGGGACGGAGTTTGGCAATGTTCTTGAGTTGGAAGAAGGATGATTTGCAAAGATGTTTGTTATGGTTTTCAAAGGTAAGTGAGGGTAAAGTCTCACACCGAGGTTGGTAACTGTTGGTGAGAGGGGGAGGAAATGGTGATGGTGGTTATGTGTGATGACTGGACCTGATGTAAGGTGCCGACAAGAATTGCTTCAGTTTTGGAGCTGTGTAACTGAAGGACTTCGTCTTTTGGATTATCTGCATTGTTTGCATTGGCGGATTGCTCATTTGGGTTTGATCCTGGAATGTTTTTTGGATATTTTATGGGGACTTTTTCTTAAATTAAATTACGTTAAGTGCTCCTGCTCTGCATCCAGGTGTTACTGCACCTGGGTCTAAAACACTGCTCCTGCCCAACGTTCTGAGAATTCGATTTTCATTTTCTAATTTGATTATAAAGTAAATAAGAATCTGTTTTTTAGTTTTCTTAAAACAAGATGTGATAGTTTATTGTTGTATATTCTGTAAAGCTGGAAAAGGATGTAATTCTGCAAGCTGTTTGAAGTGATGTGGGAAAGTGTCCTATAATAATTGAGCGATTTTGCTGTAGTCCATCATATCAGGATGACAATTTTATGTTTTGGTCAATGTGCAGACTGACAGCAGCAACCGACTCCTACTTCGTGATCCTTCCTTGACCTGATGAGACACCAGTATTATTGGTTAAGATGTAATAAGGCGATAAAGATCTCAGGTGGAGAGAACTTCAGACTGCAACTCAACATTTCTCAATATAGGTCGTAATTAAATTAAATGTAACGATTGGTCAAAAATTTCCACTTGATAGTAGCAATATTTCACTATTTAAATTGGAAAGCAGTTGGTTTAGGCTTCATTATTTATTTAAATGAGTCGGTTACAGTTTCTAATGCTGTGGCTGTGTTAGTGGTTATAATTGAGATTAAACCAATTGAAGCGATAAAAAAACTATTAACTATTAAACTATTTGAAGCGATCTCTCAGGAGCATCGCCCTCATTGCTGCAAAATTAATTTGATAGTAAGTACTTCACTGGTAGCTGTGGACCTTTCTTATTCGTCCTTGCTGTGCAGTGGCTACCAGCCAAAAACCTTAATTTATGAGCACTTATTATTCATTATCCACGAAACACGTTGTTTCGCCATGGCAACTCACGACCTCAGTATCCACTTCTCACAGGCGCAGTGAGAAAAGACGGCACTGACATCAGCCGATCGAGTCAAGACCCTGCTTTGACTCTACCAATGTTTATAAATGCCGGCCAAATTCTCTGACACATCTAAAAACCTTCCGATTGTCCGACGTTTGTCAGGGAGCTTTTGTTCGACTCTCATGACCCTTGTACACTGGTCAACAAACAACACTGGACAAACACCGACAGACGGCCCAGCGGTCCTGAGGCTCATTAGCAAGTGCGGATCAGGCTCAAATTACACAGTGTAAGCCTGGTTTAAATGACTGAATCCGGTCCTATAAAATGAAAATTCCGACTCTTAAATCTTTTCTAACAACTACTGATATATATTTTTTTCTTATCCAAATGAAAAAATGAAATTTGAAAAATTTCCCTAAAAAACGCATCCCAAAAAGAAAACAAATCAAATTGCCATTCGGTATTTTGTTATTCATTTCAGAAACAAATGCTGAAAAAGGATATTTCGTTTTACATTTCAGAAACGAATATTCAGAAAGGAAATACCGAACAAACACGGATCAGAAGGCAAGAAGGAGATGAATTGTGGTTTTTTTTTAGGGATTTGTGTAAAGCGTACGACAGAGTGCCGAGTGAAGAATTGCTGGTGGATGCTGGTGAAGCAGCTGCCAGGCAGGAGCAAAAGGTGAAGACCAAAGGACTGCAGATGAAAAATAGCCTTTTGGCTAACTCTGGTACATTTACAGAAATGTTTATTAATGTACAATGTCCCTGCCAAATAAACCAAAAAAAGAAAGAAGAGGTTTCTAAATGTGGTGAGAGAGGACAATCCAGAGGACAGTGCAAGATGCAAACAAATGATCCACAGTGGCGACCCCTAAAAGGATGTAAGATGTAAATTGGCTGCTAGGATGCATCACTTTTTACTGGTTGCTGTCAACTGTAGAGAACAAACCATAGCGTCTCATGTTTGCATGAACAGCCCAACTTGAAGAGACTTTTTTTCCACTTCATTTTTTGGACGTGTTCTTTAATCTCTAAGGGAATAATGGATGGTTTTAATAGTTAAAATAATCAGACATAACTCAGGATTTGGTAAATAAGAATGAGTGCAATTTGAGGTGGCTCTTAATAAAACATGATCCACCACGTTTAAATATTTTACCGTCACAAATCCAGAAATTTTGAAGTCTGATTTTGAATAAGACGTTGTTGAATGAAACGAGGCTGTTGGATTTTAAGGAGGAGGTTTGTGCACCGCTGATTACCATTTTTAGTATTTTCTAGTATCCTGGTTTATCTCAACCTTATTGCCAGACTCTCCCAGACTAATGTCAGCTATACATTCTAAAAAGGCACTTAGAATAATAAGCATGCTTATTGAAAACAGAAATGTATTCACCTTCTTTCCCAGAACATTACAATATTGTGTTTGCAACATTTAATGTATATTCAATCGATAACCATGTATTCTCCAACACCTTCAATTTTACTCGTATCCCTACAACTTCTCTGCAAATTTGACCAAGCTCCATAGTTTCTCTAAGTTAGATCTAAAATAAATAAAAAAACACCCCATGACCGGCCTGTAACTTCTTGGAGGGACTGTACAATACAGAAGAGAAATGCGAGTCTTATCAAAAAATGTAAAAAGCAGTAAAAGGACAGAAACATAAAAAGAGACAAAACCTGCTAAGTTATCATGATTTTGCATTTGGATTTTGTGAATATATATTAGACGCCAACTATTGAAATTAATAATGAAACGCAGCACATTCTTCAACAGTCCCGGCCTCCCCCCATCTTCATTTATATTCTTCCCTTGACTCTTGTTTCCTGTTTAACAGAACATCACCTCCTGCTCTGTTGAACACTGCTGATATTACTGCTAACACTGTCTGAGGTGGATTAGGATCAATGATACTCAGGGACGAAGAAAAACATCTTCTTTTATCTCTGTATATCTCTGGTGGGTTCTTTCATGTCTTTTTCAACACTTAGTATTGAATGTTGGATTTGATTATGTTAATGTATCAACATTGAAATGTCTTTACTGCTTTTCAAACTATGCTTGAAAAAGGCCTGTCCTTTGATTGACACCTTTTTTGAAATGCACAGAACCTTGATTTTTGCCATGTCTTCTGAAATTAACTAGGCCTCTGCTCTCGTCCCCGACAGCTGGGGTAAATACCCGAACAGCACCCAATTCCCTGCATTCTGCAAGCAATCCCCGATTGAACTTCTCAAATTAAATTTGAAGTTATATCAATAGTATCTTTCGTAAAAATATGATATATTCATGATAGATCTCCTTGATTCGACTGAAATGCACCAACAGTTGGTTTATATAAGGCAGATTGTTAAGTAATGTCCAAAAAACAGTCTTTCTTGTAAAACAACAAAAGATCCTCTAAGTGAGGATAATATGAAACATTGTATCAAAGAAGATAGATCTCCTCGATTCAATTCATATGCACCACATTTGGAATATATCAGATCAATGGTTGGGAAATTGTGGCCCGAAAACTTGCAGAGATAAAGTTCCCCCTAGTGTCAGGAATATTAAACCCACCTTTTCCAAAATCAATCCAGTTTTTCCTTATACTAAGATCTATGGAGAATAAAGTTTGAAAAGGATCCATGAAATAGTTTTTGGGTTCTGTACGGGAAACTAACTTTCATAAAAAAAAAAAGGCTCCCCCTAGTGAGTAAAGTAAACTACTAAAGTAAAGAATGATATTTAAAAAATAGGTCTCCTGAAGTCAATTCATATCCACATAATTTGGATTAAATTGGACCAAGGATTAGGACGTTTTGTCAGAAAAACGTTTCCTTGTAAAAAGCATCCCCTAGTGAGTAAAGCTTGGGCTATTAAAGTAAAACAGGAAATGTACCCAAAGCTACAAAAACATAAACAAAGCTGCATAAACATATACTTGCTGAAATAAAAACTCGTAACCACTTACTTTGTTTGTGACATTCTGACCGTTGGGTACACTTTGCCATGGCGACAACTGAAGTCAGTATGCGCAATGGTGGTTAAGAGTTTTCCTGTTTATCTTGGTCAGGGTGCGATGACCCTGAACAGGGTAAAAGTTAAGGTGAATTAATGAATTTATTACTTTAGTATCAAGGCTACATCAATAAATGAGTGGAATTTGTGTGTGTGTGTGTGTTTGTGGAATTTGATTCAAAGAACTATCACCATCATTGTTAATCTTACTGGACAACCTGTGGAAGTTACAGAAATATCGGATACATACTAACAGTTACTTAAGCGTTCATCAACTCATCGTCATTGAGGTCACAAGTTTGGTAATCAGTACAGACATAATTGTTTTATACAAAGTAAAAGAAGTTTCAACTTTTATCATAATTCTGTATTTGGAAATACAGAAATGCAGCTCACTGACAAAATGTTGGAAATGTAGTTTGGTTCCTACACTGTGTGAGTGGGATGTTTTTAAGACAAAGGTTCAGCTGTTTTCTACAGAAATGTTTGCTACAGAAATATTTGATTGTGTAGAAATGTGAATTTGGATAAAATATGTGGGACACCCAGGATCCTGGATATAAAAGTGAGTTAATTGTGTGCACATATATGCTAAAAGCTGTGTGAGCTGTGCTTGGGCCTGGACTCTGATGTCAGCGTGCTGACGGGCAAAAAACGCCAGCATGCACTATCCCAGCAAGTATCTTAGTTTATTATATTAACATATTTTCTATCAAGTACCAAACTGTTGCAACTGATGGCAATGTCTTGTTTTTTCCAGGTAAAATTTATGGTTATAATGTAAATGAAATTAATCAAAAGGGAATGACTGAACTAAATTTTTATTTGTTTGACTTTTGTCAACAAGCAGGTGAATACTTACTTAATGGTATCGTTAATAAAATCATACAGTATCATCATGGATTCAATGCTTTTTTAGATTATTCAGTCTTTATAAATGACTAATAAATGAAATGTATTATTATTATTATTATTAATATACTGACTAAACGTCAGATCAGTTGTGTGATTAATAGAACTATGCCACAAGCACGCACAGTTAGGGTTTCCTCTTTGTAATTTAAGTAGCGGTGCCTCATTAGGTTAACAAACTAAGTTTGACTGTATAAGGTGTTAACTTTATAGCAAGCCCTGTGAAAGTCTCTTATTGGATATTTTCTTATTAGCCACAAACTTCTCAAGCCCTTTCTAGGTAATGACTACTAATAACTTATTTTTATTACAAACGCCGCGTGTCACCTTGGCAACTCAGACGCTTCGTCACTTCTCATAGGCCCAGTGAGAAAAAAAAGCGCTGACGTCAGCCGATCAAGTCGAGAAAAGAGATTTCTGAGATTTCTGAAAACCTTCTGATTATCCGACCACTGTGAGGGGCTGGGTATCGGTACCCGTGACCCCGTTTACACTGCACGACAAACAACAGAGGACTGACACCGCATGAAAGAGCCTTACAGCTATTTTTTAAAAAGACAAGAAAAATGAAGTTCTCTCAACCGGACTGCAGGCTTTGCCACTGAAACCCATATTGTGGGTCAGTTTGATATTGGTTGTATGTATGAGTAAGTATATGTATAACTAGTTGTAAAAACAGTAAGTGCTCTGAACCAAGCTGAGATTAAAATGGTTTTGTGAAGATAACTTTCTTTCCTCATTACTACGAATGCAACACATTTTTGTTGTTGTTCTGGCGGGGTTTCTATTGGCCTGCCCCCGCTGCTGAGAAAAATCCTAGAGGAAACGCTGTCAGTGAACTTAATTTGTCTGTCTCTCCGTCTATCTTATCACTCTATTCTATATGGGTTGTTTAAAAGTTAGGAAAAGAAATGAAGTTTGCACAAGTTATATTATTATAAAACAATTGTCATGTTGTATTTAAGAAGCGCATTAAATGTTATTCAAGGTAGCGACCCTGCAGAGTGAGCAAAATCCCAAAGCCGTTTATAAAAAAAAAAAGGCATAGTCGTTAGAGAAAGAGGTCAAGGCTTCTTCCAGGGGACTTGTCTTTAGGTCATCTCAATCTGACATGAATCAATACGATACCTGCATGCTGCCTCCCCTCTGACACCTTATCTTCCACTTTTAATCCCCAGGCAGACAGGATGGGACAGGAGGTTAGGGGAAGTGACACCATACTTGGCTTAAACTGTACAAACCAATGTTCGTAACCAAATCGTTCTTGGTTTTGTTTGAATCATCCTGGAGCCATGTCCTTCAAGTAGAGTATTAAATATTGCAAGAATCCTGAGGGCAGCGATTAACTCGAAAAGCTACAGGCAGATTAGCATGAAACTTTTGGAACAGCTGCTTTACCTATGGCAAAAGCTACGGATGGATCTGAGCTCTAGGCGTATGATATGGTGAAATAGTCAAAATACAGGTATTGAATATACATAGTGAAAATTGAACTAAAGTATCAGATGAAAATGTTAACATTGTTGTAAAGACAGGTTTAAAAACATAAAATGAGAATGAAAAGTGAGTGAGTGTGTTCCTCAATCGTATCCATTTTTGGTTACATTATCTGCCATCGCATTTTAACCTCTATGAAATCAGAATAACATTATCTCGAGACACTAGCACCTGTCAATGGATGATATATTAACCTGCCAGTGAAGTTTCTGTTCTATCCCATAGAAGAGTTACTGTTGCACAAAGTGCTAAAACGGTTCAAGCGGGCTCTGACAGTCATAGTAACCACGTTCATAACACAAATTCATTGCTGAGCTATTTTGGTAGGAACACATTAGACAGGTGATTTTAATGTTATGGCTGTATATGATTTCCAGACTTCCATATAATTTTGCAACATTGTGTTTATTACATATTAGAAATTGATATACCTGTAAAGAGGACAATGATGAGGACACGTCAGTAAAGGCAGAGGTGACTTAAATATAGAAAAGAGAAAAAAGAAATGAAGAAAGCTGAAAAATGAAACAGTTAAAGTGAGAGGAATAACAGGGAGTAAAGTGTTACATGAGTGCGCATATGTTGGAACTGCAATTTAATATATCACATTTAAATATCCACATTCAGAACTGTGTCCCATTTCACACACCTCTGCCCAACTCTCAATCATTTAAATGTGTGTGTAAAACATTTTGACAGAGGAAAATTGCCTGTTTCTGTTTCTCTTTCCCCTCCATTTCTCTCCACTGCAGCTTGACATTCTCCAGCACCCTGTGAGTAGGGATGGGGCGGCTGTAGCTCAGCGGGTACAGAGGCAGTCTCCTGATCAAAAGGCAGCCAGTTAAAGTCCCACCACCCTGTAACCCTAGCTCCTCAGGCGTTTGACTTCTCCCTCAGGGAGGGGTCAAATGCAGAGAAATAATTTCAATATGTTGTACTGTTATGGCTGTATGTAATCAATAAAGGATACATTATTTTTAAGGATGCCAAACACTATCGTCACCATTGATTCATATGGAATTAATCCATGATTTATTGATAATTGTTTTAATTGCAAAAAAATATTTAGAAAACATCATAATTTATTAGATCCCAAAGTGATTCCCTCATTTGTAAAATCGGCAATACGAAATAATTAAAAAAAACTCTTTATATACTGAATAACAGAGAAAAACAGTCAAATATTTTGTAAGGTGCTGGAACCTGTAAATGTTTTGACAGTTTTTCAAGACACATGTAGCATGTGAAAGAAAACCTTCCTCCAATGGTTATGCTACACATGAGGTATTTGTCCTGCCCATTACATGGTATCTTTATTGGGGTCTATAAAAATTATTACACAGGGCATAAACTTAAATTGATGGAGGTACCTCTATCATATTGTCTCCAATTGAATATCCCTCTAAAGAAATCTTTGTTGTAATTGGGAGGAAAACATGATACAAACTTCAACAGCCAATAATAAATCAACCCGATTTTCTGTTTCGGATTTTATTTTATAATTAATTGAATCATTTTATGTTGGAACACATCAGAGATAGTATAAGGAAAGAAATGAGTACATTTTTTTAATCTGTTGAAAATTTACTCAGAGTTTTGGATTTGTTGGGATCCTTTATTTTTAATTTTTTAATTTCTGCAGCAAAAGCATTTAATCATTTTTCATTCACGGCAGAGCCTGATGGAAAAGTGTTTATCTTCTGATAAGTTACAACGGCTTATCAGAAGAGTATGGGAGCTAAAATTATAACGAAGAAAAACAGATTTAATACAACCTCCTCAGCCTTTATAGACAGATGTCCAGAGTAGAATTGATAAGGAACTCTCCACTGTGTGTCATTTTTCACTCTGCCCCAACAAAGGGGCATATAGGGTTAATATTATCTTTCTGATCATCCATCTGCCTGCGTGTTCCCGGTTTGATAGGCATTATGGTCTGGGTATGGTCCACATCAGCACAAATTAAGTTTTTCCATTAGACGAGCCATCTGGACCCAAATTTTCAAGTCTACTCCTTAAAAGCATCAAATATGAGGTAGTGGCTTATTGTTACCCTTATGCTAAAACCTTTTAAATGTATAAGTATTAACATAAAAAGGTGGAGCAAAAAAATTATCAGTATACTAAAGAAGTTCGGGCAATCTAACATCGTAATTTCATTACCAAGCCACTTAATCAATACAATAAACTTAATTGAATGAATCCAATAGTGCAAAACTACTAGAGGGAAGAATTCTCTCAGTGTGAATATTGAAACGTGGTGACAGCTGCTTTGATATGCCGTGTGATTAAGTTGTTATTTTGGAAGGTAGAAAAGCAGAGGGAGGAAAAAAAAAAACATTATTATTGCCAGGAGGGTGGTAGATCAAAGGGAAAAAAAACAACAAAAAAAAAAACAGGTGGAGGAGGATAAAATGATGAAATTCTATTGTGCTAACACATTAGTTTGAGGGAGATGGGACATGGAGGAAGAAAAAGAAGTAAAGAATGAAGGGAGAGTGCAGGAGGATGAGAGTTGGAGTAACAGGAGAAAAAAAAAAAAAAGTATGTGCCTGTCATTTAGTGAGTGAGTGTGTGAGTGTGCACACCATCCTCTGTCCTTATTTTACATCAAGGAAGGAAAAGCAGAGGATAAAGTTACTTTCAAATGGAAATGTGATGGGAGTAAAATGAATGTGGGAGAGGGAGGAGAGAGCAGGGCGAGTTGGGGAAAGAGGTAGGAGAAGGTTGAGTTGGCATGGGGGCCATAGAAATAATGGTGGAGGCAGAAGAGGATAAAGAATGGAAGTGGTAGACTATAAATTTTAAAGGCAATGAAGAAAGGATAAAATTGTGTTATCCTGAAGACATATAGGTTTTACACCTTGCGCCAAGGTGAATAGAGTTTCTTGTCTCATGGGAGACTGTTGCTCAGAGGTTTGGTGGTTCAATTTCTGCTGTCAGCATAGCTGTGGACAAGAACCTCAATCACACACTCATGTCTCTTCCAACATTATGTACGGTCATGACGTGAACGCTGGCTAAAGTAAAGTCTGAAGCTTAATGGTCGGACAAATATGTAATTACAATACAAAATACGATGGAAAGAAGAGGATATTTAGCAAAGATATTAAAGCGGAAAGGAAAGAGCAATCAGTGAAGAGTCGAGTCATGAGTTTGTGTCAAAGTAGAATAAGAAGGAAAAGAAAGAAGAACAGAATAATTAAATATCCACACACAAATATACTTCTTAGTATGTTTCTTCGTTTAATTTTACAGGACCCAATTGCAAACACATTAAGTAAATTTTCAGAAATACAGTTTAATAACAAAAGGTTCTGATTTACAAAACGGAAGAAAATAATTAAGTAAGAAATAATCATCAAATATCAACTAAATGCTGCAAACAAAAAGTTAGATAGAAGGACGCAGGGTGCACAAGGGTGCCGTACAAGAGATGGAGGGGCGCAAACATGGACGAGACTATTGGCAGGTTTACCGGGAACATAACAAGAAAGAAACAGGAGTAAGAAAAACAGACCTGAGATCTGACAAGGTGGGAAAGCAAGACATAGACTCATATACAAAAGACTGACGAGACAAATGGGAAACAGGTGAGGGCTGGGGACAGGTGACAACATTCAACAATTAGGGAGGAGACACTGGGAAACAGGATTCACGCACACACATGAACACGGACCAGAGAGGAGGAAGATGAACAGAGAAACTAAAGAGACACAGGTCCTGGACAGAAAACAAGCAGAACATGTCCATATGTGACGCCATACACACTTCCAAACAAAGACACACAGCTCTGAGAGTTAAACTGTAGAAATTCACCAGAGGCACAGAGGTCAAGAGAATATGGGGCGGCTGTGGCTCAGGGGGTAGAGCGGCCGTCTCCTGATCGGAAGGTAGCCGGTTCGAATCCCACCAGGGTCTACTTGTCGTAGGGTCCTTGAGCAAGACCCTGAATCCTTAGCTCCCCGGGCGCTCCACGAGGGGCTGCCCACTGCTCCCTCAGGGATGGGTCAAATGCAGAGAAGTAATTTCACTATGTTGTACTGTGTATAACTCTATGTGACTAATAAAGGATTCTTCTTCTTCTTCTTAAAAATAAATGATCTTTTTACCAAGGCCCCATCTAGAGTCTACTCTCAACTGCAATGGAACAGCAGCACAAGAACAGTCCAACCCAAAGGAACAGCAGCACAAGAACAGTCCAACCCAAAGGAACAGCAGCACAAGAACAGTCCAACCCAAAGGAACAGCAGCACAAGAACAGTCCAACCCAAAGGAACAGCAGCACAAGAACAGTCCAACCCAAAGGAACAGCAGCACAAGAACAGTCCAACCCAAAGGAACAGCAGCACAAGAACAGTCCAACCCAAAGCTAAGAATGAACAATAATGGATGGCCATTAGGGAGAAACATAAATATTTGCAACACCCATGCCAAGTGAATGGTGAACCTCGGGACCTCAGAGCGGACCGAAAATCCAGGTCAACATCACAAAAGCACAACACGTACTCATCCAGACTGGCTCACTCAGGCAAGAGCAATCCTAATCATGAAGGAGTCACACAAGGGGGCAACACCTTCAAACTATTGGCCAGTCACCAGCCTCTCAACAACATGAAGCTTCTTTTAGGCATCTTAGTAGCTAAGCTGAATGGAAACCTGAGTCCGTAGATGAGCTCTGAAGTGCATCGCAAGAATTCCAGAGGGTCAAAACACAATCAAGTACAGGTACTTCAAACTTGTACTTAAACCCAGTATGCAGGTGTACTTTCTCACTGAGGTTGCTATAACATCCATCCCTTTCTGAATAACTGGGCAATAACTGCCTGAGAAAACTGATGTGATACTTATATAAACACCAAGGGAAGATGGTGCAATCAAAGAAAGGAGAGAGAGAGAATAGAAGGTTAAAAGAAGTAGTAAAAGAAGTTTTCTTCCTGGCCCAACTCGCCGTCATTTCCTCGAAAGGATCCTCTGGACTTGTGTTCATTACCTATTTGTCCTCTGCCAGTTTGTCTTAATGTCAGAGACAGATTCAAGGAAAGAAGGCAGACAGCCACAGCTGAAAATACTTCACACGTTGCCCTGGTGTGATGATGGGTCGACTACTGTCGGGATTGTTCATCGTTACCCCCTCTTCAGGACCCTGAAATGTTGCAGTGACCGAGATGATGTTGGGGCTCAACTGAATAGTCGTAATTATTACAGTTAAATCAAAATCCGGTCAACCTTAAAGAACTTGCATGCAATATGGGGATCATTTATATTTTTTGCAGAAATATTGATTATGGAAACTAAGCCATTTTGTATTCAGACATGTTCTGTCTTCTTTGTCTGTCGGCTGTTCCTTTTTGGGGTCGCCACCCCAAATGGGATTATATTTTTCTACCCATAGTTTCTGCCGGTATCCGCTGGCTAACAGTGTTGTGATGGTATATCGGATAGGCCTACCGTTTGTGTTCTGCATACTGATTAGGCATAGGTTTTATGCTGGAAGTCCTTCTTGACATAACCCTCCCCCTCTGTCCGTGCTTGGGACCGCTAATGGATGTACATTGCCTTGTGACCTTTTTTTTATGGCTTGGTTAGACCAGAAATGTACTGTAGCAGTTAATAATGCAAACTGAGATACATAGAGAGAGTTCTGCAAAATATTTACAATTGTTTGCCTCAATCCAAAAATATTGTCTCCTTTTCATGAGGCAAAGATGTGAAATCAAGATGTCAGCATCCGAGCTAATCGTTCCAAAAAATGTGATCGGCAATTTTGCAGAATCGAAAAAGAAGTTTGAAATTATGCTGACACAGCACATTCTAGCCCGGAATGTCTCCTGAAGGCAGTAGAACACCTCAAAGTCATGCTGTTGCAAATGAGTGTTGTGAGTCAGTGAGTGTTTATTAAATGGCAGCCATTCCATTTTACATTTAACCAACCAGCCTATTGCATTTGTTAAATAATGGAAGCTGATAAATTTTTTATGATACGATTAAGAAAGGCTTTGGTTTTAGCTCATAATTAGCAGAGAGTGAGAGCAATTGACTGACAACCAGAGGGGAGACGGCAAAATAATGAAAACCCTTTGTTTAAGAATGAACTGAATGAAATTTTGATTCAACCACAAAAATAATGAAAAGATTGTTATTTGTGAGTGAAATAATTAATAGCTGAGAGAGAGAGAGAGAGACTGACAAATGACTACATCCAACCATCAGATTGGGAGGAGGCAATAATAATTGTGTTCACTTGCAAGTCCGTATCCCAGCTTTTAGTTTTAATCATTTTGGGACATTTACATGGAATACAGAGAAATACAGTCGTTCATATCTATGTATACATGATAAATACTGGTACCCCAGTTCCTGATTACTGCACGTTTAGAACGTTTTGTAACTGGGTGGGTTTACAGGCTAATTCTAGATAGAGTCGGAAAAGACGCACAATCAGTAAGAAAAGGCTGCATCTATACACCCCTTTCCAAAAGAGCAGACCCTGTCTTTAAAACAATTTCGTATCTTTGCAAGGGGGTAGTATAAGCTCTTTTGGAAAAAGGTTCCAAAAGGCAGGCAGTGCATGTAAACAGTTATTCGGTTTGATCCCTGGTGCGCGGATCACATCACTGCTCATGTAAACAGTCCATACAGGAATACCCTTTTGGAATGATTTCATTCTGAAGGCCATTTAAAGCCATCTATTGTGGGTGTGACATACTGACCTTAAAGCCAACAATAAGAGATGAGAAGGACTGGCGATATTAAACATGTCCAACACTTTGTAAGCTATCTATCAGTCTCTCACTGTGACCCTGCAGGGTCAGGGAGCGTTGGATGCTGTTACTTCTTGATGCTCCCGCCGCGCTTTACAACAGATATAAGAGCCTCATTTCTGTTATACATGAGACTTGGTTTGTTAGAAACTGGCATTTGTGGAGAATCAGTTTTGGGTTAACAGACACATGAATTTTCGTCTTTCCTTTTTTTTTTTTTGGTAATGATGATTGATTTAACGCACCTGTCCTGCTAGCGTATATTTTTTGGTTTTGACTGTGTTTTTTGACGTTATCGTTTGTAATTAAAACAATGGATGGGCCCATTTGTGACTCTAGTTAGCATCTGTACGAGAGGCCTCCATTCCTGAAGGCTCCGATTGTAAATAATTGTGTGTCTCTGCGTGTTTGTAAGCAGAATATCTCAAAAAAGTTTGAATGATTATGAAGGTTGTTTTTCAGGAAAGGTGGGGCCTATAATGATAAAAACAAATGATTAGATTTTGATACAGTTGATGGCATAGATTTTTTATGCAATCTTTTTCTGCCTCTGATTTGCCAGTAATGTTGATGTTGTTTGTCACATAGTCCATTTTTTTGCAGTGAAGGTTAAGTAAGAAACATTTCCAAGGCAAAGCCAAACCTGGGCAGACTAGGACTAGTTACGATAGGAGGAGTTGTATATTTGTTTGGCGGAGGTTTGCGCCCGAGTGTGGCTGGTATTGCAGGTGTTTTCTTGAAACACCTGCAGTAGTGGTAACTACCTCAAATGTTTATAACCTCAGATTATATACATGTGATAGTATCACCACTGTGAGGGATTCACTCATGAAACTTAACACGTTTGCCTCATTTTGTGACACTCATTTCTTTCCACCCAGAACAAGCCATTCATCAGCAGCTGGCTTTTTTAAATATCCTGTTTGAGCTGCATGGCTTGAATCCAATAGTTAATGGCGAATGAGGTCAGAAAGAGGGAATGTTTTACATCCACCATAATTTTTGGCGGAAACGCTATCCATGCCTAATAAAAGTGATCTGTCCTTAGAAGACACATTGTGTTCTCAGTGTGATCCCCTTAGATGACTTCCTATCCTTCTTCTTCTTCTCCTCCTCCTTCTGCAGTTAAAATCCTTTTAGTAGTATTGCTGCCTTTGTCTGGCTTTAGTCCCTGCCTCTTCTTAGGAGTGCTCCTTTCAAACCAGGACAACCTTTTCATAACATACAAAAATGAGGGTGCGTAGTTGAGGGGGGGAGTTTTGAATTTTTTAAAGCGATCCCTGTTTGCAGCTTATCAAACATAACTAAGCTAACTTCTATATATCCAGCTAGAAGATTTAAAGCATCCGTAATTGAATCGTCTCACATCAATGTACCAACACAATATCCATGAGAAAAATGATGTCACACACTGAAATCATTCCTGCTTCAAATACATTTAAAAATGTCCATATTGACTCAACCTAACTATTTCTATGAGGTTAGCAATAAGCTTTAAGATAATATCCCATAATGACTCAATAATGAAGATAAAATACATTATTTTCATTAATTCATTCATTATCTGTAACCACTTATCCTGGTCAGGGTAGCAGGGCCTGGGGCTTATCCCAGATTTATCAAGAGGCAGAGTACATCCAGGACGAGTCGCCAGTTCATCACAGGGCTGACAGATAGAGAGACGGACAACCACTCACTTTCATATTCACTCCTACAGGCAATTTAGTGTCACCAATTTGCCTATATTGCATGTTTTTGGACTGTGGGAGGATGCCGCAGGTCCCGGAGAGAACTCACATAGACATAGGGAGAACATACTTGGCACAGAAACGCCGCCGCTGGAGGTCAATTTGAACCCAGTACCTTCTAGCTGTGAGGCAGCTGCGCCCTCGTGCCTATGCAGCTTTTGCATCTTAGTTTTCCGTGTTTAAAGTATACATTAATACAGTAGGTCTTGTTAGGAAAGCTGTCATTACAATGTCATGTTACATAAACCTCATCAACTCCATTACGCTGTCCCTTCATTTTGTCGCCTCTGCAGCATCCACAACCATCTGCTCCGATAATTATGAGCCTGTTGCAGAAACCTTTCGAGGGATTGCAACTATTCAATATGGAACACATCCCATTGTCTGCACTAAAATTATATGGCTGAAAATATCAGCATAGTTTTCCTAAAAATATTTCCTGTAAATGCAGTCTTGTGAGCCCGTAGTGGAGTCAGCAGTCAGAGGTTTTCAAGTTGAAATGTGAAGGTCTGCTTGACAAAGTGTGAAGCCTTGACCTTGCTGTATACTTGTGTGTCAGGGTCATAGATGAACTCTGTGATTTAATTTATCTATCGTCAGAGCTCATCATGAAGTACAGAGGGCTGTGGGATAACTTCCTAGATCTTTTGCTGTGATGAATGCTTAAGGGAAGGGAAAACTGGGAATGAGGGAAAAGTGTGTTTAACTTCATCTTAATTAAATTACCAAACTAAGCTTATCAGTAAACCACAGAACTTTAACTGGTTCTATTGTTGGCAAGACACCATCAGTTTTTAAAAAATACTTATGTTTCTGTTGAACTGAGATAAAAGACACATCTCCACAAAGTCATCCAAATCCGCCTCAACATTAGAACTGGTATTATTATTGTGGATGATCTGTGTATATGGAAAACTCAAAACCAAAATTGCCTACACATTCAGAAGATACAAAACACCATAAGGATTCATTAGTATTTTGTTTGTGACTCCACCAACTCTTTAGGAATTATCTGAATCTGGAGCTGAAAGTTGGTCCATGGTGATCTATTTCTAGCTTCAGTGGTTTGGTACTTTGCAGCATGTATGTGTTTGTTGGGCCTCTGTCATAATCTCGGCCCAAGCTCCATTCTTGCATTTCCTCTCTCCTGTCTTCCAGTATTTGTGTCTCTGCGCATGAAAATCCTCTGTGCATCTAATCTGATGCATTCACTAGTTAGTCATACACGTATATATATATATATATATATATATATATATATATATATATATATATACATATATATATATATATACATATATATATATATATACATATAAAAGTCCACATGGTTAAGACAGCAAAATATTCTTGTAAAACAGAAATAGTTTGAAGCATATGAACAAAGTCAAACATGAACTAATATGCAGATTGGCATATTTTATAGATATTTTAGAGAAATATAATATAAATTTTGAGTGTATCCTTTAATTGATAAACTAACAGTTGCATATTTGTATCATTTGTATTTACATTTTGAGCTGGATTCTTAAATAAAACAAGTGCTGTGCTTCAGTTTCTATTTTATGATGATATTGGTGTACAAAAATGTAATAAAATTGCTTTGATATTGCTTGCGGCCAAAATGAAATTAAGATCCACACACCTTCTGAGACCCACATAAAGAGTTCTGGGATCTTCTTTGAATCATAAACACATTTTCCTGAGAAACGATTGGTCAGACGATGATGCATTTCATCTCAAGCATAAGCTGATGTAGACAAACATTCTATTTTGAGTGCAGCCATTTTTCTTACCCACCATAATATTTACCTTTTGGGTAATACTTTACATTAAGAATACCCTTATAAAGGCTTTATGAGAAGTTTGTGGCTTGTTTATTAATTGTGTTATGAACACTTAATGCATGATGAATAAACTGATATAACTGATTAGATAAAAAGGTGACACTGACATGTTTGCATGTGTGCTTGCCAGACAGTGAACCGGTATTCATTACTGAAATATATTTCATAAGTTGCTTATATAGTTTATAATTAATTACCTTAACTTAAACCATTTTTAAATGCTTTATACGGGTAGTCAGAATGTAAAGTAGTCCCACATTTATGTATTCAATGAAGCTCTATTAGTTTTTTCCTGCCCTATTGAAAACCCCGATACTTACGCATTGATTCTTCACTTAAGACCCTCCAGTAGAATTGATGAGAGCTCAGAGCTTTCATGGAGGCACTCGTGTGTTAGAAAAGATTTTCCTTACTGGTTTCACCCTCTCATAGTAAAATGTCGAATCAGTGGGCCCTGGCTCGCTGTGGAAACCAGACTGAGGAGCATTAGCAGAATCGAGCAGAACTGAGCGCATCACAGCTGGACACTTCTATTACTTTGAACTTTTGTAACTTTAATTCCCTTTGCCGAGGAGACATGTAGCTGTGAGCCACACAACGTATGCTGAAATTAGGATCAGAGATTCACAGCCATCATAAAATAATCTGACTAGCTGGGAGCACTGGTTTTTCAAATTCAAAGTCAATGACACAGAAAAATCATACAATTAGGGGGTAAAAAATCATAACGCAGAAAAACTAAACATCTTGGCAGAATTTTATGTTGGTGTTGCCAAATATGTGCTGAGCTTATTTCAGCATCTAAATGATTCATGGCTTTTTGTTGAAAGTGTCACCCTCGTTGTGAGAACAATTCAAAACCTTTACTTTAAAGGAAAAGGTTGACGGAGCATGTTTACTCCTTTACAGCAAACAACACCCTTCATTTTCAACACATCCTCCGCTTATCATCAAGGAGCTGCTACCCTACACTGTTGAGATTTTTTTTTTTTGATTTATCAAGTGGAAAATATACCTTCCATAAATAATTCATGAACATTTGGCAGTGGATAACATATTACAATGTTACTTAGCAAATATTTTTCTTTGGTGGAAGTCGTACTTGATTTATAGAGGCATCAAAACCAAATACAGAAATGTTATGCTAGAACTTTTAATACCATCACATGCCCTTGAACTAATTACATCTATAATTCTAAGGAAGAATAGCCTTTGTTGCCGCAGTGTATTACCTGCTGTTAAAAGAGTTTAAATATGATGCAATAATAATCTATATAATCTGAAGGGTATCATCTTATTGTTTTTAAAAATGGGATTTTGTTTAGCATGGCAGAAGCATAACGCATATGGCAAGTTTTTTTTTAATCATGTCCAGCAGATTTTAAGGAAAAGTGAAAAAATGTGTCTAAAATTGTGAAAAAAATAAGAATAAATTTAGACACCAATTATGAGGTGCACACCATTAACATCTCTCCGTAACGCTTGTTAAATTTAATCGAATTCTGTCCAGCAAGTTTTGAGGAGGTGTATGCAGACCACATGCTCAGAATGTACAAGAACAAGTCAAAAAAAAAAAAAAGCACAACAACTTGAATTTTATTCTGTGCATTTGACCCATCCCTGAAGAGCAGAAGGCAATGACTGTGAAGGGCCTTGGGAAATTTCATTGGATTGACGGAAAAGCGTAACCACGCCCGCCCATTCCTATACGTAGACTACGTGCTTGCTTAGGGCATCATGGTCGAGGGGGACACCATCAGCCAGGGGCAATGCGTGTTGGTCAATAAAATTTGAACCTCAAATCGGCGGGACGCCAAGCGCTATGTTAAAATAAATGTCAAAAAGTCAAATAATTTCCATAATTTACCTCAAGTTCATCACAGCACGACAAAGGAAGAGGACAGTGTGTGCTACAACTTGCTCTGGAAATTCATCCATTCATTCATTTTCTGCAACAGCCCATACTGGACATTCATTGCAGCTGATTTTGTTATATGTTACAAAATATATCTAAATAATAGATAATTGTAAGTGACACATAACAAAAAGCTTTATACATATTTTAATATTTATTTATTTTCTAGGTTAAATTTATAATTTCTGATTATGTTTTTAATTAATATTAGCGACCACAATATATTCATATGAGGTTGAAGTAACCTAAATTGAAGTAAGTTCCTTATGTTGAAGGGCTGGCTATTACTATTATTATTATGCTATTAATTTATCTATTTCTTTGCAATCAAGTCTTTTTTATACTAAATAACATTTTATGACTCAGAAGTATTGACCAGAGCATTAAAACGATGCAGTCGACATGTAAAAGTGTCCTTAAGTAAGAAACTGAACCCAAACTTGGTCCAACTGTTGGGACCCCATTATGTGGGGTCATCCCTCCTAAAGATGGTGGCCGCCTCCGTCTCCACTGTATGGATGTTTGTGTAAATGTGGGATTGTTGGCTTGAGTTAAAAGGCACTCACACAAAAAATTTTGTTAGTCAGACAAAACTTGTCATATTTAAGTACTGACCATTTAGAGTGACAAAATTTGGGTTTATGGATTACTGAAAATATACTTATTAAAGTTATATTCTATTTCTATCAACACTGCAATTCAGTTTCTGCCCTGCAACCCTACACACTGTAGCTTCCCATAAGCCCTTCCATGACGTCTTTATTTCTGCTGTGTCTTACTAACTCCGTCTCTGCCATCTTCTCATTCTGTTCTCTTCTGCATAACTGACGAGTGTTATAATTACAGTCATATTCTGTCTCCATCTACACTTTAACAGAGCAGCCCTGACAGCAGAGCAGGACTTTGACCCTCCTTCTGCACTATTTGTTCACAGACTATCATTAAAACAGACCAGGCTGGTGAGGACATGTGGGGACCAGGCTGGTGAGGACATGTCATGCAACTCCTGACATTGTGATTTTGAATTTTGCTTCAAGGATATTTCAATGACAAACCTTTATATATTGTGTCAGGGGATTCAGCAGAGTAGGAGACGCTTCAGTGCTTTGAACAAAGTAGAAAATTTGCATCAGCAATTAATTAATCAGTTATCTGTTTGAACAGTGTCTTTGACCTTGGAAAACAATATAGAGGAGGCCATTCATGCGGTTTCAATTGGATCAAATCGTTTTTCACAATCAGCTAATTCATTCCTGCAAATGAGAAAAATTCTGTAAGACAATCAAAAACACCAAGAGCAGTTACCAACTGAATATTTGAAGGATTCTTTTTGTTGAATATAATTTGCAAGGTCAGGAATAAACTTTAAATTTCAATGTATGAGCTAATATAATACGTTAGTGCCAAAGTGGATGATCTCACTGAGAATAGAGAGTGAGCAATGCTTTAAAAGCCAAATATTACATGTCATTGAGCCCAGCTGTGATGGATCGCATGAGAAACAATGTTTTGAAACCCTCAAATAATGCAATGTCTCTTCTTGCTTAATACTGTGTTGGATATTATGAAACATTATCTTTAATCATTGTACTATCCAGTGATAAACAGCTAAGATACTGACTTAACCATTCCATGTTTGCACATTTTTCTTTTTTGTTGCATTGTCATTTGATACCTATATTTGGGTCGATATTTAAATTGCTCTATATTCTCACTATTATGACATATTAAATAAAAATTTCTGTAACTCAATATAGTTGGAGAAGGGGCGGGAGTTTAAGTACCTTGAGGTCAACTGTTACTGTTACAACGGGAGTTTGGCAAATATATGATGAAATGAGTGCATGCAGGGTGGAGTGGGTGGAGAAGAGCCTCAGGAGAATTATGAGAACTGCTAAATATATTAAAAAGCCTTAACAATAGTCATGAGAAATTAAAACAATATTGAATCATCCCTTATTACCGCAATTCCCTCATTAACCCTAACCCCTTCTTCATTAAGAAATGCCCTAAAACAGTTGGGCTCAAACTTTTTGCATCGCGTACCACCTTAGAAGGAGCTTCCCCTCACACACATACAGTACACACACATACACTACACACACACACAGTACGCACACAGAGCAGGTTAGACAATTAACAATAAAAACTGTTAGTCTCTGTAATTGCACATTTCAAATGTGATGTAACCGGAGTCATATCTTCTTACTGTTTTTAGCCGTTTGCTGCCAGTTGATGCTGTTGATTCAGGGATGCTGCTGTGTTCACCGTCTTCCACTGCAGTTTCTATAACGCTGCTGACAATATTCTCCTCCTGAGCCACACATCTCTTCATAAAAGTTCCCGTTTGAAGCCAGAATCGCATTGTTGTTAAAACACTCATAAATTTAGCTTCCACCGCTTACTGTTTTCTTGTCCCAACAGTTTAGCTTGTAACGGCTTGGCGCGCACGCCACAACCCGACTACGTAGCAGGCTGATGGACGTCTGAACAAAAAACTACAGGAAAGGCTAAACTTATTTTAAAACCCATTTAATTTATCACATGGTTACAGTATTTTAATTTCATTCATCATAGTCTTTTGATAGTATTATACGTTTTTAAATTAATCTTATTTAATTTAGTAAAAGTAGGCAATTTTAGAGATTCCTCCGCGTACCACAAGAGGGAGCCTGCGTACCACCAGTGGTACGAGTACCATAGTTTGAGAACTGTTACCGCACCTCTGAATTCCTTTGCATTAACTATTCAATTAAACCTGAAATGTGAATAACACACTGGCGGGTTCATTGTCACAGTTACGATAACTCAGATGTGTTAATAAAGAAACACTGAGCCTCCGTTGTGTTGCCTTGTACAAAGCGGACTGCCCACGTAAAACCCACCTCTAAAAGCCACCTCAGACTGAGATCTCAAAAACGTTTATTCATCTCTTATATTGAGAATTTCGAGAAGGATGCTAATTAATAACCTCTGTGAAGGGCACACACAGACACACAAACAAACACAAAATATATATATAGGAAGATTTACCCCACAGACAAGTTTGTTGATGAAGAACATGAATATTACAGACTATAATTCCCACATCGTCACTCTCAGCCACCTTTTACACAGCTTGTTCAGACTTGTTGATTTGTCCATGGTAAACAAACGAAAGGTAGCTTAGGAGTGGTTTTGTGATATGTTTACAAAGTGTTACCTACGTTCAAACCTTAGAAATAAAATTTTGTTGTTAGACCAGGGAAACCGTTATAGAAATTCTTGATTCCAATCTGGTCTCTCCCTAAACTAGACACACACACACACACACACACACACACACACACACACACACACACACACACACACACACACACACACACACACACAAACACACACACACACACACGCACACACACACACACAAACACACACACACACACACACACACACACACGCACGCACGCACGCACATACACAGACACACAAATCTAGACTGAAATTGTACCCTCAAACCTGGTACCTTGCAGCTTAACCTCTCTCGCTCCCTCTCTCTCACACACACACACACACACTCTGACATGCATGTGCACATGAACGGAAACGCACACTGACATGCGCACACACACAAACATACAGACACACACACAGACAGGCGCGCGCACACACACACACACACACACACACACACACACACACACACACACACACACACACACACGCAAACGAACACGCACACAGCCATTACTGTTTGATTTGTGGTCTGAAGTATTTTCACTGACAGAACAGGAGTCCTGCAGGGAACACGCTGATTATATCATCACTAGAACTGTATGGATGCTATAAAACATGTGATAATTTACATTATCACATGATTAGCCTTATTTGTTCCGTTGCACACAAACATATACACACACTCACTCACCACGTCTGTCGCATTTTCTGTCTTATTTCCAATTGGAACTAATTTGACCTTTGAGCAATATTTGAGCTCTGCCAGGGTTCATAGCAGCATGATAATGGCAAGATGTCCTTTATTCCTTTATTCTTAACACACACACACACACAAACACACGTGCACATACACATTCACAGATTTTTCATGTGTAATGCCATGTTCTTTTGATAGCATACATGGTCTCTTTCCCTGATTTTATGGCTTGCAGTGTTCTCAGGAACATCCCTGAACGATCACTCATCAACCAGGACTGCAATTTATAAGGCCTATCACGAGGTGATATGCAAACACACACTCGTACACAAATCCATTGCTGCCACAGGTACTGACCTAACCAGGTGAGGAGATGGTTATGAAACAGAAAATAAGAAATAAAAGTCTATATGGCTTTTTGATCAGGAAAAGGGGAGGATAAGAACAGAGAGGAGACCAGACAGGCGTGCACTGCTGAAAGATCAAAACGTCCATCACCATTTCAGAAGGTATGGATTATTGGATTTGATCATAGCCGTGAGATCCACCCCTTTTAATTGCTACAGTTCAAGGTCCTCTACATGGCTGATCAGGGTTCAGAGCATCGAATGGTTGTCAATATTAATATTTGTATTTTTTATTCTGGCGCCATAGTTAAGGGTCGGCCGGTCTTAGCTGATAATGTCTCATTGATCTATCTCTTGGTAATTCTATCCTCTATTATGTTGTCAATTAAAGCCACCTCTAGGTGGGCTTAAACTAATGCAAATTAAGTTAAATTTATATTTCATATATATTGTATATATATATATATATATATATATATATATATATATATATATAATATATAAATATAAATACAAATACATGAAGATCCCTGGCTCGATCAAAGGAACACCCCCCAAAGCACAAGAAGGGCTCATGTCACCGAGAACCTGTGCTCTTGAGACCGATCTCTCGAGTGGTCACCCAGAAGGCAGAGGCAGGAGGAGCTTGGGTGGGGCACCCTAGACACACTGATAGGTCTTAACATATCCTCTGCTAGAATTGATTGACAGGTGCACATATCCATATAGCAGGCATATAACAATCCGTGCAATGCAAGCAAATGTTTGAATGTGAGGGACCAATTCTGAACATCATTTTTCTGTGTATTGTGTCCTGCGTAGAACTTTGTATTGTATGAGATGCAGTACAAAAGACTTTCACCCAGGCTATCAACCTGGAAGTCGGAAGAGATATTGTGTAATCTGTTTTGGCCAATAATATATATATTTTGGATAACAACTTGGGAAATGGAAGGTTCAGGAGATCTTTTAACCTTGAGGGGAGATTTAGGTCCAGTTGGTTTAGTCTAAATCTTGCCTAAAATTATTGATTTAAAATGTAGATAGTCAAGGAATTTCTTACTGCTGATTCCAAGCACAAGTTATTGAAAAGGGATGAAGTTACTACCTTGGATGATGTTTTACAGATGTCTTAGCCTTTATCATAACAAGATGAGAAACAATAAATTTTTTTGTTTTGCAGGATGTCCGGATTGTTCCAGGTTGGTGTGCGTCTGCATAAGATAAGTGAAGACCTAGTTATTTTAAGAAATTCCCACCAGGTTGTGAGGGAAGTGCTTATATTAATGCTTTTAAAGCAGCTATGAAGTTGGACAGTGGAACTGATGAATGGCAGGTCTGAGACTAGGTTCCATTGCAGATTGTTTTTCCTACATCAATCCATGATTGGTCAAGTGGACTGTTTTGATTGTGTTTCTATGCAATGTAGCTTATTACACTGTTCTAATTAATTATTAATAAAATTATCAATACATATTAAAAATAATGCAGGCAGTGCACAAATATTAACATCATCTTTTGGTCATTTCTACTCATATATTTGCCCCCCTTTGGCCGCAGCTACCCAACTGAAAAAGTTATAGGACCGCCCCTGCACTGAACTCAGGTCCTGAGCTCTGTGCTCATGATCAGAAAACTTTAACGGAGTCATCTATCCCCAAATCAGTAATTCTAGTTAGTGTTGCAATACTTTTTTCTGCAGGCTACACACATTATCATGATGACAACGTGTGAAAATAGGTCCAATATTAGTTGCTAGTTGGACAGAAAACGCAAGTGCAAGTGCAGAAAAGGCAGTGCAATATGGCACCCTATGGACACTGTTTGCCCATACTTCAAATTATTTATCTTATGGATCATTGAACTGAATCCTACAAATGTTAATATCATAAGTTGTTTAAATACATAACTCTTTATGCTTTTTATATTTAAAAAATAAGTACTGCAATGTTATCCAACTACATGTTACTGCCCAGTACTCTTAATATACTGTTCATGTTAAAAGCAGCATATTTCACTTGTTGCTTACTAAGCGACTGAAAAGGTGGAAATCTCTCCTCCCCATTAGTTTCAATGCTATTTGGTTCTTTATCAGTTCAAACAGATGTGTTCAGAAACACACAACACTACTAGACATCATATTTATTTTCCATTTGTCTTCTTATAATGGTTTTCATGCTGAAATGTTTAGTGAGTAGCTCGAGTGCAATGTGTCAATACAGTTTATCAGAAACAAAACTAAAAGCAATATTTTTCTGTGATCGTGTCATATGTCGTCCTGTAATGGGCTCAGAGCACCCATAATGACATCTTTGCAATTGTTAACAATTACCAAACACAAACCATTTTTTGGCACTGCTTGAGCACTTAAATTGGCGTGCCTGAATATGCAGTTTTGAGAATGTGTCAGGGCCATAGAGACACTTCAGATGCTGATTTCCATCAGGGACACCAGGTGTGAACTATTAACTATCTGGCAGGAAAAATACCAGAGCTTGAGTAATATAGACCCCATCCTGCCTGAACAACATGGTAAAACTAATAAAGGTGTTTTCCATGACAATTTAATTAAATTTAAGCTTTATAAGTCACATACAGTCGTACACAGTACAACATAGCAAACTCCTTTCTCTGCATTTGAACCATCCTTGTAGGGAGCAGTGAGCAGCTCCCGGGGAGCATTGCTCCGGGACCCTACGACATGTAGACCTGCTGGGGCTCAATCCGGCTACAGCCGCCCATTTACAATATATAGCATCCATCTGTTCCCAAATGAATCACTGATGAAACATGGAACATCCACATTTAGAAACACTGACTGGGTATTGAGGATTTATAACATCATTAAGTCATCATTGACAATATAGAAGTTTGCAGTTTCCTCTTTTATAGAAAGTCGTTATTAGCTGATTTATGCTACGTTCTTGTTTCCAGGCTGAAATGGCTCAAATCCATTTATCTTATTTGTTTTGCCTTAATGTGAACAAATCAGAGTTTTGAATAGTAGCGTGATGACAAAAAAAAAATCTGATTTTTTTTCACCTGTATATTCTGAGATCAGATAACATATCAATTTTGGGTCAGTGCTACCAGAGAGAAGGGATGACAACTATCTGCCAGGGAAATGTTTGATATGAGTTGCTGGTAATGCAGATGGTTCGTCCAAACATGTAGAGAATGTAACATTGGGTTCTCAGCTAGATACTGGAATTGAAACTATGAATAAGAGCGAAGATCACACAATGAAGTCAATCTCAGAGGCCATGGTTGCATAATCTCACATTAAGATAATTTTAATAGAGAAAAAACAATGTTTAAATGGGTGTAAGTTGCTTGTCATGCATAAGCTCAGCAAACTAATTACACAATTGTTCAACATTCAGTAACTCATTTTTAATGCTTTAGTGATGTTGTAATCATTGTAGCGGGCAGCAATATACCTTATTATATAGCTTATATACCTTTTACATGGCTTATCATAACAGAGATATCCTGGGTAATTAATGACATTGAAAATGAGGCCCTTCCATTTAGATGAGCAAATTTGAGATTCCTTGTACGGTCGATTGTAGAAAATAGTTTCACCTGGTTGGAACAGACGGTGGCATGGTTTGCAGTGATTAGCACTGTCACCTCACAGTTTGCATGTTCACACTGTCTGCGTGGGTGTTACGCCTCCCAAAAGGCAATGAAAGAGAACACAGAGGCTCGTTTGGAAACCGGAGCATATTAAAGTGAGGACGCCAGAGTTATAACCCTAAAGCTTTATTAGTCCCCAAATTAATCAAAAAGGATTGGAGACCCTGGCCAAAAACGAAAAAAGTAAGGGGAAGCAGGTGGACTTGGACTGGACCCCTGACTAAAAAAATGTGAATGGTTACTTGGTACACAAAGATCTTCTGGTGTGTGTATGAGGGAGGCAGTCCTTCAGGTCATCGTGCTCACTGACTTGCGTGAGATTGTTTCGTAAGCTGCACATGATAGTTGTGACCATTTGATATCTACTGTGATCCTCTTAGGTGAGACAAACGTGTAACTTGTCTTCCTGCAGGGGCTCATTTGGTAACCTGTGGTTCCCAGGAGTTCCCGTTTTAACTCAAGGCCATCTTGCAGAGTAATCCATCTCTCTGCTCTTCCAACAGGTAACATGCATCAAGGTTTGGGTCTGTCATTTTGAGTTTTGCACTTTACAACACACTAACACACATTTACCTCCCCTGCGCTCCTTCCTCACTTACTATACTGACTGCTCACATCCATATTGTAAATACTTTATTTATTTCATTATCTGATCTAATTTGGATGAATTTGGTTTAATGAATTACCCCCTACCCTCCTTTGTTGTGCCCTTCGGTGCCAGGTCTTAACAAATCGTTCATATTTTACTCAACAGGGGGAACTTTATGTTCTAGGTTCTCGTCCCTAACTTCCCAGCCATAATTCAAATTTTGTCTACATTTTGCTCATAGGACACAATGAGATCTCTCTAATCTCAAAAAAATGTGTTAACTGTATTTATCTTCATTAATGACTCTGTATGGGATATAATCTTACAGCATATTGCTGACTTAATACAAATAGTTAAGTGGAGTCAGCATGGACTCATTGAGGTTATTAATGAGTCACATTTATTTTAGGAGCTCAATCAGGGCTCATGAGAGCTATGGACTCAAAACGACCTCTGAAAGTGTGCTGTGGTATCTGGCAACAACTAAGAATTAATACATTTTTTATTCGTTCACACCAAAATTCATATTCCATCTTCGAGCAGTTCCTGTTCCAATCATCAACAGTTAGACCTTTAGAAATAATTTTCAGTTTTTCGGGGTATTGCCTACTTTATCTGAATATTGATGGAATGCGATGGAAGGTAAAGGCAGATAAAAGCATCAATCAAAAATATAATAATAATTATATTAATATGACCAAAAAGCAGCAATGTTTTATAACTATTAACTACTATAACTACTTTACTAGTATACTATATAGTTATACTACTATAACTACTATAACTTCTTTTATGTTTTTAATGTTTTAAACTATCACAGAGTGATACTTGTCCACTGTCCACTGTCCTGATTCTGACCCACTCTGTGTGCTCATTCAATTCAAACATTTTGCGTACGTGTCCCATGTTAGTCTCAAGCATGTCACAGATTTTCATCTTGAATATATTCCAGTTCTCCATGTTTTATTCCTTGATTCTACCAACAAAGATGATATTTATACTTGACTAGTTTTCACTGAGGACCAATTTTGTCAGCAACATGTCCAGTTTCTCTCTCGATATTGTAATATCAGTTTTTAGCACATTTAACTTTCTTTCCAATTCTGACTGAAGTGGTTACTGTATCTAATTTGCCTTGATTAACTGGATTTGACAGCCTGGATTTGATAGTGACTTACACTTCAATAGTATCAACAAAATGGTCTCTTCCTGATTTAGAAAGGCTCATTCATGCCTTTCTCTTTGCACTGCGAGAGACTATTCACAGTCAATTCTCAATAACTCAGCAGCCAGTCAAATTACTCCATATGCTCCACGTCTTAACCCGTGGTTCTCTGATGGACCCTCCTTGGTTACAATCAGGGCCCCCAGGCCATGGAATACTTTGTAGATTTTGGCAACACACTACCTGTAAATCATTGATGAAAGGAAAGCCTTTGCTGCTGCATGATTCTAATTTGCTTTCATTGTTTTCATCATTTTATTTAAGTGCTATAGAAAAAAGCCATTATTACAAAAGCATATTATTAATTGAATGAAAATATATAACTTTTCACTGTAGAGGAAATTAAATGATAATCTTAGGTGTCTCTCCCTCAGCACATACCACCATGAAGCCTGAGATCCCTGTGTGAACGCTCATTTGTTTAAAAAAGACTAATAAGGATTTTGAGGTACTAAGATTATAAGTTTCGGATGAGATCCAAGTTCAGGAGACTTAAAAATCACTTATTTGAGGTAATTTATCTTATTTGTGATTGCAGTAATACATGAATAAGATTACGCAATATGCGGTTGAATTTGAATTTGAGAAGTAGGAGTAAAATTGCATTTTGTCCCTCCTTCATATTAGAATGTGCAAAAAAAGAGATCACTTCTTTGGTTTTGCTTTCCTACTAGACATGCTGATTACTAGATCTTTAACCTATTGTAATCCCTCTCTTCAAATATATTACACTAATTAAAACTCACACCACTATTATACTGTTAATGTGCTTTCATCTGATTGTACAGTATGTGACAAGTACAGTATGCAACATCTTGTGATTATCCCGCTATGATGATCTTCCATCTGCTGACAAGGTGGAGCCTCCAGGTCAAAGACAAATCTATAAAGAAAAGTAAAACAAGGGTGTCAGAAATGTTTTCCTTCAAAAAAAGTGTTTCCATGATTGAACCACAGCTGTTTCTGGACAAAAAGGGAATTACATGTAACAAATCTAGGATATACTTACATACAAATACTTTCTTTTGGTATCCAACAGTTATATTCAAAATTAAGTCAGACCTTTAAATAAAAATAATCATTTCACTTAAATCATCACTACTTCAAAGGTGAATACTAAATAAGAACCCGGATCATTTTAAGAGTCACATTACAAAAGTATATATATTTATGTATTTGACCCATAGGAAAAAACTCATACTTCTTTTGGTATCAAACAGTTATATTCAAAATAAAATCAGATCAGTCATCATTTAAAATCATCATTTAAATAACAATAATCCAAAACATAAATCACAATTCAAAGTCCATAATATTCATCAAATCACAGTAAGAGTCCAAACTTACATTTTATTGTCCAACTGGTGTCATAAAACAAAAATGGACTCCACAGTCTTTCTTGGTATGTACTTTGGTGGGGTGTGAGTGTGTATGTGTGTTTTTGGAAGGAGCAGTGTCTATGTCCTTCTGTGCTGGCAGTCTTTTGTTGGAGAATATGTGTGGACAGGAGAAAGTCTCAAGTCTATTCAGAGGTGGTGAGGCGTTGCTTTCAGTCAGGTGGCGAGTGTGGAAGAAAAGAGGAAGTTAGGAGAGTTTCGGATGATCAGGACTTATCTGGGTTCGGTCCATCTAGGACATCTAGGACAAAGGAGAGGTAGTTCGACATCCAAGCAACATTATAATTACCCCTCCTCCTCACTCCTCATTGATTCAGGTGAAAGGTGACAGGTTAATCTGCTACAGGCTACCGTCTGATCTTCCAGTTTGGAGGAGGCCGCTCTACCCATTGAGCCAAAGCCTACATACAGGGATATCATTCTAGCCTTCTAAGTTAGAAATGTTATATCATTTACAATGGTTTTATTTAGATTCTTCGGCTTCAGGTCAATCACTGTACTATTGAATTCTCACTTCAATGTACTGCTGATCTGTGAGTTATGTTCTTAATGTGTATCTAGTTGTTCTAGAAACCTGTTCAAATGATCACCGTTAACAATTTCCTTTGTATTCTTTTGAGCCATCTTCATTCAATTAACCACTTTGTTGTAACTCGATATGCTAACGGCCGGATTTATTAAAGGTTTGCGTGTGTAAAAACTTGATAGCACCCGCAAACAAATAAGCAAGGCGAACTACTAACGGCGCGCACTGAGGATTGTGTCTGTCAAACGTGCAAAATTACCTGCGCTGTCCAGTGATTAAGTTTGCCCTAATGAATATGCAGTACAGGCGATTCTACCCGGGCGTGAAAATACTGGGAGGAGTCATTGCACATAGGTTAATTCAGCACACGCAATGTGATTTACTAAGCCTTAAAAAAATTGCGGTGCTTGTGATATCATCTGTATTCAACATGTTTGGAAGGAAGGGGCTTATTGGCACCCTGTTGTGCACAGACACAGTTTGGCAAACTGAAAACCCGTTTCCGTTGTTTGGACCGCACTGGAGGAGAATTACTATACAGCTCAGTATAAGTTGCCCAGATTGTATTTCTTTGTTTTATGTTGCCCAACATTGCCAAACATCATAGGTAAGAGCGTAATGTCATAAATGTTTAGGATTAAAAAGGCCCCTGGCCACATGTGTGGTTCTGCCCGCTATGAGCTCTCGTCCCCCTCCATCCCTTGGTTGCTTCATTGTGGGACCGCTTCGAATGAGCGCCTACCACTTCCTGTACCGCATCTTCCATCCCTCTTGCCGGAGCACTGATGGCCAACATCAGACTAGATCCAGCAATGACCTACTGCCTGGTGGTCCCCTGTGCCACTGAGAGCTCTCACATTCAGCACAATGAATTAGTCCATCTTCAAGAGCTGTAGACTGATTTTTCTGTTGCTGCAGCAATTAACTATCAATGTTCTCAAAAACTGGGCGCTATTGAGGCTCTACAGGAGTACCCGCTGATTTGGGCTGAGTTTGGTTGAGTTGAAAAGTGTGGCAAAGATTGAAGAGCTTCTGATGAAATGCTTCTCACAAAAAAAAGAAAGAAAATTATATAAAATTAATTCGTAAGGACAACTATATTCAGCAAAACGTTTCAACAATAGCAAATACATTTTTCATTTGGTGAATTTGGTTAATAAATGTATCAAGAAAAAAAAATGTGTGCGGGTTATTATGTTATTATCTGCTCACAACAGAAAGTGATCTGCACCATGCTGCTCAATAGTGGCATAAAGGCATATCTACCAACAGCCCCCCACGTCTATTATTTGCTACATTTATATTATAAACTATTTTTCTTTTATTCTTCTTCTTTTACCTTGTCATCTTCTCTCTTTTACCCTGTCGTTCTTCTTTTTTTACCCAAAGCATTGAGTTTCTCGCGGATACAGATAGAAACGCGTCAATTATGTCTGCAACTGTTTTCATTCACACAATCATTTTTAGTAGATCACCCGCAAAGCAAATGCGCAATTTGTTATAATACACAAACAATTTAGCACTTGTTTCTTTTGATCTTAGTAAATTAGGCAGTTAACCTACTGTCCTACCTATTATTTTTGGTTGAATGAGACTCTTTTCAGTGTAATAGAATCTGCTTATACCGTTGGAAAAAATATCATTGTGTCTTGTTCTGGATTGGATACCATTCTGGAGGCTTCATTTCCCAAATCCCCCCATCACAACAGGGTTTCGGGGTTTTTGGTTGCTATAACAGTTGCATGAAGCATTTGATGAAAATGCCAAAATGGACATTCATATTGTGTTTGTTTATTTCTCATGAGCTTTTGATACAATAGTGTAGTCACTTGGCTCGTATATTGGCAGATATGACTCTCAGACCCCCCTTTGGATCATTGTGAGGAGCAATAGTTTGACAGAGAGCAGATGGTGCAGTGGGGTTCCCACATGTCCCCTTTGTCTGCTATATCAGCCTTTGTTGCCAAGCAGGGTGTTATTGTCTCAATTGGCCTTCGGTGCTAAACTCCCGTAATTAAGCTGCCCTAAAATAACTTCACAATGACTAATCCCCTTAATAAACCCTCAACAACCAATCAAATTTACTCATAAGGATTCATAAGGATTCACCGTTTTTTTTTTACAGACTCACCCCAGTCTGCTGGCATGAACACAGGTAAATTAATCTAGACTTCATAAACACCACAACAGCAGCAACCACCAAAAGTAAGCAATAATTGACAAATATTTAAAATAATAAAAAATTAGACTGACCAAAGCTGTTCCTCATCTGAAGAAAAAGTCTGTCTCCTCTCTGTCTTTAAAAAATACCTCCATAACACAGCTGTAGAGGACACCATGCCATTTCCAATACCCTTTCCAATACTACCTACTGGTGGTTACAGGCAAGTTACCTTTGGCCTTCGTGAAGGCCTAGGAGAAGTTTTTTTTTTTTTTGACCCACCCACTATAAATCAAAATGTAATTGGTTAGTCCAACTGCCAATTTCTAAACTAAAACCGAATACCAAGCCATCTCTCATGCAGATGATATTATAGCGCCAGCTGAAACCCATGCTCCACCTAGCAACAACAATCCAAAAATATCTGATTGATAACTTGGTTTTGATGTTTTCAGGACAGTAAGCATTTCTCTTCTGAAGCAAACCTGCTACAAAATTAGGCCAAAATTTAACACAAAGTCTTCTAACAAAAAGGTGGAAGAGAAAACATTTTTCAATGAAAAATGTAATATGCCATTTGAAATTTTTCATATGTTTGGCCTTTCTCTTAAGGCCCAGAAGGCACTTATGGTTCCCCTCTGGTCTCCATTGTGCTTTTATTGGTTCTGTGCCCATTTGAATCGACAATCTAGATTCATGTCGTCTGCCCCTGTCATTCCAGGAAACACCTTACGATCATTCAAGTTTTCCCTGACTTGAAAAAGGCTAAAATTATGAATAAGGCATTGTGCTTTTTTAGAGGAAAGCACAATGTCACCAACTATTCCAGGACAACACACATCAGCAGAGTATCCACCTTTAAACTTATTTTAATTCAGATACCATATCATCTGTAATGAGATGCCAACATCACATAAAAGGATACATTACCTTAGCGTTGCCAAAAATGTTTGTCTCCCATGAGAAGATCAAAACAGATGTACTTGATCTTCACTCCCCCAATCCTGGAGTTGGCCTGTGTAGTTTGGGGTGGGCTGACAGAAGGCCTCTCAAAGGAGTTGGAGAGGCTACAAGAATATAAAAATATCATAACAAGATCACCGGCATTCTATCTTCTACTTTTCAAAAATAAACAAAGGCGTGTTGAAGCCGGCCAGCACATGAGTTCATCCCCCTGAACAGTTTCTTGTTAGCCGCCTCAACATCCACTCAATTTGTCAGGAAACTTTAAACTAAACCCCGGAACCTGTAGGACTTAAAATCACTGAAAAAGGAGAAAATCGATCACTGGAAGGGAAAGATGTGGGTGTAATTATTATTTTGGCAGAAACACTGTTTCTAGGTATTTTTATTTTTGACCAATAAGATATGCAGAGGCCATTTTCGTAAAATATTATCTTTGATGATCTTGACCTGACATGACTGTGATGTATGTCCACTTAAACAGCTTTCCTGGTGCATCATGGTACTTTAGGGTAAGATTTACTTCTTATTATAGACTCACACAACATGAATACAAAATGCAGCCCAGAGTGGCATTTGAGTTTACTCTTCCCTCCATCGTTGCAAAGGTTTTCTATCAGATAATTCTAATTTGGATAAGAGGCCTGAGCAAGGAACACAAATGTGTTGTTTTAGATTTCATTACGCCAAAATTCTACAATGATCAAAAGACTTATGATAAATGTTTATCAAAAGACAGTTTTATTCACTGAGCAGATGTATGCAGTGGGTAGCATGAGTGTTTGCCAATCAGAACATCAGAAAGTAGCTGGTTCGAGACCCAACAGGTCTACATGTTGTATGATCCTTGAGCAAGACCCTGAACCCAATATGCTCGCTGGGTGCTTCAAATGGGCCAAGCCCCAAACTAGACAAAAAGAGCTGCAAAACCCCCCCCCTGAAAATGGAACACTAATTTAGTGACAAAAAGCAAGACTGTGAGGCACAAACCTCTTTTCATAAACACCTGTGCTGCTGCATGCCTGTAAGGCATGAACCTATTTTGAAAAACATATGTGCCACTGCAAGCCTGTGAGGCATGATTTAAAATGTAATATTTTATATATATTCCATTTTATATGTTATTTATTTATTATGATTATTATTTTTATGATGATTTTGATTATTATTATTATCATAATATATATATATATATATATATATATATATATATATATATATATATATATATATATATATATATATATATATATATGTTATATATATAGCCTGTAAAAACCAGTGTGGAAGGTTAAATCTAAGAAAGGTAACATCTTTGTTCGGAGTGAAAGCATTTGAAGAGGTGGGAAATTCACCGTTTCTTAAAAACCCATAAAATGCCAACAGGAAAGAGCACTCTAAAAGTGAATCGATGTACAGACAAAAATGACCTTTCCTTGTACTTAACATCATCCTATGGAGAGTGGAGAGGAAGATTGGCAGTGTTCCATCAGGAGTAGAGGGCCGTGCTTTTGGAGGCCTTTAGATACCAGTTTAGTAGAGGGTTTGAAAACAGGCTTGGCAAGGGATTAAGACATCTAGCATTAAACTGAATACCCACGACAAGGCCTTTAATGAACTGAGGTTTAAATTGGCGGACATCCGTTATTCTTACTCTGTAACATGCTCTGCTGCTGTAACATTGCAATTTCCCCATTGTGGGACTAATAAAGGCTATCTTTATCTTTATCTTTATCTTTAAGAAATGAACGCGGACACGGCTCTGTTTGAGACGGGTTTAAGCTGCAGGGTCATAGAGGATCAAAACAGAGCAAATATCTACAGGCAAAATCATACGGTTTTAGGGTAGAGGCCGCTAAACCCTTTCTGATAGAAAATCTAGCGGATTCCAAATAGGGTTGGTCCTGGTGCTTATTTAGTGCAAGGTTATTGATTGTAAGGGGGGCACTGGGATGGGCGAGGGGTTAGCTTCTGCACAAAAGTCCTGAATTTCTTAAAATTGAAACGGGATAGAGAATAAGGAACAGCTTTAGAAAGGCCTGGCATATAGTGAGCAGTTATGATGACATTTTTTATGACTGACTGCCATGTATTAAATCTCATGAATGGTATAATTGTTTGGTTGTATGAGCGACCTTGGTTTTTGATGTGAACGACTGCTTGGTTGTTACACTGCTTTAGATACGCTTGCGAGACCAGAATTTACCCCATACATAGTATGCAACTGTAATGGGATAGATCTCAGATAGAGCAGAGGAGGGATCAGGGGTGGGAAGGGGGTAATGACTATTTCTGGTGAACCACCATCCCTGATTGTCCAAAGCCCATCGAAGGTGCGACATCTGAGAAAAACTTGGGCGAAACGATGTACCATTCCACTGGGAGAAAAGTCGGGACCAAAAACTAAGGTCAGTTCGGCAGCATTCATCCGGCGATATTCTGTTATGGAGTTGGGTAATTACGCAGCTTTATCAAAATGTCCGAAAATAAATGAACGTCCTTAGGAAATAACACAAATTGCGAAGTTAAGATGGCCAAGGGGGAAGAGCAATTTTTGTTTGGAAATAACAAAAAATACATTCCTCAATCTTTTGCATCTGAAAAAGATTGAGGATTATGCCAGATGCGCCAGAGTTTCTCGAATGGCAAGGAGGCTTAGATTTCCACTGACGGATACCAAGGTACTTGAGCTAATTGGATAGACTGGAGGTGTTTTCTCCTGAAAGGGGAACCCCAAGGTAATCAAACAGATGGTTCAATTTAGTTAAGGATGAGCCCGAGCTGTCATGTGGGGGATCGATCAGCGGGAAATCGTCGAGAAGGGACTGAACTCTGACTCTATTAAGGGGGGAGTTGTGTCTAATTGTTTTTTTTGAGAAGCTAACTTAGAGGGCACCTGTTGTCAACTTCACTGCTGAAAAAGGACCCGAGGGCAGAGAGGATCAAAGTATCCATGGTTTCAGAAGTGAATCATCAAAATCGCTTATTAGTTCTGTATCCAAAACCTCCCAATTCAGCCGAGAGTCAACTTGGGCAATGTAGAGGGCTTCACTGCTGGTGAACGCTTTTTGATTTTGGTAGAAGATGAAGTTTCCATGAAAAGCTAAATGAGAATGTTATACAAACCTGTGCTCGGTATACATGATGCACATAATTTCTCAATAAATGCCGAAAGCCACAACAAATTCAGTCGATGGTCTGTAGGGATTGGACGATGGCATGAAATGAATAAGCAGGAATTTGAGCTGCTGTCGGCGAAGGAGAGTGCTTTTGATTACCTCTGCATCTGTTTCATACCGGCGAACAGCAATCCGTCTGAGCCTGGTATCCAATGTGTGGATGCCAGATCTTGTTGAGTATTCTTTAAGTACTACCGAGTCAGAATCTGAAATGACTTCATGTGCGAACTGGCAGCGGGAGAGCTTAGGAGGGGAGAAATCCTTATTTAAAACTAGGAGCTGGTCTGTGATTGATTGATGTGAGGAGAGAGGCGATAGCCATTGGGTCAAAGTGAGCAGATGATAGGGGAGTAAACAGGCCCAACATATAACGGCTGAGAATGAATCAGAGCATGCACCTGAATGATAGCTAGGAGAGAGGGGAGAGATGAGCTATGGTCAGCTTAATAGTTTCCTATTGCTAGATGTCCATAACAGAGTAAAAAATATGCCACATTTTATTAAGGTGGCTTTTATATTACACCTTTGAAGTGCAACATGCTCCATGGTAATATATTGACTTGTTTTTTAACACCATTTACTCCATAACTGTGACTAAAAGCAGGCTGCACATCATTTTATCTCAATTTTACACGCAACAGCGATGATGTTGTACTGAATTGTGAGATGTGAAATACATTTGAATTGATTGATCATTTATCTTCTTTCTGTTCTAAGACATAGCATTCTGGTTTATTTTTTAACTTAGAAACACATTTTTTGATTGTTATTCAGCAAACTTCTGACATTGGTCCTGTCTTCCTTAAGGTAAAGAATGTAGTGGCCCACAGGTTAGGAAAAACAAGGCCACAAACATACGCACACCATCATATACACAAAAAAGCTCACAGCCGAAACATTACTTGACTTTAAAAATAAATGAGAACAATGTTCTCATTCAATAAAATTGATGTGTCTCTCATTGTGCCTGAGTTAATCCATTCTCTTTATCCCTCATCTCATTTAATAGTCCTCTATCACTTTCTATAGATCTGGTCTCACTCACCTCCCTCCGTCTTAAATGTCCTCATACAGGATAGTTTTAATCTTAATTGTCTTCTTTTGACATCTGTCCATCAGAGACTGCATTTTCCTTTTATCATGTCACCATTGAAATCTTCCTCCTTTAACGCATTTTGTGTCGACATATCTAAGTTCTCCTTATGGATGCAGAGATGTGGAGCTCAACTTTTTTTTTATGTTCTTTCATTCTTTTCACAGTCATTTGTCTGTAAAATCTTCACAGCTCAGCCACAGTTGCCACTAAGAGACAAGTGGAAAACACACCTGCTGCGTATCACTTAGTAGTATAATATATCTTCTCTACAAGGCAGGATGTCTTGGCTTTAGTGCCTTATATTTGTGAAATACTGATAGCTTGGACATAAAAAAGCAATAAAACTTATGATCATGTGTGAAGCAGAGACATGTATTTAATATAATATCATTCACATATAGTGGGTGAGTTTGTGAATTAATAAGCAGGAAAAACATTTCACGTGTTTAATGTTGTTACCTCTGGATAGCATAAAATTTATTTTTAATGCAATGACTGCCAGTTTTTCTACATTGGCGGACACCTTTACAAAAATGCAAAATGCGTATCTAATTGATAATAAAGTTTATAATTGTTCTTCTGTCTTCTGTTTGCATCTGAACATAATATAAAATTAAACTTTTTTTTTTTACATGAATTTTGAACAATGGGTGTTAAACGTTGGAATTACGTCTTTGGTTTCGTACAACAAACACTAGACCTAAGCTGTTGTCCCTGACAGTAATGGTATATCCCTGAAAAAATCTGCTGCATTGAACAAGCAATTCCCTGATGAACTCTTAAAATTGAATATGACTAATCAATAACATATAGGTAGGGACAAGGAACTATGTTTTTACCACAAAAACTCCACCTAGTGAGGGAAATGTGAACTATTATAGTGAAATAATACCTGTGGGTGGAATCCAAAGCATTCGGACTTCTGCTTTGGCTTGAATCATTTCACCTGTCATCTAAGAGGCTTCTCCAGTTCAGAACTAGCCCAAAGATGCAAAAATATCCCCCAAGTGAGTGAAATATGAACAATTACAGTAAAATATAACAAAAGATAACAAGATGTATATCCTCAAGGCTGTTCCTCTCAGGTATAAAAAAAACTAGACCGCCTTGGGAAGTTATATCTTGAAAAAAATGTTTTTTGTAAAAAAAAGAAAAAAAGAGTTAAAATGTAAATATTAGAGTACAATAAAATTAAATTTGGACTAAATAGGACAAATGGTTGGGGAATTATGGCCTGAAGACTTTTGGAGATAAAGATCCCCTTAGTATCATACAAACGCAACCACCTTTTCACAAATTAAAACCAGTTTCTTCTCTCACTTAGTTCTATGGAGGAATACAATTTGAAAATGTTCACTTAAATAGTGTTTGAGTTATCACATTGATATGAGGGATTTGGGGAGGCAGTGAAAATGTTATAATATTTCTGTGTTTTTGGAGATATAAATTTTTGTCCTCTCCATGGATGATACTTTGCATACATAAGGTTTCCCTTCGGGTGGAGACTATATTGCTCATCAAGGCCATCATAAGGAAAATCATTTGAGAGGGAGCATTGCTGTTCATAACAAACATAACCTGCTAAATTATGGTGGCAATCAAGCCAGGTTGAAAAAAGACTCCACCAACCTTGCTATTCATTAATCTTGATCATAGCACCAGTGGTTGACTCTCAGTGTGTTTGAGTGAAGTTTACAGTGTGACCCCCACCCTGCAATCATAATGTTGAAAATTCTGAATCTCTATTTAAATCAAATAAACTTCATCAAAGTCATTTATCATACATGGTGAAATGGTGCAAAACATACAAACCAATGAATAGTGAATAAATAGATACCATCTCAGACAAAACAAACACACACCTAATCCTAACCCTTTCAAAAACAACAGACCCCGCACAGACCCCCAACACCCCCACCTCTCTGATGACTCTGGTATTGTTTTCCTGATGGCAAGAGATCATAAAGTTAAGAGGAGGTAAGGGCACTGGCAACATTCAACACCTGCTGCCGGTACCAGCTCAGGATTTCTCATACAAACTGCAAGGTTTTTGTGTCATCATCCATTTAGCGCGAGCAACAGGTGTTGATATAATATGTGAGTACGCTCTCAACCTCTGTAGAATGCTGGGGGGCGGTTGGTGTGTAGTGATACTTGTGTCTGTTTCTTCAGTAGGTGTAGCCTCTGCTGTGCCTGTTTAACAATCCCAATGGTGTTGATCAACCAGGCGGGCCCAACATCTCCACAGCCAGGAATTTCATGTTCTCCAGTCTCTCATTGATCACAAGATTACAATTACACCAACCCCCTTGAGTACTTGACCTCACAGAACAATGATTCAAAATGTTTTATAAGCAGTTTTATCGCAGTGGCGTTGTCTCTAATGGGCGTTTGATTATCAGATTCCTCTTGTATTTCTCTGCACAATCATTTGTTAAACACATAAATAGTAAAGGGCTGAGATCGGAGGCTCAAGCAGATCCAGTGCTCAGTGCAAGTGAGGCTGAACCATTGATGCCAACAGGAACTGAGTGCAGCCTCTGTCAGGAATTGCAGAATCTAAAGACACGTGGCACTGAGACCAAGCAGAGAAAGTTCCTCCTTTAGTCGCTGTGGACTAAAGGTATTGAATTCTGCTCTGGAGATTCTGGTTTAGGTGTCAATATTTGTGAGAATATTGGCTGCAGCATGGTGGATATCGGATCCAATTAGTATTCTGGAATGGATTCGGCCAGTGATGTGAGGCTGGACATGGCCTTCAGAATAATTCTTCACTATCAAAGTGATGGGATGGTAACCGTTCTAACACGTCGTAACCATTATCTTCACTATTGAGAATTCTATTATGTTGATGACGTTTTAGAGGGATCAATATCCATGTTGAGATTATTCGAATTTTAAATTATTATCAATATTAGGTTATGAGTGTGTAAGGAAGGTGTGTGTTTGTGTATGTGGGTGTGTGTGTTAGACTGACCTTGTTTGAAAGGCCAATACACACGGGGCAGAGTGTGTGACCAAGACTAATTATTATTTGACTGAAAACCTCATTATTATTTTACTCCCTTTTAGACGATCATTCAGCAGATTCCAAAGGGGCAAGATTTACATTTTAGTTACTTCAGCAGACATACTTTTCACCAGGGATTTAAGCGGTAGCAGTAGAATAAATTTACTATACATCTCTGTAGCAGTAGAATAATCACATTTTATTTATTCTGCTTTTACTCTTCATTTACAGTGATAGCGCCACCTTCTGGCAACAACAAGTGCGCTTCAAGAGATAAATCTGATTTGCTTGCTTATTCGTCATATATTGATACGTTATATGAAAAATAATCTTCTATGAACAACGTGTCTTCAGGTTTAAGGTGAACTATAATCCCTTAAACAGGAAGTTGTTGCATGGTCCAGTTTTTACCAAACTCCCCTTTTTAGTATAGCCCCACCCTGGAGACAGTGGTCAAGCCACTGGCTGCAAGAGAAGGTATGGCTAGTGAGACTAATATTCCATTTTTCGTTAAAATGTTCATGTTGTGGTCTTGACATCATGTACTGGAACCTGCTATATAAATCCTGTTAGTCATGAAAAGCAACATCGTTGACAATGAGAGTGAAATCACAATTTTTTCTACACACCCATCCTGATCTATCCTCAGTTCTCCAGCAGTGCCACCAGGGTGCAAGGGCCCGGGAGAACAGTGCTATCAGCTTTCATATAGAAATGTGGTTGCTACTCACACGATAAGGATGGTAATACAACTGGACTGGCAAATGGACTTTATCTGTGCAGATTAAAGTTGAATTTTGCAGTTGACTCATTCATTTTTATACATTGTTGTTTTGACGTACACGGTTGATGCTGGCATGACTTCAAAAAATAACAGCAATTATTTTTAGGATTATTACATGTGGGTCAGTGGCCTCTAATATTAAATTTGCAGTGGCTTAGCATCTTTCAGCCGGTTGTTCTGGCTTTCTGAAGGCTAACCTGACTCTCCCCTTTCACCACTCATGAACATGGTTTTCATCAGCAGACACATCAGGGATTCTGTAGAAAGGCAAGAGTACAAAGGTGTGAAAGGCATAACGGAAATTAAGAAAATGTACAACACATCATAAAGCTAGACAAATAAACAATTAAAATTAGTGTTATCAAATGTTAGATGTTAGATAAGCAATAACAAATAAAATCACATCATATTTATCAGTGTGTTTAGGTCCACTGATCCATCCATCCATCCATCCATCCATCCATCCATCCATCCATCCATCTATCCATCCATCCATCCATCCATCCATCCATCCATCCATCCATCCATCCATCCATTCATCCATCCATCCATCCATCCATCTATCCATCCATCCATCCATCCATCCATCCATCCATCCATCCATCCATCCATCCATCCATCCATCCATTCATCCATCCATCCAACCATCCATCCATCCATCTATCGTTTTGTAGCAGGTTATTTACAATTTTACCTCGAAAATAGTTGAATAGGGGCACCAACCAAAGTTAATTTTGGAAACATGAAACTTTCATGAATGAATAAATTCTTAATTTGATTGGACTTAAGAATCACACATCTGAAAGTCATGAACTCTTGTACAAAGTTCTTTAATTTTTTCTACAAGAAGGTAAGACAGACACCTGTAATGCTGAAATATGAATAAGTTCATTCAACTAAACACTAAACAAAGCTGGATAAATATGGATAAATGATAATGAAGTAAAATAAATAAGATAATGCACACGTCCGGCTGGGCAAGAGATGGACCTGGCACCAATCGTCCTTGTTGCAGGATGCAAAAATGGGAACGGGATACTGGTCCCTTTAGTTCGGCGTGCAAAACTAACTTTCAAGGAGAGTCGCAGACCTCACGAAACTTCCTAAGGAAAATTGACCTCTGCAGGGCCAGCAGTCTCAGGATAAAAAGGGGTTGAAAATTGACTCTTAGGAGCAGTTCAAACAAAAGTAAAAGTTTGCGTGCCGTGACTCAGCTCAGGGTTATGATGCTCATAAGCAATCAGTTCATGACACGAAGTATAACTGAACAGTCAAATCAACGAGGGTCCAAAAGCTAACGACTTAGAAAAACAAATGAGTAATACAACAGGAGAGAGCAAAGGGAGAAGGTAAAAGTGAAGAGCTTAAAAGTGAAGAGGGCTAAGAGTGCTGAGAAAAGAGCAAGAGTAAGAGTAAGAGGGTAAGAACCAGTATGCATGGCGTCGTCCCTTTGTTATACCCTTCCGCTATTCCCAGTAACTTATTTGCATGAAGGGATGAGCAGCCCATCTAATTACTCTAGTATATTGCCAATTTGGTGGAGAAAAAGGGGCAAATAAGGATAAAAGACATAATAGTAACACGTTAGGTAGAATAACTTTCTCTCACCATGGCCAAAGAGAATGAACTGAGGTCACACTGTCATCAGTGAGGAGAGTGTGAATATGAATACCATGTATTCTATATAACGTATTCATGCAAAAACAGTACTCAAGATATAATCAAACTATATGTACTGATTAATAGGACCGTCAGAGCGGTTACTAACCTCAGGCCAATATATATAGTTACAAAATGATTCACTCATATTATTTAAACTGGATGAGGTAAGAAAGACATATTCACATATTTGAACAGTAGTAAGTCAAAACCCATTTTCAGAAGTGATGTTTCTATTAATGATTACTATATGGGGTACTGTAGAACAATCCAAGAGAGATAAGATGAAAAACTCAGTTTGCTTACCGAACAACTTATGATGACGTGTTTTATATCGTTGGAAAGTAAATCTTACTTAAGGTCCAACTGTGTAAGTTGTAAAATGAAATAAGCAACCGTTCCGTAGTTCTATTGTTGATGAGTCCAATTGGCACTGTGTTTACTTCGTGTTTTTCTTTACATTCCAATGTGGTATGCAAAGTGAGGTATGGAGAGTATGGCTTAATTGTCAGGCATAAGAGTTTTACTGCACCTCAGTTCCTGACACCGGGAATTCTCAAGTCAGAAAGAAAGTCTCCTTTGTGAGTAGATTCCTAAAGGAAAACCAGAATCCTTTTTGTTCTTAAGTCCTTTGGAGAACAAATTGCGAAGTACACCTGTCACTCTCCTGAGTGAATAACACAGATGTGGAGGTGCCCTCGCTACACCTTCTTTTAGAAAATCAGACACAATCACGTCTGTCAGTGGGAACGGCAACACAATTATTCCTGGCGGCTGATTTTCTCTGATTGTCATTTATTACCTGCAGATCTTAATCAACTAACTGCAGAAGTCCAAGCATAACACTTGTTGATCCCCAAAGTAGGTAAATATAATTCATCATACGCACATGGGTACAGCAATCACATTTGCTCTTGAATGTGGAATGAAGTAACCAAACAAGTTACCCCTTGAGGTCTGGTGCCGTTTGTTTGCTTCCAAAATTAGATATCGATTTTCTTCTCATTGTTGCTCCCTTGATCTCTCAAGTTGGCTTCCTTATATTCATCGGCTCTCCTTCACATGCTCATTCCCACCTCTCTACTCACATTCTCCCACTACACCAACTCTAGCAAACTTTATTTACCATAATTGTATTGTCCTCTACTTACTAATTATGCATTGAGATTCAGGAGTTTAAAAGAAACTGCATCCTATCAGGAAAAAAATAAATAAAGACCTTAATGGCTGCTTTCTCTGCGTGTGGCAGCCATTTTTTTTTTTACGTATTCAATATTCCAGGTGGAACGCTCTGCTTTGGAGAGAGGGTTTTTTTTTGACAAAAGCATTACATTTGTTAACTCTGGAATAGATCTGTTTAGATAGCCTGCAATCCCCTCTCAGAGTCTTTTGAATGAATTTATAGAAGGCTTCTGGGTTTTTTTTTTGGCAATTTTAATGTTTTCAAATCAATGAGAAAAGACAAAAGCTATTTAATGAAATCTGAAAGTGTGTGGGAAGATTTTAAACATGCAGACTAACAGTCCTCCATGGATCTAAACAGTGTTGGACCTCTGATTTATTGCCTTTCTGTTAAGAAAGTTGATATCTCTCTCTGTCGCTTTTTCATCCTGCCCTCCCTTGGAATCCCCTCTCAATCTTTCAGACTATATTTCTTTTTCTCTCAATAATTCCTTACATAATCAGTATATGTCAATATGCATCTTTTATTAATTTGCACCGTTTATACACCCTTTCATGCACTCCACCAGGAGCATAGCATTTTTCTATATGTTCTGTCTCCAAGCAACAATGTTGCCATTAGGTCAGCTAATTTCGCCAAAGCTCTGCAGCCTGCCAAGTGTGTCTGGAGGAAGCATGCTTGACTTTCTCTCTCTCTCTCTCTCTCTCTCTCTCTCTCTCTCTCTCTCTCTCTCTCTCTCTCTCTCTCACACACACACACACGCACACAAACACACATGCATTGTGGTGCTTGTAGTCTCAAGTTCTGACAGCTATAAAATGAAACGCAAGTGCATCTCAGTAAATGCATTTATGTATATAGAGACTATTTTAATCTATCAGGCGAGTGTGACAGGCTTATTTCCTCCGAGTCCGAGATGCTGATGGTTTGGGGGAAATTCAAAGCAGGCTCAATTTGTCATCCACATCCATTTTGGTCTCCAGCCTGCAAACCAATTCCCTCCAGCAAAGCTAGGCAGGGACTGACTCAGTTGAACATTAGATCAGATTATTTCCTTTAACTTCAGCACTGCCTAATACTTCAAGGTTTTTTCGATTTTAGCAATTTACATATAGAAATATGAACCATCAAAGTATGTCAACTGCTTTAATTAAAACCTGCTCGTAATTGAAGGTTTAGCCATTATTGCAGGACTATTTAAGTTGATCTTAACTAACTTCACCCTCATGTTGAAGTGCTGTGACGTTTATCTGCGGTTGATGTGAACATGTGTGTGACTGAGTGAATGCTTTGCTTTCACACTCATTGTTTTATTCTTAAAGAAGACTGAAAAGGTATTCAAGGGCCATGAATAATGGATGTATTCAGGCAGACAGACAGACAGACGACTCCTTCTCGCAGGGATTTCAGTGGGAATGTCAAAACAGGCTTTTCCAACAAACAAGTGGAATCTATTACTTCATAACTTCGTCACTAAGAACCCTGACCACCTTCTTCGTCTTTCCGTTGTTCCCTTTAAGAGTTGCCACAGCAGATCTTCTGTTTCCATCTTGCCCTATCCTTTGCATCTTCATCTGTCACACCAACCAACCCCATGCCCTCTCTCACCACCTCTCTCACCACCTTCTTTTTTGGGGAAAACTTCTTTTATTGATACACAGTCAGTGTTCCCTAAAGACTTGTGCTCAGGCTTGCTGCACCCGATGGTAATAACAACGGGGGATTGCAGGCAAACTCTATCAAAATTATAACCTCGGTGCCAAAAGTAGATGAAAAGAAATAAACATGGTGGAAATGAAAGAAAAATAATTTGCTCTGTACATTCAGTGTGTCAACTACCTGCTGATGAAGAGAGAATGTGTATTTGAACTGGCCTCAGTGTGTTCTATACGCAGCTCTGTTATCTTTCCAATAAAATACTATGTATAAAAGATTTCCTTTAACTTTATTCAATTTAGAGAAAAGAAAAATCAGCATTGAAGAACAAGTAATACCTGACCAACAAAAACGTGATTTATTCCGCCCAAATCTTCGCAACATTTTACTACAAAAATGGAACATGTTTTTATTACGTACCTGAAAATTCTGGAATACTATGGAATTGTCATCCCTACGTCCGCCGCAGGTCATTCGTGTTAACGCTATACCTCAAAAAATATTATATGGATCTTTTTAGATTTTGTACACACACATTCCTTAATGCGAGGAAGAAGTGCATTGATGTTGGGAAAGGTCGGTTGTATATTAATGCCAATATGGGGGAGCTTAATCTCCGAATGTTTTCAGGTAATCATTTCTCAATTGTTGGCCAGATTTAGTCCAAGATTGGTGCAAATGAATAAACTCAAGGATATGTTTCTTTTATGTATCACTATTTTACTCTAATAGCTCAAATTTTACTACTAGGGGTAACTTTTTTATATGGAAAACACTGTTTTTCAAACAACTTCACATTTATCTTTTAATAGTTCAATCAGGGGGATTGCTTGTAAATCACAGGAGCTGGGAGGCCTTGTGGGAATATTGAACTGTCAGACAGTTGGATATGTTAATCTATTAGGCAAGATCTGTGCAACTACATAATTATTTATTTTGTGATTTATTAATTTCTTATTCCCCCTTTCCTTGAGGGACTAAAAAATACCCGTTCATTTGTTGCAAGGGGAAAGGTATTAAGTGAGACACAGGGAAAATGAGGCAACAAAAAAAGTTATATGTTTAGTTGTCAAGTAACAAATATTGGATGAAAATCTTTAAGAAATTAATCTAACCCTCTAGGTTAATTGGTGCCTGAATGTGTCCCTTTTTAACCTTTGGGACGTGCCCCTCTGAAGGACTTGTTCCCAATCTGTAGTATCGCAAATAGGAATGTAATTTCTTAATTTGGCACGGAATCACTACCTTAATGATCCTTCACCATCTGCTCCAATTTCTGTTCACGTATTTGTATTAATTTTAAAGCTGTGCTAAGCAGCCATTTAACTCTTCAAGCCTCTGTGTTCATTTTTCTTGTATGAAATATGTTGTGCTATGACTTTAGGATATTTATGTAAAAACTAATGGACAACTTTAATACCTTTAAAACTAAAACTATCAAAATTATTTTCCATCTCCACAACACGGCTGGGAACACTGACATTTGAAGCCCACTCTGTAGAATCTATCTAGTGCACTTAACAGCCTTCCCACTGCCATCTACGGATGTGGCCAAAAATGATCCAGCCAGATCAGCAGCAGGTCTTAACGAGGACTGAACCTTTGCCAACTCCTCCCTAGTCATCATTTCATCCCAGGCCATGCTCTGTAGCTGAGAAATGGGGTTCTGCCGCTGTGTTTTGAACTTGAAACTAGTTGATTGGTTTGGGAAAATGCAATGTTTATGTTTTTGAATCAAAATATTTGAGTTTTAGGCTGTTTTTTTAAATTAATCCTGTCAATTTTGAATCAGATAGACACTTTCTCTAAAAGCAGCAGTGGAAAGTGGATTTCTATGTAGAGTGTCAATGTACATACACAATTAGCTGTGTGTGTGTGTGTGTGTGTGTGTATGAAAAAAGAGGCCGTTTAGCATAGTAAGAGTAGAGTACTTTTGTTATGCAAAACAAATTGTGATTGCTAGACTGATATTCTTTGCGACTACAGTCATTTTCAATAAAATATTCATATATCCAAATAAGAATAATGTTGCATTTTGATGCTGGCGTCTGTACCAACAAAACATTCATTCAGATGGCTAGGGCATATTTTTAACCAAATAATCTATAGGCAGCTCTTTTTATTTGTTAATATTTTACTTGTACATGTTGCAGTTTCACATATATTTCTGATTTATTGTTCAGCACTATACTACCTAGTTTATTATCACATTGACTGGAAATGAAACAAATCTAAATAGAAATAAATCGTTACCATAGTGATATATTTTATTCAGTAAAAGTGTATTTGGCCCATTCAAACACACATATATATATATATTTATATTGTTTTTTAATAAATCTCAATTTTCCAGTTTCTAACCATAACCCTAAATTATATCCACTCTACCTTAAATTCCTCTTCAACATATCAACAAAAAAAATATTTGATCAACATTGTCCTTTTCCAACTGATTCCAGGTATCAGGTGAACATATATGCAACAACACCCACTACTCCCCTCTCCTTTTTTTCTTCGTAGAACATTTGAAATCCTTATTTGCATGACGATATGTTTTTGGCCACAAATATTGTGGAACCAAGTAGGCTATTGTTTTTTTTTTTACAATACATCTCTTGGATGCTCCAGAACATATCATCGGGGATGTAACCTGGGGTTATTGGGTGTTTCGGGTCTCATATACATCTTGCCTTTCAGCCGTTTTTGCAGCGGTAGATGCCCCGCTATTCATATTTGGATTTCTTCCTTTCGTGGGCCTCCTCCAGACGGTCCTCCCACAGCACTGTCATTAAGATATTTTCTTCGTGTCCACTGAGAACAGAAGGGTGGCTGGCCCCAGAGTAGTGATGATGATGTGATGTGGGAACTTAACATGTTTTACCAGGTCCACACAAAGCTGCCAGTCCTGCGCCGTTGCCAGGATTCCTGGCTCTTGTGGTTTTTGGCAGCTGTTATCCAGCCTTCACAAAGGTTATCCTTCCTGCAAGGGACAACACTGTAGTGTAGTGGCTAGTACTGTTGCCTCATGACAAGAAGATTCTGTACACAAATCCACCTGTGGGCCTTTCTGTGCGGAGTTTGTGTGTTTTTATCAGGTCAACATGAGTTCTCTGCAGCTACTCTGGCTTCCTCCAGCAGTCCAAAAACATGCAATACATGCGAGTTGTAACTCTACGTTCCCTGTATGTTTGAATGTGAGTAGTTGTCTGGAAGTGTTGGCCTTGTAATGTACTGCTGAATTTTCCAGGGTGGAACAAAGAGTTTGCTAGGAAAGGCTGCAGCCCAGCCAAGACCCTGCACATGACAAGCAGGTTAAAAAAAAGTGTGAATTAATAAATGAATGCTAGTAGTTGGAAAAACACAACAAAACAAAAACCACAGAAACAAACCAGGATGGTTTCAGAAACTGGTTGAAACTGGTTTGAGTTTGTCCCTTCTCTTTTGTTAACCGTTGTGGAACCAACAGATTCACAATGTCAGCAGGATTGCTCTGTCCAAGGTCAACAGTGGCTCATCAGAGCATATTCGGGTGTGTGATTTAAGCCTAAAATAGTTGGTCACTCAATAGTTGATCACTTAAATGTTGTCTCATTGTCTGCGTGTGTGTGTGTGAGTTTGTGTGTGTGTGTGTGTGTGTGCATGCGTGCGTTTATTCATCTATATATTAGCACACTGGCATCTATGCACTATCACATTGAAATTTCCGTTTGCCTTCAAATAAATGGAATTGGTACTATTTATGGCAAACTGGATTAGTTCCAGCAGGCCGTACAAATAAATGTGTATGCTATTACTAACACATAGCATATTTGATATACTGTACATGTCTGACTGCAAATCCTGCATGCTTTCGTTCCCCTCTTTATGGATCCATTTAGAGACTTAACACACTTGGTGTCATATCTTGTGTATGTGCTTAAGTAATCCTCAGTAAATTCCAGCTTGCTCCTTCTTATTGCAGATAAACGCTGTCGAAGACAATAGCCCCGTTAAGAGGTGTCAATTTATTTCTTCACTTCAACTCATCAAATGTGAAACGTCAAGAAATAAATCAAGCAGTGTAAAGTCAATTATTTCCTGCAAACCAGACAAAGAGCCTATCCCAGGTAAACCCAGGAGCAGTCTTCAGTTCATCACAGGACCAACGACGAGATTGACATACATTCACACTCGCATTCAAATCCGACGGCCCATTTATACTCTCTATTCCCCTACATTGAATCTGTTACTTCAGGAAATTACAGTAACCAGAGGACACACCCACAAAAACAATGGAAGGCCATATCTGGATTTGAACCCAGAGTCTTCTAGTTGTGAGGTAAATATGCCACCATGCCATCCCAATTACGCAATTTTTTAATAATTACATGATCAATAAGTTAAATCGGTCATTGGAATTTATGCCTTATGTCTTCAAATAAATATCATGACTGAGTGTTGGGTTTAAAATACGTGTAGTTAGTTGTAATGAGTTGCAGGATGATGGGATGAACAATATTCTGAGCAGGTTCATGAAGGAAGATATGTCAAATGAACAGAATCTTTTCTTTCCAAAGGTCTAGAAACGTATTACCTCCAATTTCTGTTATTAAATAATTTGGATTTTTCTGTCCCAGTAAATCAAACTGAATTTGCGTGCACATTATGTAAGACAGTAGGGATTTTGTAATTTCCTGCTTTCCATTGAATAAATTCTTGTTGTTTATGTGTATTCATCTATATGTGTGATTTTGCACAGTGAGTGCATTTTAATAATCTCTCCATTTCCCAATGGTCAGGATGATTCTTTTGGTCTTCACATCAAATGGCAGCTGCATAAGCTTTGGATCTAGTGTTAAAATAACCTATGCTTATTCTAGGGGTGCCATTCATGCTTGGTTAGATGAGGATGTCTGCTTTGGAGGAGTTGCTGGGGTTTCCAGTTAATGTTGATATGCGATACATGTGAAGATGATTGACAGCTTTGTGGCTATATCTGCCTCAGGATGGCTCTATACCTCCTTCCGCTGAACACATATACAAATAGATTTAGACACATTCTATATGTGAAATTGTCCACCCATGATCTATCATACACCACACATACAGTACATGATGTATTTTTCTCATAGCCAGGGAGATCTTATGCAAATTTTCATTCAGGTTTTTTTGTCTCCTGGCAAGTTGCTTTGTCGAAAACATTTTACATAATGCTATGAAAACATACTGTGTAAAAGCCACAAAGGACAGATTAGAGATTATGGTTGTCAGGGATCAAATAAATAGCAGTGGGAAAAAGGTGCAAAAAAGGATAATTACTTTAGTTAATTTGCAAAATAAAGTAAAAAGGTTTGATATAAAAGAGATCAACAGAAAAGAGGGCCCTTAACCAACCCCAAAACCAATGGAACATAATTAATCAAGAACTCAAAAGAAACTGAACTTAACTGCTTTTCCAAAAGACACATGGGGACAAATATACATGGACCAGTCCAAACACAGACATATAGGGGAAAAGTAGTATTAAACATCTTATATTTACATTAAGAAACCTTACCGGTAAATATTTACTAACAAAATTAACTGATCCCTAAATAACTCAAACCCAAACAAGAGTTAAATTATGTCGCTTCCACTAATTCTCCAAGATGAGCCTTTCCACTTCCTTTGGGTTGGGTTTAAAAGCTCATCTTTCCACTTGAGAAGGTATTTTGCGAAAACCAAATAGAAAGAATAATTCAAATGCAGCATAAATGATCACTAGGCCTATGCTGTTTCCCACGGCAGCTGGGGTATAAACCCCGAAAAGTCCATAGTCCGTTGTATAAACAATCCCTCTGTTCAAATCGCCTCCTCCTCAAGTTAAATATGTAGTGAGGTCCGAATCACATTTGGGATTTTTTTAAAAGAAAGCTCATCCTTTAGAGGAAAAACATTTGCTTTGAGGCTAAAATATGATGTCCAAATTTTGGACTAAATGGGACCAAAGGTTGAGAAATTAAGCGGCCAAAAACTTTCTAAGCTAAAGCTCCCCTTAGTGTTACAAATATAAAACTGACCTCTCAAAATCAATACAGTCCTTCCTTGCACTAAGGTCTATGTGCGTATAAAATTGAACAATAATTGAAGTCATGATGTTTGAGTTATTCCTGGTTAACAGTATTTTTCGTAAGAAAGCTCACTCAAGTGGGTAGAATATGGACCACTAGAGTAAAATGTGATATTTACGAGATAAAACTCCTTGAGTCGATTTAGATGCACCATATTTGACATAATCAAACTGACTGCTGGGAAATAAAGTCAAAAAAAGTGTTTTTCAAAAAGCTCTCCCCAGTGAGTAGAATATGAAATATTAAGTATAATATTAAGTATATAAAATAAATCCCTTCAACTTGATTCTTATACACCAACTTTGGACTAAATGTGACCAACGATCGGTTGAGAAATTAAAGCTAACCATAGTGTCGGGGAGAAAAACATTCTTAAGTGTTATTTCTTAAGAAAAGATAAAACAGTGACTTAGAGCGCATTGTACTGAGTTAAATAAATTTATGAAACAAATCCTGGTTTCACAACTTGTTTTAGCACTTTTAATGAAGCTCCCATGATTTGCTCCTCTAAGGGATGAGGCAGATATTGAGATAACAGCATTAGTTAGTTCTCACACAAATTTTTTACTTCAATAATGGGGACAACACTGCAAATAAGGGAGAGAGATATTGATCGGAGTTCAATACAGGACACCTGTTCTAACAGGAGTCTTTCTCCCTGACACAATTGTGTAAACCACATTCACTCTCTGAGTATTCTGTCAAGTTTATACTGTCCCTTGTCTGCTGAAAAGTGAAAAGTACGCCCTTGTCTGAAGTTGCTGCATGTAAGACAGTCCAGGTGAAGCAAAGGTCTTATGTCCAGGAAACATTTGTTCACAAATCACTGGTAAATAAGTATGGTGCAAGAGAAAAAGTAGAAATGTGCTAGAGTCATCAAACAGCACCACTGCTTTAAAGAAGGGGGAAAATGAGGCTGAGACTAAACTCATCATCATCTGAGAGTTAGGTCCCCAGCAGAAGAATCTCCATCCAGAGTCCAGCAATCAATGCCAGCAACCAAAGTAAGTATGATGTTAGACTTCCAGATAAACAACAGCCTCATATCAGAAATGATAGCTAAAGACATGCTTCCCATCAGCTTTGATGAAGACGAGGGTTTTTGACTTTGATGATGGTTGGAGCTGTGCTAGAGTTTACAGCACCAACAACAAGACAGCAGAAACTTTATGATGATAACACGTAAACATGTTTAGTCAGTGTTGTGAAATTGGCTCTGTTTAAATATGCCCTTATAGCTGAACCTAATGTAAGCATGTGTTTTATTGTGCCTGTTCTAATTTATCATATTTACTGTAACTGGTGCATCATTTAGCCTCCACCCAGGGACTACAAATGAGAATTAGCTCATAGATATATCTTGCATTATACATGTTTATTCACTGTTCCTGCTAAATAAACAATGAAATAAATAAATGTGACAGCCACGTTTTATTACCAACTCACCTGGTAAATCAACAGTTCTGCAGAGCAAAGCACACAAGAGAGACATGCTGCTGAAACATAGAGAAACATAGACAATGCAGTCTGTCATCTCATTTGAGTGGATGTGTTTGTATATGTGGGTTGGGTTGAATATCTGAATAACATTTGAAGAGTTACAAGTGACTATCAAATAGTGTTTTTTGATTGAAGTTCCATCTCTGGGCATTCGGTAGAAAAACTTTCATAGGGCCACCTTTTCTAGGCTTTCTCCTAGTAGTGATGGTCGTCCTTAGTAACAGTGCCATAATGGATAAGTTTGTCTATTATGTCCTTGAAAGTTTGTTTATTTTTGTGTCATTACAGTCATTAATCTGTAATATTTTATTTACTTGTAATTTCCTTTTTCCTTAGAAAGTTTTCTGACATTGTTCTTTCTTTTTTTTTTTTATCTGTCTCCTCTTTTATTTTGAAAGTGTTGGTTAATGTTGTTCAGTTGTCTTTACACTTCCTGCAATTTTCTGTTTAGTCTTTTGATTTTTTTGGTTTCTGTGTTCCCAGTTCTGACCCTTCACTTTCCCAGTGTACTTGTCATTTCCCTGTTTCATATTTGTTGATGTGTTTTTCTTGGTTTTTCTTGTCGTGTTCACCGATGTTCTCCCTCCAGCTGTATCGTTGTTTTTTTACTCTTTGTATTTAGTCCTTTCATCATCTGCCGGTCAGTTGTTGATGTTCCTAACTAATGTCATATGTCCCAGTCCATTTCCCCGTGTTTGTTCCAGGCTGAGAAGACTCCTTTCTATACATAGATCCCTGCAAACACCTGCTCTCACACATCATTCTGATAACCAACATCTCATCTCATCTCAGAAGGAGATGTTGCAAAGAAGCGATGGCCAGAGAAATAAACAAGTTGGCCTTTCAAAATATCTGTAATTTTGCTGATTAATAAGACAACAAACAGCATCTTAATTAGTATGTTTTTTTTACCGAGGTGCTGGGAGGCATATTTCTAATGGAGAGCCGGGCAATCTGCCACAACCGCCTTCCATTTGTATACTAAGCTGGGAGGAAAGTATTCTAGCCGAATAAATAACATATATAATTTTGTTAATGATAATGATTTTATCATTCATTTTATCTTTTTATGTGACTTTTACAAGGGGAGAAAATAATTGCAGTTCCAGGAATGTTAAGTAATTTATTTTCTGTCCAACATTAAGCTCAAAAGTGAGAAAGCAGTAGTACGCCTAGCTAACTGTTTGAGGTGCGTTCTCGTTATTCTTTCACTTCACCACCGCTAATGCCAATGCCCATGGGATGGATTGAATGCAGACTGGTGGTCCTTAAAGGGTCTGAGTCTGACACACTGACTCGGAAAATTTTTCCTCCTAACAAGATATGGTAAGAAGGTTTGTTAAATGAGTGGATTCTTGTGAAACTAAAATTAGCCCACAGTTTTAGCCTCCACTTAAGCCCAGGAGCAGCTTGTCATCTTGATTGTGTAAAGGGAGATTTGTACATTTTAACAAGGGTGGAACAAATAATAGCCTAAACTGTCTTGTGGTATTTGATTCAGCCTCATTACTGCTGCTTTTAACAGGCAGGCTGTGTTCAGTTGTTTGCTCTCTCAGAGGAAGTAAATGTAAATAATTATGATATAATGATTTTGAAAACAATTAATTTAGAAAAAACTTTTATGTATCTGTCAATGCATGGATTAACTTCATCAGAGACTAATTTGTTTACTGAATTCAATAAAATTGGTCTGTGACCAGCAATATTGCTTTCACCTCTCCTTTTCCATGTTCACCGAGAGTATGACTATAAAAATATATAATATATATATTTAATATATATAATATAATAAAATCATTCAGATTAAAGACGGTTTTTAAAGAGTTAACGTTTTTCTTTTATTAAAGACTGATGGACATACTTGAGCTAGGCGGGATTTTGTGGCTTCTCAGTCCAAGTACAGTAAGTCTGTGGGAGAAGTTTGATGACCGTGGAGAAAGACTTTCGGTCGGCCCCGAAGAAATTCTGGCAAACCGCCTGGCGTCTCAGGGGGGGAAAGCGGTCATTCGTCCAATCTGTCTATGGGCTGGATGGGGACTTGCTGACCTCAACTGAGAAAGTTAACGGGCGATGGAAGAAATACTTTGGGGATCTCCTCAATCCCACCATCACGTATTCCCAGGAGCAACCAGAGCTGGATGACTTGGAGGTGGGTCCGCTCATCACTGGGCTGAGGTCGCTGAGGCAGTTAAACAACTCTGCGGTAGCAGCGCCCCGAGGGTGGATGAGATCCGCCCTGAGTATCTGAAAGCTCTGGATGTTGTAGGGCTTTCTTGGCTGACACGCCTCTGCCATATTGCGTGGACATCGAGGGCAGTACCTCTAGAGTGGCAGCCTGGGGTGGTGGTTCCCCTTTTCAAGAAGGGGGACCAGAGGATGTGTCCCAGTTATCGGGGAAACACACTCCTCAGCCTCCCTGGGAAGGTCTACGCCAGGGTACTGGAGAGGAGAGTCCGGTCAATAGTCGAACCTTGGATTTAGGAGGAACAATGCGGTTTTCTTCCCGGTCGTGGAACACTGGACCAGCTTTATACCCTTTCGAGGGTCCTGGAGGGGACATGGGACTTTGCCCAACCGGTCCACATGTGCTTTGTGGATCTGGAGAAGGCGTCCGACCGTGTATCGGTGCATATCGATCCCTTGTGGTGAAGAGACAGGTGAGCCGAAAGGCAAAGCTCTCGATTTAGCGGTCCATATACATTCTGACCCTCACCTATTGTCATGAACTGTGGGTCATGACCGAAAGAATGAGATTGCGGATACAAGCGGCTGAAATGAGTTTTCTCCGCAGTGGGGCTGGGCTCAGCCTTAGAAATAGAGTGGGGAGCTCAGACATTTGGTAGACGATCTAAGTAGAGCCGCTGCTCCTCGGCATCGAGAGGAGTCAGTTGAGGTGGTTCGGGCATCTAGTAAGGATGCCCACCGGATGCCTCCCTGGGGAGGTGTTTCGGGCATGTCCATCTGGGAGGAGACCCCGGGTCAGACCCAGGACACGCAGGACACATCTCTCGGCTGGCGTGGGAACGCCTAGGAATACTCCTAGAGGAGTTGGTGGATGTGGCAGGGAGAGAAGAGTCTGGGCTTCCCTGCTGAAATTGCTGACCCCGGTTGAAGATAACGAAAAATAATTAATTCAGTTTATTTATCAACAAAATATTCTCAGATTTTCTGAAATAATGCAGTAGACGAAATCTTCAATTAGTATCTTAATCAATTAAGAGGCTAGCTGTATAAATTAAGATAACATTCAGACCTTTCAAACGTCTATCAGTTTTTTCATCAGCTGGTTGTATCAGTGAAATGCTGTCATCTGTTGTTCTTTCATGCTGCTTTTTTCATCACTCTCCACTGATCCATCAAAACAAACTCTTTGCTTTCTTTAATTCATCTGCCTCATTAGTCTCAGCAGAGTCATCAGTCACCACCACCAGTGTATGACACACAGCGGGTATACATCTCGCTGCTGCTCAGAACAGATGCTATTGGCTCACAATTTATGACAAGAGTCTGAGCACCAAAGAGTCCCTGACAGACTAATTATCACATATCATCTGCTGTCACAAGTAATTATCTTTACTTCACTCACTTGGCTCTCCTGATTGAAAAAGATTTATTATGCTCATCTACTGAATAATAACCCTGTCTACACTCAGCAAGACAAAATAAATAAATAGAACTGGTGTTATTTTTCTCCTATGAAATAAAGAAAGGATAAAAAAAGAATAGAGATATGACAATTAAAATAGAGAAGCTGACAATTGTACCTGCATTTCAATTACTTGACTGACCTCTCCTCCTGACATTCCTGTTATATGTTTCGATACGGCTTTGCTGCTCACTTTTTGTAATATATATGATTGTTAGGGGTTAGAGCTACTAACAAAGCTGTTTTCCACTGCATTAATGCTGTTCTTGGACAAATTAACCTCAGTGTTTCTGTCCCAAGGCTTGCGAACACAAGCCTGATATAGGTTCTTACTCAGAGCTCCATTGTTTTGTCTTTCTTAATAAATAGGGTAGGTGGTCGGCGGTTCAATCTCAGCAGTCTACATGTCGTAGGCTCCATGAGCGAAACCCTCAATCCCAATATGTACATGGGCGCCTCACAGCAGCTGCCCACTCCTCCTCAAGGATGACCCATCCTTGAGGAGGATGACCCATCCTTGAGGATGGGTCAAGGATGGGTCCCATTCTTGGTCATTATAAAGGGTACATTATTATTAAATACTAAAAAAAAGTGTCCAGCAAAAACACACTTAACTGCCATTTGATAAACATATACTTAAAAACTAAAATGCCCAACTGTTTTAGAAAATTATTTTTAAGTTGCAAGAAAAACTTAACCTGTTACACATGGTAAATATATTTTCTGCCTCTAGGAATCACTGAGCATGCAGTTAAAAACCACATACTGCACATGAATATTATAAAGTATTCAGAGATTAAATAAACATATTGTTTGTATTCGACTTTGTCATGGGATTGTAAACAAGAACAGAAAAAATTGATTTAATCTTTTTACCAAGATCTAAAACGTAAATGTTTTGTTAATATAATATAATAGGGTGAAATGTTTAATCTCTAATCATATGATCATTTGGTAGGACAAATACAAAAAGACTTGAATATCTGTTTTTATTGTTATATCATATGCAATGTGATCTGACTTTAAATGACAATCTCTGTGTATTTGGCAGTGTTTTCCCATAGTTACTGTTCCCTGTGCACTCAAAGTTAAAATCACAAGAACATTCCAGAGGGCTGGTGTTGTTGAAATAGATGCCTTTTCCCGAAAAGATGCTGAGCCTCCATGTCCCTCAATTAAAATTAGAGCTACATTCAAGCGCTCCATTTTCAGCATCATATTCTACATTAATGAATATAACATCAATGGGACTTTAAACATTTCTAAGACAAATCAAACATCAGATATCAGATAGTTTTTTACAACTTTCATATTGTCTGCAATTTGTGAAATCCATATAAATGTGGCATAGATGAGACAAACTGAATGCACAAGGGACATTTCATAATATGTAATTTTCTTATGGGCAAAAAAAATTACACACTTGACTTTTATTTCATTGCAAATACAGCAGCAAGAGCTTCTTCTGCAGATGCGTATGTTAATGATCATGCCTTGCCTTGGTATGTAAAAATGTAAAATAATATTTCCTGCAGGTAATAGTAATGTAAAACACTGACTTCAGCTATAATATCTCAACTTACAATGATTCATATTCCCGCCTTTTACTTTTCATACAGAACGACAGAGAAGAATAAGGTTGTTGCACCATTAAAAGGCTTTGTAAAAGGATCTACACACACAAAGATACACAAATTCACAGCACAACATTTGAAAGCTGGTTTGGGCAGGCAACCAGAACCGCAGTGCAGCAGTGTAAACACATATACCCATGAGATGCCTCAATGTTGTCAATCATACAGTAAGAACAACCTTTCAACACTAAATAACTTTTCCTGAAATACCTACATCCTGTTTTCATTAACAATATGGATAAGGTCTCCCTATTCTTGTTTGACTTTAACACTAGCTTGCATCTCACATCAGTTCTCCACTCCTCTCCAAATCACTGTTAAATACCTCTACTCTATCTCGACCCATGCTCAACCACTGTTCACTTTTAACATATACATTTTGTTTATTTTTCTTCTTCTGTTAATGGCAACGGTTGCCCTATGTAACTCCCTGTTATTGGCCAGAAAGTGAGAACCATCTGACCTTGGAGGATTCACATCTGGAACTTTGGTACAACTGAAACTAAATAATCCAGGAGTTTGGATCTAAGGAAGTAAGTGTGAAAGCACTATCACCATTTCCAATCTCTTTCCCTAGCTGTAAATGCAGGCTAGTGGCTTTTCCAGCCCTACAACCAACCTGGCATCTATCTGTAAGCTTTGGTTAAAGGGGTTTCCAGAAGTTTAACTGTGCTTATCCCTTTCCAATATCTCCATGCAAACATATATGTGGAGTGATGAGGTCAGAGCATAGACGGCAAGTTCTAAATATGTTCTGCTGCTGTTAAAAAAATTCTAAAATTAAAAATTTTGAGTTGTCTGACTGAACTTATGTCATAGACACAATGAGTTAGAGAGACAGGCTACACACATTCACACACACACACACACACATACACACACACACACAAACACACATTCACACACACACACTAAAAGAATGAGGCAACAGGGACCGTGTTGGGACAGTTTCAGAGACTCGGTGGCGCCCTGAGAATACGAACGCTGATCAATTCTCATCATTATAACCTAAAGGATTGAAAATTCTCTGTAACCTTCAGTCTCTTCTCTATCATCTGTATCTATCCTCCAAAGTGGATCTAACAGGTAAAAATCTGAAACGATCACTCTTTACACCTGATTTCACCCCTTCAGTCTGCTTGGGGTAGATAACAGCTGTTGCTGTTATTATGCACTCTTGCGGCTTATCAGCCATGAGAAATCCAGCCGTTATCAGAGTTCAAGTCTGGAAGAAATAATGAGCTGCCAAGTTTTTGGGTTTTAGATATAGCTTCTCAGCAGGGAGGTGGTGGGTCCATGTCTACGTATCAATTTGCTTTTAATTTGCAGGCTTTGTACGAATGAGTATTATTTGTGTATGAGTATGAGTATGAATACTCATACACGAATGAGTATGATTTGTTTAGGCTCATTATATTATACCTTTATGTCAAATTACATGCATGCAAATTAGTCATAAATTGAAACAAATGTAGTTATAAATTTAAATAAGTTAACCAATAAACACCAGAGAAGAAGAAGCAGGAGAAAAAGAAAACAGCTCATCTATTAGACAGTTGAGGGAACTGAAATCCCCTTTCAGCGGCGTATGCTGTGTTCTTGCGGGATAAGTATTACCTGAGGACCTGTGGTTATTTGTAATACTTAAAGAGAACGTCTGTGATATTAATCCAGTTTGAATGAGCCTTGCCTGTAATTTGTCAAGTAAAAATCCCACTGCAAAAAACCTACAATATTTCGGCAAACACAGAGGTCAGGTAATCGATTTTAGCCCCATGCAAATGGCCATATATGGGATTCGGTGGCGGCATTCATATTTAATACTTCCTCTTTCCCGATCGAAATATGGCAACTGTCGTGGCTATAAAGAAATAATGTTTAAACTGGTGTTAGAGAAATGTCGATGATCGGTGTCTCCTGCAATTCACATGATTTATCGCAACTTGGAGCGTTCATCATCAACACACGAGCCGAGTTTCCACCATTCTCATATAAGGAGGTTCTGTTTGACAAGGACTCCAGGGGCACTACGCGCCCACTGCTGCTGCAGGTACGGGAGACACTGGAGGTTTGGGTACCTGGCTTGAGCGTCGGTACCGAGGGAAAGGACCCTCTCATGCTGTGCGACCCCAGCCGCACCCCCAGTCACTGACCTGGTAACAGCAGTGGGCGCTGAGCAGAGGCTTGATTTTAGAAAATTTAAGGGAAATACAGACTTCTTATCCCATGTGAATGCACAGTCTTTTCTAAATCACAAGAGGTCCTCAGGTAATATTAGTCCCTTCCAAATAGGGCAGTGGCATGTTGTCATGGTTACACGGATGCCAAACGAGGTATTGACATGGACTTGAATGCATATAAACACATATATGTCCCACAATACACTGTACTTTTGTCCATCGCCTTCTTTTGGTTCGTTTAAAGTGGACCAAAACAGCTCAGGTGTGAAAGCGACCTCAGTTGCACAGTGCATGATTTTCGACAGTGTAGTTTCAAACACTGCCACGGGGGTGCCTACCAGCAATGACATCCAAAATATTTAACCTCAAATTTGAAAAATAGCCCCTGGCACTTTCACATGAAGGAAAAATGAACAGTTGTTTTAATCACACCCGGTTTTCTGAAACAGAAATAATTTCTATATATTGTGCTATTGTTCTCTGTCATAACCGCCTTATCTGATCTGGAAGCCCCTCCATGCAAAAGAGAGAAAATTATTCCATCGGGTCTCTCGTACACATCATAATGCCAGTGTGTGTCTGTACCAGCCTGGTTCTCAGATGGAACCGGCTTAGTTTAAAGGAAGACCATAGATCCACCACAACGAAATAAAACATCAACCCTACATCAAAGTTTTGGGTCATCAAGTAAATTAGCCTTTGCTGTCTTGAAAGTAAAGGTTCCCTAGACTGCAGTTGACTGTTGACATTATCCATATGCATGGATTAAATAGATTCAATAACCATATGTGCCAGTGACCTGCACAATATCTGAAGGAGGAAAAGGGACCAATCTTTGAGATCAGATGAAGATTACCCTAAAATAATGAACATTAGCTGGGAACAGACAAAAGGGTGCACATTCTTTTTTCTTTTTTTTTAAAAAGGCATTTTGATTTAATTTAATTTAGCCATCTTTGTCTGTATTTGTTGTTATTTGTTGATTTTACAATCATTGCATTAATTAACACATTTAATTTGCACAATTTCTGAAGGGCACATTGCAGCATGAGGGACTAAACTGGATATTTGGGGTTTGTCTGTAATTCTTCATCTGGCCTTTTGAAATATACATGAAATAGATGCTGATGGAACAGAAATGAAGGATAATTACATATTTATTTTATATTTGTTGACCATCCACATTCACAAAGACAGAAAATTGATAAATTTTCGAACCATTCAGATAAAGAACCATATAAAAGTAACTCTACAATAGAAAGAGAATCATACAATAGAAAGAACTAAGTATCTACAGTTTTTAACTTTCAATGAATGCAACAATCCATTTGGTCATTTTATTATATCATATTGCATCTTCCCTCTTAAAATGGTCTGAGGAACTTTGATTCCTTGAGTAGTTTTCTTCATTATATCAGCTACTTACTATGGTTCCACAGCTCATCCATTAGAGCTTACTCTGCAGCAAAGCAATGAACCAACTGGGCCGTAATGGGACAGTAATTGAAGTGGAACGTGTATTAAGTTTGATAAAATGGTTTCAGGAATGCATTTACACTACAGCCATTATGCTATTATGTGCATAAAATTGGTTAAACAATTAACACTTTTATTTTGTATACACTTTAATCAAAATGCACGCTTTGCATGTCTCTGACTAAATCAAAACAATGAAACATTAGTTGAATATGAGGCATGTCCACACTGGGCATGTGAGAAACAATTCTTTAAGGCCAAGAGTGTTTGGTTGATTGATATACTGTGTGTGAACACAACAATCCAACTCTGGTGTTGGACTAAAACAACCAGGTTGTTCAGTATCGTATTGAAACTATCTCTCAACCTAGATATGTATTAATACAAATGGGGCTTTTGTCCTAGCTGTTTGTCATTGTGGTGATCAACTGATTGTGAGACATTCATGATGTGCTGGGCACACCTCTATCCTATATGGGCATGGAGATGTGCTTGTCGCACACTGATTATCGATCCACACTGTGGAATCAGAAGTGGTGTGTGAGAGTTTGACTGACAAGGGGAATAAAGGGAATCTTTCAGACCTGCTGCAAATGCGGTTAGACAGTTTAATTAAAACAGAGCCAATTAAATAGCTCCGGTTGGGGTTAGGTGCTTAGCATGTAGCTCCGACTATTAACATGGGATCTGTCGCAGCACCATGCAATTATATTCCAGCCTTGGTGTAGTCATAGCCCCACAAACTCTGTTCACAGCCACGATCACATAGGGAGAAAAACAGAAAAAAACCCTGAAAAACTTGAATATGGAAATTATTTGTCCTTATTCTAAGCCAACTGAGTAGCTATGAGACGCAGCAGCCTGCCACATGCTCGCTGAAATCAGACACGAAGTTGTGTGGGTTGCGTAGTTATGTTAATGGAGGAGAGGTCACAGCGCTAACCCAAAAACTCAGCAGCCGCACAACTACATAAATGGTTTGCAAATATAAATTTCTTGAAAGGGATCTTCATTCGGTGAGTAGTTTTTGAGAGGCTTTTTTTTAATTCAGTCCCCAAATGATACACTTTTGCTGATATCTGTTGCCATAATGATATGTCTGTAATTCACAGTAGAAGGGTCCGATAAATATGATGCCTCTCCAGGGGAGAGTGTCACCATTTCGATATGTATATTATTGAAATATGTAAGGTTACCTCTTGAACTTTGGGTGAATTATTTAATAATAATTTCCTTTCTAAATGTTTTTCTATGATAAGTTGATTAAAATGTTAAGCTGATTAAAATGTTATCAGCCAGTATGAAATGCTACTTTTAATATTCCCATATTAACTTATGAAAATATTAGTATTTCTTTAAATATTAAAAGTGACAACCGCAAAATGAATGGCTTTGTAACTCTGTGGGTCTATGCCAAGGCTTGCAGACATAATTTGACAAACTTCAGAAAGCATTTAACTCATTGGTGTTTGCTTCCAAATGAATGAATGTTTGACAGTTTATTTCTGCCCCTTCTAATATATTAACGCTATAACATACACAATATTGTTGAGTATTGCAAACATGTCAATCTTTTCACCTGTGAGACTAAATTGAACAATTTTCCCTTAAAACACGGAACAAATATAAGCAATAAAAATATCATCACCAGTAAAAGTTGAAATAAACCTTAATAGCTGAAAATAAATAATAATATAATAGATTTGATTGGAAATTATATCCGGAAGTAAATACTCTAACTCAGTCACATTTGTGGGAGTTTACTAGTATAAGAATTGAGACACCTTATATGACATGCGTACTGGATTATAATAAGTTTCATATGTAGGAGTGAAATGCAGATAATCAAAAACATTCAGAAGCATTCCATGAAGGTTAACATGTATTACATTGGTGCTCCAGAAAGAAGCAATTGGTCTGTGAAATATTCACACCAGAAAAGCTATGTTTGGATTGTAAAACAAAAACATCTTGTTAGGACAAGACATTACATCAGCAATGTGTTTGCTTGTGTGTTTGTGTGTGAGTCAATCCTTCCTCCCCCCCAGATCCCCAGAGTTCATCAGTGCTTTGATCCACCATGAAACAAATGGATTCCGAAAGACAAGGTGAAAATTGTGAAACCTTCACACCCTCATCTAAGCAAACCTGCGTGAAAATACACAAACCAGACAAACGCAGACATTGTTAGATCAACAATTACACATCCACACAAACCCAGAGGAAGCTCATTTCCTGTTGCTGCTTTTCTTGTTGGTTTCCTGTTTTGTTTTCCTTGGGGCTTTCCATAAAATGCATTTAATAATGACACATGTTATTTACGTGATTCATTTGTATCAAGAAGAATCAAACAAATGGATGGGGGCATTGGAGTTCTCCTGAGCAAGGGGAAACCAGAATTAATCAGTGAAAATGACCAGATGACTTTCTGGGGATTATCTCAACAAACAAAAATTAGAAAAGCAGCCGATATAGCTACCACATAGATGAAGAAATGTTTGAGAAGAACAGAACTGAAGAAGATTTTTTAATCTTCTCACGAATCAACACAAGTCCTTTTCGCCTTCCGTAGTGTACAGTCTCTCATACAACTCATTATAGGCCTCTCGTTTAGCCTTGCCACTTCACTCTTCGCCTGACATCACATATATTTGTACTCCTGCCTACTTTCTTCATTTCTCTTTCCATCCCACCTCTTCTTTGAAAACCTTTTCCTACTTATCCTCTCTTGAACCTCCTCATTCCACCATCAAGTATCCTTATTTTCTTTCCTCTGCCCAGATAAGACACCAAGAACCTTCCTACCTGCTTCCCTTATTACATTTGCTGTGGTTGCCCCGTCATCTGGCAGTTCTTCACTACCGTCTCAACCACTCTCTGAAGTTCACACAGCAGCCGTCGGTCGTCAACTTCTGACATTTGATCTTTTGCTCTAACTTTGCTCTTTTACTCTTGTTTCCTCGAAAGAGTTATCCCACTTACTACTATTCTATGCTGTCTGGCTAGGTTCTCCCCTGTCACCAACTTGCTGTCTCCAATCAGTTTCAGGTTGCATCTCCTGTATTGGATGTAGTCTACATGCTCCTACCTCTGCTCTTATGTGCCATCATGTTCTCCTCCCTATTCTTGAGTATGTGTTCACCACAGCAATTTCTATTTATTTTCACAAAATCTACCACCATCTGTCAACCCATGTTCCTGTTCTTAACACATTTCTTGCCCATCAACTTTTCATCTCCTCTGTTCCCTTGTCCAACATAACCATTGTTATCGGCTTCAACCACTATTCTCTCACCCCTGGGAATAACCAACATTACTTCATCCAACTCACATCCGGAATCCTTTTTCTCTTCCAAATCACTACCAATTGGGGGGGCATAAGCACTGACAGCATTCTTCATAAAAACATTTCTACCTTCATACTCATCCTTCTGTCTGTCTGATGATCATTTGGTTTGAACACAGAATGCGACAGGCTTTTGCTGCTGAACTGAAATTGCTCATGGAATTTCTCAACAGTGACACGTTCTGCTGTATGTCATCCTCTTTTCCTGCACACCTTCATCACTCTTACATTCTTTCTTCAACTTTAATTCTCAGCTACACTCATTTTCCCCTCCTTTCATCGTTAGCCATTTAAAATCATTCCCCCTTACATCCTTTCATCTTGCACTAATATCCCCCACCCTCCCTCATCTCACTTTCATCTGTCCTTCGCTGCTCCCCACTGCTCCTGGTCTGTCAGTTCCTTCACTTGTTCAGCCCTCCCACACACTTCCTTCCTTGATTTGTTTCAGTCATTGTTATTCTGTACGCCAGCTGTAAGGCAAGTAATCTCATCGGCAAAATGGCTGCCTTACGGTCTGCGCATGTACGGTGTGTGTGCATATATATTAAACTCGTTTATATGTGTGTAAGTGAAATGGCCGTTTGAAAAACTGTATTTGTGTGTTGTAGTGAGTGTGTTTAATTGTGTGGCTGATTTGTGTGTGTTTGTGTGTTCATTTTGCATCGAACTGCTACAACAAGGTCACTCCTCTTTCCTGACTGAAGTCCATTAAGTCTGCCACCTTTTATGTCCATGGTTTATGTGTGTGATCTGATAAATTCACTTTATTACCACTGCATTGGTGGGAAGGAACTTACCCTAAAGGGGACATGTGTCTAGTCTGTGTGTGTCCTTTTCCGTGCACTGAGTTCTGCTTCCAGAACTGACAAGCATTTTTGGGCCAAGGGACTATAACTCTACTGGAATCCAAATAATTTTCTGCATAAACAACATGATATCCAAAGGTTATGGCAATGCTAACCACATGTCAAAGGATGTCTCTGAATTATATGTCAATAATAATATATGCGATCATTTCCTTGTAATCAAAACAGTTATTGTTAGGCTGGATTGCTACTGAACAGGTGTAGATTTCTTTTTTTTTTGAAGGTGGCTTGGAGAGTGCGCAACTATAGGAAGTTGCTTTTGCAATTTCCAACCATTACAATATCTTAGATATTAAGTACACGATACTCAAATGTCGATTCAAGAATTAGTTCTTATATGAGATAAGGTTGCATCAATTTTCTTCTTTTGTAGCCATTTCATTGTTTGCTATACCGTTAACTAGCATCCCCAGTGCAATGAAAGCCATTAAAAAACATTACTGGCGGATAAGATAAACATTTTAACTTTAACATCTTAACTGCTTCAGGTGATTTTAACAGCAGATTTAACATCCTGCTGTTTGATTTATATTTTTATGAGGGGTGGGTGGAGGGTTATGGATCTGAGGCTATTTCCCTGGACTGTTAACTCTCTGGAGAGTCTTCGCTGTCCATGGTGCTGAACAGGCAAAGCGACAATAAGTCATTTACGGTGTGTGTTCTTCTTCTGCCTACAGCTAGTGCTGCCACTCTACTAACGTAATACTTTGATGATTTCTAAGATTGCTGTTTTTTGTTCATCTGTCAAAAGTAAATATTAAGTTCTTCAATGGAGGACTGCTTTCATCTATTTTGAAGATGAATTATAAGACAGCTCTTGCAGGTGAACTTTCCAAGTGTAGATGAGTTCAACATTTTTCATTTTGTCAAGGTACACTTTGGAAGTTTCTTTTATTTTTTTTAAATTGCTGATGCTTAGGCGTTAGCAGTCATTTTCGGCAGGCCACTGGGCTTGCAGTGCGCTTATGGAAACTCTTCAAAGATAAAAGTACCTCCATGGTTGGGGGAAGACAATATTTAAGATTCTATTTAAGAATGACTTTTTGCTGTCATAGTGGCATCAAATGTTCGTTTGCCACAAAGAATAAAGTCTGTTTTGGTTGGAGTATGAACATATAGTCCAGTGCCCTCCAGAATTATTGGCACCCTTTAAAAGATGTCTTTACTGCCTAATCAATTAATTATGAGACTTCTTATGTCATTTCAGAGTTTCTGTCTAGAAGACAGAGAAGGAGACAGCTTAAAACCAATCATAGCCCCTCTTCTGCAAACGTTAGACTTCTATTCACTCTCACTTTCTCTGCAGTTATGTTTTGAATCTGCCAGGCTTTTTTTTTTTTTTTAATCTTTCACCCAGAGTTTTCGCTTCCTTAAAGACTTTGAAGGTCCGTGTGTGTGGTCACAAATTAAACACAATCCAATGATCAAATCTTTTTTTAGCTACCATTTACTGCACCTGGACAAACACACACACACACACACACACACACACACACACACACACACACACACACACACACACACACACACACAAACACACAACCTATCAGGGCAAATGTGCAAATATAAATAAATGTTTCCTTCAGAGCAGCTGTCCTGCTACCCGAGCAAGAGTAAATTCATTACAGGAAACAAATTACACACATGCACATACTCACACACATGTGCATCTGTACATCTGTACTACTGACAGCAACTGCACTACAGTTTTGTCTGCTTTGTGTCCATTTTTGTGTCTGTGATACGACAGTTTGGTGACATAAAATCACAGTGTATGCTTGAATGAATGTTACATTTGTGTGTGAATCTGTATATGCCTTCTGGTGGATATGTTTTTTGTTTCCGTGTGAGTCTTTTACTTTGCATTAATGGATGAATCATGAGGTTGATGTAAAGCTTCCCCACAATTAAAAAGCCAAAAGTAACAATCTAGGTCAAAATATGAACTCAGTATTTAGTAGTGTGAAATTAGTTATACCATACATCATTATACAATGTCCCAACCATGGAGTGTCAATATCCTCTGAATCATCAGGATGAAAATTTACCTAAATTGAAAAGTCTGTGTAGATTCTCATTCATCGAGGTCATGGTAATCCATGTGGGCTGACTCCAAAGTAACTGGATTTCTTTTTTTGGTTTGAAGACATTTCATCTTTCAACCAAGAGGCTTCCTCCAAATTTAAGAATAAATTAAATGAAAAACAAATGTAAGGAAATTAATTGAGAGCTGAACCATTACATGTAAATTATAAACATAAATGAGGAAAATCAAGTCAAGTGTAACAAATCTGCTTTGAGGAGGCAGTAGACTATTATACCAATGTCACCTGCCCTGGCACTGCAATGATCTTTACTGAAAGTGGTATGGAGCCCCTTTCTTGTCAGTCTATACGTGTTGCTGGTTTTACTCATGATAAGCATTTTGCGTGTGTGTGTAGAGATAGGATTCTAGTGATAGCACAGTGAATGGAAAATGGATTATCGAACCTCAACACCTAGTTGTAGGTGTAGACGCTGTAGAAGCAGCTTTTCAATGTCAACAGGTCGGTGAGTTGTGATGATTTCTGAAATGGTTTATGAAAGAACGAACATTTATGAACTTGCAGCATGCCTTAATTCATCTTTTTGTTTCAGTCTCATTCAATCTCTGCTTTTTCTTCATTCCCTTTTCCTTACTCTTACAATTCACACCCTGTTCCTGCGGCCTATCCATATTCTCGTCACACCTGTGTGTGTGTGTCACTAATTTCACTCTTGTCCTTCCGTCACATCTCTACCTTATCTCTCTCCTATGATCTTTCACAGCTTATCTTACTGTTATCCTCCTTTCCAAACTTTCATTTTTTCAGTCAGGAGAAACAAGTGAATGAAGTAAACATGATTGTTTATTACAACATATATGTGATCAGTCTGTCAGAAAGTCTTTGGTTCTTAGAATCTTCAGGGAGATTGTGATTGATGGTTGGAGGTCTATCTACCCAGAGCAGCATCAAGCTATAGTATATCTTGTAATCCCGACACTAGTGTTGGTGGTACAGGTGGCTGATGACTCCGATGGAGTTAATGAAAGTTGAGATTGGTAAACCACTTATGACAGTGTGATGATGGGGAGGGCAATTCAGTGGAACCTGATAAATGAACCGGATGACCAGAGATGAACAGATGATTGTTGTTGATGGATTAAAGAGTGAAAGGTGTGAATGACAGTGTTTCAAATTGGAATAGAGTATGGACCACATATGCAAAAAAATAGCCTCCCCGTCTGAGCTGTCTCTGACAGACTGTGTTTCATTTCAATAATCATAAATCCAGGTTCAATGTATCCCATTATAAAGAAATCTGGGAAATGGTCATGTTGTAAAAAGTAATTTTAGTGTTTAGTCCATATTTTCTTTTTGGTGTGCATACCTTATCAAAGGAATCATGAATGCTTTTAGGTATAACTTACGAACACACTTATTTAATGCACAAACTTCGCAGTAAATGGCTATAAACCAATTTATCAACATTCTCTTCATGTTGTAGTTCGTTGTAGTCTTAAAATATAAGATCCCCAGTTTTTCAGCTATTCTATCTACAAAAATAAGATGATAGAACCTAAGTCTTCAATACTAAAGGCAATAAAGATAAAGAAAACGTTCCATTGAAAATAGTTTAACCAATAGAACTACAGTTGTGGAGTATTTTGGGGTGTCTGAATGTCTCATTTACATTTAAATTTGATAAACTGTTAACTGAGGTCTGAATTGTTGAATCCTATGACTGGAATGGATACAGCATATTGTGATGCAGTTCCCTCATCTTAGTATATGTAATTTAATCAGACGTATTCCCTTTCCTTTGCAGATAAATTATTTATAGTCTGTATGTACGGAATCTAAAGTATACAGCTTCCCAAGGAAAACAGTGTCAAAACTTGGAGATCCAAGTCACATGGACACAAGTATGCTCTCACCAGAGGACCAAAGCTATCTTACCTGCCAGGCAAAATTTAAAGCCAATAGTCTGATGGAAGTCTTTTGTGACGTCAGGATGTACCTTCTTATGGATTGCCTGATATCCAGTTCTTCTGAGGAAGGCCACTAGGCCAATATATTAGCAAGCAATTGACAAGGCATAAAAGAAATTGGTGTTACTGAGATTAGTCAACTTCCACAGTAATTTTGTTTGTCCTTATATTTTTATTATATTTTTGGGGGTTTTGTACAATAAACTTATATGTTTGGTAGGTGCATCCACTACATAATCTTACTATCCTATCTAAAGTTATTTGGAGATGTGAAACAGCTTGGAAAAGTTGTTTCGGATCTTTCTTTTTCCACACATTCGGATACAGAAGCTCAACACAGAGCTAGTCAAAGATGATGGATGTCCCATTGGCCAATCCTGCTTTCACTCACAAAACTGGCAAAGTAAGCAATGACTGGCCTCGTGATGTAAACACTGACATCAATCTCCTCTGAATGTAACCATTAAAGTGAGCTGCAATAAAATATAATGTGTAATAGGCTACACTTAACTGATCACAAAAACGGCAAGCTATTGAATTTCCTAAAGATAATTGCATTCCGGAGATACAGGAACAGTTGTTTGCTTGAGGTGTGTGTGTAGGACAACCACTCAGGAAGCTTTATGTATTAAGACATGCCCTCAAGGAAAAAGCTAAAACTAAAACCATCTTAACTATTTTGGAGAGAACGTTTATTTTAAATTATTATTTTCATACATACAGCATTTAAATTCCATCAAACCTTATTTCAGCTAAGTTGGTCTATGCAGTTTTCTCTGACAGTAAGAAGGAAAAAAGGCCTGAAATCCCCTGCATTGTATAAATAATCCCCATGATTTGACTCCACTAATTAAATGTGAAGTTATGTCTGTAAAAGTGATTATCATGGAAAAGCCGGAGCGAATAAAATATGAAGTACTAGAGTAACATATGATATGTAAAAGATAGATCTCCTTGGGTTGAATCATGTCCACCAAAACTGGGCTAAATTGGAACAACTGTTAGAAAGTTACATTAAAAATAAACTTCTTCCTTATTTAACATCTCCCCTAGTGAGTAAAATGGGAACTTTCAGAGCAAACAAGATAAATCTCCTCTAGTTGATTCATGTCCCCCAAATTTGGACAAAATCAGATCAACAGTTAGGAAGTAATGTCCGAAAAAGTGTTTCTATAGAAATCTATAGAAACACTTCTCCCCCTATTGATTTAAATATGAACTAGTGAAACACCATGTATTCAAGATAGAGTTCCTCCAATTGTTTCAAATGCAACAAATTTGGATTAAATCACAGAAATTATAACCCAAAAACCTTTGGAGATAAACCCACCCTTGTTGTCAGAAAGGATTCATCCCACTAAGGTTTATTGGGGTATGAAATTTGAAAATGATCCTTGAAATAATTTTTGAGTTAACAAGAAGGATATGCGGCAGCATCAGGTGGTGAATGCGGCGATGAGGATTATATCCCTGTAAAGCCAATTTTTCAGGGACATAATCACTTATGTGCATTTGCTGAGGCCTAAACATAAAAAAATGTATTACATGTGGTTAGCTATTAGATATGAAGATATCTTATATTTTTTTGTGAAAACTCGATTTGATCTTGAAAATCATTAATAAATTCTTTGTGCACTTTTAAAAATCTTTAATTTCTGTCTTAATATAAAAAATCTGTACTTTATCCCCAATTTTTAAACTCCCTAGTCACCACTGGTGTAAAATGTGTGAATGACAGAACTGAATGAGAAATAACGATAGCCCAAGTGTGTGAGACTGGAATTTGTCTTGATCTTCATGTCATTGTACATCTGTGCAATGACGTTAAATGCATCAGTTGAATTTAATTGAATTTTGCTTGTTGGACTTTCATGAAACATTTGTGGTTGCTGGGTTTATGCATTGAAGATGTTGATTATTGTTTTGGTTTTCTTGACTTCTTTTGAGTGAGCTAGCAACATAACTCGACATGATTTTAGTAAAATAGTTCTTTCAGTACCAGACACCTTTTTTCAGTGCTGACAGAGAAATTCACCCGAAGGAGACATCTCACTATTCATGCAATGAATAGTTCACCTAATTAATCAGCCAATTTATTCAGCAGCCCATTCCTGTGGGTCATGATTCAAACTAACAAGTGTAACAGTCACGAATCTCAAAACATCCCTGACAATTTTTTGAATAAAGACCAGGTTTGATAACAGTCTGAAGGTCCCTCTGTACTCTTTATAGTTAAGATTTTTTGACTGTCTAAAACTGCCAATCAAAATTTCTCTTCAAGTTACTACTCAGCAAAAGTGTAGACAAAATCCTCACATGCAAACATCTCACAATGTGAAGAGAAACAAATCATATTATAGATATTTAATGGCTAAATTCCACATATTGTTAACATGGTTTGTGTGACTTTAATATACTACAACTGAAAGCACACAGATGGATACAAGGCCAGAGTTCCCAAGGTCACCTACAAAACACACACACATAAACACATTCAGACGCACAACGACAATTTGTTGGCCAATCACAGCTCCTCTGGGAGAGCATATGACCTTCTTGTCTTTTTTTTTGTTCAATACCTCACCCCTCCTTCTCTCTCTCTCACTTTCATTTTGTGAGGCTCTCTTCAAGGCTGTGTACGTCAGGCTCTACTAAGCGGACTGCCACCGAAAAGTGCTGCCCTGTCACTGGATCTTACCGTGATGAATGAGAGCCAGAGAGGGAGGAAGAAGGACCGGAATAGTTTGCAATTGAGATTTGGGATGAGAGAGGAAGGATGAGAAAGCAACAAATCAGAGAGTTACTAGTACAGTAAGAATGGAAGAATGACTGAATTTCCCATTCACAAACTTTTTCTCATCTTCTATAAGAGAAAGCTGTCGGCTGTCAGTTACTCTCTTTACATTCATTATTCATGAGAATACTACGAGACAAGGGCACAAATGCAGTGGGTATGGATATAAGGAATATATACACATTCTGCACAAATGGACAAAAAGAAAAAAATGGCCCAATGACCCCCTTAAAATTCACCCCACTGGGACAAGGTAGCTATTTATCAAAACCAAACAGAGTCAAAATGGATTTCTTTAATTAGATACTTTATACTCATTTAAGTTGCATTTGGACTTAAGAACCCAGCCACTTGAGGTGAAAAATCAGTGTACTGTTGGTGCCCTAACAAATGTTGACGCATGGTAGGACAAAGGACATCCAGCAAAAAGCCTGTGCTAGCTCAATAATGAAGATGGAATGCTTTTACAAAAAAAGATTTTTCTGTGGCTACCGCAATCGGAAGCAGCCAAAAGATTTTCCAAAAGATTTTCTGGACCTCCTCCAAATGAATAGAACCCGGGCCAAGAGGGCACAAGCAGAGAAACACTTTCACTAATTTGCCAATCGATACTCTATACAATGGAAAAAAGAGGGAATATAGAATTGCTAAGCACTACTCAAAAAAAGCAAAAACGAAGTTTCCGCTAAAATGTTAATAATTAAAGGTACTGTATAGTCCATATAATTTCATGTGTTTGTGCTTCCTCAAGCCAAAGTAGGTGTCCCAAATCTTTTAATACAGGGTGGACTTATGGGCTATGTTTTGTTCCAGTGTTGCATTATAGGTTATAATTTAAAATAATCACTATTTTACTGTTTTTTTGGGTGCATACTTCACCATATCATCATGGATTCCTGATCCACCTCGGCCATGATGCCCTACACAAGTGTGAATTCAGCATATTGTAGAGGGTGGGGGCGCAAGGGAAAACACCATAAATACAAGACACTTAATAGAGAGAGCAGCCGATTAATATACCACATGTCGCAGAATTATCCAGAATTACTATAGATCTGGGATTCTTATACTGTAGGAGATGAGAGAACTGTAGAGAGGTGTGGAACTGGCGCCGCTGTCAGTTTGTAGCCTCGTCCAAAGCCATTCGTACAAGCAATCTCAGAAGCATCGCTTCTCCACACAATGATTGCAAGTGTGCAAAAGAGCACTTAGATACGAGTCACTAACCCAAGCACAAGCAATGAAATCTGCAAAGATATACAAATCATACACTCTACGAGACAAAGACTTAGATGAACACATATAACACAGTAGTTCAGGGAACAGTGCCCTCCTATTTTTTCTCGATGCTTCCCCACTATGTGTCCAGTTGGAAACCGAAGCAGATCTATAAAAATCCAACATGCAGCATCAAAAAAATTTGGCAATCCTATTTCCCTCCAACCTGACCTCATCACTAAACCATCAGAAAGCAACAACAGCCCAAATCATTCACCCTCCGTGCTCTGCCCCTGCACCGATCTGGTCACTTACACAATCCTTATTTTCTCATTTTTATAAAATGGAGGGTTGATGATGTATTTATCAAAAGCCAGTAAATAATGGACAGGCTGGAGGCTATGCCCCCAAGAGGGTTAGGAAGTGTCATGATGCACTGCTCTTGATGGGGGCAGCAAAAAAATACAAAGGTTGTGTTTGATATTTGGAGACAAAAGCGGATTCTGAATCCTAACTTTGATTTAAAAGGGAGTTTATTATCGTGGTGTGGTAGATAATGACAGTTAATAAGTTTTTGACTGAGGCTGGGTCACCAGCGGTGACGAGGAGGAGATGGAAATGGCTGGTGCCTGAGCACAGTGAGATCTCCGGTTAGCCTGGAGAGTGACTAAGAACACAAAGATGAAGAAGAGCCCTCGACACAATGAATAATAGTAGAAGAGTTAATGTCGCTACCATTAAAGTACTAATGTTCAATGCAGTTGGCGAGGAATGGTTGGACAGCCGGAGTTCGTAGAGTGCCAGTTGATGAGATGGTATGGAAGCGCTGGTGTGTAGCCCAGCTAGATGTAAAGTCAGCTTGACTTTGTCCACACACACAAACACATGCACACACACACAAGGAATACACTGCTCCATTCTTAAAGTAATAGACCTACTTTGTTGTGGCACCAGAGCTAATTTTAGCAGGCTCTAATTGCCTTCTGGCTTTAAAAATGACTTCAATCATAATCTCTCCCTCTCTCTCTGACACTTACACACACGCACACACACTGGCATTAGAAAACCAAATGTGTGACAAAGCCCCAGTGATGGCTATGCATGTATCAAAGAGAAAGTGTGTGTGCATGCAGGTTTCTGTGTCTGAATAAGTGGGTTTACATGGACAGCTTAATTCCTAATAGATTTGGAAATAAAGCCTAATCAGAAATAAAATGCCGCATGTCAACACCCCTTTCTATATGGTATTTGATTCCTTTGTAGCGGGGATGTCTTAGTCCTGGAAAGATGTTCAGAATGGCAACCACTGCATGTAAACGGCGGCGCTACTCACGTGTGTGATGTCGGCATTTAATGACTTAGACCACAGAAAAGAGTTTGTTTTTAATACACGAAACAGATCCAGGTGAGTCTGTGAAAGTTGTTTCCAAAGTTGGGCAGTCATGTTAGCGAATGCAGATAAGACAACAGCTTTTAGTTATCTAAAACCATAAGGAGCAACTTTAATGATGAACCTCTGTTTCTTCTTAGATTTCCGTTTAGAATTAAAAACAAGCAGAAGCTGATAAGACCACAGTAGCATGAAGTCACTCTCTCCTGTTTTTTTAATCATATGGAACCAATAGTTTGCTTTGATATTTGAGATTGAGATATGGTTAGCCCTTGTTCCAGCAAACGTCTGCCAGAATGTGCCATCTGTTCAAAGTTTCTTAGAGCTCAGCTCTACATGCATATATAAAACCGGGGAGAAACACTAAGCAGAATTGTTTGGAAGATTAAAATGCAATGCTAGAGTTTGCCCCTTTGGTTCAGGTGTTGTTGTAAATGGCAAATATGAATGCCACCCATATTGCTCCTATTGTTAAAATAAGATAAGATAAGATAAACCTTTATTAGTCCCACAACGGGGAAATTGCTGGGTTACAGCAGCATGAGCATATTACAGAATAACATTATGTACAATTAAATTAAATTAAATTAAACGTTACTATACTATTCAATACATTTTACTTTAATTCTCTCCCACATTGTTTGCTTTCTGACTAGGTCCATTTCTGATTAATCCTTATCTTTGCCAAATTGGTTTGTTTCATCATTACATTACATTACTGCCACTGGATCAATTCAGCCTGCCTTACACAACAGAACCGCATTCGATTTCCTGAACAAAAAAAAAGCAAAGCCCAAGAACCTAAAGCAGTTTTATGAGAAAGAATTTAGATTGATATGGACATATACGGGAAAAGATAACAATTAATTTGATGAGGTTTTTTATAAGTTTCTTTTTTTTTGTATCTATCAAGAAAATACTTCTGTTAGACATTTTTCTCTGTGTGGTCTCTTGGCATCTAACCATAAGACTCCCGAGATATGCTGTCAGAAAATATTTATTTCCTCAGTAATGTTTTTCCAGTATTTATTTGTCTATTGCAGCATTACACAAAAACTGCTTGACAGAGTTCCCTGACTTGGTAGGAAGATTGTGACTATACGACAAGGAAGAACCCATTAAAAAAATGGATCTTGGATAAAGGGAGCAAGGAATATATTTATTTTTGTTATCATTTTGTTATACCTTTTCATAATTTACCTCTGTTCTACACGATCCTGAAAGGTTTTAATAAAAATTGGTTGAAGGTTTGGGCATATAGAAGAGTAGAAGAGTAGAGAATGTACCACGGAGTAGATCAAAATTATTTCCTGAATAAATATCAAACTAATTATTATAATAACTTTTAAACTTTTAAAGAGTTCAAAGGAAAGCGTGTGTGTGTGTGTGTGTGTGTGTGTGTGTGTGTGTGTGTGTGTGTGTGTGTGATTTTCATGGTTGACACTGCAGGATGGAACTCTATAATGATTTCTCTCAACATCTTCCCCTTTCTGTCCTACAACTTGGTTTGATGTGCGGGACCAAGAGAAAGAAATGAACCACAGAGAGGAAAGGAATAATCACCCAATGAGTTTTAACTAAACAGTAAGTACCTAACAGTGACAAGACAAAGACTCAAAAGAAGATGTGAGGCAGAACCAGAATGATAGAAGGAGGAGTCCATGTAGTGGATCTGGGGAAGAGTTCAAATGTTTTCAAACAAAATTTGGGCAATAATTATAAAGAAGATTCGAAAAACTGTGACATATATGTGGTGTTTTAAAATGTCAATGTAGATGTGAACCTGAGGGACATGCATTTGTTTTAACTACAGAACAGAGAAATTTAATTATTGCAGCAAGACCTCTGAGTCTGCATTTCTGCTGTTCCGAAGAGAAATGTGACAGTACAACCAAGAATGGTTCATTGATTTTATAACACAGTTATAGCATTTTCTAAATCCTAAAATAACTATGGACACTCGCAAATAGTCTGATATGGTACATTTATTACCAAAGTCAGATTATATCTTGATATGTTTTCATCTTTTCTAAAGTACTGTTCTCATGAGTTTTTTCTCGCACTTAATATGTTGAACATGACTTCCCACCTTTCAAATTTTTGTTACAAGTCAGTGCAAAGGACACAATCATTCCATTTAATGAGCATCAAACATGCCTTAAGCAGACCGTGCTGCCATTGACTGTCACCTGATTCCATCTCACCATAACAGTCTGTGTAATTTCCATTCTAACTAGCACTTAATAGTCGGACACAATTGCCCTTTACCAAACTGATCTCAATTTGCGAGTCATATCTTCACCACAGACCAGTCACTCGCTATTTAATGTCTCTTTTTAGTGTACTCACAGCAATTCAATCCTGTTTCACATAAAGACTGGACACCCAGAGATTGCGTTTAAGAATATGTTAAAAGACTTGGGATAGAGGTAGTTGAGTAATATGTGTAACAGCTGATACAAGTGCAGTTTCAGGGTACTTTATCGTCCACTTTTAATCCAAACTTGTTCATTCGGGATGAAAATGAATGACCATAGTTCCAAGGGAACATTTAAAAATTCTGTAAGCATAGTTTCAAAAGGATGAGTGTGCAAGGTCGGTACAAATTGTCTTCTGTCACGTTGCCACAATGTGTTGGACTACTTCTGCTTCCTATTAGCATCCAGATTTTGACAACCTGTCTGCCACATGGTGCGTGTGACTTTTTTTCCAACTGTGAGTCTCTTTTATCTAGTAGGTCCTTCACACCGGCCTGCTGTCCTGAGTTGAATAAACACAGTAATTACGTTCCCTTCTAGAATACCCTTGAGAGATTCCTGATGCCATGAATTTTTTACCCTAACCCTGACTGAACTTAACCAGGATTGTATTATAAGTGCCAATCAAGCTTTAAAAGAATGGGGTGAAATTGCCTGACTCCGGCATTCCCTAGCAGTGTCACAAAACACTATCCAGTCGGACAAACTGAGGTCTGTCGATCAGGTAGTCAGTAATCCAGGATATGGTGGGATGGTCGAAACCCATCACACGCAGTTTTTCAGCGGCTGGATGGTATTGATAGTGTTGAATGCATTAGAAAAAAAACAGAAAGTGACCCTCAAAGTGCAGCGGCAAAAATCCAGGTGAGAGTGAGTCCATTGTAGCAGGTAGGTTGTCGCGTCATCCACACCCTGTTGGGGTTGATATGTGACGTATAGAGTGTCCAGCAATGTATTCACCTGCGTTCTGAGGAGGGCCAGGACCAGTCTTTCCACACCTTCATCACATGAGATGTGAGGGTGACGGGTTGGATACTCATTAAGAGTAGTTTTTAGCGTCACACATTACACCTTGTGCACACTGCTGTCCTTATCCAGACTGACATACAGGGAGTGCGGAGGAATTCTTCATTTTCTCTGACAGGTGGGAATTACTCTTTAGATGCTAATCTGAATAATATGACACTCTCTACAAAAAAGAAGAACACTGAGGCAGAATGCTGAGCTTTCTTATCATCATATTTATCTTAAAAGTTCAAATCTATTCAATTCAGTGAATTTTGTGTTATGGTATCTAACAATTGTGGGTTTGGGAGATTCGACAATTGAAAGCTACTTTCTAAAGAAGTAAATAACCTTAGGTGCTTGCATGCATGCACCAATTACCGTTACCACTGAATACACTGTCTATAAAGAAAAAAAGAAATAAGATGAACAATCCTTAAAGAGCATCAGCATCATCCTCACTACTGTTTTCTCTCAAGACAGAACCTTCAATTAAAAGCATTGTCATCTATAGAAATATGACCAAAAAAAAGAATATATGACTAAAAATGACAATAATTGGTGCGTAAAGATGTTGTATTATGGTGCCTGCCGCAAGACCATGAACAAAGCAACCTTTAATTTTTCCTAGAAAAGGAAAGAATATTTAAATACATGTGGTGTTGTGTATGTTTTAGTTTTTCATTTCAGAAATATCAATTGCCTTCTACTTCAGCGCATTCTGATGTGGAAACGCTTCATGCTCCTTGGGGGGTTGAACTGGGGGCTCAGCGGGATGAACAGAGACGCTGAAGTGGAAGTCACAGGAGACAAGCGGCTACAGAGTATTTGATAGATACTCAGAGGGTTTGTTTGAGTTGTCAGTAGATTTAGAGGCTGGCAATAACTAAGATACTATTGGAGAAATCTGCATGAAATTTTCCTAAACCTCGGGTACAGTTGTGTTGAAAGATGCCTACTATAAAATGTCCATCTCCTCAGAATTAGAAAGACATTTATAAATTCATTACATACGATTAATATCTAAAATCGAGTTGTGTGGGCCTTTATGCTGTGTGATCCTGATCGTTCATGCTGCTGCTTCCGTGTCCGTTATGTAAGACATTTATCATCATTATAATCATGGCTGCAGGCAGGAATCGATTCACAGATGGCCAAGGTGTATAGTGAACAATGGAGAACGAATGAAAGCGAAGGTTAAATGTCATGTCATTTCACTGGCGTGTGGCTGTCCAGACAGCTACTACACTGTGAAATCCATTATTGAAATAAGGCTGACTCATCAACATACATTTTCACTGTACCCTATCCTGAATAACAAGATGTGTTCTTTTATCCTCCACTTTGGAAGTATTGTATGAATTTTCGAAACATTTTGTACGAATACATAAAATATTATAAAATCTGTCCAAATATTTCAAGGACCATCTTTACAAAATTAATCAGAAACATTTCGGAAACATTTTTTGGTATTCTTCAAACTATTGGACTCACAAGCAAACAAATGGTAATGAATTGATAGTTTTAGTTGACCTCAGGATCCACTTGTGCGAAACATAGAAACTTAAAAATCTAATTTGAAAATACTGATTAGGGTTAGGGTCTATACATTACGCCTATATATTTAGTTGTGTTTAGTGCTTTATAGACAAGTAGCACTATAAATAAAACACACACATATTCAAGACTACATTCTGGACAGGCCTGTGATGCTTTGGTTTACAGTACAGGATTTCATGCAAAAATATTCACCAAACTTACATTTTGGGAAGCCAGCGGAAAAAACCTGCTCTCTAAAATGCTTCATAATTTTGAAAAACAAATCACATTCCTGACATCATCATTGAAGTTATATTTTTTTTCCCCCACATGTATCAATTTAAGATCTTTTTTTCATGGGTTTGTTTTTTCATAGGAACTATTTTTATTGATGAATAAGTTATTTAGCTGTTTGTAGATATCAAGCAGACAACCTTAAACCCCCTCCTTACCCCACCCGCAAAAGCCTTTTTGCACAGCAAGATTTATAGCACAGACAAAATTATGGTATAGCACTTAAATCTGCATTAATCAGACAATCAAGTCAAGCTAGCCTGCACCACTTGAACAAAAAGCAGTACTGGAGGTGTACATGTCTAAATTTTATTTTCTTTTTCTTTTTCTACTTTCCACTGTTTTTTTCTTTATCTTTTTTTTTACTCATTCAAGTGTAATAAATTGACATATTCAACAGATAAAATAAAACAAAATAAAATAACATGTTTAAAATCCATTTATTTAAATAAGGCCGACTCAGCACTCCTACATATATAAGGAAAAATACCAATTTAATGTTTATCAAGCAACAGTAACTAGTTCTATGTTTTAACTTTAAAAGTAGAGACCACAGTGTTAACTTGCCGCAGCAATAGGAGAAGACTCAGCCTATTGCATTTCAATGATGTGTAAAATACATCATTTTAAATTAAGAAGAGGAAGGTAGCTATAAGAAGGTCTTCAGGTCAGTCAGTAATCAGTGATCTGCTCCTCATGGAATGATGGAATACTACTGCTACAGTGAAGTACGTGCAGTATGCATGCATGAGTACCTCAGAAAATAATTCATAGCAACTCTGCCATAGGAATGAAAAAAGGATTGCCATTATGAGATGTATACATATTCTCCTATTCTTCAGAAAATTAAGTTGAATTTGCTCACACAGCCCTTACAATGAGAGGATTGATGATGCAGTAAAATGATTCAATTGAAAGGGAAATAAAGGAGCAGAAATGTTGCCAAGATATGAAAATGAGAGATTATCTCTTTGCTCCCTGCTTCTGTGGACAGTCTACTTTTTTTTGACAATTCACTACAAATCGTTTTCTCCTCGTCATATTTTTCCTGGCCAACTTTGTTCCTTGTTGAGAATGCATCATTTTACATATTATAAATAAAAAAGCCAATAAGTCATAGGGACATCGCAACAAAAAAAATATATATATATATTACATCAGGTTATATGTAATTACACTGTAGTGGCAGTGGAGGATTCACAGTCATTAATACTAAAATGACTCCAACAATTCTTTCATGGAATTTCACAAATAGTATAAACAGTCAGGAGAAATGTGTGTGCAGGACCAGCAAATGAAGGATTTTGAAAACACAACTAAACATCTGAGCAAATCATCTTGGGGGAATTTAGACATATGAGATTCCTATAGAAATTCATATTAATAAATTATAAAAGGAATATATTAAAATTATAAATGTGCCATTTCTAGCGTTTTGTTCACATCTTTTAAGAAAAAATTTCAGAAAAATGTAAAAAATCTTCTTGTTCATGTATAAAACCTTTATTTTTCCTGGTTAGTCCAATTGAGATTGTGTGTGCAAAGTTTCAGACTCAACATAAAAAAAACAAATAATCACAAAGCGGAGCAAACTGCAAACCAAGCAAGAGAATACAAACTCAGAATCAATAAAAAAAATGTTTTTTTATTAATCTACTCAGATTACAAAGAGAGGCTAACTAGGTTTCAGGTCATTCTGCAGACTAGTCCAAGCAGATGGTGTAGAAGACACAGAGGGAGGCCTTCTTTTCCAACTCAGCCAGAGCTTGAGGAACTGTCATAAATGTAGTATCTTGGAGCTGTAACCGTAAATGCCATGCCTTTGGGACAGAAAAGCAGAAAATTACATGGGACTCTACCAAGATGGCTTTGTAAATAAAGAATATACCAATGTCTAAGTCGACGTGTTGTTGTGTGTCTCTCAGATAAGATGTCTTTTCCCAATATATTCGGAATTAGGCTGTCTATGTAAATCCACCTATTGTTGCTTCTGAGTCACAGATTGTCACAGGTACCATCACAGTGAACTATTTACTTACTTTGGGGTTGGAATCTTGCAAAGTAATACATCTGTATTATATCTTGAATCAACTGTATTCGACCGACTTCCTTACTGCATATTTGATTGAATTGTTTTTAGAACTGGAAATCCCTCATAGTGTGTTATTATTGCATAACTTAGACTGTCTGTGTTTAACTCAAGACCTACTGTCTTAACAGTGAACTATTGTTACGAAATCCCTGAGTTGCTAGGTCACAGAATTTTTTTTAATTGGGGAACTATGCAGATTAGTACAGTATTTCTCGCTGTCGGAAAAAAAACCCACAGGTATTATAGTGTATTCTGCAGAACTTTCCCAACGGACAAGTGTGCTAAATTTCCCTCTTACCTCCTCAGTTGACAGCTAGAGAAGGGGGACAGATGATTCTTTCTGTCTGTCAGTGGGGGACTGGGCTTGCTGAAGACTCCACAGGGAGTTCCTCCAGTATACTAGTCTTTGGAAGTTTGGTAAAAGTATTTTTCGCTGAAAGACTTCTACTTGTGATAGTCGGTGATGCAACGGCTTTCCCTATTATTTCCACCACAATGACAAGTCGAGAAATGGTTGAAAAAAATAAGATAGGCAGTATGCAAAATAATCCCACATTGTCAGCGATCATTGCTCTGGTCTCCAGTGGTTTCACAGTGTGTGGACATGTGTGCTGTTGCCTGGAAACAAGATTTTTATATGGCGGTGGAAAAAGTCCTTAATAGATTTCCAACAACTGGACTGGACAGTAGTTATTCGGAATCGGATAAATATATGTGCATTTCAGTTTGTACACGTTTATTCTCATTTGCATAATGCTGAGCTCAGCAAAGACACACAAGATCTAGCCCGAAGATATCTGTGAGTGTTCTTAGTGACGATAAGAGAGACAGTCGATTGATGGAAAACAAAACCCTTTCTTCAATGGATACAGGGGTAAGAATGTATTAAGCCTCTTCCTGTCACGATTTCATCGTCACAACCTTCATGTCCGTATGCTGCTACACACACACTCAACAACCTTCTGCACCTGACAGCTTACACATAAGGCTCTTCCTTTATGCCTTTTTATCACAAATGCTTTGTGGTGATATGGTAAATACTAATTTATGTTAGGTAAAAGATAGGATTTTTCCGGGGTTTGTATTTGTTTGTTCATGAAAAAATCTTTTTTTCTTTTCTTTTAAAAAAAAAAAAAACTATCATCTTACAGTGCTTCAAACTAAATAAGGTCTATGCTGTCATCCCGACAGCAAGAGTGTATCCCCATAAGCTCTCAATCCCTTGTCCAATACAAGCAATACCCCTGATTGAACTCCTTAAATTAAATGGGAAGTTATGTCCACATTATTTAAAAAAAAAAAAGCTCCTCCTAGTGAGTGAAATAGAAACTATGAAAATAAAACACAATGGACATTAATAAAATTTGCCTGCGTTGATTCACATGCACAAAATTTGGACTAAATCCGACCGAGGATTAGGACGATATGTCCGAAAAACTGTGTCCTACATAAAAAGTGCCTTCTACTGAGTTACAAATGAATTATTAAAGTAAAACACAATATAGACCAGATAGAACTCCTCGAATTGATTAATAAGTACCAGGTTTGGACTAAATCGGACGAACGGTTAAGAAATTATGGCCTGTCAATTTTGCAGATGAAGCTCCTCCTAGTGTCTGAGATACACAACTGAACTCTCCCAAAAACACTCCAGTTGTTCCTTGCACTATGCTCGATGAGGGTATATTTTTATACAGGTGTAATAATTATATTCCAGACTTTTCAGGCATATAATTACGCCTGCTGGCTGAGCAAAACCACACTAAGGGGACTCAATGTTCATATCAGCTTTCATTTAAAAAAACAAACAAAAATGACTTTCTTTTTCTAAGGTTCTGCCCTGCCAGCTTAAAATTTTTGCTTGGTGAGTAACTGGTTGTGACAAATCACAAGGTTTTCATCATCTTAATCTGAATGTACTTAGCTGAATCAAAATTGACATATTATTGGATCTTAAAGACATTTTACCAGTCATCCTCATCAATCCAGCTGAGTGCTCAGGAGTTCCTGGAATCTCAATGGCTTTGAATGAATCATTGTGGTTATAGTCAGTCTCCTTTGACGAAATACCACTAGATATAGACAATATGGGTTCAATTACTTTCTAGGTATTAGACACGATAATAGTGTAGTTATAGACAGTTAGTATTTGGATTAAAATGTTCTTTCATTTTTATGGTCCTTACAATTCCTTTATAGAGACTCGACACTCAGTAGTTGCATTGCTTACCTCATTATTGGTAGAACATTTATAAAAGGATTTGACTAGCATTTGGTGACATTTTCCAACTGTTCTTCGTTTAGTCTCAGGATTTAGGTAAATAGATATGATAAAAGTAAATTAATACAGTTTTATACTTTCCAACTTATACTAAACCTGCATTTCCAACCGCCTTTACCCTTCAGTTGATTTTACCTTTAATTTGGCGTATGACCTCCTACTGGTCATTTTGTTAATTTTTCCTCACAAGTAAAATAAAATGACACACATTACATTCAAAACATATTGTAATCATTATATACAATGGATGAAATGGTTATATTCAGAAAATGCATGCCCATTTGTACAGTATGAAACACAGCAGTGGCTATGGCTGTGTACATTATGTATAATAAACACATGTATGTTGAATAGCCCACTCCCACGGGTCTTATCAAACTGTTGTGTCGCCCAGTTAAAAGATGTTAAATGGACCGTAAACATAAGTCTACATTCATTTTCCCAGCTGACAGAATGCCTCAAACAGATACAGCAGCAGACTACAGCAGCATATATTCATATTTGATAGAGGTACACGGAGTAGCAAACAAACATCCAGAAAAACTATTTATTTAGACTCATGTCCAGCATATGGGTATTACATTGGGCTATGCATCATAGAGGGGACGTATCTGGGTTTGTCTCAGACATCTTCGTGTTTATACAAGTAATACTATTGAATAATCTATTGAACCCCCTATAGATCCGATCAGATCAAATATATGACACAAATAATGGATCAGCTACGTGGCTCCAGGATTCCACATTTAGCGCTATTTGATTCAGCTCCATAATGTTTCCTGTAATGATTAAACTGGGAATTTAAATCCTAATTTTCTCTGTGACAAGCCAGCCAATTAATGCTATAAGGCAACTTTCTATTTTTTTTTAAAGGCTCTTGGCCTCCGGCAAACTGTGTTCCTGGTTGACTAAGTCTGACTTTACCCTGCAGCTCTCTTTGCTCACCTTGGGAGCAGAATTAACTCCCACCATTGTGGGTTATTGTTACAGTTATATCACTATGGTTTTGTTAAAATGTCATAACTCATCTAATAGCAGCAAACACACCTAAAATACACGTAAATATATAAATTACGTTCTGAAGGAATGCACAATTTTACAAAACTTCTAATGGTTTCCCCTATTTAATATTCACATTCACTCATTTACTTCCTTTTTTAAAAATGATTATAATCATATTTCATTTAGATAAATCACATTTTTTTTTTTTCAACTGCCCCAAAACCCTCATTATCTCACAGACATACCTGTTATCATATGCAACTGATTGACACAAAGGAATACAGCCAAACAATTTGGCAGACAGACGCCAACAGCATTTCATGTTTAGTCTTGTACATCTTTGGAATTACTCTCATTTCTGTGAGGTGGCCCCTACCCTGCCTTTGATCCTACAGATTAATGTGATGCATAGTAACATCCCAGAGTTGTGATCGAAAAGAGGTGGCTTAAAGCCAGCTGAGTCAACGCAGGTGGGTGTATGGATCTATAAACCCTTATCTATTAAGAACTTCTAATTTTCTACTTTTGTGTTTGTGTGCAGACTTGAAAAACTGACGTTTTTCAATCTGTAGCTTACAATTTTTACATCTGTGGGAGAGGCATTTAATTACTCATCTAACTCTCTTCAAACAGGGAGTAGGCTTATTCACCAAAATGGATTGACCCTTTTACATTTTTGTTTGGATGTAGGCCTAAACATTTGCTCCCTTGCTCCCTTATCCTCGATTTGCTATTAACAAAGAAATCAATAAATGCATCATAGCCAATTTTTTCTTTTCCCAACTAATAATAGTTATTAATATAATAAAGACTTAGTGGCTATACTTCTGGAAACTGTGACCACTGATAAATCACTGTTGTTAAGTAGGTTACGATTGTCTTTGTCTTGAAAACCGCTGTGTGGAAGTGAACTGCCCAGGATTGTGCTGCTGTGTAAAATTTATTTCAGTATTGGGTTCAAGTGACTGGGCGGATTGCTGGTCTGGCCGTTTGGAAAGTAATGTGATGGTTCAGCATATCAGCACTGAGTCATTACTTACCTTACCACCGAATACCCCTCTGCTAATGTATTAGTCCAATTCTTATTTTCTGAGGTCAGTCTGTCTCTGTTTTCTGAGAAATCTTTGTCTGGGGCCTTTGCTCTTTCAAATATTTGTTTCTTGATATTGGATTCCTCCTGGGTGAAAGTGGAAGCCATTTTCATCATTTTAAAGTAATGGCCACATTATATTTATTCTCCTAAGCTTCCAACCACTTCCCTGGTTTAATGTTGAATTGTCTTGTGTTTTTATGTGACTATTTCTTCTAAAGTTACTTCGTACTAAGAAGATTATCACTTTTTTATACAGCGCTATACAGATATATCAAGATGTTAGCAGCTGAATATATATATTCATATACAGCGATGACACAATTGAGTAAAGAAATTAATTATTCCCAGTGATGATTTACCAACACTTCTATATTCCTTCTTTCCTTTTGCACTACTAGGAAGTAGGATGTTTTCGGTGAGTAAAATATGGACTTTTAGAATAAAGTATGAGAGTCCTGGAAAGATATAACAGACATTTCCCAAAAGCAAATTCTGTTTACGTCAATGGGGGTATAAAATATGAAAATGATTCCTGAATTAGTTTTTGAGTTATCCCATTGACACAAAGGATCCATGGATGTGGCGGATGAGGCGGTGGCGATGTCGACTCCATATATCCCTGACTTTTTGGAGTATATTATAAAATATAACAGATTAGTCTCTGAAAGAGGGCTATTATAGTATTTCACCAAAGGTGGCACATACCATTAATATATAGCAGCATTTTTTTATTAAAAGGAAGCTTCTTGAATGAGAAACATTTTCATGTAAACAATAAGTCCAGTTGCTTCACATTCAATCTTCAAGAATGAGCATGGGCTGATGACTAAGAATCTACAAATACTATTCAGTAGTATCACCAGCTGTAGCAACATCGACCCAAATGGTATTTGTTGCTACCACTTTTAGTAACAACTAAACAGTTGTATTATGGTCAAATCTAGGAGGAACTATCACTATCAACTTCTTTCTTTTTTCCCACAGCAGCTAAGCTGGGTTTACTGTAACCGAGCGACACAGGAATACTCCATGCTTCAACGAGGATGCAAAGGAAGCTTAGGTTTTTTGTTTCCCATTTCAATCCTCTATTCTGTTTTGTTACACAGATTTGGTTATTTTTAATCACCCTCCTCCCTTTAGTTTCCTGTTGCATGCCAGCTCTGAAGCCTCTCCAGCCAATGGTCTTACAGTGAAGCCAGCGGATTTTCCAAGATGCTGCCCCAGGCACAATGACGATGACTGTGCAGCTCTGCCAGCTAACTACCCCACCCCCTCGCTTTGAATCACAAACCACCACAAACACTCGCAGACAAAACAAGCACATTTGGAGATAGCAAAATGGAACTGTCAGAGTCAATATCATGCAGTTCACAAAAACACCCAACTAATGTCCTCTCAGGGCAGTGTCACGTGTTTTAGAGTCGCTCTCTGTGTCATGGAGCACAGCAAGATAATTCATTCATACTGATTTAAACTCAAGGAGAGACACTGAGTAGGTGGGTTTACATGGACAGCATAATTCTGATTAGATTCGGAAAAGACATCTAATCGGAAAATACCCCTTTGGAAAGAATGGTAAGAACCTTTCCGTATGAGATTTCATTCCTTTGCACGGAGGTAGTCTAAATCCTTTCGGAAAGCTTTTCCGCTAGCCAGTCGCTGCATGTAAACGCTGTATCGGAAAGTTTTCTGTTTGAGTTGTATGTGCGCATGCCCAGCGTCATGACGTAATGCTGCGCTAAGTTTTCTCAGTGCCGTGAAGCATTTTAAAACAGCGACATCAAAACAGTACCGGTCTGCATCAGAGAGTGATTTATTCATTGCAACTATGAAATATTTTTAAATAAATTGGACGGTTAGATGGGCGAAAAGTCACTTCTGCGCAAGCCCTCTTTGCCGTATTCTTCTGGGCAATTGTTGGCAGTCAGCACCCAGCACACCAAAGCATTATCACTATCTTATGAATGGGAATGTGGATCGTCCGCGCATGTGTGAAAGCATTTCCGATTAGATTAGTCGATACATGTAAACACCGGGTCGGAAAAGATCACAAGTCATGTAAACAAGAGACCGACACTGTAATTCGGAAAGGTTTATTTCCGAAAGGAGAATAGTGGCCCATATAAACCCACCTAGAGATGAGGAGTGACACAAAGCAGGAATGATTGTCTCAAACAAAAATTTACCTTTTACTGATTATATCAAATATGGTTGTCTAGTATTTACTACAACTATTACCATTATGTCTTAGTTTACTTAAGGCATGAAGACTACTAATACTATTTTATTTTATTTTTTTATTGATGCTTTTATCTGCTTTTTCTTTGTAGCACTTTGAGATTTGATCCAAATGTAAAGTGCATTATAAATTAAATGTATTATTATTTTTATTATTATTATTACTGTATGTGCTGTAATATCAGTACGTCACAGTGATGAGATTTCACATGACTGCTGCTCTCCTCAGCTAAACACAGCATCTATTTCACTACTTCTACAGATTTTAATTCTGTAGCAAAGCTTTCATCAGCCCTTAGGTGTGAATGTGAGCATGAATGGTTTTCTGTCTCTATTTGTCCACTATGTGATGAACTGGTGACTCGTCCAAGGTGTACCACACCTCTCGCACAATGTCAGCTGAGATAGGCCCCAGTCCCGGCGACCCTGAAGAGGACAAGTGGTTACCGATATTGAATGTATGAATTAGTCTCTAATTAACCTGTGAGCTTATAAACTAATCTTACAGTGGGCTCTGACCTGCAGCCCATGATCAAGATAGAAATTAAACACAATATTGATACAATTTGAATTTTGGTGAGATGCTTCGTATAGAAGAAATATGTTTTTTTCAATTCATGTCTTTCAAATGCATTCTATGTGATTCAACATTTGCATGGTTTCTAGATACAGAGAGAAAAATATTCAGTAGAGAGTTGAGTGTGAGCGATTGGTCAGCTGTTACAGTGTTTTAGAGGATAAAGACGATCACCTTGGGTAACATAACACCTTCTAAGCACTGCGAGAACTCCTCCTGGCAGGATCTTGTCTTTCACATGGTAAGCAAGTTCCCGCATGACAAACACCTCTATGATCTTTGTGAAGTGTGAAAGAGGCCTGGCTAACATGAACTGTCAAGGGTATAGATTACATTTTATGTACTTACAGAGTGCTAAGTGCTAAAATGTGTGTTGTTGTAAATATGTGTCATTAGAATAAATATCAGTGGGAATTTTCACACCAGTCAATTCGTTTGTCAGAATCAGAATCAGAATCAGTTTTATTGGCCATGTATATGCATACAAGGAATTTGACTCCGGTTAACTGAGCTCTCACAGTATGAACATCATATAAATAGTTTTAAATTAAATGGACAAGGCAATAAACAAAAATACAGGCTATAAACAAACATAGATGTTCTTGTGAACAGGCTATATACATTTAAATATATATGTATCAATATGTACATATAAATATATATGATGTCAGAGTAATGACAGTTGGAGGTAGTTATTGTGTTCTAGGGTGAACCAGGTTACTGTACAACACTGACACTGGTTTGATTGTTCGTCAGGTTCATGTCCTGTGGGTAGAAACTGTTCTTGTGTCTGGTAGTTTTGGCGAACAGTGTTCTATTGCGCCTACCAGAGGGGAGACGTTCAAACAGGTTGTGTCTGGGGTGTGACGGGTCTGCAGTGATCTTTGTGTGAGCTGACAACAGTCAGAGATTAGATCGATCTTGGTTTTTGATTGACCTAAGCACAAAAACCATATGCAGGCTAAGGGCCGCCAAATAGGCTTATTTTTTAAGGTCATTAAACATATGCAACCATGAGAATGAAAGAAAAGGTTTCCAAAATATTCATGGAGAGAGACTCCTTCTCAATTTTTATTCATTCTCAAGTGTCGCCTTTGTTATCTTTGTCTGTACATATATAGATGATTGCCAGCATCCACCATTTGTCCATGTTTTGACAAGAGTTTTCATTTATGATTAGTTCAAGGCATAGCTGTTAAATGACATATTGATAACATATTTAGCAATAGTATACCAAGAGTATTAGTAAGTTTATTGCTAAATCTAAGAGTGATGGAATGTTTCACAGTTGTGCCATGACAGCAGTGACATTGGTCTGGCAAAGAAAACACCAACACATTCTACATCACCCCAGTGTAAAATGCTATTATAAAAACCTAATTTACTAACTTTACACTTCAACCTCAGATATTATTTCCCATTGGAAGTTTTTCTTGCACATGATCATTGATTGGTCAAAGGAACAACACCAGGGTGGTTTTGTGCTGAACCTTCACCTTTTTACATATAATGGCTCAAAAATGGAAGTAAGGTGAACTATTCAATTCAATCTTACAATATTTAGTAATTCATTCATTATCAGTAACTGCTTATCCTGTTCAGGGTCGCGGGGGCTGGAGCTTATCCCAGCTACCATTAAGCTACAGGACAAGTTAAACGTCAGATTTTCAAATTGTTAATGAATGAAAATGGTTTCATAAATATACTGTGCTTGCAATATAAAAGTATTTCATTAAAAAAATTATATATTTCATGATAAATAATTTTTTCATATAATTTATCATGTTTTTTGACTGAGTTGAAGGCAGTCAAGATTTGTCATTGTGCTGACGCACTCTTCAATGTGATGGAATCTCTAAATTTAGCAGAGTCAGTTGAGACAAACTCAATATTGGAAGCAACTGAAAGAAAATCTAAGGCCAAAGAATAAATCCATATTTGGCTCAATAATCATTAACATAATGGAAATTACAACAGTTACAAATCACCCAATAACCGTCATGATGTGACAATCCGGAGGAATGGAGAGGGTAGAGTCAGGAAGGGCGTCCTGCATAAAACCTGTTAAAAATCAATATGCGGAACAAAAAACGGATTTCCAAACCAGATCAGTCGGGGTCCAGGTTAACAAATACCATCACATGTTAGCCAGAAGGGTACTGGAAGGAATTATGGCTTGAAATAAAGGATCAGCTGTTTTGAGCTCCAAAGGGAAAAGCCGTAACACGAAGAAGTTTATTGCTGCAGACGAGGTCATACTCTGTGTAATAAAATATGACCTCATAGTCTGCTCTGAAAAACCTTTCAATACAACTTCAAAATATGGGGAAAGTGCTTAAGTCTCGGAATGAGCACACAGTATGAAGAAGTCAGGTGCTAAAGACATGCCCCATCTAAGAGAGTCACACACACACTTTTACAAACATGTAATACATGCAAATATGTAATACATATGAAACTGGTCCAGGTTTAACATGAGTAGCTGGAGAGTGAAGCTAGAGGCCCCATGGCATTTGAAGTAAAAGTCATCACAAATAATAAGATCAAATGAATACGGTGATTAAGCTGCATTGGAGCCTCTGAGAGATCAGAACCCATACAATGTTTACATTATCATCGTTTTGAAAGTAATGAATAGATACGGTCTATTTGAGTATTGAATTTAAATTTTTTAAATTTCTTTAATAAACATTCAACATTTTCTTCTATTTTGGGTGATCCTAAAAATTAACCGTCCATATTTTGATCCGGAATGTGAATTCTGTGATCCATTGCGCCTTTGGATATACCTTTACCAAAAAGTGCGGTGACTATGACTACTTTTAATGTTTATAGCATGGAGTCAGTCTAAAAATGTCAGATAGAATGATAAAATAAAATGATGATGCTGCTTTTTAAGTAAGAGGGGTGGAAAGAGAGGAGCATTAAAGTGAGTGGGGGAATGAGAAATAATGGTTGTGGTCTTGTTGCTGACTCATCAAAGAAAAAGATAAAGGGACACAGACTGGGACTATGCTGAAGAATGGAAATGCACATAAGGCCATTCTGGCAACTATAAACATACACATGCCTGCACACAGATAGACACACACGACTTGTCTCGTAACCTTACATCAGCCAAGGCTGTCCTTGTGAACCTGACTCAGTTCACTGCTGAGAATGTATTTCTGGAGTGCAGTGCTCTCTTAGATTGATAAGATTGATCATGAATTTGAATGATAGAATAAAAGATATCAGGAGAGAATAAGACATAAAGAAGCCTTTCATGTTCTTAGATTGATCTCAGTTAGAATTATGTGTTAGATAAAAGAGAACATTTTGCCTGAGTTTTCAATGCCACTGGACAGTTGTGATGAAGGTCACGGAATGTTCCAAATCATAATTTTAATGTCAGAGTAAAGGTCCGGACTGAGTTCATTTTAAGAGATCTACAAATAATCTGGGTGTCAGTTGGGTATTTTCGTCCTTTTTTATTTATTTTATGACATTTAATATTTTGCCGTCTGTGATTAATTCAGACTCGGTATTCCACTTTGGTGCAGCCACTTCCAATGCACTTATATTCTTCATTTCCTTCCTTTATTTTATCTCGTTTTCTTCTCATCTTTTTATTTTAATAAAGACTTTGGAAAGTATAAAAGGTTATCAGAAACAAATCATTAATTCATTCTTTAACTACCGCTTATCCTGTTCAGGGTCACAGGGGGCTGGAGTCTACCCCAGCTAACATTGGGCAAGAGGCAGTGTACACCCTGGATGAGTTGCCAGTTCACTGCTGGGTAGACACATAGAGACATACAACCACACTTACTCCTATGGGAAATTTTGTGTCACCAATTCACCTATATCACATGTTTTTGGATTGTGGGAGAAAGCTGGAGTTCCCGGAAAGAACCCACACAGACAGAGGGAGAACATGCAAAGAAATGCTGGTAGATGTAGATTTGAACCTGGTACCTTCTTGCTGTGAAGCAGCAGTGCTAACCACTGCGCCACAATGCCGCCCCAGAAGCAAATCATTGAAGAATTAATAAACCTTAACAAAAATTTCACTATATGACATTCTCACAGTTTAACCAGCTTTTGGGTAGTCACTTATTCTACAAATAGAAAACCTAAAATTCATGCCTTCCAGCTCTTAAAGAATATTTGCAATGACCCAATATTAAAAGCTGAATGGATTATTGTCATATGTTTAAGGAGAACAAAGCTTAGCTTTACTTAAATGTTCAATACAATTTAATTTATCCCATGTCCTTCCAATTTCCATTTATAATAGTTATACAGCTATTCATCACAGGTTAGCATTAAGGAGAAAGGGTTTTTCCTGTGAACCCAGTGAACCCCGGCACCATGTCCACATCATTATGGAACCTGCACTATGGGAGCCGGTTTGTATTAACACTGTGTGGTAAAACATGGATAGATTACCTCCAATTCTCTCTGGACCACTGTCCATGTCATCCTAACCACCTTCAAGTCCATACATGCCGGCACCACTTTTTTTTAGAGGTTTCAGCACAGAGGATGGCACAAATGATCAGGGCAGCTCGTTTCCATCTTTTTGCATAATTTTAGCAAACAGACTTCCACCCGTCTCAAAGCTTTAAAAATCTCAATGAACAATTATCAGGGGTGGTCTGGTGGCTATTGTTTGTGCAGTGTAAGTGCTCTAGTCATGAGCTTTGGCTTTACATCACAGAGGATTTATTTGTACAGTAGGAATTGAAATCAAACAACAACCTAAATATGTCCATAAAGTTTATGCCCATCTTTGCCCTGCTGTGCACTAAATTTAAAAGGCATCACAGGGGCCTCCGGAAATTCTTGGGTTTTTTATTTTTCATTCTACTTTTAATAGTAAAGAAGGAAACTCTTTTCTGTCCAACCTCTTGCTATTATTACTTGTTTCAGATAATACAGTACAGTGTAACAAAAGCTCTGCTCACTGCTCAGAGGGAGATCGATATCCCTTAACTGGGGACCAAGCGCGGTTCAGAGAGCATTTCATTTCAGCAGGGGTTTTTCAATACAATTTAAAGATAACGTCAAGGTCCTTATTGAGGTCTGTGGTTCAGATGAAAAAAGGACAATGACGGAAAAGAAATAACATAAGAGTTGGATCTGTAAAAACTTGGTTTAATCAGGGAAATACTTAAAACACCATGGACTTCAAAAGAGCTTAAGATCACTCAAATGGTTTTACTCTTAACTAGATATATTTGTGCCTTCTCCTTAATTCGCTTGGAATCTGGTATGAAACTATCAAACAAAGTTCTGAGCCAACAAATAAACCTTCTCTAGCCACCAAGTGTTTGGGGAAATTTGTTCACTTGAAAAGTAAAACTCATCCACAGTACCAATTGACGAAGTGTGTAAAATTTTTTGAGAAAGCACTGGAGGCTAGCCTTTCTGCGGCCAGATAGCCGCTAAGGCTATGCCTCACACATTGCCGTGGTTGTCAAACGGCCTGCATGCAGAACACTTATTAACAAAATGCTAGGTCCAGAAGCAGGAAAAGAAAATGGTTCCCCTGCTGGACTGCATGTTTGGAAGACGAAAAGACAACATTTGTTTTATTAAAAGACTACCCTGGAGAGCATTCCCTCAAGTGCTAAGATGAGCAGATCTGCCTCCACTCTCCAGATTAATAGCTTTCCGGGCTGTACAGCTCTCGTTTAATATATTACTGACACCACTGACAGACATCAAGCACTTTAAAATAGTGTCTATTGACACAACAAGTTGCTGAGAGAGGGGAAATAATAGAGGTAGGAGGCAAAGACCAGGGAGAAGAAACAAAATTAATACTGAAATAAAAGAGACAAAGAGAAGATCTCAGGGGCGGGTAAGGAAATAAAACAGTGTTAGATTCTTAAAGGAAGAAAATAAGGACAGTGATATCTAGACCACAAAACATAATGTTAAATATGCTGTATATCAAAAGACTGAAACATTTTGTATATATGTAGAGGGGTAGACAATAGAGCAGAATGATGAAGAGAAAAAAAGAGAGGAAAAGAAAGAGAATATAGAAAATGAATCGATGAAAAATGGAAAATCAGAGTGAAATGAAGGAGCATGTATAATGGCATCTTGCATTTGTGCTTCTAACTTTTGTGTCTGCGGCAGTCTCAAGCCAGTTGCCCACCATGATGTGTCTGATCATTCCAGCTTGAAGTTTTCCGAGTCTCAGGGTGTTGACTCGGCATAGAAATGTCATGGCAGGAGTCATTTCAAATGTGTTTTTATTACTCATTATGCCCCTCCCCCTTTTGTCTCTTTTGCATATTCAAAGGAAATTCTGGCTGCCTGACACTCAAGAAAGCCTGTCTCTGTGACCCCCCGTTTACCTTGGAGGTCATAAATTTGTGCAAGTGTAAAAATGGATTTAATAGAGTGTGTGGCAACATGTTGGTTTAAAGACATTCACTAAGGACAGTTTGCCTGATTAAAACATGAGAGTGTGACATAAAATGATGGTCATCTTAAGTCACCAGGAAAAAATTTCAGTCTTCATCAACTGAGAGTAAAAGCACAGCCAGTCATGGTTCAAACATGATTACGTCAATGGGATGTTTTCCACGGACACAGAAATATTTAAAAAGTTAAATGGTTCATAATAAAACATTTCCAGCCCTGCAAGGTAGTTAATTTGTTGAAGATGGAGATCTTTGTAGAAGAAATACATTATTGATTACATATGTAGTACAACATGAAGAGATTATCTATCTGACCCTATTTGGCCCATCCCTGAGGAAGCAGAGGGTAGCCCCTTTGAAGCGCCCAGGGAGCTAGGGTTCAGGTTCTTGCTATGGGACCCAACAACTAGTAGACCCTGCTTGGATTTGAACTTGCTACCTTCTGATCTGGAGACAGTTGCTCTACCCACTGAGCTACATTCACACTACCTACCCACCATTACTTATTTATTTACTCCTCATGCTACTCTATTATCCTCACCTTTCACATAAGCTGGACGTGAAAGCCAGGCACTAATGATACGGTAAGTGGTATTTATTAGTGCCTGGGGCATCAGATGATATCAGCACTCATTGTGGTAGCCTCATCCGTCCAATCACTGAGTTAGATCTGTGTTCTCAGCCTCTCACCATTCATTGAGTTCTTCCATACTGCTGACCTTCCCCTTCACCTCCGCATCTCCGCCCAGTTCTCACAGATCCATTTGCCTCAGCAGAGTCATCACCCACAACCATGAATAACTGAACCGAATTGGCGGTATTCCTTGCTGCTGTTCCGGGCAGAGGCCGTTCACTCTCAATCTCAACACTTTCTAATGAACTAATGAATAATTATCACACATCATCTGTTGTAATAAATCATTATTTTTTTCTTCATTCTCTGTCTTCTCTGATTGAACCAGAAATATGTGAGAAATCATCTCAGTCATCAGCACTACAATTTAGTTGACTTAGTCCTGTCAAGTTTGGGCCTAGGCTTAGTGAATTGCCTGTATTTCATTTTAAAAACACACAGCAGGGTTTCCAGATTGAATTATAAGCTTAAATGTTGACTATTAAAAACAAATAGTGTTCATATGTTTGTGTGGGTGTGTGTGAGTGTGTCTGTGTTTAATGAATACGTTATATGATTTGCTAGAAAAACATGCAGAAAGACAAACACCACCATAGTCTTCTGAAAAGATTTTCAAATTCTAGACAGCTGGTACACGCACAAAATGATGAAATGTCTCCATACCACTTTGAATTTAAATGCTATCCTAGAATTTGCTGTCTAGTATACACACTACACACACATCAAAATATAAATACAGCAACAGCCAAAAGCAGCGGATAGCTTTGCAGCAACATCAGATCTTGATGCACGAACCAAGATGTTTCAGACTCTCCCTCCAGAAGTGCACTAGTGTGGTGAATCGTTAAAGAAACCTTAAAACCTGCCAGACATCTTAGCCTATATATGATGAGATGAAGATAATAGGAGAAAAAGAGGCTTTGAGGAATAGTCATATGACGGTGGAGTAGAGGTCAAATTAATCTATTTTTTATAGTATGTCCTTAAGAAATAAAACTGTGTTGTTTGAGTCAACAGAAATATATCTGAAAATTAATCCCTTGTATCCCATCAACAATTTTCTACAAAATGGAAATGAGTATGCAGTATACAAAAGAAATGACTGCTTCGGTTTCAACTGCCCACTATAAGACAAGATAAAATACAATTTTCCTGTTACTTTACTTTAGAATTTCATAACAAATGATGGCTTCAGTATATTCATATCTTAAGTGGTTTGCATGTAACCATTATTTTCCTCTTTGTTTGCCTTAAGTCTTTAACAGAGAGGAGAGCTGAGCAAGGAGGGGAAGAAGTCAGGAAACAGATTTCAGTGAAGTTCAAACAGAGGAGAAGAGACATCATGCAGTCTCCATACTCTTGTTTACAAGGTTAATATAAATGTATTTCATGTTACTATCAAAATTATAATGATTTTGAAGAATTAATTTAGAAACTTTACAGTATTTAACTGGTAATTGGCATTTATTAATTTGTTCATAGATCCTCCATAACTGCCTATCCTGTACAGGGTCAGGGGGCTGGAGCCTATCCTAGCTGACATTGTCCGAGAGGCAGTGTACCGGTCATTCTGTTTCACAAAGAGCAGACAGAATGTATTGTATGAAGAATAAATTCAGTTTTGGGGGGAAGGAAAGACTGCATAAGAAGGGGACCGGGTATAGAATAGTAAACATGTTGTCGGAAGCTGAATAAGTCATGTCATCAAATCTGAATTCAAACATTGAAAACCATTAAAGTAAGCTAAACCACCAATTGCAATTTTAAGGAACTATAATAGGATTCTTGGACATTAGCAAATGAATAAGAAAAATGTAAAGAATTCACATCTTCTCCCCCTCTTCAACAACTTTCTCCTATAGACAACAGGGAAGATTTCAGACATTAACAACAATTGAGATTTTATATCAACTTTAACTTGACGATAAACAAATGAGCGCACAAACTCAACACAAGTTCATTAAGAAGAGAAGATGTCTTTGTGTGATTCATCACAAATCAACATTTGACCATCCTATTTGGCTCAGTTCATAATATTTGCAGGATGAGCTAAAAATACACACAATTGACGTAACAGATATTCAAAAACATTAAAAATTCATAATTTAATAACTGATGAATAAAAGATTAATCATAGTACTTCACACTATACTGCTTTTATGTATGAGGCTATCATTTTTTCTATTGAAGAGAGATGGAGGAAGGGCTTTTCAATGCATTTTGCCGATGTTGCTTTGTCTGCAAAGTAGTTTCCTTTCAAGAGGCAAACACCTTAACGCTTTTAAATCCTCATAAAGAAAAAAAGCTATTGAAAAATGATTTCTTTGCATACGTTTTTTCTTTCATGTGGTTTCCCTCAGGGTTTCGTTCTTGACCCTTCACTCTTTAGCATAGACACCTTATCCCTGAGTCATATTATAAACAGGTTCAGTCAACAGACACTCATTTTTCAATAAGAAATAGAGACTCAAAATTTACTCAACCAAATAGCCGAGCGGGGCATTGAGGGTTAAGGCACCTAGCGGGCAGAAGCTTCAAACAAATCTGAAAGCAGTAAAGTTTGTGGAAACAGCGACTATTGAACTCTGGTTCAGACATTAAAGAGCTAACCTAGTATAAAAATGTCCACGGGATATGTGTGTGGAGAAAACATGGGAAAACATATTTCTTCTCTCATGGTACCCTTTACATTCCCACTGAATTTAAATTTATACAGTAAAAAAAAGAGGTGCAGTCAGCATTAAAGAGGCAGCTTGCCTGTACTATCAAGCAGGTATATATAAATGATAAATAGACGCTTAACTGATGCGACCTAATGTGCCGGCAACATTTTGAAACATCCCATTCGTGAGAAAAATGTGAAGTGGTGACCATCCCTGCTCTCGATTTTGCCTGGAATAGTTCCAAAGTGCTTTGAGTTGTCAATGATCCCCTTACACATAGACACGCACTCAAAAACAGGCGCGCACACACACACACATAAACACACACAAAAACCTTTTCCTAAACTGACACTTAAATTGTACTTGAGCCATATTGAGGAGGGCTGAAATGATGCTTCGGCTAATGGCACAGTCTGTCCTGTTGAGTAGGGGAATGGACACACACACACACACACACACAAACTAATGAGGAACATTGATCCTAAAGACACTCACTGAAATTATACTTTGTTTAATTCACACTTATTATACTCAGTCAAACATTCATGTGCTTGTACACACAGAGTAGAGGGCGTTGAAGTCGTTTAGCACAAGGGACTTCTTAAGTCATTTCAGTGGGGGACCAAAAATGCGGACTCAAAAATGTAATTCCTCCTCCGCTTTTACTGTGTTATCCAGCACTTTTGTTTGGCAATTAAAAAATACGGTGACGCAGAATTGAAGGGTGCTTTTAACAGCAGACTAAATGAAACTACAGGAAGTTACAATAATCAAATTAGATAATCAATAAGATAACAGATAGAAAATTAAAGTGTCTTACGGGATAGATGTGACCAGATGATGAGAACAAATAATGCGTCTGTGGACACCCCCAGAAAGTGACCACAGGAAATTGAGATACTAGCATGCATAAATATGAAGATGAAAGAGAAGGGGACACAAACAACATGAGTCATCAGGTGAGACAATTCACACAAACAAAGTATCATTTTCATTCATGAGAATTTTGGACAAGAAACTAGTTGCGTATGTATCCTCCTGCTGTCCAGTTGCAACAAACTATACAAACACAACTCAGATAATGTCCATCTGTTTCAGGCAGACTATTATTTTTCATTCTAGCACATCTTCTCTGGGCTCCCTCTGTCCTGGGGGGCTTCTCCCTCATTGGAGGAGCGCTTTGAGGCTGATGAATGGACACTCCCCACTACGTCTCATTCAGTCCGCTCGATATGACCAAGAGCCTGAAACACTCTGAATACTGTAATCAATCATTGGATATTTCTTGTTCTTGTATGCGTGTAGTAATTCATTTCCTTTTTCCATTAAAGCTCCATTGCTTTGTGTGAACAGACTCTTTCCCTCTAGAGTATCGTTCTTACCCTTTCTCTTATTTTCTTTCCGGACCCGTTCTTTCTATGTTTATTTTCTACCCTTCGCTGTCTGAGTTCATTCACCGTTCCTTCATGACTCCCAACTCAACATTGCATGTGTACTTAAATGATTCCTGTCAGGTTTCTGTGTGCAACCAAGTGCAGCAATGTGAAGGCCATGCAGGGGATGCTGAAAATGTGTACCATTATCGGCAAAATAAAATGATTAGTGTATGTCAGCCCTCTCTATAGGTAGAATCAGCCTTTAGGAAATGACACCATCTTTTATGATTATGGAAAGTATAATATACTCATCCTATGCTGTCATCGCCTACAGCAAAATAATATTGCAGAATAGCCCCCAAACCCACCAAACCCCTGACTGAACCCCTCAGAATAAATGTGAAGGTATGCTCTGACCTTTTTTTAAAAAAAAAAAAAACGTATAGCTTTCACTTTAATATTTCATATTTCACTCACTAGGGGGAGCTTTGTAATGAAAAGGGTTTTTTTGGACATAACTTACATAGGATTGGTCCGATTTAGTCCAATCCAGGTGTCTGTGAATTTACTCAAGGAATGTTTTCACTAGTAGTTCATTTATAACTCACTAGAGGGAAATTTTTCTCTTTTTCTTTGCAAATAAATACTGTCACTGACAGAACTCAAAAGCCATTCGATTGATAATTTTGAAATTTGATATCCACATTTACTTTATTGCAATATATTTTTGACACTAGAAGGATCTTTATTTCAAAAAGTTTTCAGGTCGTAATTTTTATCAAGCGTTAGTCCGATTTAGTCAAAATATGCCCCATATGAATTATCTAGAGGATCTTGCATTCATCGTGTTTTACTTTAGTAGTTCATATTTGACTCACTAGGGGGAGCTTTTTTCAAAAACATTGTTTTCCAGACAGAATTTCCTTACCATTAATCTGATTTAGTCCAAATTTGGTACATACGAATCGACTGCTTATATAATATTTTACTCTAATAGTTCATCTTCTATTCACTGGGGGCACTTTTTTAATTAAACACGTTTTTTTTGGTATTAATTAACCAACAACCTCATTTGGTTGCAATTTATGCATTTGCTTGAGGAGATTTATCATGTATCATAGTTTAAAGTAATAGTTCCTGTTTTATTAACTTTGTGCAGCTATTGTACAAACCATGCTGTGGACGTAACTTCACATTTAATATGGGTAATTCCCATTGCTAGTAGAACGAAGGGGATTGAGAACTTTTCAGGGATAAACCGTTGCTGTCGGGTACAACAGCATAGGCCTACTTCCAAGTACACAAATAAAGCATTATTTTTTTATCCATGAATATACAGGCACAGATACAAAATGTTCTCGCCTAGCAGAAGGAAAATGAAAGACACCCAAGAAGTGAAGTCTCCAGCAGTCACAGTGCGTTACGATAAAAGAACGTGATGGCGTGTTTCAAATTCAAACTGAAAACACCCAGGAGATAAAAAGATGTCATGGGCAGGAAGAAGCACAGGGACTGCACCGTCCAATAATATTCTTTCACGTTTCTTTCTTCAAATGTTTCCCTTCCTCCCAGCAAGTGATAGGTGTGCGCATGTTCATGTGTGTCACATTGTGGTGAATGCGTGCAAGTTACTTGTCTTGACAGTTGGGTTTATTCTTAGATTTGGCTCCTGGAAGGTACAAGAACCTTCAGGGAGACAGACAGAGTGCACACACACGAACACACACACACAAACACACGCACACACACTACCCTCACACACTCATGTGAAACATCTACAGACAAACAAAACAAAAAGACATGCAAATCCACTCTAATTCAAACTTGCGTGTTTACGACCCATACATGCACACAGACACAAACACACACATAGTTAATGTTAAGACCAGACATAAGCTAAATTAATCTATGACAAAATTACATTAAACATCTTAGGACTTTTGATTGTACATGATGAATTTAACAGCAACATTCTGTGCGGCACCACTGTGTGATGCAGCACACTGGGGGCAGTGAGTATCACAGTTGCTTCACAGTTGCCTCTTGGTTCAAATCCATCTCAAGGTCTTCTCTGTGTTGAGCTTCCATTTCTTAACATTTCTTTGGCTTCCTCTCACATTCCTAATAATATGCTATAGAGGTGAGCTGGTTACTTGAAATTGCCTGTAAATGTGAATTTGAGTGCGAGTGGTTGTCTCTCTGTGTTTTGGCCTTGTGATGAACTTGCTTTTGAACAGGATTTACCCCGGCTGATATGCACAGAGAGTAGGCTCCAGCGCGCCATGGATAATCAGTTACAGAAAATGAAATGGAAGGTTAAATAAAGGTGTATCAGAAAACTAAATATCTACCTGACATGCAAATTAGCTAAATATTGATTGATTTAAAAATGAATTATTAATATAATATGTACTAAATTAATGGAAGGTATAAAAATGTGTACCTCAGTGTCTGCTTTTTACTCTCTCTTTCTTGACTAAGTGCAAATTGGCGTGTCATCCCAGAATGGCAAGGATTTGCATCTCCCTAACCACAATTTTACCAACTGAAAGGGTTGGAACGAGTCTGGTGACGTAGTCGGTCCGCACTAGGCTTTCGGGAGGCGACAACCGCTCTGCCGGTGGATGAACGTATAACCCGTGCCTGGGGAGATTTGGGTGAGGAGGAACAGAAGGTCGAGGAGCTTTCTCTCCCTCCTACCTGCCTGCCCGAGATGCTCACCAGCGTGGGAGGCAGTGGCACCAGTCATGGTCCTTGTACAGTTCCAGCAATTTAAAAATAGTGCAGGCTGATCGTCATTTTGTGCTCCACAAATATTCAAATGAAACTTCTTTTTGGTAGGTAGAAACAATATTTTCATTGGAATATATGATGAATAAATATAAGTTTTTTCAAAGTACTTTGGGATAGACTTTGAGCCCAACAAAAATCGTCACGTCAATGGAGATTGGTGACCCCTGCTCTAGCTCTAGATTATGAGGTGGATGTAAAATGTGCAGACATGGAAGAGAAAAAGATTGATGACCTTGAAGTCTACATAGACAAACTATTCCACCAGCTCGTCATGGCAAAACCGACCAAGACACCGACTCCTTCCACGAAGAGAAGCTTTCCAGAAGATTTCCCTGGAGAATCCACAGCACTATCTGGAATCGACCTTTTTTTTTACCTTTGACGCCTGTATCTTTGGTAGATGTTCTTCACAGAAAGTTTCAGGCGCTGCCGGAGTCATTGGAGATCAGCAAGCAACAGGTGTTCTCGCTCGCATTGGAGAACGAGGACCTTATGGAGTCGGTCAAGTCTTTCAACGAGGATGTGACATGGTTCTCCCAAAAAAAGAAAAACATTAAATTAATTCATCTTGGACATCCAGGCGCGCGCGTGAGGGATAACCTGGTCTTCTCCGGGATTCTGGAAGGGGCAGATGATTTTATTTCTGTTCAATGATGTAAACATCTGGCCATTATACAGAACACAGGTCTCGGTTTCCTTGCCAAATGTTTTATTTGCTCCCTAAGGTCTTGATATTATGTCTGTTTCACCTTCACCTTCCCCCGTTTATGTTCTCCCTTCTTAACGCAGCTCAAATGATACTTATCTGCATCACATCAACACAATGTTTAGCCCACAGCATCCACATAAAACACTCGCAAACTGTGTTTTGTGTGTGTTGGTGTGGGTGTGAGACTCACATTTCTTTTCTTCACTCAGATTCCCACACAGGTTCTCGCACATATGTACTACACACACGCGCACAAACACATTGCATGTCCTCTTATAGGCTCTTAAGCGACCGCACACACGTGCTCACGCACACACTAACACAGAAACACACATACAGTTTCCTACGCATGCACACACTTATCACATCACCACTGCTTATACAGTTTCCCGGACACACACATATGCAGTAAGAAACAGGTACACCCCCACAACCCCCCACACACGCACACACACACTTCATATAGAGACAGACCATATACTTTACCAACTATGACCACAGTCAGGTTTGTCACATTGAATGTGCGTAGAATTGACTCAAACAAAAACACACTTAGAATCTTTAATCAGCTGCTTCACTCTACACAATTTCCCCACACTTACCTAGCTAGCTATAACTCCAAACGAAGAGGTGTTGCCATTATGATCAATAGGAAATACATTTCCCTCACAACAGCACTATTTCCGACCCAGAAGGTAGATATATAATAATTAATATATCAATTCATAACACAGATTAATGCATTTCAAATAAGTATGGCCCAAATGTTGATGACTACTCCTTCTTCCATGCCTTCGTTGCCACCACATCATTGTCGCCTTCCATACCACTCACTGCCAGGGAATACACCTACTTCTCCCAGGTCCACCACTCATATTCCTTTATAGACTACTTCTTGACCAACAGTACAGTCATGAGTGAAATCTCTGAGACCAGTCACCAGTCTGTCTCTGTTGGACCAGAAAAACTGTCACACCACCGATTAGAAACTGGAGATTTTATACATCATTGCTTAAAGAACTAGACTTGATTAAATACTTTGAAAAAGAGTGGACACTATCTCCGGAGATTAATGACCTGCCAGGAACATCACCATGTTTCTTTGGGAAGCAAGAAAGACAGTCATAAAAGGTAAAATAATTTCCTATTCCTCATATAAGAAAAAGAAAATAAGATTATTGGAACCCGAATTAGAACAAAAAATTAAAACTTTGGATACTGCCCACGCTGCCTCTCCAGAAGAACAGATGAACGTATGCTAGGTGAGTTAAGAAAATTAAAACTTGAACTGAGTGAATTAGCTGATAAGAAAAACTTAGTTCCAGTTGCAAAGACTACGCTTGAAGAACTTTGATCATAGCAACTAATCCAGCAAATTCTTAGTGAAACAACTAAAACTAAATAAAGAAAAGACAAAAAATTCTTCAGTTAAGAATTCAGCAGGGTAAATAACTCATATGCATGAAGAAATAAATAACAGCAGGTCTGACATAGATTTATCTCTAAACACAATTGATTTACCAAAATTATATAAGAAACAGATAAATGCCCTGGATTCACCTGTATCACTGTCTGAACTCTGGTGGCCCCCGGGACCAGATGGTTGTCCCGCAGATATCTACAAAGAATTTTGGCCAACAGTTGCCACTACATTCTAGAGTATGGTCATGCAAATCAAGGAAAGGTGTGTTCTCCCCCAGAAGATTGACTCTGAATATCTGCTTCCTCCTTAAACCAGAGAAAGATCCTGCACTCACTGCTTGTTACTGTCCAATATCACAAATTTAAACGTAGATATTAAAGTTCTTTGCAAATTCCTAACCAGAACGCTCGAAAAAAACACCCCGCACATAATACATTCTGACCAGACAGGTTTAATTGAACGCAGACACTGCACTAACAAAACCTGTAGACAACTCAAACTAATAGACTTCTTCGCTATTCACAATCTGGAAATTATAATTATCTCAGTGAACGCGAAAAAAAGAATTTGATGGGGTTAATTGGAAATTTCTCTTTGCCACGCTACATAAATATGGATTTGGAAATTACTTTATATCCTGGATTAGAAAATAATGATTTAGCTCGCTCATTGCCTCTGTTGACTAAGACTAATGATCAAACCTTTCAGAGCTTCAGTCTTAATGGGGGAACCATGCAAGGTTGCCCATTCACTCCTTCACTTTTTGCCATATTTATTGAACCATTATCATCTGCAATTCGGTAAAATAAACACATTAAAGGGATTCAAACAGCAAACGTGTGTCAGAAGATTAGTCTTTATGCTGATCATGTACTACTTTTCCTCAAAAAGACACAACAGCACTTTTAGAAACAATTCTCATACATCTCAAACTACTCTAATAATTGGACCAAATAAAATGCACTATCCATAAATTCTGATTTTCAGAGTAAGTCATCTACCCCGCTACAGTCAAGAAACATCGGATATTCAGGTATTAATATTTCCTCCAGTCTGTCACACCTGACATGTCTAAACTACAGCCAACTTCTCAGATCAATAGCGGATGAACTCATACAGTGAGGGACTTTGCCCATATCAGTCATGGGAATAGTCGAAACAATTAAAATGATGTTCCTCCCAAAAATTTGTATCATGTCTCAATCATTCCATCTTCCAACCATCTTCTAATTGGTTTAAGGCACTAGTCTCTAACATCTCCACATTTTTATGGAAGAACAAAAAAACGACATGTATTTGCTTGAATACACTTAAACAAAACAAAGATCATGGTGGATTAGAACAACCAAACTTTTTATATTACGTTCTTGCCAACAGTGTGCAATATCTCTTAGGATGGCTCAAACCCAACTGGACAACTCATGGATTGATGTAGAAAAAAGAGTCTGCCTCACTCTTTAAGGTGTTTGGCCCCTCCCTGTCCTGATGTGTCTCACTCCATACTACCTAGGGCCCAAGGGGTGGATGTGGCGCAGGGCGTTTGGGGGTGGGGCTGCTTCACCGTGGCTTCCACATCCACCTTTCCTTCCAAGTCTGATGCCCCCCAATTCTCACCACACCATAGACACCGAGGGCTTGGGGGTCAGGCATGGACATGGTTAGGAGCTCAACTGTCTACCATAGATACCCACATACCACATATCCACCTTACTACATATGCACACACCACACACCATGCACTCAAGTCAATGCAACATCATGTACACGATATGTGAGGGGGGGACTCCCCCTTTCGCTTGCCCTCCCCTGGGGGGCGGGGCTATCCCCTTGCAGGATAGGCCCTGGCTATGGGTGCTCCCTCTGAACTTTGTCTGCCCTCTTCTTTGGGATGGGTATCGGGGGGGCTCTTTCGTCTTTGTTTCTGGGGTCTTGGATGGTCTCTGGTGGGCGGGGTCTTGGGGCTGTGGGTTCTGCTCGCACTTTGGGGGGTGCTGGCTTGTGGTACGGCCGGGGTTTTTCTTCTCCTGTCCTTCTGTGGACCTGCTCTTGGTCGGGATGCTGCCTCTGTGGCTCTGCTGGCTTTTTATTTAGGCAGGCGAGCAGTTCGCCTGGGGGCCCTTTGCCTAAGGTCCTTCATTCTCTTGGGGACAATAAGGTGGGGTGGTGGCTTGAACCCCTCTCTCCTTACCGTTGGGGCTCAGTGTGGCATTGTGATGACCCCCCACTTGAATCCACATCCAGTGACAATCTTTTTCACTCACACAAACAAACAAAAAGCTGAACACAAAGTGATATAGTTATGAATGTAATGGTGAAATGTGTATTTGTATGTATCTAGATATTTGCATGTACATGTATGCATATGTATACGTATACATATTTATGTATATATAGATGCTGTTATTGGGTTTTTTGTTGCTTATCTTGTAAATGATTTTTCCACTATATTATTCCTTGTTCCCCCGACCCCCTTTGTATTTTCTCGCTCTTTCCATTTTCTTTCTCCCATCCCCCCGAGCCCCCTTTCCTTTCTGCCCTCCTCATCAACTATTAACACATAATAATAAATGCAGTTCACACGACTGAAAGAGTGTGACAGACACTTCCTTTGGAGACTAAAATCTGTCTTGCAGCCAGAACCTCATTCTGCATGCCATGACAGCTGGACAGGACAGGTGAATAAAACTAAATATGTAAATTTTTCTTCCAAAATATCCAATGTAATACATGTTCCCTACTATCTGTTATTATAATTTGTCATCATTGTGGTGATGTCATGACCCATCATGATGGTGATGTCATGACACGTTGTGTTATGTCAGTTAGGGGTACTGTGGCCCACAGTACTCAATCCATAGTACTGTGGGCCGCTCTGTTGCAACCAACCAAACCCCGCTAGATATAAACACATTTCATGTAAGATATTCTTAATAAAAACAATTAGTCATATTACACTATTTAAGAGGTTTATTTTGAAACAGTAGCATCACAAAATTTTGTTTCACTGAAGGACATCACTGCAATTCACTCTGGTGGTGGCGGATTTAGGTAGGAGGGTCCCATTACAAGGCATAGGCAATGGAAATCCGCCCTCGAAACAAAGTGAGATGGGAAGTGAATATGACCATAGGATTGAAAGGTAAGAGTGATAGAGGCAGGGGAGAAAAAGGGAGTTAGAGAATGAGTGAAACCCATTACAGAAGGTCTAAGAGGAGATTTATGTCAGCCAGAGCTTGTAATAGACGAACATCAGATGACAAAACGCTAGTGCGAAGGAGCTGGAAGAAAGCCATCTATTATTCATCAGATTTCGTACAGCCTTCACAATAATCCCATCCAACTTTTTCTTGATTTGACTCTTTCCCTCCCTCCTGCTGAATGATTTTTCTTCCTTTGACCTCCCCTTGGTTTCTGCCCTTTCTTTAATCCCATTTTGTATCTCTTCATTTCACTTGATACAAGGCATTTTTCACATTCCTGCGCTGACACACACAACTCCTCACACAAATTCCTGTATCACCGTCCTTTTGGATGCTTAGTATGCAGTCATAGTACAAATGTCCCATGGCCACCCAAATAGCCAATTTCACAAATCAGACACAGTCAGTAAATCTTCCCAAGAGAGTAATATCACTCACATAGACCTCACATACCCTGAGTAAGAAACCTCGTCCTTACTCAATCCTTACTTTGAATTTTCCAAATATGGCTCAATCATAGAGCTCTGATATTAGAACTTCTGCAAGCTGCTCCGCTTTTTTCTGAGGAAAATCGAAAAACATGCACCGCACACAACCTTCGTCGAGGTCGGCCTGAGGCACCATCTGAGTGCTCTGACCATGGCGTATGCAATGAAAGGGTCCGCTTCACAGCCGCCGACAGCGAGAGCGTCACTGTGTCACCATGATATCACTGCCTATACGGGTGAAATGAAGTTTAAATTGCAAAATATGCTTTATTTTCAAATAACTGTAAAGTCTTTCAGTTTAATCAATACACTTATACTTTAACACACACTTTTCTGTTGGCACAGAATAAGGTGTATTTATTTTTGATAGTTTGGGTTTATTAATTTCTTCTTATAGTTTTTTTAAACGTTGTTTTGTATTACTTTTGTTTGTTTGTAACTTTGAGGGGGACAGGAGCTATTGACCTCCTCAGTAAGTGGGTGTCTCTTGGTTGGCATAAAGTTTGTATTGTGTAACTTTAGGACCCCTTTCTTTATGAGCTGAATGTAAGGTGGTCAGCTCCAGCACTGCTCCTACCCTCTCCTTCTTTACTAGAAGGGTATGGTTGGACGAACAAAGCTTTGCTTCTGATTTATATTTGAAAAAGTCATATAATGGTAAAGGTTAGGCCTATACTGTCACCCCAACAGCAAGGTTGTACCACCGAAATTCTCCAAACCCATGCATTGTACAAGCAATGCAAAATGCAGGGGTTGTACATTGCTTGTACAACCCCTGCTTGTACAATGTACAACCTGAAAAAAAGGGGGTAAAAACTAGGGGTAAAAAAGGTACCCCTAGTTAATAAAATAAAAAATATTAGAGTAAAATATTATATAAACGAGATAAATATCCATCAGTCGATTCATATGCATCAAATTTGGAATATATCAGATTAATGGTAAGGAAGTTATGTCCGGAATTTTTATTTTTTTCATAAAAAGCTCCCCCTAGTGAGTAAAATAGGACTTACTAAAGTAAAACACGATGATACCAAGATCTTCTACATAATTCATATGTGTTCCTTCAATGTTCCTTCAAATGAACATCTTACGGCTGTAAAATGCAGCATGTTGGTGTCTTGACTCAATACACTTACAGCTTTGTCACATTCTGTCTCTTTGAATCTTATGGCATATTTTGCCAGCGCAGAAGAGTACTTTCTGAGTCTCCTTCGCAATATTATGAGATGTAGTATAATATCAGTAGTGACGTCCTGGGAATGAGAGCAGGCTCAACATACACATCATTGCAGCAGTAAAACCTTTCACTACTACTTTCACTACTACCACTACTTTAAGTTATTCCTCAAGTACATTTTGCAATGACACCGAAATACTTAGATAAAGAAGTCATACTTCATGGAATAAAACAGGGTTTGGAGGAGGAAAGATCCTTCTCATGCATAGAAAATCTGTAGGCTGATATGTTGTGGTTTAGTTTTACCAGCATAGAGATGACTGTGATATGAATAAAATGATTACGAAGATTGAAACCTGCATGCTGGGAATGTTGTCTGTAAAATTTTGTCATGTAGGTCAGGACTAAATGTCAGATAGTATGATGACTTCTCTCTCGATCAATGTCAAGAACCTTTATCATGTTGAAAATCACCTGCTTAGAGCAACGGTTTCAATTAATTTAGTTATTTTTGTGAATAATTATGCTGTGATTGAAAATTACATAATTATTGTTAAGTTACGTAAATGAAGTAATTTATTTTCAAAGATTAATTCCTTTTGTTCTTAGCCAACCTGTCTCTTCAAATAAAAGATTTAAAGCAATTTTCTTGTGCCTGATTCTAAACCATTCCTGTGCCTTCACTTCCTCTGTTGTTGATCCATCCTGGCATTTCTCTACAGGCGATCAGGAGGCCAGCTGTCACTGCCAAACACGAATCCTTAAGCTACAACATTCAGAGGAGACAAGAAAACAAAACAAGGTTGTTTTCACTCCTCTCTTGATGTCAATGGTGTTCTTTCGTGTCTCCTTTCAAGGTCACTGGGTTTTAATGTCTTCTTGTCGTCTTGATGTTTCTTGAGTCTGAGCACATTCATTGTCTGCTTATCCTTCACGGTTTATGGTGGGGCTGGAGCTCATTACAACTGGCATTAAGCAAGAGTTGGGGTACATCCTTGACAGTTCCCCAGTTCAACACAGGACCACACAACCACTGATACTCCCATTCATAACTACAGACACATTTTTATTCATCTTTACTGCATGTTTGTGGGTTGTGGGAAGAGATCAGAACCCCCAGAGTGGACTCACACCGTGTAAACATATTAAAATCAGAAACACCACTGGTCAAATAAGGTAACACCGGCACACCAGCACACCAGCTGTCTTTCTGATTAGGGAACAGAGCGACTTTAGCAGTCCTCAACTAATATTCAAGCCCAGGGGTTCTAAAATGTCTTTGCTAAACAGAATCATCTGTTCATACAGCACCCTGACACTGACATTAAACTCTAACTCTTGAAATACTGGGCCTTACATGTCCTTAATGTTCAAAAAATTGTCTGAATTTAACCGGAAAAAATAAAAATGTTATTGTCCAAATTAAATTAAATTTGTTCATCTCAATAACCTCGAGTGCAGAAACACAATCATAGACTTGGTGGACTGGTGTTGGGTCAATCACCTGTGAATTAGAACTGGCAATAGAAGCGGTGTTATGAACCAACACTTTTCACCAGTACATCCAGGGTTTGGACATTAAACAGGTGGACTGTGTGAAAATACCTTGGTCTCAGACTGTACAGATGTATTACCCGGACTAAGCTCAGCACCATGGGAGATCGGGCTTTCTGTTCTGCTGCCCCTCGTCTCTGGAATGCACTCCCTGACCATCTCAGGGCTCCACAGATGACTGACACATTTAAAAAAGGACTTAAAACTTTCCTTTTTAGCAGAACCTATAACTGTAATTAACATTAATGCTTTTGGTCACGTTTTTGTATAGTTATTATTTTATTTTATTTTTTTATTGATGCTTTTATCTGCTTTTGCCTTGTAGCACTTTGAGATTTGATCCAAATGTAAAGTGCATTATAAATTAAATGTATTATTATTATTATTATTATTATTAGTAAAGGGTCCTGGACGGTCCCCCGGACTCTCTGGAGGAGGTGGGTGAGAGAAGGATTTTAAGCTGGACTTACACTGTACACCTTTTGGGTCGTGGCCGTTTCAATTCAACTAACACTGTACGAACCAAACGTCTGCGGAAGCTAATTGGTGTGCTCACTCTGTACGATCAGATCCAACCACACCATGAGTGCTCAAACTGTACGACAGGTCCGGCTCCTGCAGCCTGTTGTCGCTATTTACAATTGTCAATAAAGTTTGATAACAGAGTAACAAGCTTTCTTTTTATTTTAAAGTCATCGGCATATCTGGACTTGTATATGTCTAAAACACCTTGAACAGTATTGCTGGTCTATTTTGCAGATAGACTTGGAGGTACGCAAAATATATTTCTTTATAGTAAGGACAGCTGACAGCTGTGAACATCTTCTATTTGTCCTTTCTTATGAGCGACAAACTGCATTTTCTACTTTAAGACTACTAATTACTTAATTATTTTTATTATTACAGCACGTTTTGTCAACATCGCGACTCAGACTTTTCGCTACTTCTCATGGGCGCAGTGAGAAATGAAAATGCTGACGTCAGCCGATCGAGTCTAGTAAAGATATTTCTGTCATGCCAGAAAACCTTCATATCATCCAACCACTGTAGGGGGGCTGCCGATAAGTCGGCACTTATCGGTAACGCCCCCCTACAGTGGTCGGCCGATCGGGAGGTTGTATCAGCACTCGCGACCCTCGTGACACTGCACGACAAACAACAAAGGACTGACACCGTCAGACGGTGTATTCCCGGCTTTACTGAAGCTGACATCCATACTGGAAAAACACCTCTCAACCCCTACATGGGACTGTGGGAGTTTTGAGCAGCTCCTTTAGCAGCAGACTGCTACACCCAAAGGGTGAGACAGAGCATTACTGCAGGTCCCTTGTCCCAACTGCAGTCAGACTGTTTAACATCTCAAAGTGAAACTGTTAACAGTCAAGCACGCTGAACTCTACAGTAATTCGTCCACTAGGATTGTGATAAAAGTCATGCAGATATTTTATCCACTGTTTTATTTTTATTTTCGTGTGCACATTTATGTTCAGGTTACAAGGATTTTCATGATTTTTGTTGTAAAGACTTGCATTTGATCATGAACATCATGGACAAATACCTTGTATACTTAGGGAAAGTTTTAATTTCTCACTTTAAAAAAAATATCTATGTCCTCCCCAATTTCAACTTATCAGCTGCCACACATATATAGATGAATTGCACATCGCTGATGCAGCACTATCTGTGCGTATGCAGATTATGCACCTCTTCTTGAATATCATTGCATCATAATGTGTTACTGCTGACAGTTCAGGGGAAAGAAAATGTATCTATTCTTTTTGTAAGACCTTCATCCTTATACCACTTTTTGACTGATTGTAAAGCTGATTGAGACTGAAAGAGCTTATTCACTGTACACAAGCTAATGAATTACATTGGCTTGTCATTCAGCAGCTTCCAACATTCCAGAGCACAAATAATGTTTTTGTGTTGTCCTATTTTTTTGAGGGGGTTAGGAGAGAGCTTTATTATACCAAGCTGATGATGATGAGAGGACATCTTTCTGTGGGGCAGTCTGCAAGAGGGGAGGCTTTATGAGATGTTTCTAGTGTTGAAGAGAACAATGACTGAAGTAAAGAATAAGAGAGCTAAATACTTGCAAGGATAGAGAAGTGAGTTGTAAGTGTCAGTAAAGACTAACCTGGGTGCCCCAAGTGCTCACAATTTACCCCCATCTTTTCATCATCTCTATTAACCCATCTCATTTCCCTGCCCAATATCCTTCATTCCGCTCACGTCCTTTTTGTCTCGCTTTATAGCAGACCACTACAGCACACGTCATTTATATGCTATACGAGGCCCTTTGTCACTCCCCTCTGTAGGCATATGAAAGGATTATGTAATTGCTGTACCTCAGCAGGGGATGTTTGAAGATCTTCAGGATTAACTGTCTTGGTTACAGTGTATGCTTGTACATGGGGCCTTTGCTTGACTTGGATCATCTCTGCCCCCATCAAGCAATTCACCCTGCAGTCCCATCACGCCTCCTTGCTTTCAATCACCCATCAAATGAACAGTGTTTACATCCTTTGATTCCTTTAGATGCATGGATTCATTACTTATCTCTCCTATTCATCAGTTTGTCCACTCATCCATTTATCTCTTCATCCATCCACTATTTGAATACGTATCCTTTAAAACCTCTTATTATTCCAACCTCTCCATTCTTGCATTCTCCACCCTTTCCACTCCCTGTGTTCTGTAATATGAAACTGACAGTTGATTTATCTGGTTGTGTTTCTTTAAGTTTTACTATTAATCCTGTGCTGCTCTACATATACTGCTTTCTGTTATTGGGAGAACCAATGACAGACTATCTTTTTCCCTTTTTTTCATCCCTTATGTTTCATTTTCTCTATTGCCCTCATTTCAACTTTCCTTCCACCTACTAGTACATTTCTTTAAATAGGGGAAAAAGGAAAGCATATATATTTCTTTAGCTTTAAACCATCTTATGAGAGAGATAAGTGGAGTGTTGACGCATGACCCAAATGGATACACAGAGGACGAGAGGATTACAGCAGAGAGAAAGAAGGACCGAAGAGGAATGCTGTACCATGGCTTGCATGTACATTCTGTGCCTTCACGAGAAGCTATTGTCCTGACTGCCTAAAGCCTTTTATGTTAATAACCAAACATGTCATCTGCTTCTCCAATTCCGTTCCTTTTCTCACTTACTAGCCACGCATACAACAGAATATCTCTTTCAAATGTAACATAGCCAGACACAGTATGCACATGTCAGCCGCAAAATACCATTGTAGCAATGTCAGATTTTAGTTCTATGATCAATGGCTCCTCACTAGTACTTCTAGGTAAGTTAGAATGGACAGGACCAAACATAATGGGCCAGGAGAGAGAGGCTGGCAGTGATATCCAGCCACAGGCAGTCTGGTGTCTATTTTTTTTCCAAAAAAGAAACTATCTTTTTCGGAATGTCTGTATCTGTATATTAAGGTCTGTATCTTTGCATGGATTCTCATTCATCCAGGTCATGTTGATCCCTGTATGTTGAATCCTAAACAATTGGACTTTGACTTACTCAGCCAAATCATTTTCTGCCTGAGTAAATTCCCACATTCTAATATTTCACTACAAAGCAAATTAAAAATGTTGTGTTCCATGTTTTTTTTGACAGACTTAATGCTTTGCTTGATTTTTGTCAGTTTACCGTTGTGACAATGTGGAGAATTAATCAAAAATGAATTAACAGATTTTATTTTGTAATTAAGGATTTATTTGCTTTTTGGAGGGGTAGTGTATGTACCAAGGAACAATGCATTAGAATTTTGCGTTTCTTTTTTTTTTTTAACTGTCGTAAGAAGACTGTTTATTTCTGAGTTGATAGTAGATGCCATTGATGATTGGAATACAATTGTATGATGATATTTCCTTAAGGTCTATTTGCATTACAAATGGTCTGGATTCCGGTCATATTGTAGAGCTGGTGATCCAGAATGTTTAAAAATGTTGAGCTAATGGAAAATTTGTTGAGACATCAGATAATAATACTATACTCTTGCATTGCAACACTTACAAATTGTTCTGTGCTTACTCTCCCTAGTTTAAATGTGTGCTGTCTATGCCATGAGGAAAGAAATTCATTAAAAAATGTGCTATGCCTTAAGTATACACATAATACACCTTTAATTAAGTTCAGGTAGTTGAATTTCTGTCAATATATCAAAATGTTAACCATGCAAGCAGAATTAACGAATGATTGACCTTAACCCTAAGAGTTTCTCTGTTGTAGATAAGGCAAAACAACCTTCACCTCACTGGTTTGTGTTTCGCTTACTACTGCAATTTGTTTTTCTACCTTTTTCCATTTCATTTTTAATAGCTCTCTCAGTCAGCATATTCCTCTTCTGCAGGCTGGTGGTGTCAACTGTTGCTTACAGTAGCTCACGTTGGTGCTCCGTTACTTCCTGAATTTAAGCGGCTCAATTGGAATCATTAAAAAAAAATGATGAGAATTTACCTTTCAGAGGCTGCAGTCAGTCACACTGGACAAAAACTGTGGGAAGTGGTTTATTATAAGATCTTATGAGTGGACTCGCCTTCCCAGTATATTAGTTTGTTGTGCTCTACCAAAATAAAACCAATATGATTGTCAATATGAGTTGTTCATTATAAATAATTTCAATTTTAATAGGGGATTTTTAAAACTTTTAAAGACATTAAACCAGGATATATATCTATATATAGAAATATTTATGAACATTTGCAAGTTATCGCAATAACAATTCTGTTTGAGGCTTTCTGTTGTCCTTGAGATCTTGCGCAGAACCCATCCATCCATCCATTTTCTTCTACCTATCTGGGGTCGGATAAGCGTTTTCCAGACGTCCCTCTCTACAGCAACAGTCTCCAGCTCATCTTTAGGGATCCCAAAGTGTTCCTGGGCCAGATGAGAGATATAAGAGATAAGATATAATGAAAGCAAGTTCTGGGTCTACCCCGAGGACTCTTCCCAGTTGGATATCCCTGAAAAACCTACAAAGGAAGGTGTCCTGGAGCCAACCTGAAGAGATATCCAAAGCACCTCTACCGAGAGCAACGACTCTTCTCCAAGCTCCATCCAGATCTCTGAGCTCCATTTCCTATCTCTAAAGCCGAACCCAGCTAACCTACGAAGGAAGCTCATTTCAGCCACATGTATCATCGGCCTCATTCTCTCGGTAACTAAACAGAGCTTGTGACCGTAGGTGAGGGTTGAACGTAAATGCACCGGCAAATTACGAGCTTTGCCTTCGACTCAACCCTTTCTTCACCACAACAGACTGATACAACACCCATGTTACTGCTGATGCCGCACCAACCACCTGCCCATCTCCCGGTCCATTTTCCCATCACTCGAGAACAAAACACTAAGATACCGAAACTCCTTTGCTTGAGGCAACTCATCTCCTAGAAAGAGATGAGTTCAAACTTCAAATTCTCTTACCAGACTCTATTACCAGAAGCATCACACTCAGCTGCAAACCAATCCAGTGCTGTCGGAGGTCTTGGACTGAGCCAAGAACACCACATCATTTTCAAAAAGCAGAAATGCAATTCAGAACTCCCCAAACCAGACCGCTCTTCACCTTGAGATCCTGTTCATGAACATCAAGAACACCATCGGAGACAAGGGACAACCTTGGTGGAGTCCAATATTGTTCTTGAAATGTGTTTGACTTTCTGCCAAGCATGCAGAAAATGATCTCACTTTGGTTATACAGGGACCAGATGGCCCGTAGCAATAGCCCCTGGTACCCTATACTCCTACAGTAACCCCACATGACACCCCATTGTACACGGTTATAAGCCTTCCCCAAATCTACCAAACACATGTAGTCTGGATGTGCAAATTGCCATGATCCAACAAGGAAGCCTGCAAGAGTAAAAAGTTGGTCTACTGTTCCAAGACCAGGAAGGTATCTACATGGCTCCTCCTGAAACTGAAGTTCAAATATCGGTCGGGGTCTCCTTTCCAGAACCCAGGAGTAACTTTCTTAAGAAATGTAATTCCTCCATTATTGGAACACTCCCTGCGGTGTTTTTTCATTTGAAAACATGCACAACGCACTGTGGTACTTTATCATTTTTTTAATATAGCTTTTTAAATAGATTTACTCAAAAGCTGCTCATACGTCATGGGCATGTTTTCTTGCTTTTGCACCTGATATAAAGGCTCAGTAGGCATGCAGAAGGATTATTTTGACTTTAAGAGTTATCTTTTTGACAGATTGCCTTAAAACTTTTCCTCTGCTCGTTCAAAATCTGATGAGTGTATTGTGAATCAAAATCAATCTGCCAAACTAATATTCTGTGTTTACTTATATTTGCCTCTTAGCATCCCATTGTAAAACCTGTGTGTGTGCATGTAGGTGTGTGTTTCTGTGTGAGTGTATGTGTGTGTTTCTGTGTGAGTGTAAGTGTGTTTCAAGGTTAAATGGAGTACCTGAGAGATTGTGTTTGTGTGTGTGTGTTTAACTTAGTGACATTTAGCTAACAGAAATGCAGGGGGAATCACAAACAAGGAGAGAGAATAAGAAGAGACAAGATGATCCTGCAGCTGGAGGGATGGGAAGGATTGGATGGAAAGCTGGGAGTCTCCTGATAGGATTGAAGAAAACATCCCTATGGTTATTTCTCTCTGCCTGTCATTCCCCAAGTGGAGCAAACCTCAGCTTGTTAAATTGCCAACCCCGTCTTCTGGGAGCTCCCCATTATGTGCAGTTACCAAGGTCACCAGTCCTCCCATCCAATCAGGAAACCTCTGTGTACCTCGTTCTTCCTGGCTGTTCTCTAACTTGAACACCGTGTTGCTCAGGACAGCCAGCTCACAGGAGCTTGTTGTGGTCTCTTGACATGAAAGTCAGATCATAAGTTGAAATTGGCTGTTAGTGATACTTGAAGTCACGGCGTTCTCCCTACAGGTGCTGCTAGTATTTATCTGCACAGGGGAAATAAGAGGCTAAGAACAAGTATATTCCCATATGTGCACCAATTGCGACAGAAGATTACACCACTAAATAGAGCTCTTTTTACGAACAAAAAAGATAGGATGATCTACGCTAGACAATCAGATGTGGGCATCTGTTTTTTGTTTTTATCACAGTTAGCTCAGTAGACACTAAAAGCGTACCGCAGCATAGCGCATTCAGTTGGACTCCCACAGTGCTGTTCAAATGTCACATTAAGCTGTTGAATACAACTGAAAAATAATCCTTGACAACTTCTTACTGCCGAAATATCAAGATAGTTTTTTTAGAGAACAAATTGTCTTCATAATATATGCTTTGAAAGTAATATTATGAATTGGTAAAAAATTCCTGAATGTATAATTAAACTCCTAAAATATACTTTAGTCAGTGCAAAATGAATCATAAGAACATAAAAGCATGGAATATTTCTCTATTGGCAAGAATACAAGCAATGTAAAGAAAAATGTATTATTTTCCATTGAGGTGATTTCATGTAACATGACATTCCTATTTTCTCTAGAATTAGCATATCAGATAGAATAAAGGATTGATATCAACTAATCAAATGAGGTGTTTGTCTACAGGCAACAAAGTTATCACTATAATATGTAAATTCTTCAGTATTTCCTCCAGTTGAAGCCTCAGCATAATGTATCATTCTAGTTAACAGAGTATTAACCTGCAAGAAAATACATATTATAATTGTGTAACTGCATTAATTTTAGGTATTTTTAATCACATAATAAAACTTAGAATATACTGTTATAGAAATTTCAGTTTTGCAGGTAATCCTTAATGTTTCTTGAGCTGACAGTGAATGCACATCCATACAGACATAAAAAAGCCCACTGTGGGAAAATGTGAAATAATTCAACATTAACAAATATTCAAATATCCATGGAGTTATTTGCAGCTAATTTTGAGAGTGCACTTCTCCTGCACTCTCTGCAGATCACAAACCATAGCACACGACCCTTTCAAGCCCCTTAATCCATGCTTTATCGTCCATCCCTCTTACTTTCTATACAGACAGCTACTATACAAGAAAAGTAAGTTCGGGAAGGGTTTCGTGCCCTCAGCCATAATGGTTCTAAAGAGTGTTGTGTCATTAATGTCTTTGATTGTTGTACTTCATGTGTACAGACTGTGAAAACAAATTCCCTCTAACCAGAGGACGAAAAACTACGAATCTGAATCTCAGGTATAACAAGGTTATAGACAGATGGGGACATATTCAGCTGCAGGTATGCCATATTTGACTCCTTGCTGAGGGTTCAACGTGGTGATGTATATCTGGATTGGATAACAGCAGATCTTGTATTTGAATTTCCCATTGGGTTGCTAGGGTCAACGGTTAAAATCTAATGAACTGCCTTCCTCAGCCTGACTGGTCAATATTTCTAAAGGCTGGGCAGTCCAACACCATCTCAAGGTGAAATAAGTATTAACCACAATTTGAACAAACTGCACCCACAAACCAAGATAACTGGAAGTATCTAGTTTTTAATAGTATGTCAGATAGGTGTCTCGTTCATACTCATAACATGGAAAACATATTTATGCCAGTGTAAAAAGTCTCCCGGCTGTCACCAGAGGTAACACGAGGAAGCAAAGTGATCTTTGCATGTGGAATAAACAAGCTAAGGCACAAATCTTCCATCTGCAGTGCCAGAAGTTTAAATCAGTATCTTCACACTCTTTGGTCTTACTTTCCATTTCCTGTTCCAAAGTGCACCATTCTCTTAAACAAAATGATCATCTATGAAAAAAAACAAATATCAAATTAAGTTCACAGTATAGAAGTCACTAATAGACCCTCTGTGATATCTGTTGATTACACTACTGTTTCCCCTCCAACCTAATGGATTTTTTTGTACCCATGAGTGCTTTTCTTCCAATTGCATTAGTTCATCATCTTCCTATTATGCTGCTGTATTAGCGGTGCATGATTGTACTCATTCATTTTCCTGCTTCTTTTCCCAAGTGGGAAACACTACCTTGACGTTGAAGGAGTGCATTTTAGTTCAGCGGATTTCACCGTGCAGCCTGAATATTTGCACAGGGATATAGAAACATGTGACATTTCTGAAACTTGCTACCATCTCTTGTTTCACCTCTGTATGTATTTAATGCATCTCTTTTTGAAGTGAATTACATATATTACATGTACTAAATATATACTGTATATGCAGTCAGTGGCGGTTTTAGCTTGTGAGGCGCCCTGGACGAACCTACCTTTCAACACAATTATTTAAAGTTGCCAACTTACCTCTTGCCTTAATTGCCTTATCAGATCTTAGAATAGTTGTAATTAATCAATTACGTCAAATACCACAAATACATGCTACATATTTCCGATGAGTAATTTTCAAATTTTCAATTAATTCATAGGGAAATTAACCCCAGGTTTTGTATAATACAATTAATAATAATAATAATAATAATAATAATGATAATAATAATAATAATAATAATAATAACACATTTAATTTATAACGCACTTTACATTTAGATCAAATCTCAAAGTGCTACAAGGTAAAAGCAGATAAAAGCATCAAGAAAAAATATAATAATAACTATATAAAAACATGACCAAAAAGCAGCAATGTTAATTGAAAGTTATAGGTTCTGATAAAAAGCAACATTTTAAGTCCTTTTTTAAATATGTCAGTCGTCTGTGGAGCCCTCAGATGGCCAGGGAGGGCAAGGAACAGATGAGGGCAGCAGAACACGAGGCGCGATCACCCATGGTGCTGAGCTTAGTCTGGGAAAGGAGGAGGCAGTATGAGTGGGTAGAACGGAGGGATCATGTTGAGGTCAGTGGGATGAATAGTTCACCCCACTGTAGTTCATCCCCACTGTTGTAGTTCACCCCACAATTAGATGAATACATATTTATTTAACTATGTTTAGTCGTTTACTCATATATCTATATATAATTGCATTAACTTAAACATTTTCTCAGATTTGACACACTTGTTTAGAACTGTTTAGATTAGCAGATTTTAGTTCTGAAAAGAATTAACAGACATTTATATGGCCTTTAAATTATTAGTTTTAAATTAATTACTTGTACATTATCAATAAATAATAGAAATTCTGCTGGCTGTAAGCAAATATTAATGGTGTGTTGTGGTCGTCTTTACTCAAGGCTTTTGCCCCTCTGGGCCCTGGCCAGCCAATTAAAAAATTCTTAGGACTGCTCGGGTTCAGGTCACAAAAAACCTTCATGGAGTCTCCTACCACCTAATTTGTGTTAGACTTGTAAGAATTCTGCTGCGGCCTGCACATATTATCATGGTTATGTGTAATTATATGCAATATTAGTTCATGTTTGACAGACAATGGATTATTGTCGACCTCTGGCTCATAGCACAGCAACCAACACGGCATTACATTACTGTACCAACAAGAGAGCATGATCCCGCCCCCTACCTCTTCTCTTTCTTTTCAATTGAGGCGCCATGCCGCCCCCGGGCAAGATGCTACCCTGAGCAACCGCCCATGTCGCCTATAGCTAAATCTGCCACTTTATGCAGTATATATATGTAAATATTCCTGATGTTACAAGTGACAGTTACATCATAAAGAAAGAGAATAAAAAGATGGAGAAGTACCAGGGGCTTAGGTAACAGCTGGAACAGATTTGAAAGGTGAAAGCCATAGTGGTCCCTTTGGTGATAGGAGCATTAGGGGCTCATAACCCCAAACTGGAAGAGTGGCTCCAGCATAATCCAGGTGCAACATCTGAGATCTTGGTCCAGAAGATCGAAGTTCTAGGAGCACCCAGGCCTCTGGTGCACCCGTGAGTGAGCGGGATATATTGCCGATATAGAATAGACTAGCAGGTTCTCAATTGGTGCCCCGTTCTCTTCACAGATGAGAGCATGTTCAAATTGAGGTAATGTGGCAGGAGTGACAGAGTGTGGAGACGCTGTGGAGAATATAATCTTGCTGCATCATCATCAGCAGGACTAGTTTGGTGTCGGATCAGTGATGGTCTGGGGAGACAGATCCTGTTGTACAGACTGTTGTTAGGTACCAGGATGAAACTCAGACCCACTATCAAACGTTATACTAGTGCAGTGGACACTGGGTTCCTCCTGGTCCAGGACATCTTTGGGGATATGCCCTTGCTGTTGGAGATGACAGCATAGGCCTAGTTAATTTATTGTTTGTGTGATCTGACATATGAACAACTTGAAGAGAAAGCTCCAAATGAAGTTGATGGCCTTGATCCTTACCTCACATTTCATCACATTTTTAGTACATTTTAGTGTTAATGTTCTATGTTCAGGTTCATGCAGCTTGCCATAGTTTTATAAATATCTTCATGCGTTGCCACAGCTGGGAAATGACCCAAAGTCAAACAAAAAATATCCTGGTTGGGAACAGAAGTCGTGTTAAAAATAATTGTTGTGGTATTTAAAATTTGCTGCAGCTTCACTTCCATCAGCATCAAAAACATTGATGGGTTGCTTTTCGTCTTTGTTTGTCTTTTTGGTCTTCCCGTGACCCTTTCAAAACATCATGTGTAGTTTATAGTTCTCTGTAGGTATTATTTAGATGTTGAAGTCTATGGTGACATTTATATATGAGTGATTGCACATGTATGTAAATATTTATAGTAATTTTTTTGTACTGAATGTAGATTATTTGCTTTTAATAAAGTATTTTTATATGCTCATTTATAGTACTAAAGAAAACTCTCATCCTGTCAAGTCACTTTCTGTGATGGCTTTTGAAGGCTAAATACACAAGTTTGCATTTCTATTTGACCTTTATCATAATGGCTAATCTCATCCTTACTTAGGATAAGGGACTATCTAGAAGGCATGATTTGGGTCTGGATAATAAGAAAATCACACTTTGTCCTTTTGATTCTCCACGGTATCTATTTTACTGTCTCTGCAGCACAAAACCCATCATACACTGACACAAGCACATATCAAACACAGACATATACTTACACTCTGGAGCCTGTGGTTATGAGCTAAACCTTCTCTGTCATGTTCACTTAAGCATGCTCTCTCCACACTCCTCCAACATTTGCATTTTAGTGTATTTTTAAAACTTTATTCATACCCCTGTTCTGCAGTATGATCTTTGACAAGAGCATCAGTATATTGAGCAAAATTACTCTGCAAGTCTTTTGAATTGTGTACTTTGTGGAACTGGATTCAAGTTTGCTTTAGAAAAGGAGCAGAAAAAGCTGGCCGCATCAGCTCATTCATGATCCAGCATAGAAACAGATTATTGCAGGAATATCTATGAATAAATTTGTGCATCTTTGGTGATGCTTTGGAGATGAGGCCTGCCTCCCACACATCATCAAGCATGTCATTCACTCTTGTTTTTTAAGGGAAGAAGTTGTTCAGTCCTTTTCTGAAAACATCAACCTTCCAGAGCTTTTAAAGGTACCATGGTCTTCTGCGAATGCTCTTTCACTGCACTGAGCTTTTGTGTGTCTTATACTTCTTTTCATGTATAGCTGTTAGTGTGGAGCCTGTTTGTGAAACATAATATAATGTATGAAGAGAACTTGCTAGGTCACATGAAGGCAACACTTACCAGGGTAGAGAAAATATGGCAGTGAGTAGCTGTGATTAATTGTTAAACTTTAAATATTAAACTTTGCTGATTGAACAATACTGCATGATGTATTTCACCGGCATCAACACCAGAGCTTCTAAAGTTATATTCACCAAGGTAATGTGAGTACAACATTATCTGTATCTATGCAACCTAAGTTGCAGTAAAAGATTTAGAACAAAGGGCTATGGTGTGTTAAAAGCATGGGAAAACACTAGGAACGAACAAACAGAAATAACGAAAACACTAGGAAACAACTTACAGGGAAAAACACTAGGAAAAGGCTGGGACGAGTGGTGACATGAGGGAACATCAAACAATGAAATGGCACAGATGGAAAAGTGAGGACAGACTATATACACTGATGTAACAAGACAATGGAGGGACCCAGCTGGAGGGAAAACACAGTTGAACGTGATGAATAATCACACAAGAGGAGAAGAGAATCACAGGACAGACACATAGAGGGAAAAGGAACACAAGCGAAACACACAAAGACTACACTAAGAAGGACTAAGGAAATTAAGAACAGAACAGATAACACACTAAAAAGGCAGTACAACAAACTAAACAACATACATAGCACTTTCAAAATAAAACAGGAACACAGACCAAATGACGAACCTTCAAAATAAAATACTAAATAAACACAAAGTCATGACAGACGATATGTGAAAATTAGTATGTTTGAAAGTCTTTGGTGCTTGGACTCTTCGGGGGATTGTGATTGAAAGGTCTCATCACCCCTTTGGAGTCTAGATGCAGGTGGTGGTGGCTGATGGCTCGGCTTAAGCTGATGAATGTGAGGCCAATGAATCTGCGAGACTAGGCAGAGAAGGGGAGGTAGAGGGACAGAAATTACAGAAGAGCACTGTAATAATTTCATGGCTTTCTTCAAATCGAAAATTTACTCAATCCGTTCTGTCCTTTCTGGTTCCTTCACTCTACCTATCCAGTCTTCTTACTCACAGTTTAAGATCTTCCAGCCTCTAAAGTGCTTTCCAGAAATCTCAAAGCAAGAGGTTGAGTTTATCATCAGGATGATGGAACCCTCCACCTGTGCCCTTGACCCCTTTCCTACAGCCCTAGTGAAAACTAACATCTCTTCCATCAGTCCCCTGATCACCGCTGTAATAAACCAATCCCTCCGGGCCGACTTTGTACCAACCAAAACCTACTCTCGATCCAGAAGTTTTTGCAAATTATAGGCCCATTTCCAAACTCCCATTCCTCTCCAAAGTAATGGAAAAAGTTGTTGCTGCCCACCTCCAGGACCACCTCAAATACAACAACCTCTTTGAAATGTTTCAGTCTGGTTTCTGATCCGGCCACAGCACAGAAACAGCTCTGCTTAGAGTCACAAATGACCTACGGATGGCAGCAGATGATGGTTCACCTTCCCTCCTAATTCTCCTTGATTTGTTTGCTGCCTTCGACATAGTTGACCATGGAACACTCCTACACCGCCTACATCACACCACTGGACTCACTGCCACCACCCTAAACTGGTTTCAATCCTACTTCACCGACAGAACAGAATATGTTTCCCTTGGAAGGTCAAGGTCCCAGACACACACCGTCACCTGTGGGGTCCCCCAGGGATCAGTCCTTGGCCCCATTCTCTTCATACTATACATGCTCCCCCTTGGCCATGTCATCAGTAGATACGGACTCCCATTCCACTACTACGCTGATGATACGCAAATCTACATAAAAAGCTCTCCATCCTCATCATCATCCTCATCTCCCCTGTCAACTCTCCGCTCTTGTCTGGAGGAGATAAAGGTGTGGATGAAAAACAACTTTCTACAGTTGAACATCCCCAAAACCGAAGCTATTTTAATTGACACCCTAATTCAGACCCAGTCTTTCTCCATAACCAGTATTACCTTGTCTGATCAGCACATTCCCCTCTCTTCATCAGTCACCAAACCTTGGAGTAAGATTTGACCCTCAACTCACTTTTGAATCGCACATCAAACACATCTGCAAGATCTGCAAGATGCTGAAAAGCTGGTCGACGCGTTTGTCTCCTCCAGACTGGATTACTGTAACGCACTTCTCATCAAGATCCCTGATAAAAGTCTTCAAAGACTTCAGTATGTTCAAAACAGTGCTGCAAGGATCCTGATGAGAGTTCGTAAACACAAACACATCATCCCCATTCTTCATTCCCTTCATTGGCTTCCCATCTCCAAAAGGATTGATTATAAGATCTCTTTCCTCACTCACCAGTTACCCCCTTACCTGAAAGAACTACTCACCCCACTGACCTCAACACGATCCCTCCGTTCTACCCACTCATACCACCTCCTCCTTCCCCGTACCAAGCTCAGCACCATGGGTGATCGGGCCTTCTGTTCTGCTGCCCCTCTTCTATGGAATGCCCTCCCTGACCATCTCAGGGCTCCACAGACAACTGACACATTTAAAAAAGGACTTAAAACTTTCCTTTTTAGCAGAACCTACAACTTTAATTAACATTTCTGCTTTTTGGTCATCAATTTGGTCATCAATCAATCAATCTTTATTTATATAGCACCAATTCAAAACAACAGTTGTCTCAAGATGCTTCCCAGAAAGAGCAGGTCTAAACCAGACTCTTTATATAATTATCTACAGGACCCAACAAATTCCTCCTTGAGCAAGCACTTGGCGACAATGGTGAGAAAAAAAATCATGTTTTTATATAGTTATTATTTAAATTTTTATTGATGCTTTTATCTGCTTTTACTTTGTAGCACTTTGAGATTTGATCCAAATGTAAAGTGCATTATAAATTAAATGTATTATTATTATTATTATTACATGAACCACCAGCATGAAGAATGAGATGAATGGAGAGAGAGTCATATTGACAGGAGCTAATGGTGATGGGCTAAGGTGTAACACAGTGATTGGACCTATCAGGCTGCCTGGAAGGGTACAGCTGATATCACCTGATGCCCCAGACCATGAAGCAGGTAATTGAGACTGAGTATTTGTGAAAGGTGATAAAAAAAAAGTGGTAGGAGCAGTACGTTGGTCTGAGTATGCGAGAGGATAGTGTTTCTTACTGAACTTTCAAAAGATCTCAATATAAAATTAGGCCAATTATTACTGTAGTAATCTCTACCTGAAGGCTTGCAGTGACTATGATTAGGACACTTAATGTTACTGTGGAATGGCAGCTTGATCATTTGGGGTGATTACTATTCTTCTCAAACTACGTACAAAGTCACTTCACCAGGCTGTCTCATCAGATATCATCCTTCCTGTAATATGATAGCATTTAGGACTTTGTCATCGAGTAACCCTGCATATCAAATTAACCAGGCAATGCTTTATTCCGGGAAAGATTAAAAGGGCTAACGAGGCAGAGCAAATGGTGAGATGGTCATCTTCTAACAAGACACAGATATCTTTATAATAAAATTAATAAAGGGTTAGACCGGGTAATGGCCAAACAATTTTATCAAAATTCAGGGAAAATTCATGGTAGCTAGGTGTGTCAGTGTGTGTCTGAGAAAAAGAGAGAGCCAGATAGCGAGAGAGAAAGTGAGAGAGAGTGTTTGCGTGCGTGCGTGTATGTGTATGTGTGTGTGTGTGTATGTGTGAGAGAGAAATGGGGAGAGAGAGAGAGACAGAGACAGAGAGAGAGAGCAAGGGAGAAACCTATTTTTTCTAATGGGATCGCACTGAAGCCACTCATAGCTGTAGTGACTCAATGTTTATTCTCTGTTGTACAGAGCACCTGTGTGAGTATGCACACATGCAGAAACACAAGGATTGTTCACAGTGAATAGGACATTTAACATGCAAGTGCACAGGTGCACCCACAGTATATGCAACCACTTAAACAAAAGATGTACACACTCACCTGGATCTTATTATGCTGCAACATTTCTTTCATGCCATACTGGGTGGACACACGCTTGACAGTTAAACACTCAGCTCGTTGATGCCTTCACTTTTTTTGAATTAATGAGTAAGTAACAGATTACTATTTTGTACTTGAGGCAGACCAAAGAAGATGTTAACCAGCCTCTTTTTTCACACCCGATATCATTTGCTCATTTTTTATCATTTACCAATTACAAGCCAGCGAGACACATTACTAAATACAAGCATAAAGGAACAACAAGATGAATTGGGATCTGATCACTTAGACAACTTGTTCAGGTGGCCTGGAACGTATTGGGCTACATATCTTTAATAATGTAATTATTAATGGGTCCTGATGCAACTCCAATAAGAACTTAACAGAAAAATATGTTATCAATGCTGGACGAGCTGGTTGTTTAGGTAGAGGCGCGCGACCAATTGAAATATTGGAGAGGGAGAGTGCGTGGTTGGACAAGCAAAATTAGAAGTTTTTATTCTATTTGGGTATATAATAGTCCGTACATGTACATTAGCTCTTGAGAGATCTTCAAACTGTTACGTAGATAGCTAGCTAAACAAATTTGGCACTGACGTGACTGATAGCTACACGCGTAGAGGAAGGAGAGGGCAACAAATCTGAATACAAGTGGTCAGGCATATTTTGAAACGGATCAGAGACGCATGTGTAAACAGCGTTGTGTCTCACTGTCCTCTTGTGCGTCAAATGCCCGAAACGCATTTTATAACCAAGTCTAAACAGGCTTTTTAAACCTGTCTCAGCCTGTTAGTCATTACCATATGTTCTGTTTTGGTGCCGCTACAGCCCCGACGGCCGCTTTGAAAAATATCCTGAAATTATTTTTGATATGAATATTTGATTCAAGTACGACATTGTGTGAAAATACACAAACCACCAGAGTGATCTAGAGCAGGGGTGCTCAAATACAAATCTTAAAGATTTGTATTAAGATAAATTTTTCTTTCAACAATTCAAAGGTCCATTTATTATTGTCGGTCAAGCCACACACCATAATACTGTTATATTCAAGGCTAAATCTCATTTTCATTCAAAACAACATCAAAAATACATATTAAAATAAAATACCATTTCCATTTTGACATAAATTAAGTAAATACTCAAATAAAGCAAAAACCCTCCATAGAATGCTTTGGTAAAAAACAAATATATCAAGATCTCAGGAATCAAAGTGCATAAAAAAATATTTTTTTGTCAAACACTGCTGCTTAATGAGATAAAAGGCATGTTGTGCTTAAACAACACCAACGCCACTCTGAGTGAGAGTTTCTCACTCACTGTTGCTTTTTGTCGTTGTGTCAGTGTAGTGTGTGTGTTTTGGTTTGATCAGCATGTGTAAATGGGCTGCCATCTCGATGCCAACGATGCGCTGAAAGGCTGTTACTGGGTGACATGGCGGGTTTACATGGGGTACTTTTCTCCTTTAAGAATTAAACCTTTCCAAATTGCAATATCAGTCGCCTGTTTACATGACTTGTGATCTTTTCAGACACGGTGTTTACATGCATCGACTCATTTAATCGGAAACACTTTCATACATGCGCAGATGATCCACATTCCCGTTCATAAGGTGGCGATAATGTTTCGTAGAGTTGGGTGCTGACCGCAAACAAGCGGCCAGAAGAAGAATACGACAAAGAACGGCATGCGCGGAAGTAACTTTTCGCCCATCTAACCGTCCAAATTGGTTAAAATATTTCAATGTTGCAATGACTAAATCACTCTCTGATGCAGACCGGTACTGTTTTGAAGTTGCTGTATTTAAAATGTGTTGCGGTGCTGAAAAAACTTACCAGAGCATTACGTCATGACGCTGGGTATGCGCAGATACAACTCAAACAGAAAGCTTTCCGAAACAAAGTTTCCATCGAGCAACTGGCTATCGGAAAGGCTTTCCGAAACGATTTAGACTACCTCCTTGCCAAGGAATGAAATCTAAGTAGGAGAGGTTCTTTCCATTCTGAAAGGGGTGTTTACATGCAGCGTTTTCTTCCCCATTAGACGTCTTTTCCGAATCAAATCGGAATTAGGCTGTCCATGTAAACCCACCTGTCACACGTTCAGCTCAGGGTCCACAGGTAGGCAGCTTGCGGGCCGGATGCGGGCCGCCTATTGAGGGCTGCTGATCTAGATTATACGCGGTGTAAGGTAATTACTCTTATGTCTTTTTTATTTTTGCTAATTCATCTCAATGAGGATGTGAGACTAATAGAATGATCACGTTCAAGTTGGTCCTTTCTGCATTTTTCCAGTGGAACATTGAATAATAAATTTTTTAATAAATATTATCACATGTGCTATTCAGAACATAAAATAACGCATGACACTGAAGGCAGATTGGGCTTCAGGGTCATGCTTAAGGACCCTATGTTATGTAGACTGCAAGGGCCGGGATTAAACCATCAACCACTGGTTGGAGAGGAGAGGAGACAAGAGATGTAGCAGAAGAGCCTTACAGAGACTCGATGAGGAGAGTAAAAGAAACCCTAGATTTAAGCTTTATGAAGTTCACCTTCATAAACGAGATGGACAGATGGGAAGAGAGGATAATATGTAAACAGAACCTGAGGGACAGAGAAATATACAGATATTTATATTTTAATAAGCATAGATACAGCAGCTGGGCAAGCTATGACTGTGTTTGTGTGTATGTGTGCATGTGCGCATGTTTATCTGTATTCCAATGGATGAGTAAGCATCACTTCCTGCGGCTCATTATTTAAATCTCAGTTTGTGTGTGAACCTATCTGTTTACTTATTTGCATGCCCACTGTGCGCTTACATTTCCCATACATGTGTGAATTCAGGTGGGTTTCTGTGAAGATGGAAAAGCCTCATTCCTGTACAAGATGTTTGGTGTTCTGCATGACGGTTGCCAAGTTGCTGTGCATCCATGTGCATTTGTGTACGTTGTTACATGCTTATACTGAATCTATGTTAATCCTTTGAGTACACAATATTGGTATTTGCATTTGAGGATTTATTTTATTTCTCTCTTTGCATATGTGAGTTTGTAATCATTTTGCTTTATGCTTTGTCTTTTGAAAATAATTGACTACCACACCTCTGGTAATTTGTGCATTGAAGGTGTGTATATGGCTGTGTATATTTTTGTCAATAATCTGGCTGATGTATATTTGGACATGGATATCTTTCGGTTCAAGTTAAGTTATTTCAATTATGCCAGTTAATTTGGTCTCGCCAAAAAATTCCCTGATGTCAAAGCTTGTCACTTTTTCTGTTGTTTTCTCACCCAGATTTTGATCTGGATGTGGAATACAACAGTTCAATCAGAGAAGACGAGATGTCGACAAGATGAATGATTTATTACAACAGCGGAAGTGTGATAATGAGTGTATAAGAAAGTCTTTGGCGCTCAGACTCTTCGGGGAGATTGTGATTGAAGGGTCTCTGCCCCAAACAGCAGCATGGAATATCCCCCCTCTGGAGACTGGATACTGGCGGTGATGGCTGATGACTCCGCTTTAACCACTGAGCAGTGAAAAGATGAGTCAAAGCTATCAAGCTCTAAGCATGTTTCCGAATACATGGAATTCATAGGAATGAGTGATGATATAATATTTTGAGCAGTTTGAAACGATCCTTGTTGCCAAGTTTATGCATTTATGGTAGCGTATGCTGAATATATGATATTTTCGTATTACAAGCCTGTGAGAAAACAGTACGTAATGCAGATATGTAACGGTGACAAGACATGTCAATCGCAAATCTTTATCCGTGATACGTATTTCCCGCTAAAGTGTGCAGAACTGTTGAATGCCGTGCAGCTGAGCTGGTACGTGGGATGGTGGGCGCTATATGCCAGACAGAAGCACATTTCTTGGAGCAAGTTTTTCCTTTTTTTTTGCACCTTTGGAGGATTATGCAAGACTGCAGAGCAAAGTGAATAAATCTTCCAGGATACCGCAGGAAGCAGCAGGACTATGGGAGAACTTGCTATGAATAGATGCTAAAAGGTAGTAATGTATACGCATGAACCACGCAAACCAGCAGCATGCAAGAACTAGATGGATGGAGAAGGTCATGCTTAAAGACGGCAGCTGATGGTGATGAGGTGATGATGAGGCTAAGCATGCAGGTTCGACAGTGATAGGATGGATTAGGCTACCTGAATGGGTGTAGCTGATAACAATTAGTGCCCCAGGCCATGAACAGGTAATTGATACCGGCTAATGCCGCCAAAGATCCTTCTTGTTAACATGATAACTCAAAAACTATTTCATGGATCATTTTCAAATTTTACAACCACGTAAACCTTAGTGCAATCCATTTGAAGAAATGGATTGACGTTGCGATGGTTGGTTGTATATTTCCGAAAGTAGTGCAAGCTTTATCTCTTTATCTTTTTGGAGCCATCCTTTTTCTACTATTGGTTTGCGATAGTCCAAATTTGGTGCATATGAATAACTTGAGCAAGGAAGCCCAGACTTTCCTCTCCCCGGCCACATCCACCACCTACTCTAGGAGGATTCCGAGGCGTTCCAAAGCCAGCCGAGAGATGTAATCTCTCCAGTGGGTCCTGGGTCTACCCCGGGTCTCCTCCAAGATGGACATGCCCGAAACACCTCAATTGACTCCTCTCGATGCGGAGGAGCAGCGGCTCTACTTTGAGCCTCTCTCGAATGTCTGAGCTCCTCACCCTATTTCTAAGGCTGAGCCCATCCTTCCTGCGGAGAAAACTCATTTCAGCCGCTTGTATCACAATCTCATTCTTTCGGTCATGACCAACAGTTCATGACCATATATGAGAATGGGAACGTAGATGGACCGGTAAGTCGAGAGCTTTGACTTTCGGCTCAGCAATCTCTTCACCACAACGGATCGATATAGCGTCCGCATCACTGCAGACGCCGCCCCGATTCGTCTGTCCATCTCCTTCTCCCTTTTTCCCTCACTCGTGAACAAGACCCTGAGATACCTGAACTCCTCCTTTCGGGGCAAAAACTCCTCCCAGACCTGGAGTGAGCACTCTAACTTTTTCCGGCTAAGAACCATGGCTCAGACTTAGAGGTGCTGATTCTCATCCTGGCCACTTCACACTCGGCTGAAAATCGTCCCAGTGCGAGCTGGAGGTCAGTGTTTGAATGTGCAAATAGGACCACATCATCTGCAAAAAGCAGAGACAGGATCCTAAGGCCACCAGACCCGACACCATCCGCCACTTAGCTTCGCCTAGGAATTCTGTCCATAAAAATTAAGAACAGAATTGGTGCCAACGGGCAGCCGTGGCGGAGTCCATCCGCAACTGGAAACGAGTCTGACTTACTGCCAGCAATGCGAACCAGACTCTGCCAAGGTTTGCTGCCAAGGTCTGTTCAGCAATTAATATTGGATGATCTGACTCTGGAGAGAAGCCTGTTCCTCTAATTTGCACTGCAGCAATAATAAATAATGAAAATGAGCAAACTGTTTGAGCAGCATTTGTCCCAAAATCCCCGATCTCCGCAACATTTTTCATGATGACACTATTTCTTATGGATTTTTTTGTTTTGTTTACTAATTTACTGTTGGTTTATAATTATTTACCAGTTGAACTTTGACGGACCTTGCGATGCAAAACATCTTCTGCAGCCTTTCCCCAGGAGCCCTAACTAAAGGAGTTGAGCTCTGGCAGATGTAACAGGTAGAGCTGTAAATGTGAAACTCACACACGTTCACCCAGATCTTTGACAGCCACTGCAGACAAAGCTCTTGGGATGGAGGATTAGTGACAGTTTTGGGTGTTACAAGCCAAGTTTTCTTTACATCTAATCTTTCTTTGTATTCCTCTCTCTCTCTCTCTCTCTCTCTCTCTCTCTCTCTCTGTCTCTCTCTCTGTCACACACACAGAGACACACACACACACACGATAAAGAGTGATTAGGGTCAGTGACAAGGCGCAAGCAAAGCCCTTTCCCTTCCTTCCTCCATATTTCTCTCCATACCGTTGCTTCACTCTGTCCTGCCCCATCACCCTGAGTTGCTCACGGGTGGTGACAGGGGCCCCTGAGGGACAAAACATGTCTTACAATGACATCTGAACGCTGACAGTTGTCCCAAAAGAACCAACACACTTAAAAATACACCATACTCACATGCCACCGTCCTCCTTTACACTGTTCTCTGCCTAGTCTTTTCCCTTGCAGTCCTTTGCCTTTGCCTCGTCCGCCTCTGTACTTGCTTCTTCCTTCAATGACTGATACTGCTGACTCAAGCAATACCTTTACAATCAAATTTTCCCAGTCAGCCCTCAGTTCCTCTGTGGACTCAGAACTGACAGCTTACACCAGGGAGCTAAATGGTTATCTCTGGGCCTTGGGGCTCAATTAATTACTGTAAAATGTATATTATTTTACTGTCATTCAAATTTAAAGGTTTCTACAGTAAATAAAAAAAAAACAGTATGTTAACAGTTTTTTTTTTACTTTTGCTGTAAAAAATAAACAGTTATCAACTGGCAGCAAAGTTGACATTTACATACTGTAAAAATTAACATTATTATACTGTCACTCAAATTTTGCAATTTCAAACTGTTAATGAAAATGTTTTCATCACTTACTCAGTACTTTACACTTAACTGAATTGTTTGTATTCTAACATACCACTAATACTGACTTGGCAAATCGTACACATTTTTGGTTCATAGGATTTAACACATTTTTGTTCGAAAATTGCTATAATCACAACGTGAAACGTGAAACCCTTCCTTTTTCTTAAAGGTAATGTACTGTATTTACAAATCACACGTTAATACTATTGAAATTACGGTTTGATTTATTTCTTGTCTTTTATTTTTCTTTAAGACTTGCCCTTTGGTGCCTTTGCGAGTTTGTCAATCTATACTGATAGTCCTCTATGTGCTGTAATTCCTCTTTTAAATGAATTTTATCATAGCATTGTAGCGTGGGAAATTTGAATGGGAAAAATGAATTCATGTTAGTATTTTTTCTGTCTCTAACACAGACTCACGAGTAAGATAGATTAAGGGTGACATGTATTGGACAGGAAGCTGTGATTAGAGGAAGGATGACCACGTAAGTAGCTAGTTAAGACAGGGGGCAAGAGGAAAGAGAGGTTAGGCAGTGTCTGCTGAAGCAGGCGAGATGAATGGTTAAGAGTCTCATGGAGCGGCCAGAAATAGCAAGTGATTAGTGACTTGGAGACCAGGCAAGCAGGCCGACGGAGAGGTCATGATACTGAAGCACAGCAGAGAAACACAGTGATTAGCTAGAAAAAAAACCTAAAAGGAAACTATAACAGCAATCTTTAGAGCACATGAACCGACGCTTGGTTTATCTAAAACCATGGTAGTTTTTTGAGTGGATGAAGAACCAGGGTTGATATCCACCCATCACCATTGTAACTAACCACTGATAGGTATAGTCCGAATAACCTTGGTTATCCCATTATGGCACCTGTCAGGGAGGGAGAGAACCATTTGTGCTAAAGTTAATGTGTTGCAACTACATTAATGGGCAAAAGAAACAATCCGAGTAACTTTGATGAGTGCCAAATTGTGATCTCCAGGTATGTAGGACTTGTTGTTTCTGGACCGAGGTAGTTAACACTTTAAGGACAACTGGTGAACTGTCATTGGGATCTGGTCGTCCAAGGCTCATTTATGCACTTGGTGGGTTAAGGCTAGCCCGTGTTGTTTGATCCCACAGAAGAGCTACCTTGGCTGCTACTCTAGAAAACATTCATTCTGGTTCTGATAGACAGGTGTCAGAACACATGGTGCATCGAAGAGCTGTTTTGCTGATAAAATGAGGCCCTACACAAAAGGAGGTTGGTGGTTTTAATGATTTGACTGATTGGTACAGCCAAATGATGATCTAGATGGAAGGCAGATTTTTGTAATAAGTATGTAATTAGGCGTTCATAAGACTAGTAGAATATTTTGTGATAATTCTGAATATCCATAATCAGGAGGTACTGGATGATGTAGATTCCATTTATTCTTATTATGAACAGCTTGAAGGACATACCACTCAGAGTTTCATGTGTTCTTAAAAATGTAATTTGTTATATTGTGATGTCTTTTGAGAGATCTTTTCGTAATTTCCTTTTTTTTTAATGAAAATGTTTATGTTGAGACTTATTCTATATGTTATGTCTTTCTACGCTTTGTGTGAGGTGCCCAGGAAGAGTACCTGCTACCTTAGAAGCAGCTTATAGGGATCCAATAATTAACAATAAACAAACAATAAATCCCATCAAACCACCTGAGGGTGTCACTAATACTTGAAAAAAGCATTATCATCCCGTACAGTTACATACTAAATATCATGGTGTTCACAGCCAGCACATTAATTCTGATCATTTCACTAGAATTACTTGGAAATATCAGAAATGATTTTATTTTCTTCAATAGGGGTTTCAAGAAAACTGGATAAACACTGCTGTTATGACTTTGACAGTAATAACCATTTGGAAATATAATTCACTACTGATACAAACCATCCTCTAAATCTAATAAAAGAGAGCATCTCATTAAACAGATCAGCAGTAATCTCAGCAGAATGGTTGTCTCTGATGGGATTTAAATATTAAATATCTGAGGAGTGGAAGTGACCTGCTGATCTGTCTTCCTTTACAGAATCTCTGAATATTATGAATAGTTCATGAAAAGACCTTCAAAGACTGTGTGTATAAATCACGCATATGTACCGTTTCATTCATTCTAGTTGACATATTTTCTTTATTTCTGTATTGGGAAAAAATGGTTAAATTCAATTCTGAAATTAAGGACTTTAATCAAACTGAATGAAAGACCCAAAATCAAATACACATCTAGTTTGGAAGTCAGACTTTAGAGCGACGAAAGCAAACTTAGTTTGTCAGTTATTGATGCAACATAAATTGCTGCAGACAAATTCTATTTCCGCTCAGACAAAATATTTGCTAAAACAAGCAGAACAGCTACTTGCATCAAAAAACTCTGGGCTTTAATTCCATTTATTTTGCTAAATAAAAAAAGATAAAAAAAATTGCTTATTTTCTGTGCAGGAACTCAAAGGAGGGTATGTATACAGCTGATGAATAGAATTATTAGGAGTGTATTTATCACATGAACAAAAAAACACTGACAGCTAGACTGTAGGAGCGCTCTGCTCTGTGTATGTGCTGAATTGACATTTTAGCCAAAGCCAGCAGTTCAGTTCTGATGTGAAGACAAAGGCTGCACCCACAGTGAACGTCTCCATCCCAGCTTATATGTGGTTGTTTATCGGTGTAACTGTTTATATTCATTCCAAGATGAACTCTGGACTGAGAGCAGTGCAATCAGAGTGCTCTGTGTTCTGTACACGTCTTTTCAGTCCTCTCAAGGTGTGCATGGACCAAAGACAAAACGTGCCACCTATTTTTGTACCCAATCCCATTTTTTCCACACAACATATTCACAGAGTTTGCTGTTGAACTTTGACTGAGTTGAGGAGTCTCCAGAGCTATCCATCAAATATTTCATTTTCTTTTAGTTTTGCTGCCTCCCCTGCAGCCTGCGTCAAACTGCCAGATTGACAGATGGCGAAAGGAAGCCATCAAATCCAGTTGGACTGCTCCGTGGCTCTCCACTGCCTATGAGCAAGGTCAAAGTCACATTTTGGAGTTTGCATGTACTTTAATGTTTGGTACTTGCACAAGGTATAACTAACATTTCAAAAATTCAACATTATATTGATGTTTTTATCTTTTAGTAGCCTTTCTAGTTCAGGCATACTACAGACACACCAAAATTTAACAACCTGAGGTTTGTCCCCCCATAAAATTTAAGCCACCATTTGACAAAAATTCACAATTTGAAAATGCTTCGACTCCTATTAACACTGATCATGAGAAGCTAATGTTAGGCTTCATTAGCTAGAACGCCTACAACGTGCATTGATTTCACTACTGGATTTTTATCTTCACCGTTTGTCTTACAGCTAATGACCAAGAGTCTACCTATCGTGTTTCAGAACACGATATTCCATAAGGAGCTGATTTTAGAGCTGTACTAATGCTCTATTTCTACCTCCTCTCTTAGTATATTTACGATAACTCAAAAACTAGTTCATGGATGATTTTCAAATTTTGTACCTGCATATACTTTCGTGTGAGGAACTGGATTGATTTTGGGAAAGGCAAGTCAAAGGTGTCACTTCAAAGATGTGTTGGACAATGAATTCTGTTATTGTGCTGCTGCTGCCAGATGAGACGGGTAACATTCATGCATGTGACTGAAGGCAGACACGCAGCTTCTTTCCTTTTTAAAATTCATTCTTAAAATGTATTTTTTTAACCAAACCTAGCAAAGGTATATTCCCCAAAATGCCCCAATCCCCTGTATTGTACAAGCAAACCTGCTTGTACAATTTCATTATCATTATAATCAATAAGCTCCCAATAGTGAGTAAATATGACCTAATAGTGCAAAAGACAAGATAGATCTCCTCCAGATTATTCTTATGCACCAAATTTGAATGAAATCAGACAAACAGTTTGAGGCTATGGCTATTAGAGTAAAACATAATGAATGCAGGATAGACCTTCTCAAGTTATTCAAATGTACCAAATTTGGACTATCGCAAACCAATGATAGAAAAATGATGGCCCAATAACGTTTGAGATAAAGCTCGCACTACGGTCGGAAATATAGTACCAACCGTCGCAATGTCAATCCATTTCTTCCTCGCACTAAGGTTTATATGGGTGTAAAGTTTGAAAATGATCCATGATAAAATCATGATATTTCAGCGTGTTGTGTCGTCTTTGGTTGTGCTGTAAGGATTTACCATGTCCTCACCAGATTTGCAGCAGTTCATCATTATTGTTGTTATCCTTTTCCTGTGCAAAACTAGGAGTACGCTCATCCCACATGTTGGTCAAATAATGTGTGTTGGAGGTAGACACAGCTACATGTTATACCTTAGTATACTCTACTATACAAAATACTACAGTATCAAACTTTACCCTGTACTACATAGTTTAACACAATCTATAATTTTCTTCTTTGTCTGTTGGCTGTTCCCTTTAGGGGTCGCCACAGCGGATCATCGGTGTCCAGCCCTAGTTTCAGCCGGCACCCTGCTGGCTAATCCGAGCCCCAACGGACCTGGTTTGGAAATTTTAAGTTTATTTTATGTTGGATGCCTACTATATAGGTAAATATACGATCTGTTGACAAAACATATATATATATACATATATATGTTTATCCGCCACCAACGTCTCTTGCATTCTCAGAGGACTGTGTTTCGGACATCAAAATGAGAGTTTTACTGCGGCTGACTACTATCGCTTTTACAGTTTCCATTTTGCTCACTGTTCTCATTTTAAGCTTTTTGTAATATTTGTGATCCGTTTGGCACTGCAAATTAATATTACTTTTTTTTCAGACATTTTTTAGACAGGTTTGAAAAAAGATCTTTAAAAGGAACGTCTGAGCATTTTCCTTTGGTCGGACGTTAAGTCAAGTTACCGCTGAGGCTCTCAACAGTTTGAAGACCTGACTCCAAACCTGAACACAATGCAAGAAACAGTTCACCTTGTGAGATTTGTTTTCTATTCTTTCCTTATCAGAAGATTGCATGCTGGTGTTCCTGACCCCTGATTTATAACCACTGGCAGCTTAAGCCCCATGCCTGTGGGTGATGAGCTCCCTAAGTGCTCTTTCACTCTGCCAGCTCAGTGCTTCCCTGAGTATGCTGCAGCCAACACAACGCAGTTGAGCCTTTTATTTATAAAGGGGATTTGCTCTCCTCATGTTAAGTAGCTGGTAGATCAGCAGCCAAAGAAAATTGCTAAAACTTCCTTTCTCTTCCTTCCTCCTTCCATTCAACTCTGTCTCAGAAACCTGGAAGTGAAGGATATTGGGTGTAATCCTAGGAGGGTTCTTGGCTGATGCCTGTAGACTCCATACATTAGAGACCACATTTACATTCTGACTCAAACTATGAAGAAAGAGAAGGAGACAGCTTGGGAGCTGATGTGCGGTGAATAAACTTTCCACTTAAGCCTCAAGGTTTAGTCTGACTCCTTTACCGTCTTCTCCCTTAAATCACTCTGCTGATGGTATTTTACAGAAAGTTAGGCTGATAAATAATACACTCTTTCATACTCATCTTTGTACATCCCAAAGCCCCTTTCTCTACACTATATTGGCTTAATGTTTTATTACTGTCTCATCTTTTTTTTTTTTGCTTGGGTCCATCTATGTTATTTTTTTTATCCTCCTAAATCAGGTTGTCACAATCTTTATGAACAATTTGTCAAAGATTGTCTTCTTAATAGAACGCAATCCTGGTGGAATGGCTGCAGGATGGCTGAGATGCTCACATTCTCTGTCTCCCTCACTGGAGCTTCCAATGCTTTTACTCTGCATCGCTTTGCTCGACTGACTTCTGAGATGCCTCAGAGAGATGTGTAAGTGTTTGTCTCGAGGGAAGTATAATTCAGTCTAAGTATGTGGAGATCTAGGACACTTACACTCCTTACTAACAAGTAAAAGAAATAGTAACAGTTGAAAAATCAACATTTACCGGTCAGGAGTAAATCCTTCGCAATGCAATGTAAAACGAAATATGCTATTTAATGTGCAGGTCACGTCATCATTGTTCTCCGCTGTGAGATGCAGTGGTGCTGGCTGTTGCTTGAAGGCTTATATCAAGATATTTTAGTATATGAATGATTGTAAATAGAATGAAAAATGCATATTTGAATGGTATATATATATATATATATATATATATATATGTGTATTTTTTAATTATTATTTTTTTTAATCAGCGCATTTGCCTATAATTAAAATCTCAACAGGCAAAGTTAATGAGCTCGAAGTCCTTGAAAGAGGCAAACAAGTAAATAAATAAATACATTATATAGCTCTATTGTGTTACTATCTAACTAACTAACGTTTTTAACTCTTTCATTATCGTATAAATGACTCAGTGTCACACACTTTTCAATGGCCTCAATGACACCAGCATGTTTGGTGACACTCAAAGGCAAAGTCAGAAAGTGAGCATATGTCATAGAAGTTGATCTGCTGTAAGCAGAAAACATAGGCACCCTTAAGGAATTAAGCATCTTTGACATGGTCCAAATTGTGGTGGCTAGTCGAGTAGTCCGCCACTGCCTCTGTGTCCCCCGCCGCTGCGTCCACCGCAGCTGTTTTTGTTTAGTGCGGCCATAACTTCCGTAACCTGGTCCAGTTTAGTCTAAATTGGCCCATATGAATCTATACAAGTAGATCTATCTTGTTTTTGTGTGTGTATGTATATATAATATTACTATAATAATCCATATTCCATTCATTAGGGGGAACTTTTTATGCATAGAGAATATGAATTCAACATGAATTGATACTAGAAAATCGGTCTTGTTTTATTACTGAGTTCAGAAAAATTATTAACTGCATTTATCGTCATAATTGACTCACTATAGGATATTGCTGACTTCACAGAAATAGTTAGGTAGGTAGTTAGGAAATAAGTCGTTATTTGTCGCCGTTATAACCCGTAATGTCGGGGACGACAGCGCCGGCCTAGTCTTTTTATTTATTCCACATGGTTCTGAGGATGAGTTCCAATAATGCAGACAACATGAAGAAGATATGAGTTAGTTCACTTATTCAAAACAATACTGATTGCAGTAAGGTGGTGTTATTTACCCAGTTAATTTTGTGTTTCTCGTCTTACCATTTTCTTGACTGGTTTTATTGTGCAGATTCAGCTACCAAGAAAATGATTTTTGTCCTCAGGTGATGCCTGACAGACAGGAAATATCTCCAAATCCCTATAAGTGTACAAAAGATCAAGAAGCCATCAGTGAAAATCGTAAATTTTACAAATAGTTTACTCTACATTATATGACCCTCCGGATGAAAATTTAAGGTTGTGTCCAGTCCTTATCGGTTACAAAATGTATGGATGAATACAATGGAACAGGGAACTGCAAAAAAAAAAAAACTTTTTGAATGCGCATTTTTTACCCATTATTGACTATCAGTTCTGGCTGCAGGAATTTCTTTTAGATTGGGCTTACTTATGGAAAGGAAAGGATCCCACGCTAAAAGGCAGGCAGGTATGTTTCTATAAACCTATAGGTGTTTTCTCAAAGAGTTCTGTTTAATGCCAGTAAAGGGAGGTGGGGTGGTGCGGCAAACGATAAAAACAGAATTGTTTGATGAACTCAAAAAATTACTTCAACAGGTACCACCCAATTAATAAAGTATTTACAACTTATATTCATAAATTAGACTAAAATATAAATAACTTAATATAAGTTATACTAGTTTATCAGTTTATCAACCATTTTCATTTTACAGTGCGTGATAAATGACACGTAGCAAATGGATAAGAAAGTGAAAGTTCAGGCTTTGGAAATTCTTCAAATATATTTCAAAAAATTTCATTCACTGTTTTACCTTCAAAAATCCCAAATAAATAAACATTTAGAGGAGGAGCAAGTGTGTAGCTCGGGTTCAATTTGTATTTTTTTTTTACCGACAACAACACCTATTATTAGGGGGTATTTTGCCCCTGAAAATTTAAAGTTTTAATGATCCCCAATTCATTTCAATGAAGGACACAAAGGTTTGTTTTATACATTGGAACAGAGACAGGATACCATTCCACTTTTTAAATTTATTAGAGGTTACAAAACAATGAATGCTTTTATCAAACAGAAATTAAACCATTAGCCACAAAATAAATGGTCCAACGGAGCTGAGGCCTGCCTGGGGCTTGGATTGAAAAAAGGGAAGGGATCCAGAAACTACTACACACCACACCTGAACACTGCACACTCAAACCAAAGGACGAAAAGTTGGGGATATCATGGAATTGTCATCACATCCGCCCCGACTACCGTCACCGCTGATCCTTCATGTGAACGCGATAACTCGCACTGAGGTATACGTCAGTTATCTCAGTGCGAGTTATCACGTTCACACAGCGCTCGCATAGCGCTCACACAGAACTCTCCAGAACAACTGGAGATTTTGGGAACAGTTGGTTGTATATTTTTTGACAATACGGCGAGCTTTATTTAAAAAAAAATTCGGCCCATAATTTTTTAACCATTGGTCTGATTTATTCCAAATTGGTGCAAATGAATCGGCTCAAGTGGATACATCTAGTATATATAATATATTTTACCCCCCAGGGGTTGGTAGCTTTTAACGCAACCCGTGTTAACTCTTCGTCCAAATTAGTTCAAATTTAGTGCATTTGAATCTCTGTTGTGTTTAATCCAATAGTATATATCTTACATTGGGTGCTGAACAGGACTCCCCCTCTATCAGCATAAAAAGTTTTTTTATTCACAGGCATCAATCACAAGCCAGAAACCTATAATTTTCCACTTACAAATTAAATCTAAATTTCTGCCCTAATAAAACAGTAAAGTAGACTTTTATTCCTCATATCGGTTCATGCTGCCAGGAGCAGCTGCTCCATAGAAAAAAGTAAGGTGAATGAATAGCCTACAGTTGAATTTCACATCAAATATTAGCAACTCAATGGGTTTTCCTGTTTTAAACCTACCAGCACAGACACATTTTAAGCGGCTGGAGGAAAACGCACCCCGCTGTTAATAAAAAAAATGCGTTCTATTTAACCGATAAGCCCGTGACTTATTAATACGTTTATTATTTATTGTTTACAATTTTTGCTCATCTATATTTCCTGCCGGGCTCGGTAGCATTTCTTCTAAGGATTTGGCCTAAAGTTCATTAGAGTGACAGAATAAACCCTGATATCTGACAACAGAGGAGCAGGGAGAAGAGCTGGCACTGTCGATCGACCCGCTGGTCATCGCATTCTGGGAATTGTAGTATATGTGGTTTTGTTTTGAATACTTACTGGCCGTTTCTGAAAAAAATTAGACACTGTCTCAAGTACGGGATAAAATTATTGTGTTGGCCGGATGAAGGCAAGAACAATATGCGGAGTTCTGGTCTACTCCACATGTGAGTTTCACACATGTGGAGTAGACCATGAAATCAGGTGCGGAGGTCTACTCTATTTTTTTTGGTCACGGTGTGAACTAACTGTTTCCAAAGGTCCCTCTACACTATCAGGCCAATATACGCTAGTAAGGAAACAGCTATGTGAAATTGATTTGAAATTGGATGTCTTGAAAGCTTTACCATTTATAGAGACGCTATAGTCTCTATAAATTTAATTTCAAGCTTTACCACTTGCAAAACAACTTTGCAAATCGCCATTCATCAAAAAACTTAACAACTGTTACATGGGGTTCTTAAACGTTGGATTCCTGTACATGAAACAGTGGTATGCCTGGGAACGTAGGAAGAGTTGACATCAAAAGGAACTGTTCCCCTAAAAATCTGTTTTGGTTTCTGCGTTTCTGCGTTCTATCATCTTTTTATATCAGTTTGGGATCTTCAGGAGTCTTAATAGTATAATCGTCTTTGTCTCGTATTAACATATCGACTGTATATTCTGACTAACTCAATAAGCCCAGCCAATACTGCCATTGAAACACAGCCTACACCTGAGCTAAGTAAAAAAAAATCATTATTTTCCAAACAAAACAGGTTGTTTCTATGTTCTTTTGTCGGAAATCAAAGAACCATTCTTCCAAATTTATCACACTTTCTCCAGTTGATCATTTTTCCTTTTTTTATTATTGTATACACATGAAGGTACAGAATAACACTTGGCAGTATTGCAAGAGTAAAGACAGATCCATCCACTTCATCATTTATCAGTCTCAAAAAGGTCATCGACTACCAATGCCACCGGTATCAAGACTCTAAAGGGGATATACCAGTTGCTGCTCACCACGATACCATTCAATCACAAAACAGTCAGACTTTCAATTTATTTTTTAAATCAAAGGTGCTGCAGGTTTCATATTAAAATTGTCCCATTGCAGGTGGACATGTTTGTCATAAAAAAGATTTCAGGGACACAGATGAGCTCCACTATAAGCTGTCTATTATTGTTGTTTCACTGTGTTTTCACACTTATATCTATACTTAGAAAGCATTCATATGTGAAAGGAATGTCTTTTCCCACATCTTTGCAGTAGTATGATTCTTAGTTGAGGCGCACGAGGTTCTGGCTTTGTATCCCAGATGAGCCCCCAATTTATGTTATACCCAGACAAACGTGAGCATTGCATGTAAGTTGGACTCCCACTATTTAATTGTATTACCTTCACCAAGGATGTCATGTTCATACTACTGTGCGTTTGTCTGTTTCTTTGTTTCTTTGTGTCTTTGTTTGTGAGCATGATTACAGGAAAAGCATTTGCAGGATTTGCATGAAATTTTACGCAGAGATAGATTTTGGCAAATCCCGGAGGTAATCACATTTTGGTGACGCAACGCGTTACGCAGCATTTTTGAAGTAGTAACGTCACAATGTGGCTTTTGCTGCATTTGTTCCATTCATTCTTTGATGTTTCTTTGGGCTTTGAGCTGGGTGTGAGATTAAAGAGTTACTATAATTCTTTGATGTTGCTTTTGGAATTAGGGGCTCAGTGGGGTGAACAAAGACACTGAAGTGGAAAGCGCAGGAGACAAGCGGCTACAGTATTTTACAGAACATCAGATAGTTTTCTGATGTTGTCTGTATATTTAGAGGCCGGCAATAACTCAGACATCAATGGAGAAATCTGCATGAATTTTCCTCAACATCTGGTACTGTTGTGCCTTGGCGGAGGTTTAGGCTTAATTAAAGAATTAAGTGCTCGAAATTTATGAAACTCCAAAAACGGGACAAAAACAGGAGAACAGATCAAGACTGCTTGTTTATATAGGACTACTACAATATATTCAAGACAATTTATAATATATATATATACATAAGATGAATTCTTACGATCATCTTGTCTAACTACAAATCAGCATGATTTCCCGTCACACAAAGGCACAGCCAAGATGGGAAGTAGGGAGAGCTCAGAAAAAATCTACAGAGCAGGGTAGCAGCATCATTTCCAGGCAGAGAGGGAGAACAGCACACGAAAATCACAAACAGAAAATTATGACTCAGTATAATTTGCTTTAGAGCAATGTTTTGATCTGAGGGAAGAAAACCTGTGCAATTTAGAAATCAGTGCACCTCACCAGGGACGAAGATGCGCCCGCTGGTTGATGATGTTCTGCAAGTGTTTGGTTTTGAAGATTTTTTGGGTCGGTTGAAGCGGGTTTGCAAAAATTAGTAGTATAATTACAAGCGTTTTTAATCGCCCTCGATCCTGCAAAACACCAGAGCACTCTGGGTGGAGGGAAAATTGAAAGGAATTTAACACTGATTTGCATAAATCGTCCACTTTCTGAGCATCACAAGAGTCAATAAAATATGAGAGAAGACGTACACTAAATCTGGATCGACTCAACTACCGTGAATACATACACATATTCACGAAAGAGCCATTTCCTTTGAAATGCGCTGAATTCGGTGGAAACGGTGAAAATAATTTTAGAAATGCAAAGTCAGTGCCATTTTAGGGGATTTATTTCAACTTGTGGATGTCTTAAGTTGTGTAACAAGTGTCTGTGGGTCCCGTGTGGTAACTGCAAACTGAGACAGGCTACAGCAGCTTTCGATTGACTGGCTCCACATAAACTGCACATAGTGAAACTCAAAGATTTCAAAGTACCTATAGAGAAACTGATGGATGAGGATTTATTTTTAGTTTTTTTGTTGGTTTGTTTTTTTGTGGTTTAGGCAGTACTCACATGGTCACAATTTGTATGTCTGGTCATGTCACAGTCACGTAAAGAGGCAACTAGTACAGACAGGAATTGACCCCCACATCCATCCATTGGGGTTGCAATGTGCTTGCGGTCGGTACTAAACATTGATAATTCAGAAGGCTTCTGTCAGAAAGGGCAACAGGTTTATAAACATGCCATTTTAAAAATACAATTGCAAATCTGAATCGGGATCAGCCGAGAGATTGGTCAAATATGAGTCCCGACAATGGAATGAGCAGTCACATGTCTTCCGCTGTCCAAGATACTGCTATTACACCCATCCCACACACTCAAAGACTCGCACAGACACACACGTGTAGTTTTCCTTTTCTTCATTTCCGTCCTTTCCTCTCCTACTTTTCGATCTTCATCCTGCGCGGCTACATCAGTATCTCTTTCTTTCTTTCTTTCTTTCTTTCTTTCTTTCTTTCTTTCTTTCTTTCTTTCTTTCTTTCTTTCTTTCTTTCTTTCTTTCTTTCTTTCTTTCTTTCTTTCTTTCTTTCTTTCTTTCTTTCTTTCTTTCTTTCTTTATATGGTGGGGAATATTCCCTATAGAAAAAAAATCTGGTTGTGAATGCAGCACAAGAGAAAGGTTATTTAAGCCACTGATTCCTTTGTCCTTCCTCTTGTCAGGTGCTTTGATTAGATGAAGAGCACCTGATATCAGCGTCGCCACAGGCGCCCTCCGGGGCGAGGCTGATATCTATATATATATGTATGTATATATATATATATATATATACATATATATATATATATATATATATATATATATATATATATATATATATATATCTGATATATATAGATATATATATCAGATATATATAGATATATATATATACATATATATATGTGTGTGTATATATTTATATATATATGTATATATGTATATATGTACAAATATATGTATATATATAATGCATTATAAGAAACAAAAGCTCATGAGCTTTTGCACAGTGAAGATTTCAAGATTCTTAGGGAATGATGGATACCCATACCCACAACCATCCATGATGAAAAGGGATGCCTTTTCATGGATTTGATACCATGCTTTGGGGATAGCAGGATTCAAATGAAAATATGATTAAAACAAACCACGGACACATCTACAAGGTGCAAAATGTCTTGCAGTAGCTTGGACCTGCTTAGTCGAGAGTCAGTTGATTCAATGGAGGGCATGACCTGCTGGATTGTTTGGCCTGGGGGCAAAAAGTTTTGAACTACTGAAATTTAAAGCGAGAAAGCGCATCAGCTATACAATTTCATAACCATGAATGAAGCGGCCCCCAAGAAGTTTTTTAGAACAAGTAACCAGTTAAACGTTGCATGAGACTATTTATTCTTGGTATTTCTAATATCCCTTATAATTATTTCCACTGTAGCAGCATTATCACAAAACACCATAATTTGTTTCCGACCAATGTGTTGCCCCATAGAGAGCAAGCAACATCAATCGGGTAAAGCTTATGAATAGTGGTAGATTGAATCAGTAATGGACTGAATTTGAACTGGACAAACATCTGCAAACCATTCATGGTTAAATAATCCCCCAAAACCAATAAATATGGGCTGCAGCTGTGAAAGAACAAAAAGAAAAGGAGGGAAACTGAGGACTCCATTAAGTCATTATAAAAAGAAAAAAGCCGTACCATTTGTCACATAGAAAAGCCCAAACCTGAGATGTGAAAGTAATCCTTGAACTAACACCAAAGTATCTATAGCACACTATTGGAGGTTATACTGAGAAATTCAAAACGTGTGGAAGGACTTATGGTTTTCTTTTCTGAAAGAGGTTTAGATGGTGGAGATGAGGGATGCAACGTAATGCTTCTGACAAAGTGTTTGCTTGCTACTTTTAAAGAGCAGGTAGCAATGCTGATGCAGGGCAGTGGCGGTGTGAGCAGAGCAGAGGGGAGAGATGGGACATTTTTTTGGAGTTTCAATATACCGCCAAATTTGGAGGTTGTGATTTGTAGAAGATTGCGGAGGGTATTGCATGTCCTGTGAGTATAGTGCTGCAGTTGACTGCATGAACTAGCTTGCAGACATTGCTCCATTTCATTTTTTGTTGTTGGTTTTGTTAATTTAGTTGAGTTGAGGCCCGGTCTATTGGTGAGTCTAGTCACACTGGGTGAGGCACTGGGTGAGGCACTGGGTGAGGCACTGGGTGAGGCACTGGGTGAGGCACCTGGTGAGGCACCGGGTGAGGCACCGGGTGAGGCACAGGGTGAGGCACCGGGTGAGGCACCGGGTGAGGCACTGGGTGAGGCACGCGTGTTTCACCCAAATAAGTGTGAATGTTTAGGCTGCTGTGTTTTCACATTGTTAGTATATGGTAGCACACCCCAGGCACATCACTGTTTGTACCCCCTTTGATTGGTTCCCTTCCCTTTTACAATAGTTTTGATAGTTAGTATACATAAACTAAACAATAGTTAAATAGTTTAGTTTAATAAAAAGAAACTTCAATAATTCAACCAGGATTTTGTTATTTACTTGTCAACTGTAATATTTGTTTAGCCTGTGTAATGTGTCTTATGTTAATAAATTGTTCCTTTTGTAAAACCCAATTGCCCTTTCAGTGTATGAACTTTTGTGCCTTGTTGGGTTTCATTATGAGGTCATTGCGATCTGGTAATTCTTATCCTTATTCATATGGCCCTGCTGGTGAAATTCCCCAGGAAGCGTTGTTGGAAATGTTGCATTACAAGTTCACTGGATAAGCAGCGGTCTCTCTTCATCTTCATCTCTCTGTCTGTGGAGAGATCCATGGCTTGTGTATGTACCAACACTGGATTGATGCAGCTGTCAGCAAGTTTTGCATCCTCAGCAACATCACAGAAACTACACACTGAGGAGTGTTGGCCCGAATCACGTGGACAACATGTATGTAGGGTGGAGACGGAGAGTAAAATAGGGAAGGATGGGAAGATGGTTGAAATAAAATAAAATATATTGAATTTTTATAAACAGATGAAATAGAGAGAGGGCTAGCTTTCAGCTTTAATACATAGAATTATAAAATTAAAAATGTATTAAAAGCGGTAGAAATAATTTGCTTATACCCAAGCTAGTCTCCTGCTATCTGGATCCATCAGTACCTATTTTATTATGTACACAGCAAACCCCCAACCAACAGCACCAGCACCACCACAGCACACACACAAACACTCTCTCCTTGAATGTATGGTCTTTATCTGGTGAGCACACCTGCACCCTGCTGATAGCAGTAGCAAAGCAGCAAGGTGTGAAAGCTGTCTAAATATTTTAAACAGAATGTTGTATAATCAAAGATGAGGATTAAAAAACATGAATGGACCCTCTTTAGATCATTGTGTGCTGCTTTCTCTCACTCTCTCCATCTCTCTCTCTCTCTATATATATATAAGTAGAATGAGGGTATAAAAAGTAAGTAACTTTTTTGTGCTGTGCTTTCTGATTTTTTTCTCCCTCCCCTGGCTTTAAAAGTGGGGCAGCTACACAGAATTATTGAAAAACAGAGAGGGCTGTTCTACAGTGCTGGGAGACTGGATCCAAAAACGTGAATAAGGGAGTAAAAGGGAGCAACAGATTAACAATAAGAGGCAGAGCGAAACAAAAAGGAACCGATTCAACCTTATCCAAGGATCTCATTTCTAATTAGCGTGCTTGTTAACCCTTACACTTTTATTGCCTGTTCAATTATTTCCAACAGGGAGTCGTCTTGTCTGCTGCAGTGCAGCCAGTAAGCAGTAGAAAGCTTATGAAGCACTGCAGACTGCATCATTGTTCAGTTTGATGGGGCCTCTGTAGTTCAGTAAGATTCTGTGAATATTAAGAAAATAAAATCGCTAGCAGCTGCCATGTAAGATGCTGGTCTAATCAGCAGGAGAAATTTTTGGGTTTATTATCTTGCTCAAGGTCTCTTCGACATGGGGACAGGTGGAGCCGTTTGTTAGACCGAATAAAGGGACAACCCTCTCTACATACCGAACCAGAGCTAGACTATTAAAATGGATCCTGGTTAAGGTGCTGGTCCACATAATCCAGCTCACATTAGAAAAGGCTGAGAGAAGCTTCAGTGTGCTGTCAGGTGAGGAGGTTGACAGGACGTACATTCGTAAAATCAGAATGTAGAGAAAGAGCACTTCCTGGGCTGAAATTGCATTTGTTTGAGATGCTAAATGAAGTGATGAAAGTAAAATAGAGGATTAGGGTCACACATGGCTACGTGTGAATCCTTCTTTTTTTTTATTCTGACTTTATGTTTTGAATTCCTGCAGGTGTATCAATGTTGGCTACATCCCATTTAGAGGAGGTTGTGCACACTTATAGACTGTTGCTGTTACCTGATACCTTGGCCCTGTTTATCTTACAGTGATTTTTTCTAAAAAGGTGAGTTTGTCCTTGGACATTGTTTCAAAAGTGTCCCTAAACCAAGGAGAATCCACACTATCTACATTGCTGTAGTGGAAGATATAGGCAAGGGGCTAGGAAAGAGTCTGCTCCCATCTAGTCTGCTGCTCAGGTACGAATGATCTTCACATTCACATATCCACAAAACTTCTGTAGTCTGGATGCGAGGCCAGTTGTTGGTTGGTGTTTCAAAAGATTACAAAATAACCCCGCCGGCTGGTCTGCAAACAAATGGTCCAACATTTTAATAATTCAAGAATAGATTTGTAATCTTTGGACAATAAAGTCGTACTTTTACGAGAATAAAATTGTGATTTTACGACAATATAGTTGTAATATCAGGTCATCAATTAGAGGGGAAGAAAGGAAGATGTGTGGGGCATCTTGTCAAGTTATATCTAAATAATAATATGAGTTTGACAAATCAGTAAATATTGAATCTTTTAGCACATAAATACAACATGATTATAAGTGTCGGAACTTTTAAAGCGTTGCGTATAAACTGGGTTTGCTCCTAAGAAAGAGCTGGATAGACTTGGAGGAAATCCTCTCTTTTGTGGAGCAGGAGATAATGGTGACTTACAGTTAATACTATAAACAGTGGAACATAAACAGTAAGCTGAAAAGTAGCCGTACATTTTATAATTTTTCATCAATTTATGTGCAGATTTTTTACCTTTTGAGCAAGTTCCTCAACTGCCAGTTACATAGAAAATTGTTTATGCAAAAAATGAGCTGCACAAAATGAACTATCAGCCTGATTTATGAAAATGAACTCCTACTTGAAACTGTTCTTAAATTCATGGCTCACACAAGTCATACTCTTCTACTGATGGACACCTAGTGGCAAATGCAGCTTTAAGTGCTATGCTCAAGGTTAGTCCGACAGCTATGACTGCTTTCTCTTGTGGGTGTCGAGAAGCAGTAAATTGTGAAGTTGACTGTGTGTGGGAAGAAGCCTGTCATGAATCCAAGTCAGACTCACAATGGAAGCAGAGAGTTTACAATATCTCCCTTTCAAACATGTCCACAGTCACATTGTAAATGACACTTTAAGTAAGTGTTGAAACAAATCTTTGGGTAAGTTGAGCACTTGGTTCTTCACTAAAGCTCTGTTCATTGAAGTCACTCCTTAAAAGGAAAATTAGTGGTAGGCTATTTCATCTCTTTTATAGGCTTATAACAATGTGTGACTCAATGGAGAAAAAAAACATATATACATATGTGCTAGTACATACAGGCTGTCTTACGTGAGAACCATTTGTAATATTTTGAGCCGTTATTTGCCATTTGATGTTGAGTTCAAGCCTTAACAATGTCAAGGACCAGTTGAAACTGTGACAGTGTGGTGTATTCATAGCCTTCTGTGAAATTGGTATACTTGTGTCTGTAGAGTCTAATTCTGAGGGCTAGCAGAAATGTGTCAGCACGGTGCCAGAGAGTTGTTAAAAACTGCAGTTGCTCTCAAACGGCAGTGGTGCTTTTAGGGATTATAAAACAACAACTTTTAGCCGTTAGCTTGATTGGCAGAGTCTCATTTAAGAGCACGTAGACTTCCACTAAACACTTGAATGTGTGTGCATAACAGCCTTTCACGCTGCTCCAAACAACATCTCTGCGTGATTCTGCTAGTGTGAAAAACAGTGTGTGATGGATTATTGCCACCGATGCATCCGCTGCACGTCCTTCATGTTAATACAATAACTCAAAAAGTATTTCATGGATAATTTTCAAATTAAAAGCCCCCATAGACCTTAGTGGGTTGACGGACTAAATATATTTTGGGAGAAGTCGGTTGTGTATTTCTGAAGATAGGGGGAGCTGTATCTCCAAAGGTTTTCGAGTCATTGGTTGGATTGAGTCCGATTTATGGTTCATATGAAAAGACTCAAGGGGATCTGTGTTGTATATACCACATTTAACTCTAAAAGTACATATTTTTTCCACAAGGGGGAGCTATTATAAAATGATAAAATGAAAAACAATGTTTTATTTGGAGAGTTTAATCTGGGTGTAAAATAAGATGTTCAAATTATTAGATGTTGAAAGGACTGTATCTTTCTCAGACTAAAACCGTGTTATGAAAACAGTACTCTTCACAGCTGATCGCTTGCTAGTGAGTGTAAACGTAGATCAAACTTGGTTTGGACAACGGTACAAGCCTCAGGATAGTGTGTATTGGTTTGCAGTGCATTTAAATATGTTTGATAGGAGTGTTAGGTTTGGTAAAAGTAGAATTTACAGTTTTTCAGATATGTTACAGCAAAATACTTACCTATAAGATTAATCCAAAATAGAAAGTTTCCACAGAAAAACATAAAAATATGAAGAAATATCCAATATATCATATGGCACAACTACAAATATATAGCTAACATATAAGTTTGGTTCCACTAGTATTGATATTTTGCAAGATATGTGCAGTGCAAACACCTGTACGGACGGATGGACATACTAGTGATCTACTACATCCCTCATCATTTTTTATGTAAATAATGTTTTCAACTGTTTTGACAATGACTGCAGCTTTTCATACACCAGCTCTGGTTTGAATAAAATAATGCTTTGATTGAAGGATGGCGAACATCGGATCATAGTCACACAAACATTTCTGCGGTTGGTTGCAAACCTATTCAATACTGCATGAACAAAGTCAGGTAAAGGCCGTAAAACAAAAGGTATAACTGCAGAGAGCGGTTCAGGCACTCTATTCACTCATTCATTCATTCAATCATTCATTCAATCATTCATTCAATCATTCACTCATTATTTTAATCAGGAATGAAATGCATTTTATGTGACATTCCATATTTCACACATTTATTACATGTTTTTTCATATATACTTAGATAGATCGTGTCTGTGTGTGTTTGTGTATGTGTGTGCGTGCGTGCGTGCGTGCGTGCGTGTTTTAAGAGGGAGGCTTCTATATGTATTATTTGACTGCTAAAGAAAATAAGATCCGTGGTTGTATAGAAGCAGATATATTTATTGAAAATACTGGGAAACCTTGTGAAATAAGTGATAAATGAGCCTTTCAAAAATGTTTTTCATCGGCTGGATGGCTGCTAACATTTCAGTCAGACAACTCATGAGTCTGAAATGTTTATCATAGCAGCAGAACATAGTTGGAAACAAAGCCCTTCGACCTCATCACCCTCCACGGATACGTTTACACAGGGATATAGGAGAGTGATGAGCAAACATCTTGAAGCTCATTAACCAGAGACTACAGGTGGATGTTGGGGTGGTGGTGGGGCTGAAATTACAGACAGTGACTGGGCAGGGCAAAAGTTTCCAGATATTGGAGACTTCAAATCGTAAATAGAGCAGCAAATAGGGTTTTTTTTTTAGAAGATTGAGGAGAATGAGGCGTTTGTATACAGAGATGCCCTCAAAGTGGACCGCAAGAACTTGAGTAAAACATTTCAGCCAATAAATAAGTTGTTTTTTGTAAATTTTAAGTCTTGATTAAAACTTGTTTGCAAGTCTGATTTTATTCTTACTTGCTTGCCTGAAAGACAACAAAACTGTATATCTCTATGTAATCTAACACACTTGCTCAGTGGCCAAAATGAGGAGGTTTTTTGTCAATCACCCATCAAGTACAAATAAATCCAACTGCTTCAATGTGATTAATGTGACACATTTGAATATGTCTTCCCTTGTGGAACGCTTGATGTTTTTTGAATATGATGAGCTAAACTGGTTCAAAATAACACTGGATTGGCATCAAATCGGCTCTGATACATTGAAATATCAAATGTCTGGTATCTCTGACTATGTCCTGCTGTTTATTAAATTACTTCCACCGTGAGCAGTGATAGATTGAAGCAAATAGAGGAAGCCCCTGAATGCAATCACCATCTCTATTAGACAGACATTAGATATATATACTAGTATGTCCATCCGTCCTATATATATATATATATATATATATATATATATATATATATATATATATATATATATATATATGGGCTGGTCTTCCTCCACTGGTTGCCAGATAAGAAACACCTTCACATAGTCCACTGACTACTTTTACCAAACTACTTTCAGGAGAGCTCAACAAGAATATCAAAATATGGCAGAATAGAGCAAAAATAACTTGTAAACAGCAGCGACAGCAATAATAACCTTAAAAGTAAATAACAACAGTTTCTCCTTTGCTGATGCTATATGTTTGCTGCCTTTAACTGAACAACATGTCAACAAGACTATCAGACGGACACACGGGAAGAGGCAGAAGGTTTCAGCAGCAATGAAATCTTCTGGTCCAATGCAGCTTTACATCGTAATGGCAAATTAAACTTTTAATTAATAGATTTAAATGTTATCTGGACTCTCTGGGGTATGTTTCAAAAGCCGTGTAGTTGGGTAACCTAGATCGAAACGAGGGTAATAGGAACACAGGTGGACACTAAAACACGGTCTTATGTGGTGTTATGTGTGCTGCCTTTTCTTTAAAAACTAATGATGTTACTCAGAAGCTTTAGTTACAGTGATTTTGTAAATCAACATTAGCTAAGAGTGACTGTGAGCCATAAGGCAAACTAAATCAAACAAAACAGCCAGAGGCGTGAGTCTGCTGCATTGTGCTAAGATGTGCTTTATTGCTACTGAATCACAAGCTTCATGAAGCTACACCCTCTCTATATGCTTAACAAGAGTCTGCTGTAGATGGAATACATCCCCCTTATATTCCACAAAATAAATGGACTACAAATGTATCATTTGTGGCATATTCAGTCCTTCAGTGATCCTAAAGTAGTTTATGTTGATTTGGATATATGCTGTGGAGAACAAGCGAGCACTCAGTCACCCTGAAACCATCTTTCCATTGGAAAACTCCAACTTAAATGTATGTAAAGATTAGTGAAGCTAAAATGTATAGTTTATTAGATATGCAGTGGAGAAAGTGCCTATTTTTTTTATTTAGGACCCCCATTATTTACTACCACTTTAACAACTCTTCCTGCTAAAACAACGTGATATAATTTAAAGCACACTCGATGAAGTTCTTATATAGAGTATTGTCAAACTTTCATTACCCTTTCTGGAAAATGCATTACTTTTGAAGATCATTGTTGCAATGATTAATTAGCTGCCAGAACAAGGTTGTAACATGTTACCTTCTAGCGCAGATAACATTTAAACGCGACATTTACAGCTCTGATTTGCAGGAGGCTTAGCCTCACTACACCTCCTCAACCAGAGAGACAGTACTCTCTCCTCTTTCATGCACACATGGGGAATTTCTATGTAACGGTTAGAGTAAGTCAGAGTAGTTAGGAGAAAAGTAATCAATTCCTGCACATCACATTATGAGATGTGGGTCCTTTTCAATCTGAAAAAAAAGCAGTTGCAGAAGCATAAGTGCTTGGCATGATCAATAACTGGAAGGATCACAGAGATTATTCACTGAGCAGGAATGTTTTAGAAGCTCTGGTCATCTGGATCAAACTCTCTGAAGGATCAATGCAATGTGTAATAATTTGTTGGCATGATTCAGCTGTGCTTTTCCCTCATTCCTTGTTTTCCTGCTGTTTAGCCTTTCCTTCTGCCTCTCGTTAGTTTTTGGTTTGTTTACCAATCTATTCACCTCCCATAAGCCCAGCTCTTTCTGTCTGGTCTCCTCCACTTTAAACTCTGGATCAACTCTCCAAACATTTACGTCACCCTCTTTTCAATAAAGCTGCATGAAGCTTTTGCAAGTCCATTCTGAGTCCTGCTTTTAGTTCCAAAACATAGCACAACAGTTTGATTTTAATATACTGGATTCATAAGTATTAAGTGAACATGATGCTATGTATGCATCAGCCATATATATGAGTTGTGTGCCTATCTTACTACTGAATTAGATAGGGCACTCTGAATTTCATCATGACACAAAGCTTCTGTCTTCGGACAGCATCAACTTACATGGGTCACTTCTACCTGTAATTCAACATCATCCAACAATTTCACAATTCACCCCCACAGTGCATGGTTTATTGCAATACAAAATCTTGAGGTTGACTCATTGGAACATCTGAGCCTTGAATGTCTGATTTGTCCCCAAGCACACTGTCCTCTCTTGGAATTTCTCTGGATTCATTTTTTCTCATGTTTCTTTATGTGTGTTGTGTTTCTCTCATACCGTGCTCCAGAAGGAGACTCGATCACAACTTGTTCTCCTGTTTTACTGAAAATTTGTGTGGTGTCATATCATCAACTTCCTAAAATAATGGCCTAATAATTTTTTGACACCCAGGACAAGCTGCTGTCCTGGGTGTACCTATCACAGCCCATCACAGGGCCGACACAGAGACAAAACAACAACTCACTCTTACACTCACTCCTACGGGCAATTTCTTTTATTGTCATCAATTCACTTACCTTGCATGTAGTTGGTCAGTGGGAGGAAGCCGGGGTTCCTGGAGAGAACCCATGCAGAAAAGGCCCCGCACAGAAAGTGTCCGGTACAGTCTTGATGTGAGGCAGCAACACTAACCACTGCGCCACCCGACTGGCTCAGTCTTGCATATCGTGACTTCCCATTGGAATGCACCTTTGACTGCTAGTGCCTGACGTTCCACCCATTACATTAGATGTAGCACCTGAGTCTACCATCATTGTCAAATTTACAGCTCCCACATAAAATGGTCCTTTCTTCTTTGGTAACACTAAATGCAAACTCTTCTTGTTCTGTTTCAACAACATTCCCATTTTGTTTCTTTGATCATTTTGTGCGGCCCATTTTTGAGAAATGGTCTATTCGTCCTCTTCGTACTCCTCTTTGTCTTGTTTTTCTCACTATTTTCATGTATTTCCCCCATTTCTTTGTCGCTCGTATAACAGTCTCTGACTCCTGTCTCCTCCCCCATCAGTGACATAGCTGCCATTCGTTCCTAAATTCTCTCACACGGTGAGCCTAATTCAAGGGTACGGACAATTGTCAGTCTATGCCCTTCCTTCTGTAGTTTTCTACGTACATATTCTGATGTGCATTTGAATTGCATCCTTTACCTGATTATCTGTATTTGCTATAAAATCAAAGAATTTGGCCATGTGTCTCGGGCGTGTGTTAAATTGTTGCATAGGCTCGCCTTGTTTCAGACATAACTTGTGAAATGTCTAGCAGGGGAAACTCTGGTTTTGACCTGGGTAACAAAAGATGTATTTGGTGCAAAATCCACTGCTCTGTAGTCCGTAGGTGTCCTATATAGAGAATATATCCTGAACGTCCGGTCCTGCAAGGAGTAGAAGTAGAGTTCGTCTGCTTTGACTTGTGACATCTGTAGTATCATCATTAATTATCAGTCGTTTACCGTCGGCGTATAGCTCAAATGATGGCAGCCAACGTGTCCATCTTGGCCCGTGTGTAGCTAGTTTTGTGTTGCACGTAAACAGCGTGAGTCCCAACATCTCTGTGTAAATTGTAACTTGCACTAACCTGACCGTACATATATATGACCATTCGAAAAATCCAAAGTCCTCGCTCCCATTTTTGTTTGCCTATCTTAATATTCAATTATACAGGGCACTCTGATTTAATCATGCCACAAAGCTTCTATCCTTACCTTGCTTTATTGCTTGAGCAGCATCAAAACATCTTACACACTGCACCATTAAATCAAAAGTTTATATACACCAATAAGGCGATTATAATTCCATATTTTTTTCAAGATACGAAAGTTATATTGAGAAAGGAGATTCCACTGCCTCATGTTTTTGGCATGTTGTAATACAGATTTTAATGGCACACAAACAATGACCCACGTAGATATTTCTGTGAAATACGTACTGATTGTTCACATACAAATGCTGTTAGGTGGTGCAGACAGAGCTGCAGGCTTTAGAGGAACACTTTCATCTGACCTCAGTGTGTGTGTGTATGTGTGTGCGTGTTTGTGTGTGTGTTTGTGTGTGTGTGTGGGTTTGTGTCTTCAGTGTGGCCGGAAACATCACAGAGACATGTCCACTGTGATTAACACTTGTGTAAATGTCAGCCTTGTTTGCAGTGCAGGTAATGAACAAAGCTCTGGACATTAAAGGGGAAAGAAAAACAAAATGAGAGAGAGCGCGGAAAGGAAGTATGAAAAAGGAGGTGTGGAAAAGGTAAAAGTGGAGCAATGAATCAAGCAGAGAATGGCAAGTATAGAGGGAGAGGAGGGTGGAGAGGCGCGAAGAATGAGTGTTTGGTGAGATAAGAGCAGGGAAAATGTAGGAGAGGAAGGGCAAGTGAGGAGAGGAAGCAAAGGGTATGAATGCATTCAGCAAAAGAAGAAGGAGAAGGGAGTTTAGAAAAGCTCAGAATGCTGAAGCCAATATGAAGAGAAAAGGTGGAGACAGCAGAAAGGAGGGTGGAGGAGAGGAGGATATGGGAGGCGATAAGAAGAAAACTGAAAACAAACTAGAGTAGCAGAAAGAGGAAATAATATAAAGATGGACAAGATGTAAAGGTAAGATAATGAGGGGAGGGAAAAAATTATGCATGCAAGGAGGGGGATGAAGGATCGGGGATTGATGTTCTAAAAATATGCTTGAACAGCAAACATTTCTCTTCTCTTTTTTTAAGTCTGAACTCATTCTTGGAATCTCCTGAAATCAATGAAGACAAATGTTACTTTCATTACATTCCAGTTGAAAATGAATTAAATGACTAAACCGTTTTGTTAAAGGACTTGTCCTTTCTTTCACTTTTACTTTTTTGGTTTCATTGATTAATTCCGATTAAACTGTATTTCGTTCTCTCTTCCCTATATTTGAATTTCATCCTTCTTTTCTGCATCATCTTCTTACCAACTGTTCTGTCTTCTCGTAGCTTAAGTTTATTTCCTTTGTTTCATACAAAATTTGACTTCTGATAGTTCCTCTCGTATCTGAAAAATGTTTTTCCATCGTGCCCTCCTGTATTGAGCCCCACCACTTTCCATCAGGTCTTTTCTTTTCTGCACTAACCACCGCTGCTTCATTCATTTCCAATCATCACTCTGTTGCATTTTTCTCACTGCCCCTTTGTTTCTGGTTGATTTTATCTAGCTCTGATCTGTGATTCTGATTGTGTATTTGTACATGGTGCTGAAAGAATTCGGGGAAAACTGCATCTCATATGTGTCCTCTAAGGGTTTTACACTGAGGGCAAAACAAAAACATTAGGGTAGCTAGTCAACCATTCATTCAGGTTCCGTCAGTATAATCTGTGCATCTGTGAGTCTTTTTTTAAGCTTACTACTGTATATTCAGCAGTGGCGGGCCGTGGTTTTTCCACCTGGGCCTTCAGCGCTATACATTTGCAATTAAGCTGCCCTTCAATAACTTCACAGTTAACATTGCAGCTACAGTCTGTTATCTATGTATGAGTATAAGGGCCAAGCATAAGAAAGAAAAATGAGAGGAGGACGATTATTTTTTCACGTTTTATTTCGAGAAAAAAAACAGGGAATGAAGTTGAAAATAGATGTGAGATGTTGAGAATAAAGTTGGACTAAACAGAGGACAGTTGAAGCCATATGGCATATGCTTGCATTGATGGTTTTAATGGCTACGTTGTATGGATGGAGGCCTACAGAACAAACAACGATTCCAAAGTAATATCAGACGACTTCCAAAAAAAAAATCTTCAATTTTTTTTTTTTCCTATGCCTGGGTCAGAAACTCTGGCTCTTCTTGTCAAACTACATAACCAGCACACATTAAAAGACACAGTGTCATTAATCTATTGGAATTAAGTATTAAATTGAAATTCAACACCTATGAGCGATATAGTTGATGGACACAAGGTGAAACCATCAAGAATGTAGCGCTTTTCTCAGAAGGACCTGATGCTGCATCACAAATAGATATCACATGTTGGACTTAACTGTCATTGCAAAGTAATTCATTCTCAAAAAACAGTCACATTTACTCGTGAGAACCCAAAAAAACAAAACAATACCATTAAATGTAAGTTAGTAGGATTCAACGGCGTTTTTTCTCAGAATGCAGCCAAGCTGCTGGAATAATCAATCGTGCCATCGGGCATACTGGCACCGCTAGATCACTGAATCTGGAGCTCATTCAGAACACACCACCAACAACCATCAAAAACAAGCAACTATCAACCGATTTTTCAGATTAATTAGACTCACCAAAGCTGTTCCTCATCTGATAAGGTCTGTCCTCAAAAATTAATCGCGGTAGTGGAGGACACTGGTGCACTTCTTTTCCATTATAAGTTCCTTTTCCCTTGGAAAGTAGAGGCCAGTGAGGATGGGCTGTCCAGTCCAATTTCTCCAAAAAGTTGAGTGAAAATGACTGATATACTTCATCATATTTAATATTGATGTAGGATGAGTCCACCTCTACCTGACCTAAAAACATCACCAGGCTAGCTAGCTTACCCTGTCTTTTCAAAGAACTCACCCTGAACGACAACATTGAAATCTGATTGGTTTAAAAATAAGACAGTCACCTAAATCATCCTATGTATTTCAAAGGGCATAGAAATTCAGAGGGATAGTTGATTACCCAAGCATAGATGAAGATGTTTAACCCAGGGACCACAGTGGAGAAATCTGATTGGATAAAACAAAGCTCACTTATATGAACTAACTAAAATATGCCACGGAGAGAAGCATTGAAATTACAGCAATAAATGGATGGGAAATATTCAGATTTATGTAGTCTCAATTAAAACTTTTTATTAAATTGTGATTTTTAAAAAAAAAAATATTTCAATGTCTGGGCTAGCAGAGAAGGCCTTGCTAGTCATAACAGTCCATCCCTGGTATTCAGCATCTCCATATTTACGCATTTGAACGTTTACAGCAGGTGGAGTGGTTTTCCTATTATGGAAACTATCGAGTGACTATCCATCCATCCATTTTCTGCATATCTGCTTTTATCCTTCAACTCATCAAGTAAGGTTGAGCCCAGTCACCTTAAGGAGGGAACTCATTTCAGTCGCTTATGATTACAATCTCATTCTTTCAGTCTCCATCCAGAACATATGACCAAAGGTGATGGCTAGATTTTAAATCAACTGGTATATTGAGAGTCATAGTAACTATAATTAAATCACTAAAAAATTGGGGATATTATGGAAACGGTATTGCATCCGCACCCTTCCTGCTATCGTAATTACACAAAAAGTGTTTGATGGATTATTTTTGAATTATATACCCCTATAGACCTTAGTAAGAAGAAGAACTGGAGTGACTTTGGCAAAGGTTGGTTGCATATTTCCAACACTAGGGGAGCGTTATCCCTAACAGTATTTGGGCTATAAGTTCTCATCCGTTTGTCCGATTTAATCCAACTTTTGTTCATTTGAATCAACTCAGGGAGATATATCATATTTTACTCTAATAGATAAGATTTTACTCACTATTTAATTTTTTAATTAAAAACACTGTTTGTTGGACACAATTTCACATTTAATTTCAGTTCAATCAGGGGGATTTCATGTACAATGCAGGCAAATGGAGGCTTTTTGGGATTTACCCTTGCTGTCAGGCATGACAGCGTTGGCTTAATTTTTTACTTTTAAAAATGAAATTGTTCACTGGAGCCTGAAAATTGAAGAAAAAAGTAACGTGCTAAAGTTGTGTTATGATGAGTAAGCTTTTATGAACATGCAGTAGTTCCTCACCATAAAGTTAAGATATATTTATATATTTTTTTAATGCTTTATAGAGTTTTGCTTGTAAAATAGTAAAAGACAGACTATGAAAATAGAAGAAATTCAAATATTGCTATTGTGGAGCTGTGTACATCTTTATTAATTGCCCATGATATCTTTATTAAGTTATCTATTTATCTTTTCATAATCACCATCATTTAGCATGTAGCTCTACTTTTCTTTATTTCATACTAATTTATCATACAGTACGTCATCTTCTGCTCCAGTCGGATTTGTTTCATTTTGTGCTACTCTGTTTTTTCCACAGCTCAAGGCTACCTGACAGGAGAAGAGAGGAGGAGAAAGGAGAGAGGAGGAAAGGAAAAGGAGATTACCTCAGCTCCCCCAAAAATAGTTGTCTTATTTTAGACTGTCCCCAATAACATAGGAGTGACTTCAGGTAAGTGAAAGAGAGAGGGAGAGGGAGAGAAAGAGAGTTAAAGAGGTAACTAAGATCAATGATTGTTCTTTATGTGATCCGCAAATTCCAAATCCACAAATGTGAAGAATAACGCTAACATTCACAGATAATTACATTTATTGACACTATGGTTGCAAGAACAATGAGATCCATGATTTATTTGCCTCACACCAGTATATATAGATGTATATATATATATATATTTAGTAGGCATGGTTCTGACCAAATGCCTCTTGATTCCTGTAGCGTGTGGCATTCGTGTTTACCTAATGTCAATGAGAGCCATTTTGAAAGTCATGAACTTGAATGAATTAACCTTTTAAGACTGTCTCCCCATCTGTTCCTTCATTCTGCAGATGGCTAGAGACATTGTTATGTCTGCTGTTTGAATGTACAAACATAAATAGACAATACACTTCCTCATTTAGTGTCTGAGGGGTGTGTGTTAATGTGTTTTTGTGCATCTGTTTGTATGAGAGTGTGTTGCGTAATTGTTGTCATTTCACTGAGGTCTATGATACCCGTTAAAAGTTCAATAATCTAAAGGCCATGTTACACAAACGGCAAACTTTAATAACATGTTGACCCCCCGTCTCTGGCCGTCACAAAGTCATCATCCTGAAGGGTCATACATGGCTGATGTCCTCTGAGTCGCGATGTAACTCTAATGTTGGATGTCTGTCTATCAATCATGTGTTCCCACTTATTTTCTGTCTTAAAAAAAAAAGGAAAAGTGTGTCCTGTACAAACGAAAACACGTGTGTCTTTGGAGAGTGTCTCTGGTTTCTGCCACTATTTAAAGGCACAGCAGAGTGCAGGCTAGTCTTTTCTCAAAGCTTAAGTCTGATACTCTCCCCTTTTCACTCCATCTCTGTATCCGTCTTCCTCTCCTGAAATTTCAGACTTATCCAGTTCAGTGGACTAATCATCGTCGCCCTGCGGAACTTCACCTCTCTGCAAGGACAAGCCCTCTGCAACCCTTCTCACATAATCCTCATGTATTCCTGTGAAATTCTTTGCATTTTTCCTTTCTTTTTTTAAATGGTGGTGCATTGAAACTAGAACTTACTATGTCATAAATGTACAGTTTGTCTACATGCAATAGTTAGTTGGACCTTCGGATGAACTGCTAAAATATTAGTTATATTATTAATGATTATAATATGCAAATTGTAGCAAATACTATTCCCCTGTGCAGAATATATAAATCTGACTAACTGACTTCTATTGAGTTATTTCTTGATCCCATATTCAGAAAAGACTTGATTTGGTTCAGGGAAATAACGAATTTCATTTGGTTACCAGACAATATATCTTTTGGAGAGAGCGAGAGAGTGAAGGAGAAACATGACCAAATGTAAGATAAATAACACTTTTAGATACAACTGAATCAGTGAACATCCCTCCTTGACCCACGCAAGATAGATTTTTAACTCCAAAAGGAATGGTTTAACAATTAAGTCAATAACTCATCTGATCCCACAACATATATTGTTTTTATTTTTTGTTCTTACAGGGAGAAACAGAGGCTAAATTATGTGCACTGTGTTTTTCTACAAACTTGGTTTGTTAGGGTATCCCTCTTTTTGCTATGGCTAGCAACATGACACCCATGCCACAGTGTCAGTGACTGGGCCTGATTTGCACCTGTTCTGACACAATAACTTAAAACAGGTGTGTCAGCTGGCACGGATACAGTTTTTCCTGCTCATGTTACACAAGAAGGTTCATGAGTATTTTCTGATCGGATGCTGGAAAGGAGCAGTACAAATTTCCATAAAGGCCCACCAAAACTCTCATAAGTGATGAAAAATTATTATATATAATTATTATATATATTATATATTATTATATATATATATATAATTATATAACAAGCCCGGGTTTGGTCCAGCAAACCTATACTGTCCGGTGGACGACCTGAAGGCAGGGCCGGAGCCAGGCAGCACCAACATGACCACTCTGGGGGTCGAGGTGGAGGGCGCTTTGGAAGGCGAAATCGATCACGAGGAGGAGCGCGCTTTGGAATGCGAACCTAATCACGAGGAGCCCGAGGAGGAGGGCCCTATGGAAAGCGAACCCGGTCACGAGGAGCCCGAGGAGTAGGGCGCTTTGGAAGGCGAACCCGGTCACGAGGAGGAGGTCGCCTGTGGAGGCGAACCCGGTCACGAGGAGGAGGTCGCCCTTGGAGGCGAACCCGGTCACGAGGAGGAGGTTGTCCGTGGAAGCGGACCAGGTCAGGAGGCAGCCGGTAGTGAAGGTGGAAAGACCCTTCAGGAGGCCGAGCCGGAGGCCAGCGGGCAAGATGGCGAAGGAGAGACTTCTCCGGGGGCCTGCGGCGAGGTGCATCTAGGAGCCGGCGACGAGGACGAAACCTCTCTGGGCTCTCTGACTGACAGTGTGTGGAGACCAATACCTGGGAGCACGGAGTTAGAGTCGGGGTCGGCATCTGGGACTGGAGCATAGGAGCGCAAAGTCACTGAGGAAGTCACTGAGGGAGTCGGGAGAGAAGTCGTGGGAGGAGTCACTGGACAAGTCACGGGAGGAGTCACTGGAAAAGTCACAAGAGGAGTCACTGGAGAAGTCACGAGAAAGTCGGGAAAGGAATCACGAGAAGAGTCGGGAGAGGAATTACAAGAGGAGTCGGGAGAGGAATCACGGGAGGAGTCAGGAGAGGAGTCACGGGAGGAGTCGGGAGAGGAGTCACTGGAGAAGTCACTTGAGAAGTTGCGGGAGGAGTCACTGGAGGAGTCGGGAGAGGAGTCGCGGGAGGAATCTCGAGAGGAGTCGGGAGAGGAGTCACGAGAGGAGACGGGAGAGGAGTCACGGGAGGACTGGCAATCCACTCCACCTGGATGCAGAAGAGTGTGTAAATTAGCTCATTAATTTCTATGTCCATCAATGCGTCCGCTGGGTCCATTCTGGCCAGTTGGTTCTGTTAGGAACTTTCCTGGGGTTTAGCTTGGACCCCAGCGCAGACACAATATGCGGCAGAGCAGGTGCAAAAATAATTAAAGAAGAGGCACGAGGAAAAAGCAGAGGATCTAACAGGAACAAAAAACCCACGAGGATTAATTTACTACACACGGGGAGAAGGCTGGGACGCGTGATGACACGGTTAACATCATACAACGAACTGACACTGAAGGGAAGGTGAGGACAGACCATATACACTGACATAACAAGACAATGAGACACAGCTGGAGGGGAAACACAGTTGAACACGATGACCAATCACAGGACAGACACAGAGGGAGAAAGGAACACAAGTGAAACAATCACAAAGGCAACACAAATCAAAATGACAGAACCTCCCCTAGTAATAAATAAACACAAAGTCTCGACAGTTTTTGTCACACTAAAAATTCAAATTGAACACACAAAACACTGATAGGCTTAAAGGATAGGCTTAAATGGAGAAGGTCCTCTGATCCCAGGTTCTGTACTTGGTCCGGATTGAGAATATAGATTGGTATCAGAGGAGCAGAGGTTGAAAGTGGGCATGTAACGATGGAGGAGCTCAGTCAGGTAGGGTGTTATGGTGTTATGGGCTTCACGTGGATGAGGTTTTCTGCAGCTGTGGAAGAGAGGGATAGATGGGGGCGGGCAATGTTTTTGAGTTGGAAGAAGGCTGTTTTGGTGATGTGTTTTAGTGCTCGTCTAGGGACAGAGTTTGATCCCTGATGATGCCAAGGTTGCGTATGTGAGGGGAGGTGAATACTGTGGATTGAGGAAAGTTCATTTTTGAGAGTGCAGTGTCCGTGATATTGGTAAAGGGTATTGGCAGAGAGGTGGTTTTTGAATTGAGAGGCTACAGCACGTTCCAGTATTTTGGACTGAAAGGGGAGGTTGGAGATTGGTCTGAAGTTATTTGGGGTATCAGCGTTTAGTCGGATTTCTTGAAAATGGGGATGATAGCAGCAAGCTTGAAAGATGGCGGGACAATGCCTGTAGACAGTGAGGAGTTTATTGTTGCGGTGATTAGTGGGTAGAGATGGGGAAGGCAGGGAGAGCTGAGACAGGAGTGGCAGGATAAGCGGAGGCAGGTGGTTGTGGGGGGGATCTGAACTGGAGGTGGATAAGTTGCCGTAAATATTGTCAATTTTAGTCTGGAAAAATGAGAGGAAGGAGATACATTTTTTTGACAGTGAACTACTATTATTGGGAGCTGCTGTCCAGGGGGCCGAAGAATTTCCTTTTGTTGGAGAAAAGTGCTTTCAAGTTTCAGGAGACTGGGGTTCTACCAGGGAGCAGAATGGGTGAAAGAAAGCTGTTTTTGTTTTTATGGGTGTAAGCTGGTCGAGGCAGCTGGTAGAAAGTACGGTAGTAGTAGTCAGTGAGGTCAGAGGGGCTATGAATGTCAATGAAGGGGGGGGGGGGGGGGGGGGGGGTTGTTAGGGGGGGGTTGTTAGCTGTCCATGGTGTTAGCTAGGTGTTCAGAGATGGTGTGAACGGAGCTGGTGAGATGTTGTTTGGTGAGTCCAAGGAGAGAAAGATATATTGTAATTACAATATAGGAGAGCACAAAGCTGATCACACGAACAGGACAAGTAGATCTCAAAGAAATTATTAAAAGAAGGGGGATATATATTGATGTTCTGTACAAAAACAAGGATTGTGATTGGCTAATCTTTTTTTAAGCATACATTTGGTACCATATTAGGGGATTGGAGTATGGTGTCCATAGATCACCTTTCATTGGGTAATTGATGCTCTTTTCAAGTCACTGTTTTTTCTTTACCTTGAGAAAGACTGGACCAATATATCTAAATGTCAACTGTTGTTTGAGTGATGAACATCAAACCATTTGTTTTCAAATTCAAAGGTAACTCAAAGAGAATATGATGTTGCAGTTGATCAGTGATCAATCAATCATATTTCTTTGACAATCCCCGAAAAGTCAGAGTCCCCAATGTAATTTACACAAGAAACATATTCTCAAGAAGATTCATTTAGACCCAATTTTGGACTAAATCGGATCAATGGTTGAGAAATTATGGCGCAAAAACGTTTGGAGATAAAGCTTCCCCTAGTGTCAGAAATGTAGAACCCACATTTCCCAAACTCAATCCAATTCTTCCTCCTTCCTGCACTAAGGTCTATGGGTTATAAAGGTTGAAAATTAACCTTGAAAATGTTATTGAGTTCTGTGCGGGAAACTGTTTTGTGCAAAAAGGTTCCCCCTAGTCAATAAAATATGAACTAGAGTAAAGTCTGTTATTTATGAGACAGTTATCCTTGAGTTGATTTATATCCGCAAAATTTGGACAAAATCGAACATTACGAAGTTATGTCTAAAAAACGTTTTTTTTTTGCAAAGGAGCTCCCCATAGTGAATAACATGTGAACTACTGTAGTTAAACTCCAGAAATATACCAGATACATCTCCCTGAACTGATCTATTTGCACCAAATATTCACAAAATCGGACCAACTGTTGAGAGATTATTGCTTGACAATTTTGGAGATAAGCTCCCCCTGATGTCGGAAATATATAACAGATTTTTCCCCAAATCACTATCAATCCTCAAAGTAAGGCATATTTGGGTATAAAATTAGAAAAGGATCCATGAAATGTTTTCTGAGTTATCGCGCTAAGGATCCGGGCGGAGGCGGCAATGATGAATATACCTGACTTTTCAGGGATATAATGATATGATTGAATATCTGTAAAAACTAGTATAGTTCCTAAGAAAACTGAGTTGAAAATGAAAAGCTCAACAAAAATATAATTGGATTTGATTACTTGACTGCTAGGATATCAGGAGAGGAGAAGGTGGAAATGAGATGAATGAGTAGAAAAATGGCTACTATTGATGAGAATAACTTTGTGGGTCATTGTCTACCTCTCTACGATACTGTACAAAAGAAGTGTTTGTGTTTTTACATTGTTTCGCTAATGATTTGCTAATCCTGGAAGATTGAATCTGTATACAACTTTCCAAACATTAAAGAGTTGCCGGAAAGTCCACCCGAACAATTTTCATAAAGACAGGGACTGGTTTTAAATACAACAAAATCTCCCATTTATTCATCATCTGGTTTGGATTAAAATTTGATGAGTGGATTTGTAATCAACGCTGTCATTTTAAAAGAGTTGCTAGAGAATAGATGAGATATTGGCGATAACCTGATTAAAACAAGGAAGATTACCGTTTTTTTCTCCTGATAAAGACTTAACTATCTAATTTTCTTGCCAACCTTTTCCGTATTGAGCTAACAAGTTAATAGACTTGTTTTCTGGAGATAAAATAATTAAATAATTGTTTTCCACCATTACTGTTCTATTTTATATGACTCATAATATTCCTTCAAGGACAAATAGATCTGGGTCTGTGGGCACTGGTGCCCTGCCACTTCCACTGTATGTGGACACAGCACACGTTAAGGGTTCATACATCTTTTTACTATACAAAAGTCTTTAGGTACTATTTTGTTTTGTTAGTTTCAAGTGTGCTTTCATGCCACAAGAACACACACAACTGGTTTCAAGAGAAGAGATGTGTTAACGGGGTCAAAGTTGAATGTCACGTCAAACATTTTACTTATTCTGTCTTACACACTGACTAGACTGAGAGTAATCGAGAGACAGAGGCAGAGAGAGTAAGATAGAGAGAAAGGGAGAGAGAGGGAGAGAATATATGTGTATGAGAGAGATACTGTATGCAGAGTGACTCAGCGTTGCATTAGCAGACATCCCTTATGTCAAGATTACTCACCTCCATCCTGCTCCACCCAACCTTTCTATGCGGATGTGTGTGTGCGTGTGTGTGTGAATATATTAAATAATAATTGTTTGATTTTCTAAATGATTTTTTGGGAATGTGACAAAGACTATCTCTGCAATAATCAATGTTATACGTGCCGGTAAGGCCTCAAGATGTGTGTGTTCTCAGATAAGAGTAATGCAGAGTATCTATATATATATATATAAGTATTTTTACCACTCCCACCTCATTCTATTCTATGTATAGTCACTGGTAACTATGTTATTGACAAACACGGTTCTTTGAAGTACTATGACAAAGACAGACCAGCATTATATGACACAGACGCTACTGGAAAGCATATTAATATTTGCTCACAATGAAAAATAAATATTGGAGAAACTGAAGACAAAGTGAAGTTAATTTTAACTTGAGTGGAAAATTACACTTTGATAAGAATTTTAAAACATGATTTACTCAGTGTACCTTCAATGGTAGATATTAGACAAAAAGATCATCAAAGTCTATTACAACTAATTCAGGCCAATAAATGCCTTATTTGTTCATTTTTACGTCAAACTATAAATATATATATAGTCGGAAAATATATATTATATACATAAAAATATATTCAGAAGCGTATCATTTGTGCAGAAGGTCATCATCATTACATTTTCTACTTCTACATAAAAAAAGGGAATTATCTCAATTTTCTTGCATAGTCTGAAAACTATGAAACATCTTGTTATCTAACAAAGTGAACGTAAATTGCAAATGTGGGTTTGCCATGTGAAGAGGTGAATATTTCCGTACGGTGGGCAGGAATGGAGAAGGGACACTGCCCTCAGTATTTGTAACTTTACAAAGTTATGCTGACATCCACAGTCAATGACCTTCCTGCTTTGATCTTAAGCAGACTGGAGCGAGTGTTCAAAGAAAAAGTTCTCTAACTCTGCAGCCCTTTCTGGAAAATGTGAACAAACCTTTCGCAGATACAAAGAAAGGCCAGTCCAGATCAGAGAGCTGCACAGAGCCAGAGGAAGGAATTTAAATTGGATCTGTTGAGTTATGAAATAAGTATAGCTATGATTTATTATTTTACCCTTCACACATAACAAAAAAAAGGTTTTCACTTTTGCTGTGGTGACAATTTAATTGCCCATTTATGAACAGTACAGTTGTCAACTTGGAAAACCTAGTTGAGTTAAACGGTCATTAGTGCTTCAATTAGGAGAGTCCAGCAGAATCATCCCACTGTACAGCACTGCACTGTATGATGTTTTTTGGCACAATTTATTATTACTGCAAAGCGTTTTCTGTCATCATTATCGTAATCAGGGCAGCTGTAGCTCAAGAGGTGGATAGTCACCCACCTATCAGAAGGTCAGTAGTTCCTCTTCATGTCGACATGTCCTTGGGCAAGATACTGAACCCTGAACTGATCTGATGGGGGTTCATTGGTGTATGAATGATGGCGTGGATGGTTATTGCTCCTGATGAGCAGGTGGCTCCTCGCATTCTCGCCTGTCACCACTGAATGTTTATGTGAACATTCTGTAAGCGCTGTAAAGCATTTTGAGTGGTCAAGTAAACTAGAAAGGAGTTATAAAAGTTCAGTCCGTTAAAGATTCAAATTTATAATTTTCTATACATCATTGTGCTCCATTGTGATGTTAAAACGAAGTGTGTGATTATATGCATGCAGGTGTGTTTGGGGTAGATTTGTAAAAGAATGAGTCTCCCTCTATATGGTGCTTACCCCTTTGATCACCTTAATGTGTGCGTTTGCTTATGTTTGCATGCGTTCATCCCCTCTTTGTAACTTCATTATGAACCGACATCTTTAGCAGAAGGTCTCTCCCTTATTTGACACAACAACAACCAAATTATACTGAAATGTAAATTACTCTTTTTGGATGCAGCAGTCTACCATTATCATAATTATGGTGGCAGTCTAATAAAATGCATCGCTGTGGGGGGGTGGGGCTCATTTTGTATTCATTAGAATGTAAGAAATACATAATAATATATATAAGTAGCAAATGATTCATAGCTACAGTTCAAAGGATTGGTTCATTGCCCAACCACTTCTATTAACCTCTATAAACGCATACTCTTATTTTTTTTACGAAACAGCTGCATATACTGAACTTTGAGCGCACATTTGTACTTATCTTAGTGTAATTATCCTTATTTATGTGGTCTTGACACATCCAAAAATATTACATAAACTAGGCCTAGGCTGTTGGGGATTACAGCAAAGGTATCTCCCTGAAAAGTCCCAATTCCCTGCGTTGTACAAGTAATCCCCCTGATTGAACTCCTAAAATTAAATGTTATGTCCACAGTATTTTTTAAAAAGAAGCTCCCCAAAGTGAGTAAAATAAGAACAATTAGAGTAAAACATGATAAAGTCAAGATGGATCCCCTTGAGTCGATTCACATGCACCAAATCTGGACTAAATCGAATCAACAGTAGAAGTTAATAAATAATAATAATACATTTAATTTACAATGCACTTTACATTTGGATCAAAATCTCAAAGTGCTACAAGGTAAAAGCAGCTAAAAGCATCAATAAAATTAAAATAATAACTATATTAAAACATGACCAAAAAGCAGCAATGTTAATTAAAGTTATAGGTTCTGCTTAAAAGGAAAGTTTTAAGTCCTTTTTGAAATGTGTCAGTCGTCTGTGGAGCCCTCAGATGGTCAGGGAGTGCATTCCACAGATGAGGGGCAGCAGAACAGAAGGCCCGATCACCCATGGTGCTGAGCTTAGTGAAGTTATGTTATGTCAGAAAAACAGTGTTTTTCATAAGAAAGCATGAAAAACACTACATTAACATTAACATTGTATGTAAATGCCAATATAACGGAGCCAGTCTGGCTTATGTGCTCGATGTGCCCACACGCGTGTGGCCGAGTGTGTGTATTTGTACGTGTGTGTAAGTGTGTTGTAGTATCTTGCACATTAATAAAAGACAATTATTTCCCGTGCAGCCAATGCAACGTGTCTGTTTTTTACTGTAAAATGTGATTCTAATCCATCCATTAGTTTTTCTGTAATCTTTCAAACCAAACAGACAAAAAACACAGAGTTAAAAACATGACCTCCTTGGCAGAGGTAACTATGGTGACGGGAGGGAAGAGTAACATTGGAAAGATTCTCATGATGAAATCCTCCGATGCCTGAATGTTGATGAGAATATGTTTATAAAAGTGAAAGGGGAAAAACTGTAATTCTGATGTAAAGTGTTGTGTATCATGTAACAGTATTTATGTTGCATAATGTATCTTAAAGTGCTTGGTGACATAACATACTTGGAGAGTATCTTGTGTATTGTGTTTCCAATACATTTGAATGGGTCCGAGTGACTTTGACCATGGCAAAACTGTGATGACAAGACAACTAAGTCAGAGCAACTGCAAACCTGCAGGTCTGATGTTCCTTATCTCCAGTGGTTAGCAACTACCAAAATAGTTTGGTGAACCGGTGACAGATTCATAGGTAACCAGGTGTCATTGATGTGTGAGGGAGCAAAGGTTAGATCGTGTTGTTTGATAACTCAGAAGATCTATGCTGCACAAATTGCAGGAAAAAATAAATTTTGCTTTTAGTACATCAGCAGACTCGGGGCATCACAGCTTCCAGAGGGGGTAGAGTACCAATGCTTATCCTTGTCTACTGCTGAAAGGGCTTACAATAGTCACATCAGCATCAAAGCTGGGCCACAGAGTAATGGAAGAAGATGGCCTGGTCCTTTGAGTGTTTTTTTCTTTAACATCATGTGTATAGCCGGGCGTCTGCATAGTTTAACCGGGGACGACAAGCCACTGGGGTGCACTATGGGTAGACGACAAGCTGGGGAAGCGGTGTAATCCTTTAAGAAATGATCTGCTGGGACACCTTAGGTTCTGCAATTCATGTGTTGCATGATGTTACTTTGACACATATGCACACCCCTTTATAGAAACACTTCCTTTGGCTCTGTCAGCAGGGTCATTTATCTGGCCAGAACAATAAAAAAAAGGAAGGATTTGAGAAGCACATCAAGTTCAGGGTGTTGTCTAGGCCTCCAAATTCCCCACATCTAAATCCCATCTGTGGGATGTGCTGGACGAAAACCACTCCAATTCATGGAGACCCCACCTCACAACTAACAGAAAAATGTTCTGTTGCTAACGTCTTGGTGCCAGATACCACAGCTGACCTTCAGGAGTCCTTTGGAGACCGCACCTTGACGGGTCAGGGCTGTTCTGGCAGGCAGTTATAATGTTTTGTCTGTTAGATTTGACTTCGTAACCATTTATTTACTACGGGATATTGATTTCAGGAGAATGGGAGCAAGTGCTGATGGGGGAGGATGGAAGAGGTAGGGAGAAAAGAAAGACGCGCGCTGAGAGCTGAGACGGAGGAGATTGAACTGATCCTTAGTGGATGTGTGAGGGAGTAGAGACCGGCTCACACTCTTTCTCTCTCTCTCTCTCTCTCTCTCTCTCTCTCAGACGCTCTCCTCCAAACGCCCCCCCTCCTCCCCTCTCTCTCTCTCTCTCTCTCTCTCTCTCTCTCTCACTCCCTCTCTCTCTCACTCTGCTTCTCTGGGAGCGAGAAGAAACGCGGAGGGAAGAATGAGGAAGAGGTCCGCTCTGCTCCGCACCTCCTCGTCCCAACCAATGCGGGTTTGCTGATAAAGCTCCGCTCCGGTCATTCGATCATACAGGTCGCCCTGAATGGAAACGAAGTAGTCGGCAACAACTGAAAAACAACAGCAACAAATAAAACTGCTGTCGGTGCATGGGAACCCTGACTCATCTCCGCTCAGGTCGTGCGTCTTGCTCGGTGGATCCGCCGCCTGGATGATCGTATAAGAGCTCCCTGCGCCTCCTCCACCAGTGGCTTACCTCTGCTCCTCCTCTTGCTCCGCGCACTACTACTAGAGCCTCCGTGCAAGTGGTTTTACCGCTGACAGTCCTCTGTGGATTGTTGGAAACTCTCTGGATAAAAAGGTATGGCAGTTATGATGAGAACGAATAATGAGTGTTTGGTTGCGTGTCTGGGGAATATAAGTTTTTGGGGGGGAGGGAGATGGAGTGGATGGGGGAGAAAGTGGACAAGAGGGAACCCCGATCGTGAAAGCACCGCGCCTGGAAAAGGCTTTAGATACGATGTTGAGACAAATGTTTCCTCACCTCATCCGTTCACGCCTCGCTCACCGCGACTCCGCGCCTCTCCTCCTCCTCCCTCATTCCCAAATGTGAATGGAGAATACTGATGCTTTGAAGTCACTGGGAGATAATCACATTTCTCTGTTCATTTAGAAACCACAGCATTGCCCTGTGGCTTTTAAAAATATATATTATTATTACTCCTCTTTTACTCTCACCCTCTCCCCTTGCTCTCCTGCCTTCCTCTCATGTTTTAAGTCAGAGCGCCTGCCTCGGTTTTTTTTCTAGAGGAATAATAATTAGGGATGCAGAGCACGTTCAGATTGCCACACTAGCACCTTTTTATAGGCATTCAGTGTGGAAGTTGGATGGCAAACATGCGCAGTCCAGGCTAAATTACGCGTTAAATATGTTAATCCTCCAGAGGGTGAATGAAGGAGTCAGTTGGTAACAAACGCGTTCTTCATTTCTTGATTTGCGCCCTTCTGCACGTCCCCCCATCCTTTTTGCGCCAAACAGCGCAGTGCTCCAGGGGTTGGTGGAGTGTCTCTGCGCATCATCGCACAATAGGTTCGGGAGAAATCTGTGTATGGACCCCACTCTGACTTTGAATGGGTTTAAGTCCACTGAAATGCAGCTACATCAGTTAGATGTTTAGACTTTAAAGATGAGATCCGTGGAGAAATAGATTCTGTCTGTGTTTGGAAAATAGGAAAAAAGAAAAGAGCCAAACTTACAAGTGTGTCTGCGACTGTTTCTACAAACCTGGCTCAGATGAAAGAGAAGGAAGCAGCCTTTCATTCTCTTGACGTGACACTCCAAACGCTCAGTCTTGAGAGGACTGTTTGGCACATCAGCCAGGTACCATCAAGGCTTTCCAGGCAATATTTTCCAGCTGACTTCAGTCCAGGCTTTATGGGTATGAAGCAGAAGGAACAATCCACTGTGGATGGTAATGAAATATTTATTTATCACAACGAAATTCTCGAGCGCAGCCAAAGGCCTCTGATGCTTAATTTACCTTCCACCAGTGATGCAGTTAAATATAAGGCATCGCAAGGCTTCATTCAGACTTTACAGCAAAACAGCCTCTGTGGTGGACTTTTCTGTTTAAAAGCTGGCCTTTTTCTCTGTTTTAGCCAGATTCAGGTCATTTCTCTGTGGGTATTCATAGGCCCTGTTCTTAATCTGGTTGAGAACAGCATATACCACGCACACACGCACACGCAAACACACACACACATGTTTCTTTAAACTTGCAGCTGCCATACTGGAGCAACTGCTAGGTGTCTTTGGTGTAGATGTGTTATTATAAGCTCCATCCCAGCACATACCACACAGCGATGTATAGGAGGTCTGGTGGGCATGAATTGCTACTTTATATTATCATTAAAGCCTTTCATTTCCTTAAGAAATAGCCTGTCAGATTTAACGGTGAATTGCATCTCTGTTTAATTTCTTTACAGATAGTAATGATAATGATATTAATCTTAGCAGATGTAAGAGTAAGACTGGCCATCAGTGTAATATTAACAATAGACATGTGTGTTTAGTGTGATTTCATCCAGATTTTACTGTGTTTTCCCCACCTACCAAACAGGTCTTGTGCTCCTGAAGTGAGGGGAGAGGGTGCTCTATAGTTATAGTAAACATATTCATTCCACGTGAATGATGGCTCTTGTTTCTACTTATATAAAGTGAAGAAAAAATGGGAGAAAATACAGAAGACAGATCAGCCAGCTTCTTTCAGTTAATGGAATGTATTTCTAGTCCACTTTAAACACTGACTTTTGCGATATTTAAATGAATTTTAAGTTATCATTTTATCACATTTAATTAAATAAAATTTCAATTTCACTAATTTTGATTCAAATTCAATTTCACTTTTTTGACGTAAATTCACCTTTGTTTAATTCATTAGATCACAGAATTTTCTGTAAAAAAAAAAAAAAAAAAAAAAAAGTACCATAATGAATCTAGGTATCTAACAATGAATAAAGAACTGTACTCTGAAAACATCACATTTCCACCACTGACAGGTTAAGTCAGAATATTTTTGTTACGGATTTTGACGTGTTGGAAGCAGGACAATGGGGAATCGTCAGATCTGCAGATCATGCTGGGAGTTTCCGGTCTGTAGTGATTAGAATCAGCCAGTATGATGTAAGGAAGGACAATCGGTGAATCAGACTCAGGATAATGGAAGGCTAAAGATCAATGGTGTGCGTAGGAAGTAAAGCTTGCCCATGTTGTCCGATCCCAAGGAAAGAGCTACCATAGCACAATTTTCTGAAAAAAAAATCTTATTCTCCTCAAAAGGTTCATATCAGAGGGTCACAGAGCAATTTTGGTGAGAAAAGGGTTGCCCCCCAACAACATCAGGCACATAGTTTTTTATGTTATAGTTGATCCGTGTATAAAGGGGTGGCCTTTCCTCAGTGGTCGCCTCACAGTCGGAACATTGGCAGGTTTGCCATTCGAGCCCACCAGTCTACATTTCATAGTGTCCTTGAGCAGGACCCTGAACCCAAATATGTTCACCGGGCACTTCAAAGGGGCGGCCCCATGCTCCTTCAGGAATGGGTCTAATTATTATTATTACTGTATACACAGATGTTCTTGAAAGATCATGTTCGGACCTCAATTATGTACTGCAACAGATAATAATAATCTAGAAATTCATTTTAATGAGAAATTAAAATGCAAATTCATGGGTTGTGTTCAAACTTACACCCCATCAAAAATCAACAATAGAAACTGTCAGTTGAAGCAGCCTAAGTCATTATGTTGATTGTGCGATTATATTACAATGCCTGTCAACAATGTTCAATTTAAGGATTAAAACAGATGATTAATTTGCATAAACAGGCTTTCTGCTAATAGCATTGACCTTCCTCTACTTCAGATGTTAAGAAGAGTTGCTCTCATGCACACACATACACATAAATACACATAAATCATTCTCATGTTAGCTTCAATGGATGCATTGGAGACGCGTCATTGGTGATTGTTGTTGTTTACGTGCCAGGACACTGCATGTGCAGGTGGTGTTTGTAATAGCACAGATTTGATGGTGGTAACTTTACCTTCAGCAAAATAACAAAGTTCATTGGAATTGTGTCAGAAATCTGGGAAACAGCAGAGTAATACTTCTAGAATGAGAATGAGGGTTGCTATCAATGTCTCCTTGAAAGTGTTCCTTTGCCATTTGTGTGCTTCAGTTTTGTCTTTGCTTTTTAATGTTGATGCACAAAGTAGTCATACCCCACCCCCCGGTCAATAAGGTCACTGATTAAAGAGGAATCCACACAAGGTTGCGTGCAAAGCATTGAGTCGTTTAACACAATATGATGACAGGCATATAATGTCATATAATGTATTTAAGACAATTTAATTGATTTATATAGCAGATTTGTTTGCCTCACTGCACTTTACAGACAGCACACCCAAACTAGTTAAAGAGAATCTCTGAAGTCTGCTCTTTGGGGATTAATAGGACTGACTTAAGCCACAAATGCAACATTGATATAATCACCTTAGAGATAGAGACCCAGAAAACATTTTGGCAGTTATTGAACTCACTTTTGCAACATCATCAGTCACATTTATATCCCATCTGGCAAGTCATTTTAAGGAAAAAATTTCCTTATATTACTATACATTATTTCCTTATTTAATTCAACTGCTAAATGCTCCCAGTTGTTTTTGAGCGAGATTTTTATCCCGTCTGTCAGTAGTTTCACGTATATAGTCGGTCCGTCAGAACATTTTCGGCTGATTACAGGGTTGATAACGGCTGTGAGAGCGAACCAGATAGTTTACTACCTACAAGTAGGTAGTAAAGCCAAAACCATTATTCTGAAGATGCTACAAGGGTCTATAGAACAGAGATATCACCTGCTGGATAGTTAGAGAAGTAGAAGTTTGACATTTTGCCAGCTGCTTTCACACTTTGTAAGTGATACCTTAAAAAAAATCCGCTATAGATGGAGGAAATGGGTATTGTATGTTTATCATAGTCAGAATCTCGGAACATGAGACACTTATAACTGGTTCCACAACTCAGGAAAATTGGTCCGTGTTTAGTTCAAGAACGAATGCTTTACTTTGTCAAGTTCCTCTCCCAGGAATGAACGGAGCGATGCAGATAATGGAGATGATTTATTTGCTTTTTAATTTTTTAATTATGTTTTAATCTTACCCACACAATTCCTATTAGTTTCCCTGAGCTTATCATCGCTCTCCTGCAAGTTTGTCACATCCCAGATGGGCAGACACACAGGTAATGCTGATGGATAGAAAGAGTGACAGGCATGAACAAATAGTCGTACGGCGCCAGCCTGAACATTTCCTTCTCTCCAAGTGTAATATTATGAGGAGGAATTGTGCCTGGAGGGTTTGCTGGGCGGCAGATTTAGGCTAAAAGAGAAAATCACCATAATGACGGTAAGTGCAGACCGTTAATTTTCAGTCATTTGCAGCGGCATATTCACCCCTGTCCTTAAACATATTCACAGACAAAGCCCCACTAGAGGAAATAAGATGACGTAAAATAATCATTGTTTTTCCTGTCTTGTTCCTTTAATCTTCTTTTTCCTCCAGGTATATTAACCACTATGCTATATTATATTGCTCGATGTCAGTCTTTCTTCTCTGCACATCGCCCTGCTCCTCCAGAGCTTACATATATTTGTCTCTCTTTACTCTCTTTAACCATTCCCTCCTGCCTGTCATGAGGACATGCATCATAGACGGGCTTCTCCTCGGAGCAGAAAGCGGAGACATTTCTTTGTGTTCTACAGAATCCTGTTGCTCATGGCCGTCGTGTACTCACGTCAATACTGTGTACCACTTCCAAAATCTTTCCCTTTTCTTGGTTTCCATGGTGCTGCCTTCATAGACTCGTGAAAAATGAGAGCACGAGAGCAAAGAAGGGACGTCCTGCTTTGATGCAGTATTTTAGGATCTCTGAACCCTCGTCTGGCATTAAGGTGTTTGAGAGTGGTTTTCAATGTTTATTAAAATAAGAAATGACATACATACATTTTTGTTATTCCCACACTCAGGGGGCATATAGGGTTAATCTTGTCCCTCAATCCATGGGGTGTCTAGCCGCAAGTCTTTTAAAATCGCTGAACAGAATTCAGCACAATTTCACGTATCATTTGTCGGCGCCACAAAAGTGTGCATCTCTTTATCCATTTCTTCAGTTAGCTTTATTGATTTTTTAAAAATTAGGCTCACATTATTTCATACATCTCAAATATTACTGCCCGGAATTCCACAAAATCTGCATGTGGTATGTATGGGTCCATAGGATGTCAATATCAAAATTAATAGAAGGGCGTCTTTGTCTATGGACATACATTTTCTAGTTCAACTCCATAAAAAAAGTTAAAACGCATTATTTAATTGAGCGCACTCTCTGCACCTATACTGACAGATTACATCAAATACTGAAAGTGGGTGAGGTAAAGTCAGATACGACTCTCACAGCAGGTGAAAACAAGAACTCCTTGCAACAATGAACGACAAAAGATCGCTGTATACCTTACACTCTTCATTGTTCACATTATCCTCCTACCGTGGGCGGTGTTGGTGAGTGAAGATGAGTGTTTGTTTGTTTGTGGGTGTATGTGTTTGTATTTTCACTTCCCTCTATGTTCCATTTCATGAAGACAATCATTTACATGCTGTGGCTGACACTTGCCACTTAACCCCTCTAATTTCACGCTCAACTATTTGGTTGAGTATGTTGGAGTCTATTATCCCAGACCTTTTAGGGATATAACTCATTTCAAATTTTGTACCCACATAGAACTTAGTGCGAGGAAGAACTGGAGAGATTTGGGGAAAGTTCGGGCGTATGTTTCTGACACTAAGGCCAGCTTAATCTCCAAAATTGTCACGCCATAGTTTCTCAACCATTGGTGCGAGTCGGTTTAAATCCGTGCGTATGAATCGACTCAAGGAGTTGTATGTTGTAAAAATATTATATTATATTATACAGTTTTGCTGTATAGTAGGGGGACACTAGGGGGACTATTATCTCACTAGGTTTTCGGGCCATCATTTCTCAATAGTTGGTTCCATTTAATCCAAATGTGTGCATACGAATTCCCTTTACTTTAAACAAGTTCCATCTTTCCTGTCTTATTTGTCTCTTTTTTTTCTCTCTCATCTTCTTTCCTACCAGGTATCTTAATCAGTATGCTATATTACGTTCCTGTCCGTTAGTGTCTTTCTCTTCAGATCGCCCTGCTAATCCAGAGTTTACATATATTTGTCTCTCTTAACTCTCTTCAACCATTCCCTTTTGCCTGTCATGATGACATGAATAATGGACGGGCTTCACCTCGGAGCAGAAGGCTAAGACGTTTCTTTGTGTTCAACAGCATCATGTTGCTAAAGGTCAACATGTACTCATGTCAAGACACTCACACTTTCAATATCTCCTTTCTCCAATGTGATTTACTCGGTCAAAATTATTTTTCTTTTCATTTTTGCAGACAGTGCATTCAAATCTTTCCTTTTTCTTCATTCCCTGGGTGCTGCCTTCACAAGAGCAGAGAGGCAAAGAGGGAACTTCTTGCTTCAATGCAGTTTTTGGGGATTTTGTAAATCATTTTGTGGATTTAAGGTGTTTGGTTGTGGTTTTCAATGTTTACTCAAATATGAAAACACATACATCCACTATTGTAATTCTCCCAATGTGTACAATTCTATTGTTTTACTCAGATAGCTCATATTTTACCCACTAGGGGAGGCTTTTTTCTAAACACTATTTTATGAGGATAGCTTCCTAACCGTTGGTTCGATTTAGTCCAAATTTGGTGCATATGAATACAATCAACGTACTCTATCTTTAAAGAATAATATGTTTTGTAATATCCACATAGACCTTATGGCGAGGAGCAACTTCATTGATTTGTAGAAAGATTGGTTTTATATGTCTTATAAATACGTGACACTTTTCCTTAAACAATGTTTTATGAAGATAGCTTTCTAACCATTGGTCCGATTTACTCCAACATTGTGAATATGTATGGGCTAAACAAGATTTTTCAGGGGATATACCCCTGCTGTTGGGGATGGTAAAGTAGGTATAGTTTCTATTGAAAAATGTGTGTCGCTTGACAGAACCTTTTTATTATATGACCAAGAAAGTTCTGTTCGACAAACAGGATTAAATTTCTAAAAAACATGTTTTACCAAAAGGTTGAGCTAAACTTATTTAAACTGACTATTTCCCATATGATACAAAATTTTTCATTAAATAATTTTAGAAATCAGTTTTTTACTGAATTCATCATTTTATAATACATTTATAGTGTCTACGATATTAAATTAATGAATGTCCCACAAATAAAATGCAGTACAATTAGATACACTATATACAATACATGCAAATGAGTATTTTTCCACATATTTCTTCTGCTTGGCAAGGACATTTAAGGGTTTTAAGAAACCTAACCAAGTTAAGAAAACATATGCAAATTAAGAAAACATCTTCATCGTTTGAGAGCACGGGAACGTTTTGCTCTTAAAAGTGTTACACATACATACACACACATGCACACACACACACACACACACACACACACACACACGTACGCACACATACGCACACATAGACAGACGCAGGAAAACTAGAAAGAGCCTTCATTCATTGATATTTATGTAACTTAGCTTTATTCCACCCTTGTCTTGATTTTCATTGTTTATTTTTATTTATTTTTTAAAGAAATCACGTTATAAATTAACACCATTTTTATTGGTAAATGTGACTAATGCTGTCTACACTTGATTTGGCTGCATTGTTGATGAAGATTTAACAATATGGGTCCATCAGACGCATGAACATTGGGTTTATAACAAATACACATATATTATACAAGATTTAACTATATGTATTGTCGCTTTGTTTTCAAACTGTGGTTATGAATTATCAGTGAGTATTCAGAAGTCCAGTGTGTGTCTGCCTGTGTCAGTGAGTTTGGCTTTTTTCCTGCTCTTTTGGCTTGTGACCTACTGAAATGGAGCCAAGCTTTTGAGGTCATAACACGTGGGAAAATCATGGCTGGTGATTCTGAAATCTGATATTTCAATTATGAAATCCAAAATTGCAGCCACCATTCAGAAACCAATCCTCTCTGTCATTAACATCGGACACAGAGACATACACCCCTGAGTTTAGTTCTAATATCTGCTTGGATATCAATTGGGCCTTTATCAAATTGCTGGTATTAGTTCCAGAGTAGAGAGAAAGCTCCACTCTATCAATCCTTTGAGTTATTTTTTGCAGTTGTATAAAACGGAACTATTAGAGGAACAGGTAGTTATCCAAAGTCATCTGATGTGTAATCTACTGATGAAGCATAACGTAATCAGGGCTTTGTAAGCAAGGTTTACCAGGGATGTATGTAAGGATGAAATATAAGTGAGACGGTTTGTTCTCTGGAGAACACACAGAAACTGGAGAGTAGTTTGCTGGTTTTAATTCCAAAACCAGCAGGAGAACAACCACGATATTCTGCTCTGGTGGCACTGTGAATACTGCTGGCTCTGCTATTAATTTAATCTTAAATAATACATTTTCCCATCCTTTTCTTTTCTAATTTGTTGTGTTCACGAACAAAAGTAAATACATCAGCATCAGCACATTAAATCAGTGTTTTATTATTTGATCAAGGCGTAGTTCGTTTTCACACCAGCCTTGTTAAGGACGGTTGAACCAAACACTGGACCGTTAACCGCCTTGATGCCGTTTGTTTGGGTTGCTGTTAACGCAGTCTAAGACCTCTGGTGAGACCCAAACAACCGGATTCTAGAATGGGTGGTCTCTGGCCGCTCGCAAGTGAACTCTGGAGCGGTTATGTGCTGGTATGAACCGTGTCCACGTCAATGATAGAAAGGCTAATATTTGACATGTTATTTCCTTCACTCTGAGTTTATTCATTCATTCCAGGATATGTATCGATTCTACTAACACATGCTCAATGTTATTGTGAACGCTCACCTCATTCGTTTCCTTTGGATGGCAAACAGGTAGGTAGGTAGGATCTCATCAGGGTCAGCCGTCTTCTGTGGTGGGTTTGTCTGAATGCAGGACATCGTCCATGGAACGCATGTATTATTCAATTATTTAAAACACGCTGTCTGACCAGGCGTCCTATACCGGCCTAAAGTCTGACCAATAATTGAAGAGTATGTCCGTGCACATGACTTTTATTTACAATTTATAGCCCGTTTGAGTTTTGCCTTTTTAAATGCAAACCGAACAACTGGAAAAATATAATTATATGTTATTATTATTATACATAGTTATTATTATTTTCTGAATTTTCATCATAGATAAGGAGTCTTGAAACCGTATTAACTGATTTAAAACGAAAGTCATCCAGCCTTTCTTATGTTTGTGCCGTCCCCAAAATTCTGTTGTTTTGCGATCCAGATCAAGACAAGCAGGATATTAATGGCTTTGAGGATGGCTGCTCTGAATCCAGCGCAGGCCTTTTTTGTTCATAATAGCTACACTTGTGCACAGTGGAGAGACCAAATGAACTCAAAGCATGATATATAATTGCCCATTTTTCCTACTTGTGGTTCACCTCCAACAGTGATACTCAATAATGGTACTTTTTTCAATAATGGAACCCTTGTAAATATCGTTTTCAGCAAACACCATAAAACCTTTTTTCTTCCACATTCCAGTTAATGTTTCATGCAAAAATAATGGAATGACTTTGGAATTGCTCATGAAGTAAGAAAGTTATTGTAATTTGTTGTAGTAGTTGTCTTATTTTCTCCTTTCTCTGTGTTTTCAGTTGTAAAGCAGTAACGTTTAAGCTCAGATGTGTTGATTTTTGTCTTACATTCAATATCCAAACTTCCTTTTCCCTTTATTTGTTATCATCTCATCTTATTGATTAAAATTATTTTAGAAATTAGACTTAGACATACTTTATTGTTCCCAATATAATAGACACATCCTTTTGATGTGGTTTAGCTGAAAATAAGAGTTTTATTCTATCCACATTTTCTTTTCTCCAATATCTTTTTCTTTTAACTGCTTTTGTGAAGCATATATATAGAAAAATACAAGCCCAAAAAACAATGAACATTATGGCACACTTTATAAAATCAACACAAAGGCCAGAACACACATACCTGTACTTACATACTTAAAAGATCTATTTAATCAAACAAAAACAAGCAAAGCAAAAATATAAATTTAAATTTAAATTGGCTTATTAAATAAACAACTAATTCTCCAAAATTTCATGGCCCCAATGTATAGCATCCACTGGTGTGGAGAAACAGTGCAATACTGTACACTACTGCATTTGTATTAGAAAACAACCAAATCCCGAACCACACTAAATTATTGATGACATGAAAATACCACACAAAGCTTTGTGAGGTCACACAGGAAGACTGTGGACGGCAAGAAGCTGCTGAATCACAGTAGACAAGAGATAAATGTTTGGTTATGAGCTTTCTGAATTGACATAAAGCAGACAGACAGATTTTTCCTGAAACTTGAGGAAAACTCCCAGACACCTCGGCGGAACCCACTCAGTTCAAATCAACACAGCAGTCAAACTGAGCACTTGTCACCCTTGGTTAATTTTACCTAGGATTTATTAGGATTCACCATGATTATGCTACCCAGCAGCAGATTTGGGAAACAAACGACTTTGAAGGACAACATTAGTCGAGACACACATTCCATAAGTATGTATGAATGAACAGTGACTATACACTTTGCTGTGGGAAGGGTTCCTATGATGTTGATTTAGTGTCTGCTCCCTCAGGCTGTATGTGAATGAATGATGTGATTTGTATTGTTTGGCAATTTTAGGGAAATAACATAATCTATAGCTGAATAAATATAAGCGGAAAAGTAGTAATGGAAGTATTGATGTTGGGTAAATTGTGCTGTGTCTGCGTGCGAGTAATCATTGTGAAATGGATGTTGGCTTGAGTAATGTTTAGGAAGCTTTCTTGAGAAGCGCTCTAAGGGTTGTCTGAAGTTCTTGTTATCCAAATTAAAAAGAATATCACACCTGATGGGCGGCTTTCACAAAAGCTCTACAAATAGCAAAAAAATGTCATGTCAATATCATCATGAATATTCATGGACATTATGAATTCATGTACATGGTTCTGTGGTTTAGTAAGGTATTTGACAGCTCGGAGATCCCTCTCTATCTCCCCTATAAGAAATAGACTGAGAGAAGATCGCAAAGTTTTTTTCCTGTCCACTGTCCTTGATTACTGCGGTGTTTAATGACTAATATCTCTGGCCAGATGGAATGCCATTGCATTAATGATTTCGGCACATCATTAGTTGGGATTACATGGACCCTTTTCCTTTTCTACTGACTGAAATAATTCCCATTGAAGAGTTCCTATTGTCTCCTTATGTGAGCTGTGATCTTATAGGTGTGGTTCTGATGGAACAGCCCTGTGACAAGCATGAAAGCACAAAACACGATTATATGAAGTTTTTAATCAGAAGACAGGCATCTACCGTGTGATCAGTACAATATTTGTTGTTATGTGATGCTTCTAATCAAAGGCTTGGTAAGAATGCAAGCCATTAAAGGGAGATGACAAGCACAAAAAAGTATTTTCGGGACCTTGGTGGACCTAGTATGGCTAACATTACATTACAAACCTAGATTCACTCACGTACAGATTGCAACCATGAAATAAATGGCTCCGACATTTAGAAGGTGTGATTGTTCTTCTGATTAGTTTATTAAAAGGTTAACACTCCCCTTTCTGCAAGAAAATGATATATCAGTCGGTTTCGGCATTTTTTTTTTTTTTTCTTTCCAAAATGTGGTGCTATGGAGCGGCTTTAGCTCTAAAGCAGTCGTCCCACCGGGAGATGAAGGTTCTAGCCCAGCCCGTATTGCTACATGCCATGGGTCCTTGAGCAAGACTTTAAAAGCCCTGTTCCAATAGGGATGGGTCAAATGCATAAAACACATTTCAAAATACTGTACTTTACATATACATGTTCTGTGTAACAATGTGATCAATAAAATAAGAATTATTATTATTATGTGGAGAATTTTCATTCTGATTAGGGTTTTTATTGTGAGTTGATGGATTTATGCCTACAGTTGTTAAATTGCTTTTACCTGCAAACATGCACATATAGTGCATATATCATATCAGCCCATCTAAATGTTTTCTATTAATAGACCTTTTTATAGACATAATCTTGTATGTTACAACACATAGTAAAAGAAGAAAAGACCCCAAGTCTGTGTGCATATGTGTGTGTGTGTGTGTGTGTGTGTGTGTGTGTGTGTGTGTGTGTGTGTGTGTGTGTGTGTGTGTGTGTGTTAGGAAGTTGTGCTTAAAAACGGATTCATCCACCTGTCTGTTCCTTAATCCGATTCCTTTCTCCTATTGAAGAACACCTAGGTACTCTGTAGTTTACTGTGCAGTTCAGAGCTTTTTTGAAATTCCTTCTTATAACTTATTGATTCTGAACTGAATTTTATAGCTAGGCTCCTATTTACGCAGGGATTCCACAGTGAGCCTTAAGGGTTGTTGAGTCTTGAGTTGTTAGGGTTCTCTGGTGGGTACACATTAAATCACACGGAACACTGTACCCTAGAAATGATATCTTTGGCTGTTCCCTATCGGTGTTGCAGCGGATCATCTCCGTCGATCAATAGTTGCCGCCGGTAACCACCTGCCAAACCGTACCAGTGACAGTATTCGTTAACCGGGGCCCCAACTGATACAGTTAGGCAATCAGGTTCGTTTTCAGCAAATACTGTAGATATGGCATAAGTTTAAAGAAGCCTTTACTGATGCAAACCCTCTGAGCTTGGGACTAGCTCTAGAAGAACATTGGCAGGTGACCACTGTTTGTCTGGGTTCTTTACCCTACATGTCTGCTTTTTCGAAATATTACAAATTTACAGAGGAGAGTGTTGCATCAAGGCAGAAGAGGATAGTCATCCTATGTTTTTGAAAACAAGAGGACAATCAAAATATAAAAACAGTACTTGGTTGGAAAAAATCATTACCAGATGTCATTATCATCATCAAATCAAATTATATATTATCTTCATTGAAAAACTGTTTAATTGAAATTCAGATTATGCCTCAACAATTGCACCTAAAGAGCAGGCATGGGGAAAGGCAGTCTGTGTGAAGTAGAGGAGGACAGACTTCAAGATCTGAAGTAGAGGAGGACAGACTTCAAGATCTATTACATCAGTATGATGTATGAGTTGAGGATGAGTTGAGCTGCTATCGGCCAATTTAAAACTATAATCCAAGGGAAGACGTACCCCTAACCCAGCAACAACCAGAATACAATGTTGACATCACATTGGTCCATTTTCCTTTCAATTCTCTGAATATCATTACATGTACATATTGGGAGAGGAAGCTGGCGGTGTTCGCTGCATCTCCGTCCAGACCGAGAAGTTCTGCTTCTCTGAGTTTCTAAAGCGCTATATAAGTGTATTATTATTATTATTATTATTATTATTATTATTATTATTATTATTATTATTATTATTATTACCAGCAAAGAGTAGTGTTTTATTTATTTATTTTGTGTGTATAGCCGATGGTTTATGACACTTTTATTCTTTGAAGCTACAGAATAATAAAACACATAGGTGCTAGTACTTTATTTTCTCATCAAAGCAGAACACTCATAATAGACCGCCCAAATCAACTTCTACTCTACTCTTTCAAATAAGAGTAAATAAGATAAACCACAAACAGGAAACATAAAATCACTTGGTGCATTTGCCGAAGAAAAGAACATGAACATGGAATAGATTTGTTTGTCAGGTTACAGGTGAAAAACACGTGTTTGATCATAAATATCATGAATTAATGCCTCGTGTAGTAAAAGAAAGCTTTAATTTCTTACTCATTATAAAAGAAGAATCTGTCCATCCTCCCCATTTTTTTAAACTCAGCTCATACATATCAGAATCAGAATCAGAATCAGCTTTATTGGCCATGTATAGGCATACAAGGAATTGACTGTGGTTAACTGAGCTCTCATAGTACTAACGTCATATAAATAATTTAAATGAAATTGTAAACAAATATACAAGCTATAAATGGTACAAATATTTGTACCATTTAATTTTTTTCTGCAAAGTATCCTGTAATAATCCTGAAAAAAAGCTACATCTAGTGTAACATTATGATTATATGGCATTATGAGTGTGTGGTGGTAACCACTGTTGCCTTGCAGCAAGAAGATTTCCATGCACCCGGTGTCTTTCGTGCCCCCAGAATACCTCCCACAGTCCCAAAACATGCAATAAAGGTGATTCGCTGACTCTTAAGCTAGCTATTGCTTGAGAGGTGTGTGAAGTATGCATGAAAGGTTGTTTATCTCGGTTGGGCCTGTGATAATGTGGAAACCTTTCCAGTGTGTGATGCGTTTACAGAAAATGGGAAAGGATTATTATTATTATTCTGCTTTAATGTCTATACTTAAACACCTTTGTACACAGAGAAAGTGCAGAGTTGAGTTTCAATACCCTCTCAGTTATGCACAGAGGGATTATTTTCCCCGTGCAAAATTGCGCAACAATTTGCTATTATCATGTTATATGAGGCAACTCTGCTGAGTAAGTGTCGGGCTACATGGACATGTTAAATAAATTGATTCTAAGCTAATCTGATCTCTTTTTTGCATTCACAACTTTACATTTTATGTTTCTATGGAAGCAATTACATGACAAGTAGAGGACTTGTTTGAAGTCTTAGTGTTGGGATTTTGTAGCCGTTCATCGCTACCTGTGGTTAAAGTGTTATCAACCACTGAACTTCTTCATGTAAGCTGTTGGAAAAAAGTTGATATCAAAAGGAGAAGGAGGACCAATATCTACATTCAAAGAACTAGCACTCACTTCAGCAGAACAAATCAGACATCCAACGCCACAATTTAAAGAACTCTACAACATTTGAATACTAAAATAACAATAACAATAATAATAACAAACCTTAATTTTGTTATTTGGTCAGGTAAGACTATTCGTTGGCCACTTACTCTTTGGCAAATGTATACTGCCAAGTAGTACTAGTAATAGTAGTGGTAGTAGTAATTCTTTCTTCTTCTCTTCTCTTCTCTCTTAAGGTACAGCATCTTCATAAACTTCATCTCATCGCACTGGTCCAGACGTCATCATGGGCCGCAGGGATCACTGCTCCCTCCTGTCCCCTGGCCTGAGGCTTGCTATTATCCCAGTGATTCTCCTCCTGAAGCTCGATCCCTTAGTGGCTGGCACCCTCCCTGAACCTAGCTTTGATGGCTCTGTTTCAGCCGTGTCCACAAATAAAACTGAATGCAGCAAAGCCGAACCGTGCGCAAGAGGGGTGGTCTTACCCATTTGGGAACCCCAAAACCCGTCATTTGGTGACAAGGTGGCCCGGGCCACGGTTTACTTTGTGGCTATGGCCTACATGTTCTTAGGTGTGTCAATCATCGCTGACCGTTTTATGGCATCAATAGAGGTCATCACATCCCAGGAGAAAGAGATCACCATCAAGAAACCCAACGGGGAAACTACCACCACCACTGTTCGGATCTGGAACGAGACCGTCTCTAACCTTACCCTAATGGCTCTGGGCTCTTCGGCTCCTGAGATCCTGTTGTCCGTCATAGAAGTCATAGGTCATGGGTTCAATGCTGGTACACTAGGCCCCGCAACCATTGTAGGCTCTGCTGCGTTCAATATGTTTGTCATTATTGGGATTTGTGTGTACGTCGTGCCCGACGGTGAGACAAGAAAGGTCAAGCACCTTCGCGTCTTCTTCGTCACAGCTACCTGGAGTATCTTCGCCTACATTTGGCTCTACCTGATCCTGTCTGTGATCTCGCCTGGGGTTGTGCAGGTGTGGGAGGCGCTGCTCACGTTCTTCTTCTTCCCCATCTGTGTTGTGTTCGCCTGGGTCGCTGACCGCCGCCTGCTGTTCTACAAGTATGTGTACAAGCGCTACCGCACTGGCAAGCAGCGTGGCATGATCATCGAGACGGAAGGAGACCGTCCACTTCCCTCCAAGGTATCCTCACAGGAGTTAACACCGACTTTCCTGTTTATTGAAACTCTGATAGTATATTTTTAGGTTGTGTCACAGATATGAGTAACTAATTCAGCAAATCAGTTGTTTAGTCTAAAGAAAAGTTGCATCAATAAAAAGAAGTTGGAGAAGGTCAAGAATATTAGACAGGTTTAAGGAAAACATGAGTGTTATTCAACTTAATCTGAAGAGGTGCAAGATGTGCAATGAGGGAATCATTTATTATACAACTTGCCTTAAAATAGGACTATCAGTCTCTGTCAGAATGCAATATTTCCAGATGTAAATAATCACATTATATAGTACAATATTTCCATACCATAGAAACATTAGCAAAAACTGTAAAAAAAAAGAAAAAAAGAAACAAACAAAAAGACGTGGGTTAAGCGGTATTTGCTAGTACTTGTACCACTTAAAACATAAGCTTCTACTCTTATTATAATTACCAGCACGCAACTGGACTTCTGGTTTAGTGATGACGACATTTCACCTCTCATCCAAGAGGCTTCCTTAGATCTAGATCTGATGAGGAACTGAGCGGAGAAACGTCCTCAACCCTGAAGCAGATGACCAGTCGCCTTAGATTCAAGCCTCAAGGACCAACATAATACTTTTATTTGTAAATATCCAGAAATTTTGCAGGCACTTCCTAGAAATCATATCCTAATGATGATTGAAAAATGATAGAAAAATAGAATATACATTGTTGGTATTTCTGGACCATGTCTAAAATTATTGTTTAATGCCAGGTGGTAGAATTTCTTTATTAGCATCTCATGAAGAACATAGTTGTCGTCAGGCATTCTCTCTTCTCCAAATACATTTTAGTCACAGACAACATACCAACAGTTGAATTTTTTTAAGCTTACATTTGGCATTAGAATTGTTAAATGGTTACTTACCTTTGATTAAAAGAAAAAGGAAATTAGCATTCTAGAGACTTTATGAGTTGAAAATCAAAGATTAAAGGAAAGAAGCCGTCATAGCATTTAAATGATTTGCGTCACAAGTGTCACCGTGGTTTCTTGTGGGTTTATAGTTGGGAAACATTCTTTGATTAAAGGACATTAGAATCTATGTGATTCTGCTGTCCCATGGATGTTTTTTTTAATCCATTCATAGCAGCAAAACTAATTCTTACTTAAAGCAGGGCGTACACTGTAGGATTCAATTGATAATGAGCCTCAGGTCTGTGTGGCCGACTGACGGGGTTTGTCCGGATTTCGTTTGCCTTACATTGTCAGGGGGTTGCTAGAGGCAATCGGCAGCTCCCAGACAACCGTCGGACAATCGGATGGTTTTGTGGTGTGTCAGAAATTTGGTCAGCTGACTCGAGCATTCACACAATTGAAGCAGCATCTCGACTCGATGCGCTGACATTAGCGCCTTCTGTTCTCGTTGCGCCTGTGAGAAGTGGCTACTGCGCATCTGAGTTGCAATAGCGACATGACGCGTCGTGTGAATAATAAGTAAGAAGTAGTCATAAAGTAGAAAGTGCCGTTTGTAGCTGGTAGCAACTGAACAGCAAGGATAACGAAAAAGAAGGATTAACCGCTGTCTGAGACGGTGCTGAATTTTAAGTGCTGACTATGCTGACTATTAAGTTATCATCTATACAGTCAAGCGTAGCTTGTTTACCTCAAATCTCTGTGCAAAATTAACTAACCATACAGTCCATGGCTTCCTAGAGACCTACAAATCTAGATATGCCGGCGCCTTTTTCTAAAAGAGTTATCTGCACACAAGATGGCAAAAATAATCAAACAACTCATTTCTATATTATTAGCATGTTGCTAGCAACATACGTACAACATAGCTAGCAAACAACATTGCTAGCAAACAAACTTCTTTCCGTCTCTGAGCTTTCTAATGAAACTTAATTGACGATTGTCAGTAGCGACAGCTGGCTGCAGGGGCCAGTACAGTTCTGTACTGTGTGAGCATCCCAATCATCAGTTTCAACAATTGAGTCATTCCTGCAGTCTAAGCTTTGTTTAAGTCGTATGATTGTTCCAGAAATGTTTGTCTACAGATTCATCATTCCTCTCCAAAACCTTAAATCTGACTAAATTGGCCTTTTTCCTCATTTAAAGGTGGACATTGAGTTGGATGGGAAGATGCTGAATTCTCATGGTGTTGACTTCCTGGATGGCCCCCTGGGTTTGGATCTGGATGAGAAGGATCTGGATGAGGAGGAGACCCGCAGAGACATGGCCAAGATCCTGAAGGAGCTAAAACAAAAACACCCTGACAAGGAGGTGGGTGAAAAAAGGATTTCATGTAATAATACATTAGAATAAGTGTTTTTTAATATAGCACATTTCATCGATAACATCCAACCCAAAATAATTTACAGTTTGGTACTAAAAGCAGCAACAAAAACTAATAAAAACAAAGAAATCCAGGTAGTCGAAATGACGGAATGGGCTAAAAATATACCGCATTAACAGTTCTTGTAAGTCTAATAGAACTGGGCAGAGTGTTCCACTGTCTTGAAGCAAAGTAGCTTAAAGCATTTTCTCCACTTGTTTTGTTGGTTACTTTAGGAAAGGTTAAAAAACCAGCATCAGAAGATCCAAGTGCCCTTGTCGGTTGATAAGGTATTAAGAGGCCTGGAATGTATGGAGGTTCTATGTCATTAAGAGTTGTAAGTGAATAAAAGACCCTTAAAATCAATTCTAGAAGAAACGGGAAGCCAGTGCAGGAAAGATAAAACTTTTCCTTGTCTTTGTTTAAAGTCAGGCGGCAGCATGATGTGTGAGTATGTCTTTGTGTGATTGCTGGAACATCTAGCAGCAAAAACAGAGGCCTGTAATGCAGCATTGGGTCAAAATATACAACACAGTCTAAAGATATTAAACCTGGTAGATTGCCAGAGCAGGAATTAACTGCTCCGTAGTAAATAAGAATATTTCCTCTCAATTAATTTGTTTTATTGTAGGCCTGGTCTGATATCATGGGATGGAAAATAGACAGCATTTAAACATTTTTATAGTTATCATGGAATGAGAAGTCTCACAAATCTATGCGGACGTCTCCTTTTAATTGAAATGAGGACAAAATCTTGTGGCTATCAAATATAGTGCGACAAGATTTGTTCTGCACTCTGGCCGTCTTATCATTTTCAGGTTTTACACGGAGGAGCATTAACTAAAGCTGAGCATGTCGAGACAGCCTGTGGAAAAATCAATTATCTTTATGGAAAAAGAGAACCTCATCAAAGATTTTTTTCCCTTGGGTCTGTATGATTAAAATTGAGGCTGAATGATCTCCTGACAAAATCACGCTTTTTTTGTCTCGGTAATATTTCTGACAGAACCTATACTTCATTTTGTATTGTAAGCTTGATAACTCTAAAAGAAACAAAGATAAAACAATATTTTACTTTTTTTAGTTACTTTTTTTTACACTGACAAAGTCCTGAAAGATTTTTTGATTTTTATGTTGAATATTATGGAATCATCATCACCGCCACAGCTCCTCCTACGTCATTCACTATGGGGAGCTTTATTTTTTACAACCTTTTAGTGAAAAACATTTCTAGATATAAATCAAAAACTCTTTCATGGATCAGTTTCAAATGTCATATCCACATAGACCTCAGTGTGAAGAAGAACCGGATTGATTTTGGGAAAGGTCACTGGTATATTTCTGAAAATAGGGGGAGCTTTATCTACAAAAGGCTTTGTGCCATTATTCCTCAACCGTTGGTCCCATTGAGTTCAAATAGGATGAATATTAATCACCTCGAGGAGAAATATCTTGTATATATCTTATTTAACTCTGATAGTCTATATTCTACTCAAAAGGGGGAACTTTTTGAAAATGTGCTTTTATTGGATTCCAGATTACATAACATGTAGGTATAATTACAGGTAATGATGCAATTTACTTGCTGAGCATTTTATTTCATGTCATAACGAACTTAATAATTGTATGCCTTTGGACACAGTGTGGCTCTAGATCCGTTCAGCCTCCCTGTGTACCTCCAGAAATGTAGTGCATTTGTTTGTTTTTTTGTCATAAAAAGTGTGGACATGGTTACTGTCATTGAAGGACTTCTCTACTTACGAATGACATCTTCAGGCTTTCGTATGTGATTTGGGCCAAATAGGACAATCTCACAAAGTTTAGATAAGTGATGCCTGTTCCTCAGTGTAACTAAATCACGTATGTTGTTGATAAAAATCTGAATGTGACTGAGGGATTGTAAGAAACGTCTCATTGACTGCTTCTGAAGTTGTATTCATCCATGTCATTTAGGAAGAGTTAATCATGTTGAAGGAAACATTTTCACACTGTGCCTCTATGTTGTTGTTACTAGGTTGAACAACTCATTGAGCTTGCCAACTACCAAGTCCTCAGCCAGCAGCAAAAGAGTCGTGCTTTCTATCGATGCCAGGCCACCCGGCTCATGACTGGTGCTGGCAACATCCTGAAGAAACATGCAGCCGACCAGGCAAGAAAAGCTGTCAGCATGCATGAGGTTCGCTCTGATACTGGTGAGAATGACCCCATATCAAAGGTCTTATTTGAGCCTGGCTCTTACCAGTGCCTGGAGAACTGTGGCACAGTGGCTGTGAATGTGATGCGACGCGGTGGCGATTTGAGCAAAACCATTTCTGTGGAATACCGTACTGAAGACGGCACCGCCAACGCTGGCTCAGACTACGAGTTCACAGAGGGCCTGGTGATCTTCAAGCCCGGCGAGACCCTGAAAGAGATCCGCGTGGGGATCATAGATGACGATATCTTTGAAGAGGATGAAAACTTCCTGATTCACCTTTCCAATGTCATGGTGTTAACATCAGAAGGTGAGGAACCAGAGGAAGGCGAGTCAGCTAATCACGTGGACACAGTGGCTTGTCTCGGCTTACCCTCCACAGCAACAGTGACCATCTTTGATGACGACCACGCTGGTATTTTTACATTTGAGGAGCCTGTGTGCCATGTGAGCGAAAGCGTGGGCACCATGGACGTGAAGGTACTGAGAACGTCGGGGGCTCGCGGCATGGTCACGCTGCCATACAAGACGGTGGAGGGAACAGCCCGAGGAGGGGGAGAGGACTTTGAAGACACTCACGGCATCCTGGAATTTCAGAATGATGAAATCTTGTGAGTACCTTGGAGTCATAATGATTATTCTTAAATATATTCATGCAGATGGTGATCAACGTTACTGTCATTATTTTCCCTGCTCTTTGTCAGCCTGATGCTGTAAATGTTATTGCTGATGATGTGAGAGAATGAGGGTGTGAGTGTGATGAGGTGGTCAGATTCAGCAGTAATGCACAATGCTGTTTAGGGGGCCTGATGAGATAATATTCCCTCAACCCTCGACGCTCTTTACCTTGTGCTTTCTGCTTTCATTGAGTCTCTCCCTTAACCTCCATCACCCTCTTCATTTGCTCTTTGCTTTGGATTCTGCTGCTGTTTTAGTCTTCTGCGTGTTACATAGATTCCGGCGCTCTGCAATGCTGTACAGTCAGCACAGCCAGATTAACCTGTGAGTTGAACCTGGATTATTGGCTGATAAGGATCATGCTTTTGTTTGATGTAATTTTCAAGAAGTTGAATGCTTTCAAAAGTGACTCTAAGGCAATTAGTAGAAGTGAAAATGTACGTGAATTTGAAGCAGCAGGGAATCAGGGATGTGCTAAGAAGGTGCATCTATCAGGCCAATTTATGACTCGCCTAAATATCTAGAAATTTGTTTTGTTTTTTTCCTTATGTGAAAAGAGCTGAAACACCATCCATGCAACCCTGCTGTGAAATGTTGCATCTTCAGTTCAAAGCTCTTCTTAGCCACAGGCACACGCTGTATTATCAGATGATGACTCACGGCGAGATCCGTGATTGTTGTCTGACAATATTACAGGAGGTCTTTAACTAAGATGATTTTCTCACAGCCAGTTACTGTACTCCACATCCTGACCCGCTCACAGTGAGGGGAATAAGCTCCCGCAGTCAAATGTTCTACCATGCAGAACAGTTTAGTGTGAAACTAGACCTAATTTAGTTTAGTTTTTTTGCCTTTAACTCCTTTATTTTTTTGATCAACATGTTTAATTAGTGTATGTTGAGAGTACAGCGCAATTTAAAGGACTTGGTTCTTTATAACAACCTTAAGTAAATGACAGTGTAGTAATTACACCGTCTTCAATGTGTTTAGTCTGATTAGGGTTTTCTACAGTTGATGTGATTGTTTGACCACCTTTGTGCTTGTTCCTGTGTTGTACCAATCAACAGCTGGAAACCCCCTTTTTTTTAATCATGTATTGAAATAGACTCACGCGTACATGCACAGTCGGACACATAAAGATTTTGTTAAACACCCGACTACTTTGAGTGAAAAAATTGTTTTTTTTCTGGAATACAATAATTTCATAGTTTAATTAGGTATGCTCATGTCTGTGATACTGAAAACCTGGAACTGCTGGAGTTGCATTGAAATATCGTACAGCATAAAACCAAGTGCTAACTTGTAGTGTGTAGGAGATGTGGAGCTCTGTCTGTTTGCGGTCACATATCACTTGCGAGATTCAGTGTATTGCCATGGAAACGCAAAGAGTTCTGGTGTGAAAATTATCCGATTCTCTGTGAGGAAGAAGGCTTGAAATGTTGTGCCGTTATAAATGAGTTGGAAAGAGGCTCTCTTCATAACAGTAGTGTTAAACACTCTTTAAATTGTATCGCATCGTAATCGTATTTGAATCAGATGTCTGGAAAGTTGCCTTTTCCAGACTGCTGCAGATAGTTTCCGTAGCGAAAAGCACTTACATCTTGGACTGAGTGGGTTTTAATAACACTTTGTTGAAATCAAGTGATGGACTGGAAATGATGCTCCTTCCTGCTATCATGGTTACCGTGTTTGCATTCTAATGTGTAGGTCCTACATGTCTGTGTTTCCTCGGGGGAAAGCCCTAATTGTGGAGTAATCTGACTATACACCATTACACTATAGCCGGTAGCGAAAAGGCTAGGCTCTCATGGCTAGAGTCACATGGGGTTTTCTAACCAGAATATCTCAGATTTGATTTCCACACAGTGTCATTCAAACCGCTGCGATCTGCGTGCCCCTCTACATCATTATTAGTGAATATTTAATATCATCTTCAATAATTCAAAATTGTAGCTATTATTTAAATAGATGCATGATGTGAGATATAATTGGAATATGGCTGTATTTGTAAGTGTTTTGGATTACAGGTCATATAAAATGCAGCATTTGACCTACAAATGCAGATGATTTTCAGAATTTTCCTGAAGGTCAAATACCTGATCTGTTGTTATTGTTTCTTGTTTTTTTATTTAGCTTTGACTAGGTTTACGTTTTATGTTTTTCAGCTGTATCACTACTAATTTTCTGACAATTCTATTTCTTTTTTTATATCTTATTTAATATAAAAATATAGAAATTATATAATATAAATTCTAGCTATTGAGCGTGATTGTGTTTGTGTGTATCCAATTTATAGCATTTATAATTAAATAAAATTAGGCTTTTTGGCTTATGTGTGCATATATTTTAATTAATTTGAATAACATTATGCATTATGTTTTTTTTAAACTAATTTTAGAAACACTGCAAGTGCATTCACTCAACCACCAAAATATTGCTTTACCCTCCTACACAAGTTAATTCTAAAATGTATACCAGTCCAAACCAATCAAAGTCACTATCTGCAGCTAGTAGTCAATATTGTATTAACATTTTCATGTGATCAAAATATAGTTTCTTTGTGCAATATGTGAGTTATAGTAAAATGTGATCTGAGTGCCAATCTAGTTGTGAACTATACTAGCTAGGTTGTGCTCATAGCTTAAGTGGGTAATGTTAGTCCAGGCTTTAAACTTATTATCTTGTCCCAAATATGATGAAAAGCCACAATGTATGTCATCACTGACAACTAGGGCCCCGGATATGTCCCTAAAGGGACAGACAAGGGGCATTATTAATGCTGGAAAAAGAAATAATGAAATAACTTATCTAAATAGGACTGCCTCTGGGTTAATTCTACCCTGATTCAGTTTCTGAGAGAGTGAGAGAAGAAGAGACAGACGCAGAGAGAGGGAGAGAGAACATTGGAGGGTAAGGTTATTTCCATAAATGAGTGAATGAGGCAGTGATGGGGGGAGGATGAAAGATAATGATGGAAAACACAGAGAGGGGAAGGAGAAAGGCTAAAGTTTAGGACTTTTCAAAGTTCTCTTTCTCCATGTCTGTAGGAGACCCTGTGTAATTTGACTCAGGCATACATTTTGAAGGCAGTAAAGTATTTAAAATCCCAGCCTAGTTCTTTATCTTTGTGTATTCGTGTGTGACTGTGTGAGTGCTGGCCCACTCTGATATCCACCAAGTAGTGTAATGCACCAATTCAGATAGATTTTAAAGGTCTGATTTCACACAAATCAGACTTTTAATAATTTTGCAATTATATTGTGCTGCTGCTGTAGTGCTGCTACTTCTACCTGCGCTCCTAAAAGCAGTATCACAATGTAAGAATATCAGTTATAAGCCAGTAAATAAGTTAGGTAAGGAGTGTGGACATGCAAATTGTCTTTTATATGGCAGGATTTCGTGTGGATTGTTTTCCACACACTTCTCATCCTCCCTGAATGTTGCTTGCCCGACGAGAACTAAAAACTCGTAGGCAGAATTTGTCAGGTTAGAATACTTAACTGATTTGTTTTTCTGTTCTTAAGCAGCTTTTTGGCTTTCTGTATAATTACGCATTGATTTGAAGATTCTACTTCTTGCATTCGAGACTCTTCACAATTTTTCGCCTCTGAATCTCTCAGATATCCTTCACACCCGAAGACCCTCTCACACCCTTTGATCCTAGTCTTCCATCAATTTCAATTGACCTCCTGCCCCACTAGCCACTGACTGGGGTTAAAAGGCCTTCAGCGCTGCTGCCCCTTGCCTTTGGAAACCCCCAAGAACCCACAAGACATCTATAATATATAGTGTCTTCATTCCCCGAAAAATCCCATTTTAAAACGCTCCTCTGGCCCATTCAATCTGATGGTAAACTACTTATTTATCTTTATCTATTTCACCCTATTTTGTTATGCCGTTTATTTCTACATGTTATTGTTTTAATTGCAGGTTTGATTTTGTTGCTCACTGTTTAAAAGTCTGCTACTTAATGGGTTCCATCTTTGGCTTAGATGACTCAGCATTATGAACATGGACACCCATCACCCATGAAAGACAACAAAATAAGTTACTACAACTAAGTTTAATATAATTTAAATATAAAATAGTTGACTGAATGTGCATCTTAAAAACAGGAGTAATGTGCATTCCATAAATGTTAAATAAGTCATGTTTATACTGTTTATACTTACAACCGGTATCTCACATAACTTATACTTGTTTATGTGAGATGTGGTTGTAAAAAGATGTAAAAAAAAAAAAGCTAATCTAAAAGGTGCTGGATGGGGTTTTAAACGTCTGCAGTTGTGTGGCTGTCGTGTAAACACACAGCTGCAGTTTTGTAGCCATCTCAGTTGTGTTATCCATTATGGTACACAACAATTCTGCCAGCTATAGTGGCTCCAATCATCCATAGAAAATACATTTGAGATAATTGTGTAGCCATACACAGTCCAATAAGCAAATAGAACAATCTAATAGATCAACACACTAGTATACACATACATACACTCAAATCCACTCTCACTAACTCATATCAATGTGACATTAGACTGTAATGTGCCTTGATGAGGGTGTAGGCTGGAGCTGCACATATATACTTACTCCATCCTACTGCCAGTGCAGCTGAAGTAAAGAAACACTGAATTCATTAGCAGAGAAGAGGAAGATAATGAGTGTTGTGGGAGCATCGCATTTTAAACGGACAGATGATTAAAACAGAGTGGGTCTGTGCTTGTCTATGTTTTGCCCTGATTTGCATTTGTTTACATTCAGCACTGACAAAGAAAACAAAATTGGTAAAATAAAACATTTTTGCAGTTTAGTTTCTCCCTAGATTTATCCGAAATGAACACACACAGAAACACTACTAAACTATTTCATTACTAAGTGCCCTAAATACCTGAATGGAAGTGGTCAAAAGAGGGAAGAACCAAAAAGGAGGAGGAAGGGCAGGTCAGCAGCTTGACAAATTAGTTCTAAGCAGCTTCCTCCATAAAACACCATCGCCTTGACAACCACAGGGATGGAGACAGAGAAGAACTGAAGAAAAGACAGAGAAGGGATGCAGAGCGAGGAAGAGATAAAACCCGTGGGAGGGAGAACGAGGGTGGTGTGATGTAGAAAAAGATAGATATAAGAGAAGTATAAAGAAAACTACAGTTTCTGCCAGATGTGTCCTCTGATTTTGTAAATTCTTCACAATTGGAGATCTTTATCTATCTGCTTGAACAAAAAGGGCATGGGTGTTTTTACACAAATAAAATGAGGAGCCAATCATGTTGTGCAATTATTTGACGGATTCCAACGCTGCGTGACATTTTGACATCCGTGAAGATGTGGGTGGTTATTAGTGGAGTCTAATTCAAAGGAAAAGGTAGCACACCACCCGCCCACGATACAGTCTTTGATCTCCAGGTGCTTTCTGGGAAAAGCATGGAAAAAGCAATAACCTGCTCACCATCCATCTGGCCTTGACAGGGCTGACTCTTCTTCTCTACTGTGACATCTAGCCCATTCAGCTGCGGGAGAGAAGGGGTCATCCCCTTCAACAGCCGGACCCATTTCTCACGGGGGGCTCTGTTTACAGTTCCTTAGCACTGCTTAGGAATTTAGCCTCTGAAACAAGAACAGGCGGTTGGACCAGCTGAGGGCTGATCTGCCTTTTCATTTGTGATCTCTGACGGAGCTCCGTGTCTCGCTCACAGAGGCTCATAAAGGTACCGCTGGTACCGCAGGAGAACACCGCAGTGGGACCAACTCTGGCAGGGAGGGTAACATGTACGCACACACAGACGCCTCTATTGTCAAAGGCCAAAAGATAAAGCCTGTCAGATGTTAGTGTTTTATTTTTCTGTAACTGCTGATCCTCTTCTGTGTGTGTCCTCTTGAGAACACCTGCCTCATTAGCTTATCTTTTAATCGGGGCGAGGAGCGCGAGGTCAGGGGGAGCTTGCAAATATTAAAAGAAAATACATGGGGCGGGTTCCATATTTTTTGAAGGTGAACAAGGTTGTATGACGTTTAGGAAACGCTGCACTAAGACAACAGACTTACCGTTAGTACCAAACTTCATTGACGCTTTTTTCTCCATGCTAGTAGATCAGAATTATTCATTGGTTCTTTTACAGATTCAATTTCTGATGTATTTGTTGGGCTTTTAAGTGCAGAGTTTACGTGGCCTGTTTTATTGTTTTTATTGTTGGTAGTTGTTTAATGTATTTTTAAACTGGGTGTCCCACATATAATGTAATTTTATTGTCTTGTTTCTTTTAATATTTGAATTGCCGAAGCACCCGTCTGCCCAACAAATTGGACTTTTATGTACAAACGAAGAAACCTTGAACCTTGAGTTTGATCACATGGCAAAATGATGTCAAACATAAGGAAACTTTATGTATGAAGAGCCAAAACTTCTCGTAAGGTCATTTGTTGAGTAAGACCTTCTAATGACGTGGAGGAAGAGGATACACACGCCAGAGCAAACCTGTGGCATCTCTACATGTTGGCCTACAGCGTAGCTCGTTGTTGAGTGCAACAAGAGAACTAGTGTATTCCCCAGCCTGTCTACCTGTCGGCCCTAAGTAGTTTTAATGAATGACTACGAGCAGGCTAATGCTATTATGCTGATGTTCATTTTGGCGAGCAGAGCCTGTGATATTGGAACTGATTTTCACCAGGTTATTTATCCTCCACGTTACTCACAGAGAGACCGCAGAGGCAAGAAGACAGCCAAATACATGTCCGTCCCTGTGTTTGAAATCGGCAGATTAAGTGAAACAGATGTAGTATTATTGTTTAAACCCCGGTTTATTTCAATCATATGCGTATCATTTCTTGTGTTACGAGTTCTGCTACTTGAAACCTGATACATGGACAGGCCCTTCAAGACTTAATCACGGGTTCAAGGCTTGGTTATTTTTGGGCTACAGTGTTTTTAGGTGTCATGGGTTTCAAGTAAGACGGGGAGCTGAAGCAGACGGCAAAACTGTTGTGTTAGCCTGACAAGCTAATGGTCAGTAACAGATGTCAGGAAGACAAAACGTTCTACAGGAAATCTTCCCACAATCCTTAGTCATTCTGGAAAGACTTTCTCATCAAATAATTCCTGTGAGCAGTATGGACACTTTACACCAGTTGTCAGACCACATCATAGATTTGTGGATGACAAAACTTGCAGGATGCAAGTTCAGGATATACCAGCCATATTCATCAGGCCATCGAGGGGAGAATTCTTAAAAACGGCAAAGCAAAATAAAATTTACATTACTATTTAATTACATTTAGAAAACTTTCTCTCAAAAGTAGGGTTGGACCAACAACACTTTTTATCAGAACAAATGCTATAGTTGGAATTCACAAGGACTCAGTGCACGCCGATACTGAGTAGCAATAGAAGGACTTAACAAAAATACTTTCAAAATAGGTTCAATTTTTTATAGGATGATATTTAATCTAAAGCCCAAGTCTAAAATGTGTCACAATAGATGCTTTTTCATGGAAGTGTTCAGCTTTAGTAGTACAGCGTCTTTGATGTTTTGATGTCTGGGAATTGCATAATTGTCTTCTGGTATTGATAGATATTCCATTTCTATTATTTGTCTGGTTGGTATAAACCATTTGATAAGAAATACATGCGGTTTTATCTTGCAGCAGAGTATTTTTTCTTTTTGTGCTTTTACATGTGACCTTGAAAAACTTTTTATTTAGAAAATAAAAACGTAATATTCCACATTATTCCAAATTAACAACCGACAATGGCTCACCATCAAAACTGATAAACTGGGTTAGTGCTTTAATTTTTACACTTTCACAGACTGTTGATGCCAATGCAACTTATGAAGTCTTGCAAGATATTGCAGCAGTTTCACAAACTTCTCGAGCTTTGTGCTCTACAAGTGGGTGTATTAAGTTGCATGTCACGCCTCCTCTTGACAGGTTAACAGACCAGAATTTCAAGTCTGCTTTACTTTTCTCATAATTGCGTATATTGAAATATCTTCACATTTCTCTTCAAGAAGTTCATGTTTGTGGATTTGTTGCCGTAAATCATTTTGCCTATAAAATAGTATGGACTGCGGTATTGTCAGTTGTTTTAAGAGTACCAGTACGAGTGCACAAGCCCAGGATTGGCTTATCAAATAATACATTGCGTCCAGTCTTGGTCCAGTCTTATAAATATTTTAATCAGGACTGGGTGTGTGTCTCAATTTTACCTGCTACATGAGCAGGACGTATTAGTTTAGCTTAAGTCGTCTTTCTTTCCTCCTATCTTTTTTTTTCAGCATTCTGTTCTATTAGTGCAGTGTTGCTGTGGGTAACCGCGGCAGTGACTGGTGCAGCATGCGGTCAAACGCTGCCAGTTGTAAAAGCTCAGAGCATTTCACGCTCAACTGGGCCTCTCTTTTTTTCTCTCTCTCGTTTTCTCCGCCGCGTATTGTGCTGTACTGACGGAGTGGTGGGAAAGAGGCTAGGCGAGAGAGAGAGAGAGAGAAATCAATGAATGTAAAGAAAAAGTAGAATGATAAAGGACAGACAATAGACTAATGGATGGGTGTGAGAGAGTTGGAAGAAAAATGTTGAATTACATTGAAAAGAGAGAAAGAAACCACAAGAGACACTAAGGCAGAGAGAATTCAGCTTAACCAGAGGGCAACAATGTATTGTTATGTTGTTGTTTTGAAATCAAACCCTTACCACAGTTTTCCTCTCTTCTCTTCTATTATTTTCCTTATAAACAAAATAGATTTTAATTAAGGCAATTAATCCTGACATATTGCCATCAGCTACTTTCTTGTTAAATGAAAGTCCTAATGTAAAATGACACCATCCATTGGCCAGTGGACCATTTCAGATCATCATTCTTGACATTTTGATCCATGTTGGTTTGTTTGGGTGTTTTTGACTTGCTGTTCCTCTCCTCTCTATCTCCAAGTATTTTCTCTTCATCCTTTTCTTCCTACTTAGAGAGATCCAGCAGCACCTAAAGGTCTACTGCAATCTACTCGCACATGACAGCTGATAAATTGGACCTCTTAGCTGGAATTGTACTCTGTCTGTGCACATGTTCCCTCGTGTTCCCCATGAATATTCCCTAAAACCATTGTGAATCTAGTAGAAGGATACCTATCTCTGTTAGGCTTTTTTTGACCATGTGCTGTTTACAGCATGGTAACATAGCCAGCATAGTTTTACACGGTCAGCAACAGGAGGAACTTTGTCCAAATATGGATGAGACAACGTGTGGCCTCATTGGACTGATGCTGGTACAGATGTGGGAGATGATGTAATAGGTCCACTGTTTGGCAGATGCATGACTGTTGATGGGTTATTTGATTATTTTTGAGGATATATGAGGGTAAATCAAATGTCCTTATCAACCACCTTTTAGGGTTTATAAGGACCTAATAAGTGGTTGTTAGGTCTCTCTACCTACAGAGAGAAGGTAGAAAGATCTGTGAAAAATCACAGTAGGTGGAAATTTTGGCTGCAGAAAATCATACGGGTGCTCTCTGAAGTAGAAGGCTTACATTAGGCCTACAATTAAAGCTCGGCCAAGTTTTCCTTGATGTTGTTTTTTAACACTCTGAAGTGAGTACTATTTCATTGAGAGCCAGCCACTTCCTGTTGCTCCTAATCTGGCATACAAAGGTCTGCATTCACCAGCTGATGCTTATAGAAGAACGGATTTTAGTTCTATAGACTTTTGGCCCGATTCCCGGGTTGAATGAAAGAAAGCCTGGGTGACTATGTAAATAATAGCACCACGATAAAAATGTGTTTGTCAAGGCTTAAGGGCTTAGAGGAGGGGTTTTGTATTGGGTGGATTGCCAGGTCAAATACTCAAATAAGTTAGGATAATGTGGGCGGGTGCGTTGTCGTCAACTATTTGTAACGTGCTCTATAAGGATTTAATTTTCCTCATTTCACGCAGCAGAAGTCATGGGAAGCTCCACATGTGAATTTTCAAAAGTTTGAATAAGGAAGGTGAGTCTGCTTGAGAAAGTAAGCATACTACTGCTTTAACACAAAATATTGCAAATTTTAAGGAATTTCAACACAGTGGGTTTGAAATATATCTTATTTTCCCACGCAGTATTACGCAATATAAGTTCAACCTTACATTACAATAATTAATATATTTTTTCTGCCATTGCTCTCATCGGACTTAACATCTTTGTCTGTGATTTAACTCAGGCAGGATTCTGTTAATGAGCGTTGCAGAGAAAGGCACTTCAACGCTAATGAGCTACTGGCTTAAGTGAGACAAAAACAGAAGCAAAAAGAAAATATTTCATATCTTCCAATTTGTAACGCTACAGTCTTAGCACATGCAATTCTGCTTGTCTAACGAATCATCTGGACCTAATTTGTTTTCCTTGTAATTAAATTACTCACTCAATTATATGATGATCTTCACACTCCTAACTGCAACACTGGATATTCATTTTTTTTTTTTTTTTTTTTTGCCATTCTGGCTAATTTGTGTTATTAATTGCATCATGAAAAAACACTCATACTACACTTTGGTGCAAAAATGTTCAACAATTTGCCATTACACAAAAGAACCCCAGCTGGTAGTAAGATGTAAAAATAACACCGAGCTAGAGAGCTACTCTAGCTAAAGAACTACTTTAGCACATATTGCTGAATGGGTGTGTGGTCTGATATAAAGGTATCAGAACGCATTTCAGAGCTGTTAAGTCAATAAAACAGGACCAGCGAAAAATATTAGGCAACTTGTATAGGTTTTACCCCACCTTTTGCCCAATGTTGGCTGGGATATGGTCTAGCCCCTTTGTAACCCTGCAAATCGGGATATTTTGTCTTTTTGTATGAGGCATTTCTTACCCTAATTTGATGAAGCTCACCAGCCCAAATCTCTAATATTATTGTTGACTTACTGGCATTTCCTTATAAATAAAATGAAAAAAAACCTTCAGTTTCAGATTATTCTGCTACATTTACATAGAAAGTTGAGGAAAAGTATGACTAATCCCCAAATCAGTTGTGATTCAGGTAATTGTGCGAGCTGAAGCGGTGTCAGGTGAGCTGAGGATTGTGATACCAAAGTGGCCTGACTCACTTAAACGGACAGACCGAGTCTTTCCTGTAGGTTTGATGGGATGGAAATGTGTTACAGGAGGCAGTCACCCTGGGGATATAGACGCACAGACAGAATCTTTCTCTCACTCACCTAAACATACCTCACTCACTCACACAGACACAAACACACTCTTTTCTGATTGCTGAATTGGTTGCTGCGGGAGAAAGGACACAAGACAAGTGCTCCCTGTGAGTGCTGGACAGTTAATAAGATTCTCTCTCTCTCTCTCTTGCTGCCGCAGTGTAAACTGTATGAACTCAGATTAATCTATCTCTCCCTCCTTCTCTCCTTCTATCTTTGCTCCCTCCTTCTCTGTCTCTCTCCCTCTCTATCTCTCTCTCTGCAGCCTTCAAATGTATTGCATTCACATACTGTGTGAGTGAGACGAGCTGGCCAAAAGAATTCAGGACCCCATCTGTGATTGATTTCACCTATTCAATCCACTGGGGGTTATGAGCAGAGATTTAGATGGAGGGGAGGAGGTACTTAGAGATTTCTAAAGATGCAAGGATCCTTTTCTTATTTCTACACCCATCGTTCTATTGCTACACAATACATTTCTGTCCCTGGTAGGTGTGTGAATGTGGTCTGTATTTGACAAAAACATGCTCTTACGGTCTGGCAGGGATGGAAGTGTACATCATCAATGATTGCAGTCTTAAGAACCAATATTCTTTTGTGGTACAAAGACCATGTCATATTATAAGATTCATTTTACCACAATGTGATAATCTACAAGATGTCCTAGCCTGCCAGGGACAGTGTCTGATTTGATGTTTAGTCACCGACTCTGACTTTGTCTTGATTTCTCTTGACTCTGATGTGTCCTTTTATCAAATTTTTTTGCAGTTTTAACCTGTAAAGCTTCAACAAATTTGATTTTCACAATCATGTCTCAACTGATTGACCATAATAGAAAACATAATAATGAAGGCAGACAGTCCTTCCTGTTATATACAGGACACTGTATATAACAGTTTGTTATTAACTGTTATAACAAACTGTTATTATTTGGTTTTATTATTTTTAATTTGTCTACACTTGTTTCAGAGGCATGTGTGTTTGCAGGAGCTTGTTTTTCTAAATGACCTGCTGCCATACATTGCTCTTCATGCCTTTTCTCTCACTCGGCACACAGCAACACAGTCCGAATGCTGCAGGTGCTAAAGTACCTTCGGCTTTATCAAAACCTATTACAGTGGCATGATGGGAAATGAGCTTACAGTTTGAGCTAACTACAGTTTCAATTCGAATAAATTCTCTCCATAAAATGTTGGTAAAGCATGTATTGTGTGATGCGTGATGCTGTGTAATGTGTGTGTGTGTGTGTACATACAGATGTTAAACATCTGGCTTCAAACTTAAACACAGAGCCAGATATAGGAGTTCAGTGTGGCAGGTTGGTCAGTCCCTAAAAGCTGAGTGTATACCATGAAGTTACCAATCCTACTATGGCAACACCATGTTTTATTCAGTATTGCCTTGGCATGAATGTGACGTTTCAAATGACCTTTCTCAAAATGTTAAGTCAACCCACTGCTCTAGATTTTTGAGTTTAGAGGCCAACACAGCCTCCTATGTTTTTAAGATGATCCCTAAGAATTTCCAAAGAAATGCAAACATGTCAGCTAATTACCTTTTGTAAACATGTCAATGAAATAAGTTTTATAAACATGTTTAATTTGATCATGAGACAGTAAACCGAAAATAAGTTTTTACTGATATTACATTACATACTCAACACAATACTAAAAACTTGAGGTGCAGATTTTCAAAAACTTATCCCACGAGCAAAAATATGGTCGGTCAAATTGATCAACAATAATAAAATCCATTGAACGGACTACAACCTGGAACCATACTGTTAGATCACCTGCTAATGGTTTAACACTATGTTCTGGATGTGGTCTGTCCACATCATAAAGCGTTGTTCTAACAGTCACAGAATTAACAACTTGTCTATTAGTCTAAGAAACCATATTTTACTGAAGAAATCCTTCGTAGACTGCATTCTATGCCTGAAGCTTGGTTTGATATAGTTCAACAATTCAACAATTCAACTTAATATTTTTTGTTCAATTTACTTTAAAAAATCATCTTCAGGGCAACTATTTCAAATGTTCTTCTTTTACAGTGTCAAAGCTTCCGGCTAACAGGTATAGCAGAGAAATGAGCTTGGTGCAAATTGGACAACTTCCTAATTTTCACAATATGTTTCTTTTTTTTAAAAGCCTTTATGAGACTTAAAATATATTGTAAGTATTATCACAACAGCAGTGTTTGCGCCTCATGTCTGTGTTATGATGCAGGAAGTGACAGGGATTGTACGTCCTTGCTGTTTATTTGCAGTCTTCAAACTACCAGTTGTAAGAAATTTTTTTGATAAACTATATTTATTTTTCTGTTACAAAGTCGCTTTGACCTTATTGTGCATCTCACAGCGAGTATTAATTTAATGAGCAGTACCAGCTTTTAACGCATGCAGGATAAAATTAAAGGATTAAATGTGCATATATATGTATACCTGCACTTTGTAGGTGTATATTTTGTTAGGTGATCTTATTGTGAATCTATAACACACATGACAATGTATAAATATTATATTATTACATTAATGTCAATTAATGTCAATATGGGTCCTGTGGGTTCAGACCCCGCAGTGTTCTCCCAAGATCCTAGGAATAATGTTATAGTTCGGCAAGTCCAATTGGGAATGCATTGCAGCTTTTCCTGACCTGGAATATGATAGTAGATTTTCACCAGAGGGATTTGGTGTGTGCTTGTGTGTGAGCTCTGCTTCCATGTCCTCATGTATCACTGAGCTGTCATAAGCTACATCCGTGTGGCTGCCATAGGAATTTAACCCAGGTCTACCATGGCTGACGCTTTATCACGCGTCAGCTGGGTTACCGTATGTGTGTGGTCCTACATGTCGGCGTTCAAGCCCTGTGTTCTTTGCTCTTTATTAGGATCCCCAGTAGCTTCCACAAAATGGGTTGACAGTGTTCCTGACATCCAATTCAAATGGACTGATAATTGGAAATGGAGATGAGCTTGATTCAGAATATGAGAGCACACACACTGATCCATCCTAACAAGATGATCCATCCCAACCTAATATGGAGTATTAGAATCGATGCTCTTGAAGCAAACAGGTTTGCCAGTTGGGAGAGATTGTTATTCCCTGTTTCTACAATAGATCACCTTATTTCAGACTTTCAAATGAAAATAATTAACAAAAAATGTTGAAAAGTTGGGTTTAGGTGCCATTGCATTTAATATATATATTTTGTTTTTAAAAGACTGATTACTAAATATTTTTTTTTTCACAGATCTGCTAAAAAGATCTGTGAAAAAAAACACTATTTCTCAAGGCAATAAACCCAATTCATCTAAAGCCTTCTTGAAAAAATGAACCACTTGAAGCTCATGTTTCCTTTTTTTGTCCCCATGAGATTTTTGCTCTTGACTAAAATGTGTTTTACAATTAGTGTTTCTGCACCTGTGACTTTCTTTATAACAGAAAGTTAAACTCAGACAGAACGCCAGCTTTATCATTTCTGCAATGTTCACCAGTTGACGTGTGTGTTCTCACCATGTTTCCTCACGCCTCTTGTTTTCCTCCACCTGAGCTTCCTGTATGGACAGGAACGTGGGAGTGCATGTTCGTTTGTTAAGGCTAATTGCAGTTCTATAATGAGGAGAATGGTTGATGATTCAGACTGAACGTTTATAGGTTAGCTGGTTACGGCTCACATGATTAGAAGGAAAGAGCTCTCTCTTCTCCAAGGTTAAAGCGAGGTCACTGATATGATAAGTAGGTAGATCGATGAAAGAAATCTGTCGACATTAAACGGTTCCACTAGTGAATTTTTTTTTGAAAATTGATTGAAGTCATGCAAACCAAATCATAGATGGGGAAAAAAAACGACAATAAGATAATGCATGCTCATGAAAGCGGCAGAAAAGTCAACCACAGCTGCTGCATAACTAAAGAATACTCTATAATAATTGAGCGTATTGGGAGCAAAATTTGATATTAGAGAGGAATAAATGGGACTAATGCTTATTTAAATGCTTAAAATGTCAGCGGTGTATGACAATTAATGTGAAGACATTATTAATAATTTGATTTGTTGTTCGAAATTTGTAAAATGCATATTAGTATAAAACCCAAAACAGACAGGTCAACAGCCAAGCTCCTGTAGAGCCTGACACAATATGTGGAATGAAATGAAGTTGAGTTTAGAGAGAGGCCTATAAATCCTCTCTCCCATCCATCAGCAATGGCAGGTTGTCTATATGTTGGAAGACTGAGATATCCCATACTGCCCTGGTGGCCTTGCTGCCTGTCACCATGGTGACAACCATGGCCCAGGTGAGTCATTATTGAATGAACGGACTGACAGGCAGGAGAGAGAGAGAGAGAGAGAGAGAGAAAGTCTATGTGTTTGACTTCATAATCTGACAGCTTGGAACGCCTTCATGCCTGTGTCATTCCTCATGTGATCACACGCAGAGACAAACGTTCATGTCACTTTAGAGGACTGTGTCCTTACCGTGAAGCCCCACTATTAAGAATCTGCCAGCATCAGCCTCAACATCTGACCTCTGACCAAAATCACATTAAGTAATTTCTTTTATATTTTAAAATAATTCCACTTAGTTTTTCTATGAAATAAATAAATTGTCAATATGTGGTAGGCGCCTATTTGTAATAGTGTAGAGGGGTGTTGAGGAGGATAGGAAATGATGGACACGTTTAACAAACCCTGGCTGTAATTTTTAGTTTTGGTAGTGGTGTTGAAGAGTAAAAAGCCCCGATACGTCACTTTGTGTTGTGTGTTTACACTCCTATAAATGTGCAGCATTTGAGAAACTCATGGTTCAAATGGCCTCGAAACTGATGTTAGCCTTTCACTTTTTTCCCCATAAAAGTTTGCATGTTTGATTGTTTATGGAGCTATCAGTTGCTGGAAGTGGGCTCGTATATGAAAAGGACAATTTAGCAGCTAACATGGGCTAGGATTAAAATTCTGTGGATTCTGTGATGGTGACAGAGAGAAAGAGAGCGTTTCTTTCTGGCTGAGAGGGATAATCAATAGAGCTGTACCGATTAATTTTCCTGGCTGATGCCGAATATCGACTTTTATCAGGTTGTTCCTCCGCAGCTTATCTTGGCCTCGCTAGTGATACAAATTGCGAGTTTTGTACTTTTTTCATTCACGGTGAGAGATTTCCAAGCTGGTGTCTTGTTTATTGCCATGGTAGTTCTTGATCACCGATCATATCAAAATAAGCCTTCCACCGCCGATCATTCAGCTGGCCGAACGTTTGTATATTCACAAATCCAAAAGCCTTGGGGTAAGTCAACATCGCTTTGGATATGTGGTTGTTGCTACTTGCGGCTACGATATCCACTCCACTTTTAGCTGTTTTTGTTTCCAGTAACTCGTCAGGGAAATATTTGGCTCACTGACCAACCAGCCAGTCAAGCTTTGTGAGTCATGTTGTTTTTCTGGCCAGCCAAGTTTTCCCTTGTGTTGCAGAAGAAGGAAAACCATCATTCAAAGTCACAATAGTATTTTAACGATCAATTTATTCATCATTCAGCTGCATAATTATGCTCTTCTCAGCATTGTAAAGTTCACGCCTTATTTTTTACTTTTCGCTGGATCAAGCTCTACAAAATGGAACATTTGCTCGAAAGACGACGTGAAGTAGTTGTGGTTATCTCAGGTTGTAAAAGAGAGATTAGACGTTCTTAAGGTAGAAAATATTACACCTAAAGATTTGTAAATGTAACTGTTGACATGGGAAATGGAAAGAAAAACACCCGGTTGTGATGATTTATTTTGTGACATGCTATTCAGTAAATTGTTTAACTTTGTTTAAATGGCGTGCTGCGTTGGATTCTAGAAACAGTGTTTACTGGGTTCTTGTGTATATAATCGCCGCAAACTTATTTCAAGTTTTCAATGGAGATAAATGAGAGAAAATCTCAACAATCTGTGACATTGCACAGAAGGAAGTGGAAAAGCCACAGGGCCTGGAAATTGGCATCTTTAAGTGGCTGCAATTATTGTACGGTATGTGTGTAGCAATATTTTGCCTTTTCCGGTTGAAGGAAACACATGGTCCTTAGTGAGCCGTCTTCAATCTTGATAGAAAGACAGCAATGGAAACACAATCATCTGCAAACACACACTTAGGCGCAGAATTTTTTCGTGAAGGATGGTGTTGATGTGAAGCTTTGCCAAGCTGCACAGAACTCAACTAATGCCTGTTGACTTCATTTAGAAGGCTATTTGGGGGAAATCATTTATAGTGCTGAGCGTATAATGCAGGAAGATTGTTCAATTCAGTCATCCGAAAATGGCTGTAGTGTGTGTATGTGCGTGTGTTTGTGTGTGTGTATGTATATAGTAAAGTGTATACATATCTATAGAAACACAAGTAAAAGGTAGATGGATCTAGAAGTGTAGGTGTATGGTTTTAATTAATGTACATTTGATTACGAGTTTGTAATTAGTTTGCAAACTAAACGGTCACTTTGCATGGTGTAAATGAAAACGACACAAAAACCAGGTTGAATAATCTCTCTATTATATATTTTAATTAAATTGTTTTCTGTTGGATCATTAGGGAAAGACCAACCTGAGCATTTGTAGTGTAACACAGTCAGGCTAGGTGTGGATGTAGGCGATCAGCTAATCCAGTTTCTGATGTAGCACACTGGATCCCATGATCCTGCAGAGGATGAGAGAGCAGGAGAGAGAGATCCCCCTCCCCAAGCATTCCTTCCTTCTTCTTTTTCCCTTTCCCTCTCTAACTCATCTGTCCTCCATCACAGTCTCACAATCTTTCTCAGAGGAATACTTCAACTCTTTCATTACTCCAAGCTATGTCATGTGATTTCTTTATAATGTCCAACTCTGTTTCTTCCCTATCTTTGCTCTGTAATAGTCGGTGAAGAGTATTGTACCAGGGCAGTATAGAATTTAGTATTTTCTTTTACTGAACCCCATTCTTCATCTGACACTTAGACCCCTGATAGAGTGGAACGTTGAGCCTTACATTTTTATCTGAATGATAAGGGAAAGTTGGGATATACATAGACTGAGCAAGGATCTACAATGTTAAAATTCAGTTAAATATGAGAACGTTTGAAAAATGAGGAAAAACGCTGAGCTTATTTAATCTCTTCCATGTGTTCTTTTTACATTTCATATCTGTGAATCTGTAAAACATTCAGCTCATTATGATCTCATATACAGTACGTATATTATCTGGAAATTATCTCATCATAATGTATTTAGTTTTAAGTGCATTAGTAATATAAGGTTTAAATTGAATTAGGAATAGAAAAGTAATTGAAATTTATAGGGATTTTCATGCAATACACACATAAGGAGCTCCTAACCATAACCATCCAAAACTTTATAACCCCTGAAAGTTGAAGTCTGAATTACCTTGTTTAACGTTTCCAATAGCACAGGTCAGTGGATGGGATATATTAAGCAGCAAGTGAACATGGAAATGGGGTCAGACAATTCTAAGAATGGCAGGTTTTAATGGATGTTTCTTGTCCTTAGTTAGCAGCATACATCAATTAGCACAAGGGTATTCATGTGGGGAATAAAGTCTCACCTGTGTTATCTGATCCCAAAGAAGATTTAAATGAAATACACAAATTGCTCAAAATGTTTATGTGGATTTTGACAGATATAGAGATGTAAGAACACACATGCATCGCAGAGCTGTGCTGGCAGCGAAAAGGGGACCTGAAGCCTATTAGGCAGGTGGTTTTAATGTTATGACTGATTATTATTGGTAAACAAAATCACTATGCTACCAGCCTACTTTCATATTCAATTTCCCACTCGCTTCAGAATGAACAGCCGAAGGAGGTGCATCAATGTAGATTGAGTCTGCACGTTTATCTTCACAAACCCCAAAGAAATCCCATTTGCTTCTGCTTAAGACACAGTTTTGTAAAATTAAGCATATTCCAGCTAACCGTAGTATTATTCTACATTGAATAAACTCTCAAGCCTTTTTCTCACTCAGCTTTGCATAACTGAAAAAGAGCAAAGCAGCAGTAAAAGGTTCAGGTTTAAATGTAGTAGTAAATAATAATAATAATAATACATTTAATTTATAACGCACTTTACTATTGGATCAAATCTCAAAGTGCTACAAAGTAAAAGCAGATAAAAGCATCAAAAAAATAAATAATAATAACTATATAAAAACATGACCAAAAAGCAACATTGTTAATTTAAGTTATAAAGTTAAGGTAAGGTTAAGTTATAGGTTCTGCTAAAAAGGAAAGTTTTAAGTCCTTTTTTAAATGTGTCAGTCATCTGTGGAGCCCTCAGATGGTCAAGGAGGGCATTCCACAGATGAGGGGCAGCAGAACAGAAGGCCCGATCACCCATGGTGCTGAGCTTAGTCCAGGGGAGGAGGAGTTGGTATGAGTGGGTAGAACGGAGGGATCGTGATGAGGTCAGTGGGGTGACTAGTTCTTTTAGGTAATAATAATAATAATAATACATTTAATTTATAATGCACTTTACATTTGGATCAAATCTCAAAGTGCAAAGGTAGGGGGGTACGTTACCATGGATACACTGGTGAGTTAGGAGGGAGATATTATAATCAATCCTGGTGGAGATGGGAAGCCAATGAAGGGAATGAAGAACGGGGGTGATGTGTTTGTGTTTACGAACTCTCATCAGGATCCTTGCAGCACTGTTTTGAACATATTTTAGTCTTTGAAGACTTTTAGCAGGGATCCCGATGAGAAGTGTGTTACATTAATCCAGTCTGGAGGAGACGAACACGTGGACCAGCTTTTCAGCATCACTCAAGGTGAGTGAAGAACGGAGTTTGGAAATAGGGCATGTTGCATATAGATGAATACATTTTGGCTTTGCGGTAATAAATTAAATGAATTGATATCAATAAGAGTGAGTAGGCATTGGCAACAGACATTATAAAGTTTTTTGAGTTTACTCTTTATGTTTAGTATTTATCATACATTCATACATCCACTTGGCAACTAATGGATCAAGGTTGGTGAATCGTGGGAGTCTCTGACACGTTGATGTCTTAATACTCTCTGCAAGAATTACTTACTTTTCTTTTTAAAACAAGCACGGGGAAAAAAAAAAAAATTTTTAGCGCCACAATCTTAGCAAATAGAGTTAATGAAAATCACAGAGAGAGAAGGCAGTTTAAAAAAATTAAAGACTCTTAGGCCAATAGATTGCTTACAAGCAAGTAATGGAAAACTGGAAAATAAAAAGTAAAAATTGTTGTTTTTAATTGAAAATATAAATGTTAATGTGTCATAGTTCAAATGATCTGTTTTTAATCCCTCATGTCAGGCTTTAAAGATAATCATTAGTTTTTAGTCTTGCATTTGACCTGTTAGCAAATAGAGTTACAAATGTTTTAATGCGTTTTTTTATCCTTTTCACTTGTATTATTTCCGTTCATCATTAGTTATTCATTAGCTGAAGACAAGACAGCACGTATTGCAGACTTAAACCTCCCAAACCTTTCAAACTGTCTGCTGCAGTTTTCTGTGAATGGAATATCTGCAAATATTTTAAAACGTTTTTAGAATGGAAATCTCTACATGGGAAAATGAAACAAGGAATTCGCCTTCACGGATCAGATATGTAGCCGATTTGCCATGAGGCTCAATTTGAATCCATTCCAGAGGAGGGAAAAGTAAATCATCTTCTCCAATGTGTGTCTTATTTCTCTTCATGCTTTAATCCAAACATGAAATGTGCGTCAAACTTAATCTCAAAGCTTTAGTATTCCACGGTGACAGGCTTTGAGCTGAAAATATATGGTTTGTATATATACTTCAGAAAAGTGTACTGTATAGTTTTGACTGTGAAATAAAAACATTGTGTTCCAAACTATATAGTAATTATGCAATAAACCAAGCACTTAAAATATATGTACTGCATTTGTTTGCAGTTTTAGCTTTAGCCTATATCCCCCACACTGCATCTGCGTGTGTGGTGAGACTATGATGTAGCTCTGCAGATTGTTAATAATTGAACTGAGTTTCTGCCGCACAGGACATGCACTTTACTTTGCCTACTTAAAAGCATGTGCAAACAAATAAAACATAAATCGCACTTGTTCTCATTGTACCATTTGTTGTTGCACTTGTTATTTTGATTCAGGTTTGCACACAGTAGCTTGCAGAAACTTACTGTACACAAAGTGCCTGAATTATCCTAAACAGTATTGGAGAAAAGAGGAGAGATGGAGAGCGAGGGAGATGTGGGGAGATCAAATGAAAAAGAAGTGGATAGAAAGGCTGTGCAGAAAAATCCTGTTTCCACTGGTTCACAAAAAGAGAGGAAGCCATAAGGAGGATGGCAAAGTGACAAACGTCTGGCCATTAACTGAAGCCAACAAGAGAAGGATAGAAAGGAAGGATGAGTGCGACAGAGCGCAAGAAGAGAAGAAAAGAATATGTAATTAAAGCTCTTATTACCAGTGCCTGAAATCATTTCCCCCATTCTGCTGTGTTGCGCTGGGTTTGTGGCGCATATCTGAAAACTATAAATGACATCAGCAGCTTCACTGCCAGACGTCTGTTTATTTCTGCACATATAATATACCTTTACTCACGTCTGTTGTGTGTTCGAGTGCCGAGTTCGAGTCTGTGTGCAGCTGCATAGGACGCAGGGTACTCTTGTGTTTCTGTGTATTGTGGCCTTAGTGTATTGTGTAGGTCTCTGCATATGCACATTACTCAAAGTTAAGCTTTCCTAGGTGTCCTCCAGTGCGTGACAATTTATAGTGGATCAATAGAAACCCCTGGCCCTCTGGGAATAAGGAAAAGAAATGAGGTCACAGATAAGTGCTGATCTGGAACAAGCCCTCGTTAGACACCGGACCAGCTCCTGGACTGCTGGAGTCGTTCTCGTTGTTCAATTCCCACTCTGCCTATATATTATCTTGTATTCTGTGTCGTTCAGTCGGTTTGATGACACCTAATCCATTATTGCATTAATTATTTAATGAGTTTTTAATACATTTAATGGATAAAATAATGGGAAAACGTGGCAGTAATGCATATTTCTGGAAGGTGCCATGAAATCAAATTTTTCTGTACATTATATTAAAATATTGTTTTATTGAACTCAAAACAAATCTAATCCAAATTATATTTGGTCCCAATATTTGGACATTCATTCATTCATTATCTACCGCTTATCCTGTTTAGAGTCACAGGGGGGCTGGAGCCTATCCCAGCTAACATCGGGTGAGAGGCGGGGTAAACCCTGGACAAGTCGCTGGTTCATCGCAGGACATACAATCACACCTATGGGCAATTTTAGTGTCACCTATTCACCTGTATCACATGTTTTTGAACTGTGGGATGAAGCCGGAGTTCCCGGAGAGAAACCTCGCAGACACAGGGAGAACATGCAAACTCCACACAGAAAGGCCAGCAGACGTGAATGCAAAAATTTCTGCAAAGATGCTTACAAGTACTTTTTTCCCCCACGTTATTTAGAGCTTTTAATACCAAAGCAGGTGAATATCAAAGTTCTCTTCAAAACTAGGCGTGCCCTTTTGTGTATATGTTTCTCATGTCAGTGAATGGAGAGTAAAATTTAATTTTATCATCCATTTCAGATTGTAATTTTCAGTGGTGATACAATATGACTTTCTGCAGTTCATTTTTTCAAAGGTCACAAATGGAGATGGGAATCACCTTTTTAGTTTTTGTAGTTTTTTTCTATTGAGCTGTTTTATCAGCAGCAAGATTATTAATGGTCATGAATTCTCTGTAATGGATGTTGAATCAGCTTTCTGTTAAATCTCTACAGGCTTCTGAATTGTCAGCATGCATACCTCTTTGCATATATTTTTCTCTCTCCGATCTTACCTCCCACAATCCTCCCTTTTGTCGATGCATTCAAACACCCCCTTTTTGTCTTAGTTGAAGCCCTCACAGATTTACGTCCCTCTGAACACAAAAAGAGGGCTACAGTTTTCACTCCCTTCAATACAATCCCCGACAAAAGATGCTCATAAAACACATGGACACAGCCACTCACACACACACACACACACACACACACACACACACACACACACACACACACACACACACACACACACACACACACACACACACACACACACACACGCACACACACACACACACACACACACACACACACACACTCAGAATGAAAGACAACCATCAAAAGGTCCTGCTGGTATTCAATTAGAAAGACTTAAGAATATTGCTTTTACCATGTATGGAATACACTGAAGGGCCTCAGTGCTTCGCTCTTCATCTCTAATGACCATTAGTGTGTATGTGTGTGTGTGTGTATCCCTGTTTTGCAGTATTTGCATGCTACGAGTTTCCAGCCTGGAGCAAATCTATTTTAGGACTTGTGCTGAAATAAAAAGGAAAAATAAAATGATCGAACATAACGTCATGATTTTGAATGACAGCAGGGAAAAGGAGTGGAATGAGTGAGAGATGAGCTAACTTTGCGTCTGAGTAGATGATGAGGTACATCATGTTGCTCTACTTCAGTGCCTATAAGCAACATTCAGGTTTAGGCTGTGATAGCCACAATCATTCCTCTCTCTGTCTGTCTCTTTCCATATCCATCTTTTCCCTCTCTCTTTTCTCTGGGGAATCTCTCACAGGAATTTTTCCATTCCCAAGCATTCAAAAAAAGACAAAGTTGCAGGGGTCAGTGTGGTTGTGTGTGCATATGCATGTGTATTTGTGTGTGTGAGCATGCTTGCCTGCAGGCATATTTTGAGTGTAGATGCCAAATAGGAATGCAAAAATGAAAAATAGTTCTCTCTCTCTCTGTATGTTCGTGTGTGTGTGTGTGTGTGTGTATGTGTGTGTGTGTTTGTGTGTGAGTGTGTGTGTCTATGTGTGTGTGTGGGTATTGATCGGGCCTCATATCTATCATTGGATATCGGAGATGGCCCTGCCCAGTGTGCTACTATATACATAACTCACTGTCTACACACTCAGACACACACTGGATCTCCCTTTCTCCCCTTTCTCCTCCCTAATAGCTGATAATATATTCAAATGAAAGCTGAATGATGTGGGATTTACGAAACCAATCCATTTTTGTTCAATTTTGTGTGGGGAGCCTATCCCATGTGGATGCCGTTAGGTAAGAAGCAGGATACCCTCTGAACAAATCTCATATGATCAATATATCGACAAACAACCATTCAGGCACGTTTGGGTCACGTGTTCACCCATATAATATAGTATAGTATAGTATAGTACAGTATAGTATAGTATAGTATAGTATAGTACAGTATAGTATAGTATAGTATAGTATAGTACAGTACAGTATAGTATAGTATAGTATAGTATAGTATAGTATAGTATAGTATAGTATAGTACAGTACAGTATAGTATAGTATAGTGTAGTATAGTACAGTATAGTATAGTACAGTACAGTACAGTACAGTATAGGTGAGACCAGGCAAAGTAGACACAGAAAGACATCCCATAATGTTTTGGCTATGTAGTGAAACACTATGTTCTGATTGGTTGTTTGGATATCATCTTTAAGCACAAAGGCCTTTGTGCTTACAGGAAGGAATGCAGCAGGGCTTGCACCAGACGTGTAACAGGTCCTCTGTGACTGATTTAACAATGTCTACTCCAACATTGCCATGTATGAGTCAACTCCATGACTTCACATTGCAGGACATGACATCCATTATATCCTAAAGAAGTTCTATCACAAGTGCCATTTCCTTATATTGAACAAGAAAGCAACATTGAGTTCAAGTGGGCATCAAATTCTTGTTTATAGTAAGTATACATTTTTTCAGAGCTTCCTTTGTAGAAAAGTGGAGTTTCTAAAGTGTGGTCTCTGGGTCTATAGACACTGGCTGATTTTGCTTTTCAGTTTTCAACAGACAACAATAATTACTTTCTACTGTCTGGGTACAACAATGAGAGGACGGGTATGACGACAAAAATATTGGTAAGACTGACTGACCGATTTTTATTTCCTCTGTGGAGACAGTGGAAAGTTCATATGAACATCAAACCCTATGGAGGCAGGTCCTAAGGGCCTATCCAGCCGAGGATTTTATCATAGATGGGTCAAGACTGCAAGGGGTTCTACTCCTCAATAGTCTCGGTAGAGCCTGTATCGAGTACAATGTATAAAGACGAGAAAATTCTCCTGCTGAGTGGACTTTGCATCTTTTAATGAGTTCAGGTCCCTGGACACCAGAGGGAATAGAGTATGAGTTTCACTTCATTATAATGCAGAGTCAGAAGGTCCTGTGTGGACTCTCAGGTGGTTACAGGATGAATTACACTATGTCCCCTATTAAATACTACGGAGCTCAACGGTTAACATTAAATACATACAGCTCTTTATGTCTAGCTCTAGCTTTATCTCAGTCTTTGTGTCCCTTGGGTCATACGAACGAGTTACTCTTTTCATACATTGAGAATAGTTCAAAGATAACTTCTGCCTACTGTGTGTGTGTGTGTGTGTGTGTGTGTGTGTGTGTGTGTGTGTGTGTGTGTGTGTGTGTGTGTGTGTGCGTGTGCGTGCGTGCGTGCGTGGGGGGGGGGGGGGGGGGGGGGGTGAGTGGATGTGTCCATGTGTTTTATTTGCACCTTTTGTCAGGGTATGTAAGGGAGTGAAAACTTTAGCCCTCTTTTTCTGTTCGGAGGGACGTAAATCTGTGATGGCTTCTACTTAATATTCAAGCGCCTAATAAGAAATGCAGTATTGGCCAATTTAAAGGTATAGCAATATAATAGTAGAGTAGAGTGCTAGACATGATGTACTATCCTTTTCATTTAAAGTCATTTGGTGTCATTTCAAAAGAGCTCACCAACATAGCTTTCAAGTTATCATTTATTATTCTATCAGCAGTCTTAATTGTTTTAGAAGTGTCTTATTTCAGAGGCTGAATGTCAAGGAAACCTTCATCATGAACTCAAAACCAATCCCCTGCTGGGAAGCAGCATGAGATGACATCTGTCATAACACACACATTCATACGCTTTCATACGGACACAGGGAGACAGAAAGATCATGGCAACAGGTGTGTTTTCGCACTCAGCTAATCAAGTTCCTTGCTCTTAAGTATTTATTTTCACACATTTCTCTCTTCCTTTATAGTTTAAGAATACATTTACTCTCTCTTCCTAAAAATAATAATAATATTAATAAAAATGATGATAATAAATCTTGACCGCTATCTGTATTGGAGGTGTTTGCAGGTTCTCCCTGTGTTTGTATGGGTTCTCTTCGCGTACTCTTCAGCTTCCCTCCAGGTCAAATGACAAACTGCTTTGGGTCCAGTGTACCCAGCCTCCAATCCAGTGTCAGCTAGGATTAGCTCAAGCCTCCCCGAACCCTGAACAGGCCAAGTGGTTGCAGAAAATGGACGTGTTTTACTCTCTGCTCATTGGAGCTCTGTTGTTCACCTTTCAACGTAATGTATTGTATGTTTATTTTTTAAAGCCAAATATCAACAATCAGTCACCATCATTTGAATTTGTATTTATTACCTGATTTAACTAATACTCTCAACTAAAGTTAACCTGTGTAATATTAAAGTATCACAGTCTTCACTAGAGTTAATAGCGTATGTACCTTAACTGATATGTCTAGGTCACAGATTTTCTCAGCTAGGGAACGGTTTTGCCATTTCTTTTCCCACTGGTCATTCTGGTGGATATTCCCAGCAGTACTCTGATTTAAACCAGGGCAGCTTTTTGTTTCTCAGAGGATAACGGCCTGCTTCTGTTCCCTATTTCTTCTGTCCTGGTTCAGCTATGTATTAATAGCAACCACCTACGGCGATGTGCGTGCAGACATGGGCGTGTGGATATGCCTCGATCTACAAGTGTATGTAAGCCTTAGGTGGAGAAGAAACTGGGTCTATAAGTTTGGGAATGTCCTCTTAATGAACTACATTTCTTTAATGTTTGAAGGTGAATCCCATGAAAAGTCAATATGGATATATGGAATGGGGATATTATGGAATCCTCAGAGTCTGTTAGATGTGGTGAATTGGATTGTCTGTAAAGGCTGCACAATTAATAGTGGTCACACGTATTCATCAGATACAATATATTAATCGTATTATGCCTCCATGACGAATGAAAGAACAGCCTGATAAAATTAAGAAATCAATAAAACTGGTAATAATGTACTCACCTCCATGCAAATCAATAAAAATATTAATACATTAAAATAAGGCATAACGGGAAATGCTAGAATATAAACAATGTACCCTAACTGAATGATGTTTCTTAGACAACCAAACAATTCTGGAGCAAACTTGTATTCAGTTTAGCCATCGTAAAAAAAAGTTTAGCAGCATTGCTAACCTTCTGCAGAGACACCATTGGTTATTGTTATCCCAAAGCAAACCAGCTTATAACATAGGGATTCACCGTGCTCCTTCAAAACACAACAGCTGCTGGGAACTCCTCAGAGAAAGAGTCTGTATGTCTGTGGTTCACAGTGCACGGGGGTGGGCTTGAATACATTTAGTATTTGCGGGTTGTCATATGTGTGTGTGTGTGTCTTGATGCAATACGAACAAGGGAGCGTGCATCATGTTCACACATAGACACATAGTCAGTATCACAGGAGGGGCTAAAAACGCATGCACACACACACACACACACCAATTCTCTCTGCGCATTATGGATTTGACCTCTAATATACTAATTATCACGGTGCAGTGTTGTTTACTCACACACTCATGTGCATAACTGCAAATCGATACAGAAAGGTAGAACTACAATGCTACTAATGGCAGATCTTAGTGACAAAAAGCGACGGTGTTCCGCATAAAGCTCATACTGAAACTGAGTGCTACAGAAGTCTTTTTATCACAATCATATTGTGATTATGAAGAAGTATATCAGACAGACTAAACACCTTTCCCATTTACCAGAGTTCATCAGCCACACTCACATACCTTCAGTATTTGATTTTTTTGCTGTGAAATTTATATCTGCTCTCAGATTACCTGCCCAATGCCTTGGGGCTTTGCGGTCTCTTAATGTGTGTAGTTCTTCTTCTTTTTTTTCTGTGTTTAATGAACTGCCTCTGGTTTGACTGTGATTTGCTTTTTTCCAATATGCCCATAATCATGATGTTGTTGAGACAACGTGATGAGAGTTCTCCTTGTTTATTAAGGTGCACTATAGAAAATTGAGTTTTTCATTATCGTCAGGATGCTTTCATAATTATTACAACCTCAGCTGTAAAACATCCAAACTACAAAAGGGAGTCAGTTTCTTCCCTCTACTTTGCCAACTGCTTATGTTCTCTGCATCAATGTCAAACATCTCCCACCAACAGCTTGCATTATGTGCGTCCTGCTACAGAAGGGCCTCTTCTTTGGTCGAGATACTTGGCTGAGTGAAAGAGGGAGAGCTCTCCAGGAAGAGGAGGAAAGAAAATATAACTCAAAAATGACTCATTAGGCCTGAAGTCATGCAGCAAAGTCAAATTATTCTTTATGATCCATATTTCAGAAAATCTGTGACAGCCCTGAAAATGTCCCAAAAAGACTGCTAAAAAATGAAAAAAAGTTTCCCATATTCCAAAACTCTTTGAATGTTTCCAGACACTCACAAATTATTGACGCCTGGTTTCATTTGATATTGCAACGGTAATTAGCTACTACCTGTGCTATGCACTGGCCCAGCTGTTATATACCAAGGTACAAGGAATCAAGGAGTCTGTTCACTATAATACTCAAATATACATGATTAAGACATTTGAATGCGTTGATCACTGACATGATGCAACCAGATTTTTCCCTGGACGCCAATAATGCACAGGCACATGGAACAGATACTTCCAAACCAGGGTGTTAATCTCTTTTGGTACAGAATAAATGGATGAGAGAGAGAGGGAGAGAGAGACAAGTGAAAGAGGACGATGGAATGACCTTGTTCAATTTGCCTGTTGGGGGTTGCATAAAATTTGGGGATATTATGGAATCCTCATCCCGGCCGCCACATCTGCCGCATATCCTTCATTTTAACGTGATAACTCAAAATTAATTTCATGTATTATTTTCAAATTTTACACGCCCATTGAACTTAGTGCAAGAAAGAGCTAGAATGATATTGGAAAAGGTCATTTATATATATTCCCGACACTAGATGGAGCTTTACCTCCCAAAGTTATCGGGCTACAATTTCTCCACTATTGATCCGATTTAGTACAAATCTGGTTCCTATGAATCAACTGAAAGCCATCTAAGTTGTATTAGATTGCAAATTAAGATTGTGTTTTAATTTCCTATAAATTGAAATTTTACTCACTAGGGGGAGCTTTGGCAAAAACAAAAACTGTTTTCAGACGCATGTTCTTAACCATTGGTCCAAAATGTGGTGGTCTGTCTTGTTTATATAATGGTTTACTGAATTAGTTAATTTTTTTACTCACTTGCCGGGAAAAATGCTGTGGACATAACGTTACATTCATTTTGAGGAGTTAAATCAGGGGGATTGCTTGTACAACACAGTGCTTTGGGGAGTTTTCGGTCATGCTTATTTATGATATGGTAAACAAATTGGAAAAAATAAAGGGAAGAAATAACTGGAAGATCATAGAAAAGAAGTCGTACTCCAAAGAAAGACACAAAATATTGGCGTGCTCAACATTATTAATCTGGTTTAAAGGCATAGGGTTAGGTTTAATGCAAAAATGACCTCAGACTCCAGAGGGTTAAGATATCCCTAGGCAGCCAACAACCTGACTTCAGACCGGGGGAGTAGTGTTATGGTATTTGAGTTGGCATCCTGTTGAATCCTCGCTCATCCTTCACAGACCATGAATGTTGACCATAATGTCTGACAATGCCATGTGTGTAAACCATCTGAAGGCATTAGCCCGCTGCACATAAAACAGAGCAGTAAGATCACTCAGCAACACATTCTGACTAATTAGGATCTTTCCAAACAATAGTAAATGCTAATGTTCTGAACAGGATTGTGACTGCAATCGAAAGGGTTCAGTTGCAGTCACCATTCCATTTTGCCTGAGTATGTCATATTTTTCCAATGCGGAAGGAAAAAAAATTGTAATTTCTTTCCCCTCCTCCTTACCCTTCACTCACCTCTCCCTCTCACTCTCTCTCTCTCTCTCTCTCAATCCACTTTTCTGACCTTTCCTCTGTTGGGTCCCTCCTGAAGCTCACTAACTTTATAGCTTTTTGTTGAATCATCGTAACTGACTTCTCTACGTTTTTCTACTAATCTTTCTGACATCTCTGCAATTCAAGCTCAATCTCTCTCATCCTATCTCTATCTGTCTCTGTCAAACTTTATTCTCATATAAAACAAGATAAGGAGGATTACATCAACTACTGTTGAGCCCTTTTCACTCCCCCACACGTTATAAGCATGTACTGTATATTCTCTTTGATACACCACTAATAGAATATACATGGCCATAGATATTTTTATCTGCCAACACAGACGTTATGGCAGGACATCAGCTCACTCTTGAACAGTGGCCGTCTGTCCCACCCACCGTTAATCCCCACAGCGGTAGGGTGATTAGGGTGTTGTTTCTCCTGTCTGTGTCTCTCAACTCACATATAATGAGATATTCTCAGACCCACAGTGATATGATGCAGTGTGTCTGTGTGTGTGTGTAGATGTATGTGTGTGTGTGTGTGTGTGTGTGTGTGTGTGTGTGTGTGTGTGTGTGTGTGTGTGTGTGTGTGTGTGTGTTTGGGTGGTAGTGCAGAAGAGTTGTTTAACAGAAATCTATATTTGCCCCTATGGTACCAAAAACAAGAAAACCACAGAATGAGGTGATTAACTGCCAGTATGATAGCTTTGGATAGTTGTGTCAGGAAACGTAGAATCATTGATGAGTTAAAACCCTTATTGTCCTGCTCAACTGTTTGGTTGAGCATATTTCGTGTCACTGTTCCTTAATGAAGAATGTCTGTCATCTGACTCTACCTGTATAAAATATGACCCAGTGGCAGCATGTTTATCCCAAAGAGTACGAGCCCAGAACATTTTTTATCGTGAAATAATTTAATAAATCAGATTATTTTTACTGCTTGTCCAAACAATTTGTAATTTTATCGCATATTTATAAGATCTAAGATATAACATTAATAAATGCCCCAAAGACTAAAATGTGCAAAACATTCATTTTCCATAGATGTCTTTTCTTGGTGAGGACATCAAAGAGTTAACTCTTTTGTTGTGTTCGTCTGAAATCAAGGCAAAAAAAAAAGCATTCTCCCTGGCTGGTCCTGTTTATTCCTTCTCACAACCAGGCCATAACAAGTCTAAATGGGGACTATTAGTGCAGACAATTGTGGAATCTCAGTTAAAGGGAGATTAAGTGGTTGAAAATGCCCTTAAGGCTCCGTTAAGGAACAGGAAAATCAAGAGTGATTTTATCTTGGGGACACCGGAAACAGGGCTAACTGTTTAGCCTTGCTGGAGTGTAATTTGTCAGATGTGATGAGTAAGCATTGTTTAGATGTGTTTGGCCCCTCTTTGGGGACCAGGCTAAACAAAGGCCCGTCAAGTGGAGAGTGAGATCACCACAGTTATAAGGGGAAACCATAATGCTGTCCAAAGATTTTGCCTTTATGCATATTGTAATGTATCCAGTGGGCTTTGTGTTTGTAAGTGCCTCCGTTTTGTGAGGTCATGACATAACAGTCAGTCAGTGCACCAGCTGTCTTCTGCACCTTTGTGTGCAGTGCTTGGCATGTTTGCGTTCATATGTCATTTCCCTGTAGGAAAATTTAACAGACCGTGGTTGAAGCAAAGCAATTTCTGTAATTGAATAGCATGAAAAACGACAGATCCCCAGTGTTTGTATGTTGGTCTGTGTGCATGTGTGGGTGGTGGTGTGTATTTGTTGGACATAAATAGCCCTTTTCTGGATTAGACAACATGCTTGCATGAACTGCAGTGTAAACTAAACATGCACACATTCTGTATGTAGCGTCATAGGGGGTTTGGATACTGTATACACTGAGGCCTCTCACACACTCACCAACAGCACATAAATACACACACATGCTTTCTATTTTCTTCTCTTTCCATGGGACAAGTAGCTTGATTTCACAAAAAGTTTTTGATTGTTTTGGTTTGCTTGGAACAGTGGAAAAGGATCAATTATCACGCAGTATGTTTATGTGGTGAAACTTTGTGTAAATAAGCAAACAGGGGAATACCAAGATAAGCAACGGCAATATTTTTTTTAATTTCTTGGTGAAATTGTGATACAAATTTCAACAAAATATAAACACACAGAATTGGGTGATATGCGCGCACGTATTTTTCCCAAATCCACTCTACTATCGGCCCTCTTCTTATTCTCTTACAAAATTTTGAGTGAAATGCGTTGCTCTTTAGATTCTTCTTTATGCTTGTACATTATGCAATGTCATCATTTTCTGTCTGCTGCATCACAGTGGTGCGCAGGGTAGCACATATGCATTGTGGGTGCTGACACCCATACCGGTTGCTTCACAATCAGCCACAACACACTCCAGTGCACGCTGACGGTCATGGAATGATGAAGCCAACACACTCACATCATCTGCAAACAGCAGAGATGCGTTTATAAGCTCCCAAAACCGGGCGCTCTCCTGACCTCAACTGTGCCTTGAGATCTTGTCCATGAATATCAGGAACAGAATCAGTGAAGATTTTGTTTAACCTAATAACCTCAAAACAGTTACCATGAACTTGAAGAAAAAATGAAATCAACTAAAATGATAATAGTTAGTATTCAATTACTTTAGAAAATGATTCAGTAACCATTTCCATATATTAATGTACAAGTCGTTGCAACTCAAATCTCAAACCTGAAACTCACCCCGTCATTTAATGGATTATTAATGAAAATAATGACATATGAAATGAATTGACTCTATTACCAATAGCACTAATGGCAAAAACTATGAAGGATAAGAACTAAATTGACATATAGATGTGTTTTTCATGCGTGACAGGCGATGGGATTGTCGGAAACAGTCTTGTTTGCAGAGAAATACTGTTTCTGGAGCTCAACAGTTAGGGGTCAGAGATTGAGTGTATACATCCACACACATGTATGTGTGTGTGTTTATACACATACACATACATTTAGCGCTGCTTCAGCTGTGTTTAGCTTGCCTCACCTTTAAGTCGTCTGACTTCTCTTTCCTATGACTGCTACTTGTCATGGATCTGTGACCTAAAAAATAAGTGTTTCTGCTCCCACTTCCTGCGGAATATCATACATGCATACACACATGTAGCTGTATAATGAAAAAGGGATTCAGCCTCTACTTTTTTCAGGAAAGTTTTTCGAGAGCAGACATTTTGGCTTGTCATAGCAGAGGAGAAACAGGTCTGACTAATTTAATTAAACGCTGCACTGCACCCTTAAATGCTTCCAGTAAGCCATGACATTGAGAGAGCACGTGCTATGCAAGGCTTTAAAAACGTTGCATCGCTTATTGGTATGCAGTCTTCGGAAACTCATTTGATTAGACCTTTCGTTTTTCCTGCTGTGACATTTTAAAATGTCGGTTGTGAAAAAGATGTGTTCACGTGTCTCAACAGTGGTTTTTATGATTTTCCTATGAACAGAATGTGACTTCTGATTTGTAAGATCAATCAAGCAGCAGACCTTTATGTAAATTTGTCCTTCACCTTATGCTTTTCTGTTAAATGAAACTTCCTGTATAATCAATCATTTTAATTAGCATGCATCTGACATTTTTCCCAGGTCTGGAGTCTGGAGTCTGGAGTCAGTGCCTCGTGTTTATACAGATGTGTGCTTCATCTTGGTTACTACCTTATCTGCCCTCCCATAGGTGAAACAACAAAGGCCCTCCATTATGACCCCGATATCCCTTTTACATATGTTTAAAGGCAGGCAAATGTTCTGCAGGGTGGATTGGCGTGCGGTGTGTGTGTGTGTGTGTGTGTGTGTGCGTGTGTGTGTGTGTGCGTGTGTGTTTGTGTGTGTGTGAGTGTGTGTGCTTGTGCCATTCTTCACTACACCCAAACACACGCAGTGAACCCGTGTTGAGACCTTTGTTAACCATTCTGTATTAATTTATTTGCTTATCAGTCAAACATTCATACATTTCCATTTTCTTTCATTCATTATGATTCACATATTCTCTCATTTTTTCTTTTTTCCATAGTTATATTAAACTGTTGTTTTTCCACTAATTTGCACATTCATCATTTTTTTCACTTGCCATAAATCCAGTTGCTTAATCCTTAATCCTACTCTGAATGATTTATTTGTGTCCTTCTGTACATTAATTAATTGATTAATTTATTAGATTATCAATTTCTTCCCCTTCCTGTCCTCTGCCTATTCATTCTTCTTCACTTTAAGCAATTTGATCAAATTCATTAATTTATCCACTCAGGTCTGAGCACTTTATTATCTTGGCATAATACATGATTATTACTGTTATCTGATCCCTGAACCCACTGAAGTGCTGCTCTTGCACACACCCAACCACGGTGACGGATTAACAGTGGAATTCATAATGAGTAATAAAGGAGTAGCTCCCATCAATATGCCACAATACATTATTCAGTATGTGAAAAAAGATCTCCATATAAAGCAGATGGCATTACGTGACAAATAACCTTTGCCGTGAAGGGTCGTATTTATTGGACTGACATGAACTGTAAGCACTGGGATGGGTATATTTAGGGTCAGGTGGTTCATGATTAAAACTCAGATCAGCCTGGAGCTTCTCTCTAAGGAGCAGATGGGCCCTAACAGGCTCAAACAAACATACATAAAAACACTCGGACGGGCCTGATCCTCTCTTACTAACACCCAGCATTTTATTCATCTCTCCTCCTGTCACTCCTGCCTCTTATTTTGTGTCATATTCAAACAACACTTTTGGAAAAGTGCGTTCTTAATTGAGGAAGTAATATTTGGAACAGTACAGATTTCAACAGCACCTCATCAAATCAAAAAGTGAATATTTGGTTTATTAATGATTTTATATGTCGGCCTCTCATAATCTTGTAATCATTTTCCCTTTCTTTACCTTTCCCCCTTATCTTCCCATCTGACAGATGTGAATTCTCATAATCCTCCTCAGCATTTACAAACAACATCTTTTTTTCTTCTTAACATGTTACCTTCTGCTGACGTAACAGAGTTGGAGTATTAATGTGGTGCCGTGCAGGATTACTCATTTGACCTGACAAAGCTTGGAACATTAATACTATAAGCTCAAGATCTGCTGTGTTACTCTTGACTCTGCTGAAATGCTTCAGGAGCAGTTTATTGATTTATTTTTTAATTATTTTCTGTTGTTCTGAAAAATGAATGCAAACACAAACAGTATTTTCAGAATCGGAGAGTCTTTTCTCATTATTGATGAGATACTGTCTACTGTACACACCGCAACCCATTCTGCAACTCTTTTTCCAAATCCAACCAAAATGTTATTGGCATAGCTCCTTGCATGGTTTTTATTGTGTTTGTCTGATAAATTGATATTCATTACTATTATTTAGTCTTATTTTTGTTGTAACCGTGATATTTGGGCATGTGTGCTAAATGGGCATGTTTTTTTCCACTCTGTAATTGGGTTTACAATTTTTTGTATGGGGATCTATGTTAGTGCCAACTCCATGATACACATTGATCAGCCAGAACATTATAGACTTAGATTTAGACTTGACTCAAACAAGGATATAGAATATAAATAAAAGCATGGAGTGAAATGTGCTCAATGCAGAGACAGTGTGCAAGCTTGTAAATTGTTGCCGGACGAATTTATTCATTCATTGATTATCTTGTAACAATGGCATCTGTCATCGGATGGGCTATAATAGGCAGAAAGTTAGCTTTTGTTGACCACTGTTCACTCTGAATCACTCTTTGCTTTACATTATATGGAGGCTGGGTGTGTGTCGCTTAGCAGGGAAACATCTGGATGGGAAGAGGGCCAGCTCAGGCTGGCATTGTGATGAATTGGGTAAAGTACTTCTGGGAAACCTGGTGTCCTGCAGGTTCGGAGGATATTACCTTGACACGTACATTTACCTTAACATTTTTGCAGACCAAGTACAGTCCTTTGTGGAAAAGGTTTTCCCTAATGGCAGCGGCCTCTCTCAGGATGAAGCTCCCTGCCTCACTGCAAAAATGGTTCAAGAAGGGTTTGGGGAAGACAAAAATAAGTTATTCGATGTTCCCTAGATCTCAGTCCAAGACAGCAGCTGCAGGATGTGCTGAACAAAGAAGTCTGATCCATGGAGGCCCCAACTCGCAAATTTCAGGATTTCTAGGACCTATTACTAACATCTTTGTGCTCGATACCACAGAACACCTTCAGAGGTCCTGTAGAGTCCAAGTCCCGAGTCAGAGTTGTTTTGAAAGGACGAGGGAATGAAAAATAAATCCCAAACACTATGCGCAGGTTATCAATATATATATATATATATTTAAAAACAAATATTCCAACCCTTCCAAATCTGTCACCAGGCAGCATTTCACCAGGGATTAAAAATGATGACACACACCAGCAACAATTGCGTTTAAGCCTCGCAAATCGAAAAAGAAGTGCAGCTACAACTCTCCTCCGGGCAATTTGAGCTTCTTCTGATCAGCTGGACGCGCAGCAGACTTACCTGACAGCCCAGCTCACCAGGGCTAAGGGTTGGATACTAAAGATAGTCTGAGAGTCTTCAGAGGAAACCAACCCGGCTGCGCTCTGACACTTCCCCATAAACACTCAGACAAAGAGGAAATCTCAGCTAAGGCTTGATTTTAGTAACGTGTGACAGTGGAGGTTGCTCCACACCGCCTCCACTGTCATCTTATATTTATCTGCCACTCGGCATATTCATATTTCATATCCATGGTGGTGTGTGTATGTGTCTGTGGGAGTGTCTGGGGAGAGAATTGGAGGCTCAGGGTTTTTTACAGGATGTGTCTGGTGCAAAAAGAGTATGTTGAAGTTCATTCAGGGAGTATTACAATCTCTGACCCCGCCTCTTAGTTGTCACACACCCACAGTGCATTTTGGGTATGTATGGTGAATGGAGTTTGGGTGCCATTGGGGATTTTTAAAAGGAGGTTATAAAAAGTCTTTATTAAAAGCGTGTTTATTAAATTAAATTAAAAGCTTATTGCTCACTGGATAATCTGGTGTAGTGGCATTTTAGAGTGCATCTCTGTTTGTGTCTGTGTTTGTGCGTGCGCCCGTGTGTGTGTGTTTATGTGTCCATCTTGGATCACGATATGAAAATCATGGACTTAAGCTTAACTTTTTCTTACCTTTTAATTCATTTTGTGTTTGGGAAATGCAAATACAACACACAACACTGTTTTTTACTTTAGCTCCTTTCAGAGTTCCGGAGAATTGACACATTCATTTTCAAAATATCCTGCTGGTTTAAATGATGGATGAATCAGACAGACCTTTGGGATCTGCTCTGGGTTTAATGAATCTTTCAGAGGTTATTTTTCTGTATGTTTGTGCGAGAGAGAGAGAGAGAGAGAGAGAGAGAGAGAGAGAGAGAGAGAGAGAGAGAGAGAGAGAGAGAGAGAGAGAGCGCAATTTCAAGGGTATGGAATAATCTGTTGAACAAAATCATTTATCCTGAGCTCTCTCGTTCTCTTTCGTTGCTACCTCTTCCATCTCTACCGTACAGATTTGAATCACCATCCAGTCCTGGTGAATATTGTTTGTGCTGTCACATGTAGAGAATGGGAGGAAGAGTGAGAACTGCAACCTCTGACAGTAATTACACACAAGAGCAGAATTGGTTTGCAAAACAGCTGCAGTTTTGTTTATTACAGTGTTTTACAATGCTTTTATCTGTTGAACTGACCACTATGCTCAGACTATGTTCCCATTAGCCGCATGGGTGGGCTGTTAGAGGCGTTTCATACAGTCAACCCACAGAGACCCAGCATGACTACATGTGTATTTAAGACCTGAACAACGATACAAGTTCAGTGAGGAGATGACAATGAGGTCTGATGGCTTAATGGTTAGTGTGCTTAGTGTAAAATAGAAGACTGTCGTAAAACCATTTTTCACTTCATTTTACAATGGGACCATCTGAGCAGGAAGTTTGCTTTCAGCGCCGCCTGATGGGTGTGCAGGTGGAATCAAACTGATAAACAGGTAATGATGAAAACTCTCTGGTGTTCAGACTCAGAAAGCCCTGTACAACAAAAAGCTCACTGTAGTCTGAATTGATGCTTATATTCAGCTTTTCTTCATGCATGTGTAAAGAGTATACATCTTAGTAGTAGGGTAAGATATGTTGAGCACCCAGCCATTAGTGAAGGTAGGTTTTAGCATTAAATTTAGTTTAGCCCTATGGTCTGGTGTCAGTTTGGAAGGTAAAACACCAGAGACAGGTTCAAATGTTGATAAAACAGGTTTTTTTTGGCTGAAGTTCTGTATTGGGCACTATTTTATTCAGGCATATAAACTATGGGAGTATAAAATAGACTAAAATAATGCTTGACTGGGATTTAGATTTTGCAGATGTGTCGGAATCGTTTTTTATTTGGTGAATGCAATGCGCTTCCGTAAGGACCCCTTAGAGTAATAGTTAAATATATTTATTGAATAATACCTATACTCAGAAATGACAATAAAGAAATGGGTCATTATTTTGGGAATTACAATCTTACCAACATCCTTTCTGTACTGCTCCTTTAACTCATCATATTTTGGTGTTATTTGTTTGTTTTAAGAAAAACCCACCCGCCCCTCCCTGCTGGTCCAACCCCTAAAAAAAGCACTTGCGAAAAAAAAATGCAGTTTTTCTATCCTAAAAAGATTTTGCCGGAACACAAATGGTTGTAAGTTGTTGTTTGTGGAGTTCATGGTCTATGTTTGCTGGACAGAAACTTCATATATAAGGTGGAGGGGCTCGATGAAAGGCGGGCTGAAGTCTCCTCCGCTGATGAATATGTGTTAGCTTATGAATATCCTCTCTGAAATCCTCCCTCTCTTCTCCCTCACTTCATCACTATTGATCTCCACATGCTTTCCTCTCCTCCGCTCCCTCACTGCTTTTCATCTTCGCCATCTCACGTTTTATCTCCCTTCACCATCTTCCTTTTCCCCTTTAATTTCCCGTATCCCACCTATTGTCATCTTCCCCTTCGCCCATCTTTTCTCTCTGTCTTACTATTGTTCTAATATTCGCATCATTCCATTGCGAGTTGCGAGCATACTTTTTTTTTTTTTGGTTGGTCTCCCTTTCTTTTTCCCTTTGCGCCCACGTTGGTGTTGGTTTTCTTTGCTTCCCCCTCTGTGTCGCCCTTCAACTCACCTCATTATTATTTATCAGTCAGCATTTGTTGTTTCTCAGTCCCAAGTTTCATCCTTCCTTTAAGTCTTTCAATTATCCCCATAGCCCCTATTAACTCAGTTTTATGATTGTTTTTGGATTCCATTTTTCCATCATGTTCGTTTTATACATTTTAAAATGTATTCATCTCCTCTCCTTCGTCTTTTATCTTTCCTCATTTTTCCTTCCTGCATTCCCTCACTTCCTAACAAATATTGGTAGAATCCCGCTGTCATGTTTTCTTTTTTCAAATAACTATTTGTGTGTGTGTGTGTGTGTGTGTGTGTGTGTGTGTGTGTGTGCGTGTGTGTGTGTGTGTGTGTGTGTGTGTGTGTGTGTGTGTGTGTGCGTGTGTGTGTGCGTGTGTGTGTGCGTGTGTGTGTGTGTGTGTGTGTGTGTGTGTGCGTGTGTGTGTGTGTGTGTGTGAGAGAGAGTGTGTGTGTGCGTGCGTGTGTGTGTGTGTGTAAATGTATGTGTGCACGAAATGAATAGGTCTTTTTTTTCATTATGTGCACCAGGAATCAAACATAGTTGCTGGACGATTGTGTACAAGGCTGCGTTAAAGTGTGTTTCTGAGTTTATCCATGTGATCAGTGCGATATGCCTTTTTGTGTAGAAGCAGAGCAGATGGTTTCTATACTCATTTGAGAGTGATATATAAAGATGCTTTGTCCTCTGTCTGTCTGTGGTTACATTTACCCATGAAAAACTTTCATGCAGCACTTCAGCATACAACACAATACCAAAGTTACACACTGAGTATGTCATCTAATTGAGTGCTTTTGTGTCGACCGTTGATTTCCAAAATCAAATCAACGGTTATTTTCAAGTCATTTTTCCATCACTGTGAAAGCTAAATAATGGTCTTTGTCATTCAGACATATTAACAAAGCTGTTTTCGCTCCTTTATTATTACTCATGTATGCCTCAGCCATAACAAGATATAGCGTTACCCTTGTCCACCCTTCCGTTCATCTGTCTGTAAATACCCGAGAACAGTTTATCCACATCTCCTCAACAAACGAACAAAAGTCAGTTAAATCTTAACACATAATTTGCAAATCTCATCTCTGCTCATAGTTTTACATTATTTGGGCACGTTTGAATTCAAGGCTCCTTCTCCATCTGCAATATGTCTAAAGCACCTACATACTTCCTTGCATCCCATTTTGTTGGTTCCATACATCTTAAAGAGTTTTGACATAAGCAAAAGTGGTTGTGACAATAATAAGATAAGATAAGATAAGATAAGATAAGATATCTAACTCTTTATTAACACTTTTATATCTAGTTGCTTACAGTTCAACATTTGTAATTTGAGTTCTCCATCCTGTGGAGTAGCGGGCATCCACTGTGAAGCCCCCTTGGACCAAATTGGGATTCAAGGTCCTGCTCAAGGACTGACCGACATGTATTCTGAAGATTGACCCTACTGTTTGGGGGAAACAGCTCTATCCTCCTAAGTTAACTATTGAATGTAAAGGTTAAGTCATTAAATACAAAATGGCATCAAATGGAGAAGGTTATTTAACTTTTTAATTTTTCTTTCTTTGTCACGTCTTGACAAAGACGTCTCTTGTTGCTCTTTGATGGTACTTTTCAAAATTAATGGTTTCAAAAGATTCCTCTTAGTCTTAGATATTAAGCATTGAGGTGATTATCATATAATTTTGCCCATATTCAATTTTCATCTCCTCAGAAACCAAGTAACAAAACAGATTTTTAGAGGCATTTACATTTATTCATGCACTTAGCACATATTTCGTCCATGTAGTGAAGTCATAGTACATATATCTGCCCCTGTGGAAAAACGTCTTGTCTTTTAATACATTGGTCAAACCTCATTCCATTGTCATCTATGTGTTTGTTCTAAACTCTCTCCTTCTCTCGATCTCTCTTTTCATCCTATCATCATCCTTTCCATCTCTCTCTCCGTGCCGTGAGTAGGCGGATACTGTCAGAGGTGAGAAGTGAGAGCGCAAGTGTGTGCCGGCAACCATGGCAACCCTGTGCTAATTGGCCAATAGCCTGGCAGGATGATTGTCAGCTGTTGTGGTTGAGGGCTTTTCATACAGACATGCAGCGGGGTCGGATGGTCCAGATGGGTCCTTCAGATATTAGAAGAGGAACAAGAAACCTTTATTTTCCATTCTTTCAGTTTGATTCAACTTGAAATCCATTTCTTACAAAGCTGAGTCTCTTATTGTGGGGGGATGTGTAGTTTAGTTCCTGGTGTGTATGTCTCAGGTGAGTATGTTTGGTGCCTCATTTAGGAATTAGTTTTTTAAAATCTAATCAGTCACATAGAAGCCATCTCTCTGACCATTCCGTCATCCGAAGGAAAGCTTGTTTACTGCCGCTATTATGTTCCTAATTATTCATACTCAAACCCTTTGCTCATTGCTTCCAATTGCATTGATGTGACAGTTATGAGCTTCAGCTGTAATTAATGTTGTGTTTCTGCACCAGAACTGGATCGCTCAGTGGAAGTGTTGCAAATAACCTTTGCAGTGGGATAGCACCAATATGTTAGCTTTGCAGTCTTACACGGGCCGGTGCATTTGTAGACATGTTGAAACAAGATGTGTGCTGCTTTCACAAGCTTCCTGGTACCTATCATTCACACACACGCACGCACATACACAAACACACACACACCCACACACACACAAAGACAAACAAATTGACATTTAATTTTCCAGCCAAGGACAGGCAGGCCCAACCGATAAAGATGTTTTGACCTTATTCCCTTTCCTTTCTCCTTATCATCTTCTAACTTGTTTTTTATACTCCTTCCAAAGGAGATATGTAGGGTTACTCTTTTCTGTCTGTCTGTACTAAATCTTGACTAGTCCTGAAAAACAGAATTCAGTCAAAGTTTACACATTTTATCTTATCTTGGACCTAAAGCTTTGAATCTCACAATTGGCCTCTTCAACTGGCCGATACATTTTTGGGCACATCTGAGCTTTTTTCATGTCGTTTTGCTCACAGTTATAGTCGATCCACATCAGCACAAATTGAGCTTTAGAGAATAGGGAGCATCTTTGACCTTTCACAGAAAATTTATAGTTTTCTTTCATTCCCTTGGACCGTTATGCTCGCACACACTCATTCAGTTTCTTCCTTGGTTCCTCTGTTCCATACACACTCACTCCACAAGCATGTCTCACTCACTTTCTGTCAGTTTCCTCATTGTTTAGAGGAGTAGTGTAAACTAGCTGCATATTTTCCATGACTTCAGGCTCTCAGTAGAGGACAACCTGCTGAACGAATCCACACACACAACAGTAGGTGTATGTGTGCATACCAAGCAGGGTCACATCAAATGGAGCAACAACTCACTCTAGTGAAGTCACAGAGCGGATCCGATGCGTACAGTATACAGACACACCATCAGTGGAACTGGAGCACATCATTCCTTTGATGCGATATAACAGACCCAAATAATAGTCGGTTCATGGCATGTGGGTGAAGCATGCTTAATTTCACAGCTACTAAATGACATCAGAGGGACAATCAGAGAATGTGGATCGCACCAGGAAGTTCCACATAAAAAAGAAAATACAGTAAAAAATTGACTTTTACTCTTGTTTGCAAAGCCTCACCTATTTCCAGTGAACGGTCCTAGAATACATGATCACATGTCAGTCACATGAATATATGCAATACGATATCTGAACGTAACGGACAAGCTGGATGTTTGTTAATTTCTGCAGTCTATTTTCAGTTTCGGAGAGAAGCATACCAAAAATATTGCATACTGGGAGTTAAACAATATTTTGTTGAATCTTCTTGTCGATAAATCATTTGATTTATTTTGGTATTTCGTATATAGCATAAATTATATTCGATAAATGTTATATCCTTATTTGGTATCACATATACTTTATCAATGTGGTCTTTTTTTAATTTTAAGGGAAGTTTTTAATGGGAATGTAATTTTTCAAATGCTTTGAACTTCTTTCTTTTATCAAACTAGATTAGTCCCTAGGGCAGTTTAATTAATGTTCTATTACTTCCTGTCTGAAATAAGTGGTAGCTTGCATAGCTTGTCCTTCAAAGTTTCTCCCCTGACACTGTCCATTATATTCCATGGCAATACAGCTAATGTAGGCTCCCACGACCATGTTAAAGGGACAGTACACAATTTCTGTCACCAGGTGTCTCTCTGTTAAATCAATGGAAACAAAACACACAGTGTAATTAGCACAGCTTGATTGGAGTTGTCTTCAGGATACCTTTAGTCCTTTTCACTAGCCTCCTTCCTCTCCCCTAGTCCAAATAAAGACCTGTTACCTTAAATCCAACCACAGATTTCAATGGTTTGGAACATCATTGGAGACTTGTCACACATTATATCTCTAAAACAAAATAGGGAAGCACAGATTGGGTGAGGAGAGTTCAACAATTACAGCCATTACTCTAATTTCCTGTCGTGTTCTTTCTGGTGTTTCAGACCATCGGGAATTTTCATGTCCACATTATTAAATAGGCCAATATTATTCAGTAACCCATATAATGTTTGAAACACTTGGTTTGAACTTGGCAATGAACAACAACATTGGGCTAGTTATAGAAACACAATAACGCAGAAAAAGTGGATCAACTCAAATGAGAAGAGAAACATTGAGGTGAAATAAAAATAATAGAATAAGATGGGTGGAGAGCGAGAGCAGTAGCCGCCAAAATAAAGAGAGGTAGTAAAAAGGGGGAATCCTTCACTAAATCAAATATAAACAAACCACAAGTAAAACAGAGACATTTTCCTCTCCTCTCCCTATTTCTCACTCTGTGTGTATGTGTGTGTGTCTGTGTGTATGTGTGCAGGAAAGTGCAAGTAAAATGTTAAGAGATTCCATATGACACAGACGCACACACACAACCCACACATACACACAGGGAACGGAAAAGTTTCCATGTTTAGGCTAAGTGAGCTTTAACATGACAGATGTTGACTGTTACTGTTGCACTGTAGCCTTCTGTTCTTATCCACACACATACAAGCACATACACACACACAGAGAGTTCTATTTTTAACCTTTTTTATGATTTTGTGAACAGAGCAGTGTCATTTATAGATGGAAAATGTGTGAGGACACACATTTACAAACAGGATTTTCTCTGTGGTGGCATATTTCCCAGCGGTACTGATCTCATTCCAGTTCACCACAGCTTCTAGCTTCTTGTTTCATTTACAGCTCATCGTTGGAAATTCCTTGTGTTGGTGATTTATTTTCTTAAACTTTACCTACATTTAGAGCCCAAGTTGATAAAGTCAAATCAGATGTTCAGACTAAGTTCCTTTCAGACAAGACAATTCTGTTATTTTTAAAGTACTGCATAGTTATATTGATGATTTGATGTTTCAGTTTTAGTAGTCAGTGGGTTCATTGCACTGACATTTTTGCAACTTTTGTTGAGGATAAAAATAATAAACAATAAAGCAGCTTTCGCAGTGGAGAGTTTTATCTAAAGAAATCAAACCATAAAATACATCAAGATTGATGTTTATCACTAGTATCCCACAGAATACTAGCGATAAACTACCACTTAAATAAACATCTCTTCCAACAAAGGGCATCTGTCCTACAATAAACATGCTGCCAGACATTGGAGTAATAGTGGGAAAATGCTGCATGCAGCCCTTCATTGTCGACATCATGGAAATACAAAGACTGCATCAGATCAGATGTGAAGGAAGACATCAAACAGTTTGTTGTATGCCTACTGCAGCAAGATTCAGAGGAAAGCTTCACTGGGCTGCTGTCCGTGGAAAACCTCTGCTGCTTCTGCTGTCACAGATTTGGTTTAAATATGTTCATTAGGATGCTTTGAACAAAAATGCTTAAACATGGTTAAAAATGTATTTGACCTGAGTTTATGATGAGAGTGGAATCCAACATGGACACAAACACAAACACACTCACCCACACACACACACACACACACACACAAGGACACACAGAAGGGTACAAATATTTCCTTGAGTTCCTTTTAGCATAATTGCTGTGACAATAATAGATGATGCAGAAGGATATTTTCAAGGAGAGGCTACGTGAGAATACGATTTATTCCAACAAACACACACACATGCAGAAAAACTGTAAGAGATATTAAAATCTGAAAGCCAGGTAATCTCGCCTGCCTTACCTGTTAATATCCTGGTCAACAGTTTGGTTGAGCACATTTTGAGTCCCTATTTCTAACTGTAAAATGTGTGTCACACTAATGAACCTGTTTATATTCAATGACCCAGTGGCAACTTGTATCTGCTAAAGACTAAGGGGCCATGGATGGGGCCATGGAGGACACCACAGAAAATAAATAACATGTACAAAGGTATAAGTTTTCCAGCCATGTTTTTGTTATGTTATTTTATCCTGGGTTTTAAAAAAACAAAACATTATTATAAAACCTAGGATCGTGTATCGTAGTGAATTTTTGTATTACATATATATTGAAATGTATTGCAAAACTCCTTTTTTTGACATCAAATGGACAGAAACTTGAGAAAATGTATTAATTTTATATTTGTTAGAATATTTGGTTATGCTTAGTGAATGACTCGTCAACTTAAAATAAAACAGTGGGATTTGTTTTAATGTTAAATCTTTCACCAGTAGCTCAGTAGCTGTAATAGAAGTAACACCTTCCAAAGGCACCGGTTTTCATGGAGCATAAAGTAATCACTTGTCCCTCATACCGATATATTAGTATCGACATACTGATATATAAGTATATCAGTATGGATTGATATTTAAGTATATCAGTATGTATACAGCTCTAATGACCAATATGGTGCCATCCAGTTAGCAGTATTAGAAATAATAAATAGTGGATCAAACTTCCTTGGAGGTTTGAGGCAAGTAAAGGAAGATGGAAAGTACTATGAGGTATTTAGTCGGCCCCCTACCCAACCAGTTAGCGGCCAGATCCATTAATCTAGAAGGTGATTAATTTATCCATCCATCACAGTTGAAGATTATACCAACTAAGTGTCTTTTCTACATACTTTGTTCTCTCCATTTCTGTCTCTTGCACTCTCATATTTCTTCCCCCCTTCTGTTCACATGTGTTCATTCAAGTACTTAGAGAAATGATTTGATCATGGAGTTTGATCAGCTGCATTGAAATGCTCAAGAAATCTACCTCCTTGGGGAAATATGGAAGAGCTCATATTTCTTCATCTTAGAAGATCAAGATGCAACGGTGAAACTCGCCACATTGAGACGCTTATTCCCCAACCATACCGAGAATGTGACCTATGATTTCAGGCTACATTCATCAAAGTACTCCAATCAGCTTGTGAGATCGATGTTTATTAGTTAACTGTATGGTGACTCTTTTGACTTCCCCCAGCGCCACAGTGGAGACCTGTAAGTTATTCAAAGCTAATGCAGGGTCAAATGTTTCCTCCTACCTCCTGCCTCCTGAACTTTTCATACCTCAAAGTGAATATAGATATGTCTTAATGAACATGTTTGGAGAGCAAAAGTCCAAAAAATGCTTAAGTTTGGCAGGGTGATATGACCAAACAGTCAATTGCATTGATTAGTTTTACCACCCGACACTAACCTATGGCAAATGCGCAGATGTGAACTTTAATGAAGTGTTGAACAGGTCAGCTTTTTAAAATTTAGATTTTTTTTTAACATTCGCATATAAATCATATTCTAAAACAAACCCACCACATGTGTGTCTATAGAGTGTGATTTTTTAAAACCGTACCTCTGAAGCAAGCATCGTATGTCTCTACTCAATAAATGTTGACATAAAAAAATATGTCATCAAATAAGCTAATCCTTTTAGTTTCAATGTGAAAAAGTGAGGAAGATGATATACTAAGTACAAAATATTAATAGCACAGTGGAAGAATGAAGAGCAGAACAATGTGTGTGTATACAGCATAGTACTGTACACTTTTTTACAGTTGTCATACAAAATAGCTATATTACATGTTTTTTTTTATTAATTCTAATAATTAATTACTACCTGGAATAGAGCCATGTCAACCTCTTATCTTTTATTTCTTATTTTGGTTGTTCCCTATAGGGGTGGCCAAAGCGGAACTACTGTTTCCATTTTGCCCTGTCGTCTGTATCTTCCTCTTTCACACCAAACACAAAATCTCCTCTTTGGTCTTCTCCTTTTTCCCCTGCCTGAAGGATCCATCTCTACCGTCTTTCTACCAATAGATCCACTATCCCTCCTTTAAACGTATCCAAACCGCCAAAATTTGGCTTCTCTTACTTTGTCTCAGAGATGTCTAACCTTGGCTGTCTCTCTGATGTGCTCGTTTGTAATCCTGTCTATCTTCGTCACTCCCAAAGAACATCTGAACTTCAACTCCAGCTCTGCCTCCTGTCTTTTGGTCAGCCATCTTTACATGATACAGGACTTTGAGACTGTTTCACTGTCAACCTTGCAAATCGGTATAATTCTTTTTCTCTGTCCTGAGACTAATCTTTCATACATCTCGTCATAGCCCTTTAGTTTAGCCTTTGCTACTTCACTCTTCGCCTTTCGCCGTATCTCTTTTCATTCATACTTTCTTTCTTCATCTCTCTTGCTATTCGACTTCTTCTTTGCTTAATATTCCTGATTATACTCTCCTGAACCTCCTGATTCAAACCACCAAGTGTCCTTATTTTCTTTCTCCTCTTTCCATATAACAAAACAAGCACCTTCTTACCTGTCTTCCGTATCACATTTGTTGTAGTTGCTCAGTCATCCGGCAACTTTTCACTACCACCCAGAGCCCGTTTCAACCACTCCCTGAAGTTCCCACAGCAGCCTTCCTTCTTCAACTTCCACCATTGATCTTCTGCTCTTCCTTTTCCTCTTTTCCTCTTTTGTACCAACAGAGTCATCCTTTACATTACCATTCAATGCTGTCTGGCTACCTTCTCCCCTGTCACCACCTTGCAGTCTCCAATCTCCTTCAGATTACATTGTCTGCGTAGTAGTCCATCTGTGTGCTCTTACCGCTCTTTTATATTGCCCTGTACGCTTCCCTCATCACCTATGTTCCTGTCCTTAACACCATACGTGCCCATCCCCTCATTTCCTCTGTTCCCTTCACCAACATGGCTATTAAAGTCTAATCCAACCACTCTATTACTCTCTCACCCCTAGGAATACTCAACATTACTTCAACCAACTCTCTCCAGAAATTCTATTTCTATTCCACAATAACAACCAACTTGTTGGGCATAAGCACTGACAACATTCATTATCACACCTCCGATTTCTGTGTCCATCCTCACTGCTCTGTCTGAAAGCCTCCTCTGCTCCAAATCACTCTTCACATACTCCTCCTTCAGAATAACCCTTACCCCAATTCACCTCCCACCTACACCACACTAAGACAGTTTGTACCCTCCTTCCAATGCGTCTAGCCTTGCTGCCTTTCCACCTGGTCTCTTGGACACACAGTGTATCTACTTTCCTTCCCTCCATCATATCAGCTAGCTCTCTACATTTTCCTGTCATTGTGCCAACATTTAAATTCCTACTCTCACCCCTACACTGCTTCCTTTCCTCATTTCTTGATGTTTCCTGACAAGTCTTTCCGTTCTCAAACTTCTTTTCCTTCTACCAACAGTAGCATAGTTTTCGGTATTCAGCCGGTATTCTGCTGGTTGACGATGCCAGTGGAGGTCTTTGTTAACCTGGGACCCAACCGATCTGGTTTGGAAATCAGTTTAATTTTCCACATACTGACTCGGCATGGGTTTTAAGTTGTATACGTCGGATGTGCATCTAACCCTTTCTCTTGGCTTAGGATGATCAGTTTATAGCTCTTCATTTTTTTCTCCTTCCCCCTGGCCTAAGGCAATATAAAAACCCTTCTCTTTAAATGTCAGAGAAGGGGAAGGCCATCAGTCTTGCAGTGGTGTAAATACTGGCTTCTGTTTATCAAAGGTCACATCCAGCTAGGGTCACAGTGGAAACTGGTAGACTTGGTTGTTTAAAAGTTTTGTGCTATGTATCAGTCATGGCCATATTCGATTAAACTTAGAACGAGTAAGCATAATAACTCAGTCATTTGAGTATTTTTGTCTGAGAAAAACTGGTAAAATGTTTCAGGCAAGCTAAATAAAGAAAGCAGTTTTTCATTTACAAATGAATGATTCAAGAATATCTATATATAGTCAAACATTTAAAAAATATAAACCTTATATGGGTATGATTTTTGAGTGCATGGATCACAGACTGTAGTAGTTTGTATTTCCCCTGGTCCTAGGGGGAGAGGCAGGCAGCCATTTTGGCTCATAATGACAGTTAAGAGACCAGAGAAATCCAATAAGCCCTTGGAAGCAAAGACATGTGCGTGTGTGTGTGTGTGTATGTGTGTGTTCCTATAAATACCAAAGGTCTTGTATCATCCAGTAAGTCCAGACTGGCGATCATTGATCTTTCACCAATAAAGCCTCAGCAGCCTGGGTCACATAGTAAGGCTTCTAGTGTCGACAGATAATCTGCTTTTCTGTCTGGAGAAGCCTGAGTCCAACGTGAGTGTTCAGATCTATTAGCTTATTCAGGAATAGACCATCTTGATTATCTTGATCTACAACAACAATAAATTTGAGCCTGAGCGATGCAACCTTTATTCACAGCACCAATGCAGTGTACCAACAGGAACAGAAACTTAAAGAGATAGGCTCTCTCATTTATTAATCTAATTTTATTTGCAAATTCCCCACATACAAAGGTACACACAAAACATTTGCAAATGCAGTAATTAAGAATGGATGTCAGAGAAGTTAAAGGTTAGATGCCTCGCTCAGCAGCTGCTTAGCCTTATAGATTAGCTGCCTTCGATTTAAGATTCATAAGAACACGCCTCATCTCTGTAGCCTCAGAACCACACAGGTCCATTACTTTGCTCCACCGATACCACAAGTTTCAGCTTTGCAACCTCAGCAGTTCTATTCTGAGATTTGATGCTATCAGTGTAATGCTGCCTGGAGAAAACAATGCCATTAAGCGATTGCTTGTGTGTGTTTTTTTTCATGTTTGTGAGTGTATCTTGTAATTTAAGCTTCTGTTTTTGTCTCAATTTCCCCCCAAAATAATTAAAATTGATGCCTGTATGAATTCTAAAGAGAGAGATCGAATGCGTCTGTAATCCCACAAAGATACGCCTACTATAAACAGATCCACTTTCACACTTGCTCGTAAATCAAGACATATATGTCTCCATAAATTCCCGTCTGTGCGCCTACACAGACCATATACAATAAATGCACATTTCACACGCCCACTCAGCCTTTCAACAGCGGGGTTGACACTTTGCTCCAAATGTAATTTTCGAGCCAATTAGCAGCATCATTGCATCATAAATGTTCAAACCCCCTCAGTGTCTGAGTGGTCTTGGAGTGAAAATGGATGCTGAGTGTTCTTCAAACTGTGCTTCCACCTGTTCACGTCAACCTACACACTGTTTAAGAGCAGTAGGCCCATATTGCCCACTCCACCTGACCCTGTGTTTGAACCTGAATCTCATTTTAGGTTAAGAGAATCTTTGGGTTCTCTGGTCAGGGGAGTTGACATTCAGATTTTGTTTTGATGAATAGAGTAAATTACAATATGGATAATCTATAGGTAAGTTACCCGCAGACTAAGAGGATTAATACATTTTAATGAGACCTAAAGCATGCAAAGTTGGCATGGTGGCGCAGTGGTTAGCACTGCTGCCTCACAGCAAGAAGGTACCGGGTACTAATCCACCTCCGCTGGCCTTTCTGTCTATAGTTTGCTTGTTCTCCCAGTGTCTGCGTTGGTTCCCTCCAGGAACTCAGGCTTCCTCCCACAGTCCAAAAACATGCAATATAGGTGAATGGGTGTGACTGAATTGCCCGCAGGAGTGAGTGTAAGTGTGAGTGGTTGTATGTCTCCATGTGTTCGCCCTGTAATGAATTGCCAAGTTGTCTTGGGTCTACCCCACCTCTCACCCGATGTCAGCAACCCTGAACAGGATAAGTGGTTGATAATGAATGAATGAATAAAGCAGTCATGTTAAGAGCATCAAGATGGGCAAAGTCTTTTATGATGGCAGGGAGTTCTTGTTAATTTGGTTGTCACTGAGAAATCCTTTGGGCTGCCATTATGATTCTTTTCTTGTAATTCAACAAGTGACATGAGACGGAAAGTAGAGAGAAGAGTTTAACTCCAGGAGCAGATGGGGTGATAATTATGGCGTTGCTAATGAGACAGACCAAAGAGGAACCAATTTCTCAGTTGGCTGCTCGAGTGCGCACTCACTCTAGTACACACTTGCATGCTGCACATACAGAGATGCTGAAGAAAAATGACATTGTTTGGTAGGAGGTTATGTTTTTGTTGGTGTTTCTCGGGATGTTTTCAGGATTTCACAAAAAATACTTGAATGTGTTTTATGAAACCAGGTATGAGCATTGGAATAGGAAGGAAGGCCTGGATCTGGATAAAGGGTTGAAGTCATGACTTTATTTAACTCACACCAACGCATTATCACCAACTTATGTATGGGAATTTGGATCGCCTGCGTATGTGTGAAAGTGTTTCCGATTAGATGAGTCGATGCATGGAGACACTGGGTCGGAAAAGATCACAGGTCATGAAAATAGGTGACCGACATTGCAATTCGGAAAGGAGAAAAAAGTGTCCCATGTTTAACCCACCTAATAAAACTTCGAATTTCAACCACACCGGCACACACATGAACAACTTTCAGCACTGGACGTTTTTACAGAAAAAATAGAATAAAGCCACGTAAATTTATTTTACTTTGCTTAATTTATTTTTCTGTTCTTTTGTTGAGGTTAGTTATTTTTCAGCACAGTCAAATATTTGCCATCCCACTAATGGCACACAGACCTATTTTGTCTCTGCAAAAAATCAATATTTGACAGTAGAGGCAATATTTACATATTAAATACATCTTTTCTTCACACAAGGACGGTGATATGAAAAATACTCCCCACCAGGTTAGATGACAACCACACTTAAACGAAACGTAATGTTCCCTCTCTATTGTCATTTTTAAATGCCAGTACAGCCAATCATCGAGCCAGCTGTGTTATAATCCCAGTGTATAAATTCTTTGTAGGGATACTGCTGTGAGCGTTAAAAGTTTGTGTGATCTAGAGCAACCCGGGATTTAATGTTCACAGTGGTTAACAAGTATTATTGTATTAAGTATTGTCATTCTACGGGGCTGATGAGAGCTTGTTTGTTCTCATCAGCTGATCATTTCTATCCATTAGCGATGCAACAAAACTACATTGTTAGCCTTATTAACCTTACTTATGACTCATGTAAATATGATTATGTCTGTACCTTTACTTCATTCATGCGTCTGTTTTGTCGTCCCCCCACCATCCCATCACTGTCCATTCATCCCCTTATTCACCAACTTAATTCTTAAATTAGCTTCATCTGGCTCAGCAGAGTCACCGGTCACCACCACCGTTGTCTAGACCCAATAGGATTTACCCCACTTGGAATGCCATACAATTACAAAATATCCCTGAAGAGATACACTACAGAATTTCAGACAGACTTAATTATCACATAGCATCTACTGTAATACATAATTATCTTTATTTCATTCACAAAAATGGTATCAGGGTGTATGTGTGTGTGTATGTGTGTGTGTGTGTGTGTGTGTGCAGGTGTGTGTGTGTGTGTGCAGGTGTGTTTACTTTTGTGAATGAAGACGATGTGGCCAAGTAGCAACTCATCCGTCTTCTAGGCAAGCTAAATATATAACATCAGTTACACACAAGTTAATACACATATTTCACATTTGTTAAAACTACTTCAAAAATACATAAAGTGAATCCTAATGTATTTTTGATTCCTTGATTTGTTGGCTTGTTGACTCAACAGCAAACATTAAAAATATAACAATGACAATGACAAATAATAATCATATTTTAAACACAAGGAGTTTAGCTGATTTCCATGGGAACCACTTATGGAAACCTTCTAAATACACAAATATAAGATGTTGAATTCTTGTGCCCACAAGAATGACTAAATGACTAATTTAGCTGTTGTCAGTGATTAACATCTAATTAAACAGGATTAACTGCATTCATTTTCTTTTCATTTACTCTAATTCTCCTTCAAATAATCTTCAATATCTCCAAAATCTGAGACTGGACATCTGTGTAGGGCGCTGAGGTGTAAGTCCCAACCAGTCAAAGTAATTAGCTTCTTATAAAATGTTTACTTGACACAGTAACATAAATATTGTGAGACAGTTTGCCCCAGTAAGTTGCAGTGTGGGTTTGTCGCATCGGAGAATGTAACCTCATCACCAGGCAGGTGATGGGGGCTGATTGACAGGTCTCTGCTGACATCAGGAAAAGAGAGAGTGGGTTGTCACAACGCACATCCATAACTGTCACATAATGATGATGTTAGTTATTCTAAGAGTGAGCGATGCAAAGTATGTTTGAGTGAGCAGCCACGTTCCTCTCCTGTTATTGTGTGCAAATGTCTGGTTAAATTCACTAATGAAAGACTTGAGGAAAGTAAAGTGGAAATAAACAATGCCGTTTTAATTTGAAAATATTCTGATGTTTTCAAATGAAAAGAAAACATAGCTGACATTAAGTGAAGACAATAAAGCTGCCACTCCAAGATGGATTTTTATAGATCCTCTTTCTTAAGGTTCATGTTCTGAGCATGTGCGGTTATACATCACATAGTTCATGTACTATATGACTCAGATATCATGACACACAAACATATTTGCATAAATAAATAGGAAAACACAGAGTATTCATTCTGCATGACTGTATTCTCTTAAATTGATAAACTATAAAAAAAATATATATATTTTGATATTCAAGATGTGGGGGATAACAAAATCATAAACAGACAATTCAACGACTTGGGTTGAATTGCAATGTAAACTCGAATATGTCAAGTTTGAAGTGCATTTGGATTTTATAAGAATGGAGGAAAAATGGACCAACATTTGTACATTTGATGAACGTCCGCAGCAGCATGACAACTCTGAAAACAAACTTGGTAAGATGATGTCGATTACAGCTTTGCACACGCCAGAGAAAGTAATTGAAAGGCACGGATATTAAACACTTTTTCACTCCACAACTAATTCAAGTCTAAACTGCATCCAAAGCCCTTTTTATCATTGAGGACATATTGTGCTGCTGTTACCTGATAAATACAGCAGAGCCGAGGGAGAAGAAGAACAGAAGTCCATATGCTTTGGAGAACCGTACCTTCAGTTACATGAATTGGCTGAAGTGCCGACATCAGGTGTTTCAAATACTGTTGTCCACCGTCTAAGAGTATTTATGGTTGTCTCCTTTTCAAAGATCAGTGGCTGTAATGTGTCACACTGGTGGAAATGTAATATTAGTGTTGTTTTCACTGCTACAGCTGCTTTTTATATTATTTTATTCATTATACAGGTAGTCTCATTCAGACCCAGGGTTTCATTCACATTTGAGACCTGTTTTGAACGTTTAACAACATATAACATAAAAACATTTACATACAGTTAGACTTAAAAATGCAATACATTGTACAATACAAGTTAAAGTTCCAGGTAGAAGCAGATGAATATTCTATAAACAGGAACAGGTTTCCAAAGAATCATAAGTTTAAATACCCATTATTTTTTGCCAAGCTCAGTACGTGCTGATGGAACATTACAGGTAATGAAGGCCTGGGAGCGCAGGCTTTCCTGCACTGTTTGGGGAACATGTAGGTGGATAAATACCTATATGTTGCACAAAATTTTGGCAGTAGACCAAGAATGGATTTGTAAATGAAGATATACCAGTACAGAAGTCTGCGAACAGGTAATGATGAGTAAAGTTCATACCTTTCATAGGAATGAAGAATAAAGACTCATTATCCTTGTGTCAGATCCTATTATATTTGTTCAAAATGATTCACCTTGAAAGGAATGTGTGAGATAGCAGTGAAGAAATGCACTGCCACTTTTAGGGCATTGGCATAATTTGGCCTAACACGAAATAAATGTCAAGAACTATATCAGATATCATCCGACTGAGTCGTTTAGTATTAAAATGTATTGCTTGCATTTCATAATTTCTCTCTATTACAGATTAATAAGAATAGCTGATGGTAGGTTGTCTGTAGTCCGCCCATTTAATTGACCCCAATTTGATTTTGTTTCATGCAAACCAATACTCTACGCACCAGAAACCAGATTAAGACAATCACTATATTGACTTACTATTCATTTCAGCAGAGCCCCAGCTCTACCCGCCTTCCTTACAGCATCAGTTTATGCAAACCTGAAATAAAAAGATGAAGTAACAACCCACTTAGTATTCTGCTTCGTAAGAAAACTGCTAATTCTTGATCTGACAGACCTAAAAACACTTGCGATCTTCTACCAACTCTTAGCACAGTGAGATAAGCAGAAGCATGTAAAAGATGTGAGATAAAGAAGCCCCCTCCTGTAGGTAAGATGCTTCATATATGAAGATGAAGTATGAGTCTTACAGACCTGGTGTTGACTGTACAGCCAAACAGCTGATTTCCAATTCATGTTTCCGCCTAAATACCAGAGAGGATGATTACTTCAGGCCCGGTAAATCACTGAACATCTTTTTCAATCTTCCTCCATCTCCCACAATCTCCCTCCCAGATCAGTAACATGGTTTCAGAGTGATTGAGTTAACAGTTAAAATGGAAGACACAAAGATCCCTAAAGTCTTTGACAAGCCGAAAATTGCATTTGATTTTACAAATTGCTTAATTTTGCGGTTACTACCCATTGAGATGTGTAAGACGCTTTTCTATGGAATACGGAATAGGACCTTGTTTCTGTAATCGTCAAAACGCATGCCTGTGATTGTTTGAACTCTCACTGACCCCCAGCCGTTCAGGTACCTCCCTCGGGGGCCCATTTTAGCATGCTAACATCTGTTCAGCTGACACTGTCTCATCATTTACCAACACCAGTGTTCTATATATTCGGTCAGTCGAAATGTGTTGTATGCTCGTACCTTTGACATACAGCAGATACAAATCTCCCCAGTGTATCTTACTGAATTTGATTGCTATGAAATAAAAAAAAGATATATTTCCTGTTCCCTCTCATCTTTAGTAATACACTCCTTTATGTCCTTCTCTATTTGCTTCCTTTGTCTCCTGTGGATGTGGTTTTATGGCCAATGGTGATTTATGAAGGTGGACGAGTATGCTAGATTGTTATGCTTTATAAAGAGTATGTGTACGGCAGCAAATCTTTTTTGTTTGGTGAAATGGAGTTGTTCTTTTTCTGTGCATTGATGATTTACTCTCTTCTAGAGTCCAACATCTTTTTTTTGTTTAGGGATTGTATTCCTGGTTTTTGGATATGGCATATCCACATAAAATCCCCCAAATCCCTGCGTTACACAAGAAATCCTCCTGAATGAACACCTCCAATTAAATTTGAAGTTATGTCCACAGCATTTTTGTTTAAAAAGCTCCCAAGTGAGTAAAATATGAACGACTAGGGTAAAATATGATATTTACAAGACAGATCTTCTTGAGTCAATTCACATGCACCAAATTTGGATTTAATTAGACAGATGGTTGAGTAATTATGACCCAAAGACTTGGGGAGATAAAACTCCCACTAGTGTCAGAAATGTACAACAGATTTTTCCAAAATCGATCCAGCTCTTCATATATCCCTGACTTTTCGGGGATATAAATGTGTCTTTATGTGTGTGCATGTGTTAAAGTCTGTACATATATCTAACAGTAAGCATTATCAAATAGTTTCAATATTGTATAAGATGTTTTTGGATGAATATTACTGCTGCGTAATCGTAATAATAATTATAATAATAATTAAGTAATCTTTATGTGTATAGCACTTTCCAAACAAAGTTACAAAAGGCTTCACAGGACAAAATTAAATAAACAGCAAACATTTGTAAAGCCATGTGAAAAATAGTTAAAAAAATAAGCAACATGAAATGATTTTAAAAAATGGACAATGAATTAAACAGAAAATGCATAAAAAGGCTGAAGAACAGACATAAGAGACAACATTCAGACCAAACCCTACTATAAGAGCCAGATGGTTCCAAAGAGAGGAACCTGGAACAAAAATGCATGGTATCCCCTGGTCCTTAGCCTGGGTTGTGGAACAGCTAACAGAGCTTAGGATGAGGACCTGAGGTTACGACCGAACACATAAGGTATCAGAGGATCAGACTTGAGTTTGGGAGCAAGACCAGAGATAGCCTTAAGAATCTATCAATAAAATCAATTCTAAAAGCAAGTGGAAGCCTTTATGTGAACTCACGTGATTCAAACAGATCTGATTGATGGCCTATGTTGCATTTTACCTCCGTAGGTGCTGAAGGTTGAGGTAATTTTTCCTTTTTCAGATTCATTATGATGCATTTTCCACATAATCCAAAATGTTTTAAGGAATTTCTTCTTCTTAAGAAGTAGGTGAATTTTCTTGATGCATGAATAAACCCATTGTCCTTCAGTTTATCACAAACATTTGAACTCACCATATTTGCAGATGCATGGTTGTCAGAAAATGAAAACATGAACTCGCATCTAACTAGTAACTGTCAGACAAATTTAATGGGGTAAAAAGTGAACTGTTGTTCTCTTACATCGATAGTGCAGTTAAAGTATAAACGGAGGTAACTACGTAAAGAGTTCAAGTACCTCTTACTTACCTGTACTTACACCCCGACACTGTGTTTGTGTTAATGTGAGAATTAAACAGAGCGGTTCGTGACTCTCACTCCATGTTGAGTGTGTGTCTCCATCTATATCATGTCTTCATGTGGGAATTCTATGTTTGTGTGTGTGTGGGAAAAGGACAACTGTGGTTGGTCAGCTATGCTTCCAAAGCGGAAGAGATACATTTCACCTTGTCTGACAGCATCAAAGAGCTGAAGACTTTCACACAACATTTCTGTCTCACACTGGACAAATCTCTGACCTCAGAGCTATGCTTTCCACAGACTAACATTAGCCTGACGTTGCTGACTCAAGAGGCAGACACAGAAGCTTAATGAAGCAGGACAAAGATATATTCAAAAGGTCAGGATTTACAGGACCTTCTTTCCCTTTTATTATTTGTAGTTTTCACATCACATGACTCTTTTATTTTTATGCTGATGGAAAATAACTCTTTATTTCTGTAGTTTCTTTAACTTGCTGTAATTAACTCTTTGACTTAATGACACCCTCGACAATTGTTAAAATGAACATCTAAATCACAGTTGTAAATACCTAGTTATATATATCTGGATCAATGAAACTCAAACTCGTAGTATTCCCGTATGTACCAGTCCAGAGTTTGGACACAGTGACATAACTTGTGAGTGGCACTCCATACCTAATGTATAAATATGAAACTGAATATCTAACTCAAAGTATTTTATGTGGAACAGATCAAACTAATTATTAAAAAAAATAAAAATTGAGATAATCTTTGAGTAATTATGTCCTTGAAAATGTCGATATACTATGGAACCGCCACTGACGCCATAATTTCTCAGCCGTTGGTCTGATTTAGTGGAGATTCGGTGCAAAAGAATCAAGTCAAGGATATGTTACCCTAATAATCCATATTTATCTCACCAGGGGGAGATAATTTGGATTTAAGGATAAATTCCTTAAGGATAAAGTTTTGGTCCAATCATGTCCAATTTTAGCTCATAAGAATCTACACAAGGAGATCTATCTTGTATATTATTTCACTATAATAGTTCATATTTTACTCATTAGGTGGAGCTTTTTGTAGAAAACACAGTTTCTCATCTGACTTCAAATCCCTGACTCCCCACCAGGCAGTTAGAACCGAAGAAGCCTCATGGATGAGCGGCGAAAGATCTTCAAGCCGAAACAGAAGTCCATATGCTTTGGAGTCAAACACATCCACATTGATTTCACATCTGTAGATTCCCAGCCATGGGTAAAAATGTGTCTAAATTTAGCTCATCTGAATTGACACGAGGAAATCTCTTTTTTATTACTCAGAAAAACGAATTAACTGTATTTATATTCATGTGTCACTATTAGATCTTATCTTAGAGCATATTTCTGTCAACCTCAACAACAGCAGTATGGACTGCTTAAGGGTGAATTAATGAGTCCTGTTTAATCTGAGTAGTTTAATCAGCTGGATTGCTTGTGGAACACAGGGGACTGGGGGCTTTTCGGGGATCTACCCTTTCTGTCAGAGACGACAGTTGCGGTCTAGTTCCAGCTAAAAAAATAAACATTTCTTTCAGGGAGACGTCGATTGAATTGAATTGATTTTTCTTTACTGTAGCATATATTTATTTGAGACAAAGAGTGCATTCACGGTACAAGCGCACGGGACAGAAATGAGAACAGAAAAAGGTGTAGGAGGACGGAGAGCGAGATGACTGTATGTCTTTGCCAACTGTCCACTCTGTACCCTGAATCTTGTCTTGTCTGGCTGACAGTTTTATACATTCAAACATGTACACACAGCCTTATATAGACGGGTCAAGAGGTGATTGTTAGAACGTACTGGCCTTATATGGACACAGCAGAGCATGTTTTCACTGTACAGATAGGAGAACAGAGTCAACATGAATTTTGCTGGATTATCTGCCCTGCTATGGTATCAAGACATTGCGGACACTTTCCTTTGCTTTTGTTTGAATAATTCTATTCGATGTATCTTTGTATTAAATTCAGCATTTCAATGCCAGAGGATATCGAAATACAAAGTCAAAATTATCTACTGGAACTATAAAAGAAGAATAAAACTTTTTCTGAAACCATCTCTGTTTTCAGTCATATAAGGACGCACCTCATTTGAAATTCATGAACTTTAGAATTAACGGCATGACATTACTAAATAAAGTATACTGTCATATCAGCAGTAATTTTTTACGGGGGAACCAGTCAATAGGTTAGGAAATGAAGTCCTTCCTAATCTAAAGGTTGAATATGTTATATCAAGACTGGCTGTAGAGGGTCTCCTTCACAAGCCTTTTGTCTGGTGGTTGTGGTTCGGAATCCGTGTGATTGCACAGAACATCAATAATCACTGCAGCATCTAACCTTTTTATAAATGTGTTTTTGATTATGATGTTTAAGCTCCTATCGAATGATATGCTGAAAGATTCCCTAATAAGGAATGTATTAAAAAAAGGTTTTCTACTTTAGATCATTCATTGATTTTCTTCGGCTCTTCACATCCAAACATTCCTCAGGTTCCTCTCCTTTAAGAACACTCCTTATTTTTATATGTTAATAATTTTTACATAGAGCCACTTTGAAGTTATTTTTTAATTTTACAATCTATTTGACTTGTTGGATCTGTAATTACATAAATCGTTTGTAAAGACTTATATTTTAAAAAAATAATGAAAATGAATTGACCGGTAAAACCCCTTCAAGAAAGTAAATTTTACAAATGTTAACACTGTAGAATTTAAACAAAGAGAGTGAGAGAGGAAAAAAGAAAATATTAGGGTCGTTTCTCTTGTCACTTTTCCTGCATATGTCACTTTCTAAGAATCCACTTGTCATCGCTGTGGGCTAAGAAATGTGAGAAAAATGGCAGCAGAGCAATGGAACTGCACTGGAAATGTCTTGGAAACCACACATTGTCTTGGCAACAACCCAACCCCTCGCTCATCTCATTCCATCTACATTGCAAGTGAACACTCCTTTTTTTTTTTCTTTGTGTGAGGACACAGAATAGTTTAATATTTGTAGTGGGCCCAATTGAAATTTATACCGCATGTCATGCAGGAGAACCAATAGAAACATTTTGAAAGTTTGGAGAAATCGTACAATGAAACAACCGAAGATAATTTCGTAAAGGCAGTAGAATTTAAATGAATGTTATTTTTGGGATAACACACACTGGTTGGTAAGATTTAACGTGCTTGTATGTGTCAAATGTTTTGTTTTTCCAAATAATCTGATTTGACAGAGAGAGAAAGATGAAGTTAGTTAGTTAGAGGGAAGGGAACACAAAATGTTATCACTGAATCATACAGCTTCAATAGAGATGCCTGACATGAGCTCAATGCAAAAACTCAGAGAGGAGGTTTGAATGAGGAGGAAGCAGAATTGGTTTCCATAGCTCATGCTGCTATGATTGGAAAACAGGAGGAGAATTGAAAAAAGATTTGGAGTTTTTGTGTAAGTGGCCGAAGGAGAAGCTGGTATTGCCAACTGGAATGGTGAGGTAGAGCTAAGGCTAATCAGCGTAAGAAGAAGAGGACAAGAAAGGAGGGGATAAGGGAGAGTTTGAAAAGATGGGATGAAGTGGAGCCACTGAATCTTTAGATCGAGAGGAAATGTCAACATCTGGAAAGAGAATGAGCAAAATGTTTCTTTTCCCCCCCTTAGAAGTTTGTAAAGGAAAATGGCAAAGAGCAGGCAGCTGACAGAAAGACAGTGAGTCTTATTGTATGGTGTCCAGCCCTTTCAATAGCTCTGTCATTTGCTGTTTCCCTGCCGTCCTTTGTGTGGGTACACCCAGCACCAGCGACCAGTGTGTTTCCTGGTTCCTGATACCAAATTAAAACCCACTGCTGTAGCTCACAAGCATTGACAGTAGTGTACCTAGAAAAAACATTTTTCTGACTTCTGGTTGATGCTTTGTTCTGATTACCGGCATGGAGGTTTTTATTTCAGTATGCTTTGATTGTGTGATTGTCAGCAGGATCACAAGAAAGAGATACTATTTTCATAATTTCCTTGTATACTACAGACTGGGAGCACTGAACAAAATCTGCAGTCCTCCAGCTCTGCTCTAACCCAGTTGTCAATCATCACAATTTGGCCTGTAACAAAGGTGCTCAGTTGCAAATGGTAGCCCATTGTTCCCGCGTCCAACACATCACATTCATTGGCTAAATGTTCACTTGCTGCCTGATGTATCCTATCCACTGACTGGTCCCACTCTAACAGGATAATCAATTTTATCTTCACTTTTGCTTGTCAGTGGTTATAATTTTTTGGCCGATTGATGTATATATTGAAAAAGGATGATTTCCAGTGCACACAAAAAAGCAGTTCAAGTCCTTGTCATGATATATATCCAAGTAATCTGTTTCAAACCTTGGTTTAACCAGTTGCCCTCTCATACAATCTACTCGTGTTTCCCTTCTTATACACACACATACACACTCACACACACTCAAACACACATGCGCACCAGCTGATTAAATGTGTAATCATAGAGAGAGTGAGAGGAAAAAGAAAGAAAATGGGGAAAATTCTCACGTACATCAAATATGCACACACGCAGTGGTGAAAAAGAGGGAATAAATCAAAAGGTGATTGATGAGTAAAATGCTGTTTTCCAGCCTAAATCCATTCTATATCCACAAGAGATGCAGAGATCAAGTGAGTGAATCAAGAGTAATGATTAGGGAGGAGTTCGTGAAAGGAGGCGTAATAGCCTATGTCACTCCTACCGGTCCCGCAGCGATGGAATTAGCTTCAGTTTTTCATCTGAAGCTGACAGCGTTTGTAGTGACTCGTCTCCTGGTCGGGTAGCAGTGAAACCGCAGCATTAAGATAATTACACCTGCCATCATACTGTGTTCAGAATGGAGTCATTTTTTGATTTGACAAACATGATCATGATTGTCACGCACCATCAATTACCTCGCCTCCTTATCTACATCTTCTGTGTGGGTTCTTGCAGAGATGACTATCTGTATCCATCCACATGTGTCATGGTTTGTTTGTTTTCGTAATTGGAGGAAGATGCTCGTCTTGGACGAGCGGAACGACTCAAGCGGTGGTTAAAAGAGACGGCCGCAATGTGAGGAAGATGAAAAACACAGTGCAATCACAGGTTGTATGTGAGAATATGAAAATGTGAGTCCTGAAGAGACCAGATGTGCGTCAGCAGTGCAGATACTTGTAGTGGTGATATATATAAATAGGGATTTAGACTCTCTGAACATGTAGGTTATAGCAGACAGTCCATGTCTGACCTGTGTGGTGTAAGTTTAATGATAATTGTCTTCTCTTATGTAACCCTCTATTGCCAACTCTGACCAGGAGAGTTAAGTAAAGTAGTACCCAGGATGTACTTATTGTTAGGTGAGTTACTATTTCAGTCTCATACAAACAGATTTCTTCTGAGCAGTCGATGCTGAGTTGGCTAAACTTTCAATATACAGGGAGATGTTTACAAGGCAGAGATAATAACGACCTGGAATGTATCTATTAACAATCTGAAGCCAGGACTAATAGCGCAGTGCCTTCAAAAATGAATGTGGAACTAGTAGCTATATAAACCGTGTGTGAAGAAAAATGTTCAGGACAACCAATTCAAATGTGTAACAAAAATAAATGCATTTACTTGTATTAAATTGTTTTATTAAGTTTTAACTAAATCCATTTTTTCTTTTTTTACTGGGGTTCCCTCCAATATTTTTGTTAATATTCAAACAAAACTTTTTTTCTTTTTCACAGAAAAATGAAAAAACAATATTAACACCAGTGGGTTAGCAAAATAAAAGTTTTTAAGTACCATTTAACAAAGTCACCTGATATTGACCTTGTGACAAATCAAAATATTTAGACCAAACACAATTGTCCCTTAAACCTCAGGTGTGTTTGTATGTTTGTATCAGCAGATATTTGTGAAGGGAATTGTCTGCTAGTAAGGGTGTGTCGATGAATTACTCAAAATCAACCCCCTGGTCAAATACTACCTCCAAGGATATTGATGACCAGGGTGATTATCAAATCTTAGCTAAGAAGGAATAGCCCCAAATTAAAGAGGGTGGCGATAAACAGTTCAACTCTAAGAAATGTTCCAAATATTACCATGCGCTTGGATTTTTAAACGTCGGGGCCCATAAGTTAGGTCACATAGGAAGAAAACAAATCCTTAGCAACAAACAGGCTGAGATTGTTTAAAGTACCGTGTCCAGTTACTCACGCAACCATGACACACTGTCCAGCAGGTCCCAGAGCAGATGTGGATGATGCAGAGCCGGATAACGAGTTGTCGGTGCAGTGAGTGCAGGTCCAGTGCGCTGATTCAGACCCAACATGCAGTGCAAATCAACGTTAACACTATAACTTCAGCTGTTCTTCGTTGGAAGCAATGGCAGGTGTTTTCAGCGGCTGTCCCTCACAGCGGTGCCAGCGAGAAAGTCCACCTTTGATATTCCAAGACACACTTTCACACTAATGAAGGCAACAAACAGGTTTAACGGTGACTGCTCGTTCACTTCAGACTTGGAAACCGAGTGATTAGACGGCAACATCGTTTGAAGACATGGATTAAAAGTTTGAACCGATACACACACACACTAACACACACACAATGGCTGTTATTTTGACATCTAAGAGTACATTTGAAACGCCAGACCATATAAAACCTCATTTTTAATTTTCTTTTCTCAATGACACGTCATGTTGCCGCGATTTTTTGAGACAGAGGAGGAAAGAAAATGAAAAGATGGTTTTTGCAGGTCAAGATTTTTCTTATAATACATGAAAAGAAAGAAAGAAATTAAAAATCTGACTGTACTCTATCAAAATAAAAGTTTTTTCATCATCTGGTAAGATTTACTATTTTTACTTCTACTCTGAGGTTCTTTCTTTTTGCATATGACAGTTGCAGTGCTCTCCGCCTCCCCCACGTAAAAGCTAACTGAGACTTCAGTAAAAAGACTTCACTGGGTTCTGTCATGCAAAACTGTAACGGACTTACGTCAAAATTCCTCACATTTAAAAAAACATTCTCTAAAACTTGGGTTCTGTTGTGAATGTCTGGCTCTTTCTGTTGACTGACTGAGCTCTATGTGGTGCGTTCATCTGCACATACATTATAACCTCCTTACATCCAAATCTCTTTGCTGCGCTGCTGTTTAAAATCCTTTTTTCTCATTCACATTTCCAGCTTCAAAGAAATCAGCAGATGTATCCATCTGCACCGAATGTTACTGAAGATATATTCACATTCACATTCACATTGTATTCATATTCTTGCTCGTCAACTCTGAAAGAGTAATCATCTTAGCATTCCCTAGAAATTACCTTTATTATAGACAGTTTTTACACATTGTAAATTTCCAAATTAGGGATCACCTAAGAATATCTAAGTCTAAGTCTAATACAGGAATAAGTAGGCTGTAATCCAGTTCTTAGCTGCAGACTTTCTCTGAGCTGAAGAAGCCTTTTGGATGAGAGTTGAAATGTCTTAGAAGGACAATTGCTTTGGATTGAACCGACATGGATTACCATGACCTGAATGAATGAGAAGCTACACACCACACTTAAAAGAAGTGGGTGTATGAACCTTTGCTCATCAAACCCGTGACCATCCCTACTTCAAGATACTGTCAATTAATATGATTTAAATAACAAAATCTTGTTTAGAAATTAAGTAACTTGCTGTAGCTGTAGTGTCATGGTGATTGTGACTTTTACAAAGAAGCTGAAAAGAAACAGAATACATCATCAACATTCCGACTCAATATATATTTTTTAGTCTTATGAGAATTTATTTCTCAGGCTGGAGGTGTAGTCTAGATATTCCTGAAGGAGCAGATGGTAGAGAGGAGATGCTTTTACATCCTGTGGTTCTAGAGTCCTTTTAGTCCTCTTGATTGTGTATCAATCTCCGTCAGCGTAGATCCCATCGTGCAGCTTAGAGCTGCTAAATGGCCTAAATGGTGGAGCAGTGCAGCTGTTTGGCAGCATCAGCTGATTAGCATTCATAACATCTCCTGCTCTTTAGCTACCTCTCTCTCTCTCACACACACACACACACACACACGCACACACACACACACACACACACCCACACACACACACACACACACACACACACACACATGCAAATATTCTCCAGTCTCATTATGCTGCTTTGTATGAACAGTACACCGTTGTGCCAAAGTGGATTTGTATCCTTGAGCCACTTCTTGTGCTCTTCTTCAATAAATATTTTTCTCTTTTAATTGCTGTTATAGCCCCCATTTGTGTGTGCACAGGCTAGTTTCTTCACTACTTGTAAAGTGCTGAGCTCAGTTATATCTCTCACTTAATCCTGAGTGGAATAACCAAAAACACAAGTAATGCAGTCACTCTCTGTCAATTTGTGTGTGTAAATAAACAACCTGGCAAAGCAAAGTTTTGCCCCATGTGGCCTAAGAAATCAGCTTTTTGCAGGTTGTAGTGAAGTGCTGTAAGGAAAATAACAGAAAAGTAGAGCTGCTACTACTGCATGTCTATACTTATACATGTTTGTGTATGTATGTACTATTTACATACACATGTATATTCTGTAGAGTGTAACGGTTATAGAATAATGATGTCCACACTATGGTTATATTTCACACACAAGTAAGCACAGACATGCTAACGCCAAAAAAAGAATTGTGTCCAGAAGTTTTAATCTAGAAAAAAAGATGTCACGTTCTGCTTCCACCAGTTCCTGGGTAGTTGATGGAAGTTAGTACACTAACTTGGGGGAAACTCCCTGTGATGAGAGAAAATAGTTTAGAATACACAGGGGAGGTCTGCACCCACTCATACACTCTCAGGGCATTCGCAGAAACACTCACACACAGACACACACATCAGACGGATAAAAATGAAGACTGACTTTCATTTATGGCTTTGCCAGCAGTTTTGCATAGAGCACGGTCCTATAAATATGACCATTAGCAAAGACTCGGTTTTGACGGTCCTGTTCAGGATCAGACTTAGGGAAGGGATGAGCTTGGGAAAAACGTAAAATGACTGTCACTGCAGTTCCTCACCTGCTTTCTGACTGAGTTGATTAAGCTGTAAAAGCCTCTCAAAGGACACAGAAAGCAGTGTATTGAGTTAAAATAGTCCTAAAATGAACACATCATCCTACATTACAACCTTCAGCCGCTGGAAGCTCCTCATCCAATCATTAATTTATTTCTTCCCCTTTGGCATCCAGGAGTTTTAGCCTAATTTGAAAACAAAAAAGTTTCCCAATTGCTTTGTAGGAGCCTTACAGCAGCAAAATTTTAAAATGATTGTCTTCTTTTCACTTATTTTTACATTTTAATTGTGTTTGATCCTACTCAACTTTACTTCTCTTTTTTTTATATATATAGCACCTTTAAACAACCTTAAACCGTAAACCTTGTTTACAAAGTGCTTCGTATACATATAAGGTTTATAAGTTTTTTTTTAACTTGTAGCACTTTGAGATTTGAGCCAACTGTAAAGTGCCTTATAAATTAAATATATTATTATTATTATTATTATTATTATTATTATTATTATTATTATTATTATTATTATTATAAGGCAAGGACAGGAAACTCAGCGGTTATTAAAAGACAGTGGAAAGCCATAAGGCCAAAAGAATATGCATGACGGATGAACAATTTTAAAATCCGATTACAATAAAAGTCCTTGTATCACTTTTATCATAGTAGTTTATAGACAAAGACCCAGGAAATAAAAATAATTGTCCAAAGGAATTGGAATATTACATTGCATCCCAAAAATAAAAGCAAATGAAGACACAGGATCTATAGAAAAATAATAAAGAAAATAAATGTAAAGATGAAAATATAGAAGAATAGAAAACAAAAAAGAAAAGAAAAAGATAATATCCTAAATCTAAAAGTTTGGGAGAAGAGAAGAATAACAAATTTTGGGAACCACTAAGTTATAGAGGAGAATATAAAAGTTTGTGAACCACAGAGCCGAAGAAGAGAATATAAAAGTTTAGGAACCAAAGAGTCATAAAGGAGAATACAAACATTGGGGAACCACTGACTCGTAGAGGAGAATAAAAAAGTTTGGGAACCACAGAGTCATACAAGAGAATATACAAGTTTAGGAACCAAAGAGTCATAGAGGACAATACAGACATTGGGGAACCACTGAGTTGTAGAGGAGAATATAAAAGTTTGGGCACCACTGAGTAATAGAGAAGAATATAAAATTTTGGGAACCACTAAGTTATAGAGGAGAATATAAATGTTTGGGAACCGCAGAGTCACAGAAGAGAATATACAAGTTTGGGAACCAAAGAGTCTTAGAGGAGAATAGAAACATTGGGTAACCACTGAGTCATAGAAGAGAATATACAAGTTTGGGAACCAAAGAGTCTTAGAGGAGAATAGAAACATTGGGTAACCACTGAGTCATAGAAGAGAATATACAAGTTTGGAGACGATTGATTTCATAGAGAGGAATATAAAAAATTTTGAACCGCAGAGTCACAGAAGAGAATATAAATGTTTGGGAACCAAAGACTCATAGAGGAGTATGCAAAACATTGGGGAACCACGGATTCGTAGACGAGAATATAAAAGTTTGGGAACCACTGACTTATAGAGGAGAATATAAAAGTTTGGGGAAAAAAGAGTCTTAGAGGAGAATACAAACATTGGGGAACCACTGATTCGTAGAGGAGAATATAAAAGTTTGGGAACCGCTGACTTATAGAGGAGAATATAAAAGTTTGGGGAAAAAAGAGTCTTAGAGGAGAATACAAACATTGGGGAACCTCTGAGTCGTAGAAGAGAATATGAAAGTTGGGGAATCACTGACCTATATGATAGATTGTACGGTCCAGCCACATCAGCGCAAAGTGACTTTTTTCCAGTAGCGGGGGCATCGGTGTCCTTATATTTCAAGGTCATTTATACTTTATTTTCAGAGCAAATGTTTTTCAAATCAGACCATAAATTGAAGATTGATTTTCTCTGCCCCACTTAGTCTGCAGGTTTCATTCATGAGTTTTAGAGCATGAGATAAACATGCAGAGGCCCTGAAACCGGCTGAGATGCATAATCAATACGACTGAGACTTTCATTGAATTTTTAGTTATGTCGCTTAAGCTGTTGTCACAAGGTTGGAGACAGTGTAGCATTGTATACAATACTGAATCTCCAGTATTGTATAATACAGCAGAACCCTGTGTGAGTTTGTTGGCTTACTGACTAAACTCCACAGAAGGAAACAAACTGAATTCCATCCATCCATCCTTCCAACTTCCTATCCTGAGTGGGCTTTTGGGGAATTTCACGATATAAACGTATACTGTAGATGATGTGCCACATAATAACTGTTATACCTTTGAATTAAGTTCTTTAGATGCGGATAATTTCTTTGTCCTGCCAGATTTCCTGTGAAACAGATTCCAGTCAGGGGATATTTGTTTCAAGCTTTAGTGAAACGGATGGGACTCTAAATCCATTTTTTTTTCGTGTAACAATATGAAATATTCTTCGAGGGGTAAATAAACATACCATTTATGAGAATATTAAACACAGATTATTGTCGTCCCTCCAGTCCATGTGGGACACAAAAGATTCCTGCGGCAGGTGTGTGTATGTAACCTTTTTTTGTGTTTCCATTAGCCTCCATTGATTCAGTCTGGAGCTTATTAGAGGAATCCTGGCTAAGCGATGGGCTATTGTTGTGGTTTCCCACTGAAGCCAACATCATTACCAGCTTTGTTTTATAAAACCACTGCATGTAAACAGCACACACCCACACAAAGACACATACACACTGTAGTGCTCCCTGTGTTAGGATTTGTCACACACAAGCATTTATACTGTCTTGCTAATGAAAATGACTTTTGATGTTCACATTTATGTAATTGCAGACACCAAATTACACACGTACAATCGTTCTCTTTAAATTCACCGCCATTACACAATCTGTTACACACATACTCTCACACACAGACATAATTTGTAAAAACACACACCATGCTCGCACTTTTTAAACATTCAACACAACAGCGTACTAAGTGCATATGAACATACACACAATAACACAAACTTCGTTCATTTAGTTGTCAACCAAAGTCCACCCACAAGGTATCTATTCGACACAAACAAGTAGTTCAAAGGCCAGTTCTACACACACACCCACAAATACACACACTTACACACATCTCTCCCACCAAACTCCCATTTAAGCAGCAGGTTGGACAAAAGGTCGGAGCCTTCCTTCAAAAACACACACATAAAAACACAGACACATCGGTGCACAAAGCTGTGCGCGCTTATAACAAAGATTAATATACAGGTTTGTTCCATCACTGTCATGTTAACTGGACCCCCCTACTCCATCCAACCACTATGTGCATTAACACACGCCTTCCACTTGAAAACTAACATTTTTCCTCAAACCTAAAATTAAACGGTGATTCCCAAACTGAAATTTTCCGATCCAAATATGTCACTAAGCCAGGTTGCTGAGGAGAGGAGAGTGACCAGCAGCATTGCTTGTTGTATTTTACAACTTCCTGTGTGCTTCTTTTTGCGTGAAAGCACTTTGCTTTCCCCAGCAACTTTGTTTTCTCAGCTAGATAGTCCATACTGATAAGTTAAAGACAGCATGCTCTTAGACTTTTTATTTTGAAGTGCCTCTATTGGAACTGCCAGTTGGCTTTTCTGGTGATCCGCTAATTTTTATCCGTTGCACAGAGTTAAGCTTTAAACAGTCTCCCACAGCAGAGCTGCCAAACATTGCCACATATCTTCCCCTGTCCCGATTCAAGATCAAGCATTCGCTCTTTGGAAATAAACAACTTGTTGTACGGGTAAGTGTTATCATGGAACAACTGATTCATGTGAATGATTTAAATGTTTCTTAGCCAAAACATATGATCTTCTCCTTTAAAGGAGCTCTGGCAGTCACCATCTTCATGTCTCAGAGCATTATGGCAAATATTCAGGGACCAAATTTTCAGAGCACCAGTGCCAAAAAACTGCAAAATCATTTATTTTGTGTCGAGACCAGGGTGGAAAATCATGGCAACAGAAAACTAAAGATGATCAGCAAAAGGAAAAGTGAAGGTCAGCGACATGAAGAGAACCAGTGGAAATGGATTTTAACATGCTCAGGTCATCTACTGGCAGCAGTGTGTTTGTAGTTAGTGAGAAACTACCCAACACTTAAACATGACTCAGTCAAGCTGTTTTTGAATGAGCCATCATCTGTTTTTCCATGATCTCTCATGTGAAGGGCCAATTCCTGGGATGTTTTCTCTATTAAAATGTTTGGTTAACTGTTTTCTAAACTCTGAATAGTAATTATATCATTGAAAGACAAGCGAGAGAAACTGCAAAAAAAAACAACCATGGGACTCAGACACCCACAATTGTTTTTTTTTAATGTTTTGTATAGTCAGATGAAGGACATGGCTGTGTGTGCACAGATGTATACACAATAGGTGGGTTTACATGGGACACTTTTCTCCTCTCCGAATTAAACCTTTCCGAATTGCAATGTCGGTCGCCTGTTTACATGACTTGTGATCTTTTCCGACCCGGTCTTTACATGCATCGACTCATCTGATCGGAAACACTTTCATACATGCGCCAAATTGCCCACAGGAGTAAGTGTGACTGTAAGTGTTTGTGGTTGTATGTCTCTATGTGTCTGCCCTGTGATGAACTCGCGACTTGTCCAGGGTTTACCATGCCTCTCGCCCGATGTTAGCTGGGATAGGCTCCCGCCCTCCGTGACCCCGAACAGAATAAGTGGTAGATAATGAATGAATAGCAAAACTAAGTAATGCTCTATCTCCGCAAGGGATCTCACAAGTACAGATGTACAAACACGTATGTGTGGCAAGGGTTTAAATTTCACCTACAACATTCCATTACTGAAAGGTGTGCATTTTATTACATTTCATACGTTATTATTCTTCTTGAACCAACTCTTGAAGCATTTCACGGCACATAGACACACACTCAGAAGTGTGTTCTTATCCTTGAATATATACTGAATGGCCTGTAGATTAGCATGTGATTGAAGACAGACGCAGCAAGGCACTGCTTAATACAAACAATGTAGGCTACTTTGTACCATCAAAGTAGTATTTATTAGTTCAAACACACACACGTATACACACTGACACACACAAATCAATGTAGTGTAGGGACACTATGTGACCTGCTTCCTAACAGACGCACTCGTCAGAAAACATACGCACAAACAGACACACACACACACACACACACACACACACACACGCACATCTCATTGGTCTGGAAACAATCTTCTCCACCCCTGTTGGTTACCCAAACATTGCATTGCCATGACGACGGGAGAGCACAAAGTACAGCCATCATGTTTAGGAAGGTCCATGTGTGTGTCAGGCATATTGTCGTATTTGAGTGGGTGCATCCAAGATAAAAGACAGAGGAACAAAAGGGTATGCAGATCGAGTTGATTCCAGTGTAATTGTCAAAATGTTGATGTGCTGAAACCATGTGTGTGTTTGACTGTACAAATATCGGAGAGTATATGAGTTTGCGGATGTTTTTTCCAGTAAATGGCTAATCTTTGAGGTATGCCAGCTTCAACAGAGAAGTCATTGATCCCAAACTGAGGGAAAAAATCAGCCACTACAAAAATGAGTAACTGATGTTAAGTTTCATTTAGTTTGACATTGGTGTCCTTGAACTGCTCGGTGCTCGGGACGCAATAGAAGCTTCAAGCAGTGTGGATCGGGTTCTTGCACCAGGTGCCACTGACCTCCAGATGACATGCTTGTAAACAAAGATTTGACCTTTTAATATCTTAAACAAAAGCATAAACTGACGATTGTCAGTTCAGGCTTACTGCAGGTGGTGCTACTACTGTACTGAATATACTGCCTGTCCAGTTATATGTTGAAAACATTTCATCGTCAATCTGTTGACATTATTTTGACCCAATTTCATGATGAGGGGATCCAATCTCTAGGACTAATGTGTCTAATTACAGAAAAGTAAACTACACCTACGCTATTGTCCCCAGCAGCAAGGGTTTGTATCCCCTAAAGATCTCCAATTCCCTTTGCTGTACAATCAATCCCCCTGATTAAACCCCTCAAATTAAATGTGACGTCATTTCCAAAGTAATTTAGTAAAGGAAAAAAAAGCTCCCTAAATTGAGTAAATTATGAAATATTAGACTAAAATAAAGGTAAAATGTGACAAATACATGATAAATCTCCTCAAGTTGATTCTATTGGGGCGTAAAGTTTCAAAATGATCAATGAAAGTTTTTGAGGTTTGACTGGAAAACAGTGTTTTATGTAAAAAAGCTCCCCCTAGTGTGTAAAATGTAAACTTTACAGTAATATACAAGTTAGTTCTCCTTCAGTCGATTCATATGCACCTAATTTGGGCAAAAAATGTGGAGCATTTATGGCCCAAAAACGTTTGGTGATATAGCTCTCCCTAGTGTCAGAAATATACGACTGACCATTACCAAAACCTCCTCTCACTAAGGTCTATCGAGGTAAAAAATATGATAGTGATCGATGAAATAAATTTTTAGTTATGTCCACAAAAACAGTGTTTTCTTTAAAAACAAAAATTTTAAAAGACTCCCCTTAGTGAGTAAAATATACTCTACTAGAGTAAAATACAATATTTACATGATAGATCCTGTTGAGTCGATTCTTATAGAACAAATTTGGACTTTTCTTCTTGCGAGGAGTTCTTCCTCGCAGTAAGGTCTTATATAGATCTAAAATTTTAAAAGGATCCATGGTATAGTTTTTGAGTTATTGCATCAACACTAAGGATCTGTGGCGGAGGCGAAGAAGCGGCAATGACACTCCCATAATATCCTCGACTTTTCATGGATATAATTAATGCTAAATTCTAAATGGGCCTTTTTCCAGTTGATTTTAGGTCATGGTGCAAGAAACCTTTCTGTAGATCATGTTATTATATTAATGTGTTTCATACATCTAGATGAAACACTGCATTCCTTTCCTAAAGTAATGTAGTTAGTTATCGCTATGGTAACAACTTTTCTCCCTGGGTTACACACCAAAGACTTTTTATACACTTATGGATGGCTGAATCCCAATTGTTATATTCTTTGCACATAGGTAGTTTCCTCTGATTTTCTTAGGTTACATATTTTAGGAGTCTTCAATGAATTAGGTTAATGATGTAATTTTTTTTTTCGGTGGCTGATTGAACAGACATTTGACAGAATGCAGCCCAGCGAGGGGACTAGTGCTGCTTTGGTTCCATCTGTCAATTCTGATCATTTTAGAGGTCATCTGTGTTCTCAATCCTCTGCTAATCTGCCTCTGTCTCATCATCCGCCATCAGCGTTCTTATTGTGTTATTTAACTAGGCTGCCTAGATCTACACACATTAAAATGGGAGACGTAAGCGCCATGTGGCTTTTGGTAATTGACCTTCTAGCAGTAGCAGTAAATATATTTCCACTGGGAATGTGAACACTGCTGCTCCCTGAGCACCACCACTTCATCTGTTCATGGGTCAATAACTTTGTTCAATGGCTCCACCTTGAGGCAAGGGAGGGTTTTACTGGCACCATTTGCAAGCCTGTTTGGTCTGCTGCCCTCAGGGGCAGAAAGTTAAAACTGTTCTCCATCTGCTGCAATGGGATTGATTTAGATAGATTACTCCCCCTAGTGTAGGGACCCAAGACACCCACACAAACACGCACACACACACACACACACACACACATATATGATATCAGTGGTGTCGTGCTATAGTGTTGATGTCATGCTGCTGATAGATTAATGTGTGATTAAACTGTGTTTTGTATAATTAGATGTTTTCCGCCATCAATTAGGCTGTTTTTAATGTTAGGAAGGAACAAATGTTTTTTTTCGGTAGTCTACTTACGCATCGGTGCTGGTAATGACATCGGGTGAAGGAACATGTGATTCTAGAAATGTGGCTTGAGTCAGACAAGGTTTAGAGAAAATCATCTAATGTTATTAATTATACTCTACGACAGTAATAATCTGTTACTTGAATATTGGACCGTCCCTTGTAATTCAGTACCATTGCAGTGTGTTGCTACTTTTCTCATTTAGATTAAACTGTGTATACTTTTCCAGGTGCAAGTGCTGGGTGCTTACTAGAGAGAGATTAGCTTGTGTATGTTTACGATGAGTGTACACACTTGTGTGTGGGTGTTTGTGTGTGTGTGTGTATGTGTGTGTGTGTATGTTTGTGTGTGTGTGTGTTTAGACCTGGATGAAGTTGTGACAGGATATTAAAAAGGCCAATTCTCCTCCTTCTCAAGTTTCTCGGTCTAGATCCAATACAGTGCTATTGGTATAATGTTGTGTTTGAAATGACTGTAGTTGTCAGACTATCCATCCATTCATTACATTTCTGCAATTGCTTAGCCTGTTTTGGGTTTGTGTGTGGGCTGGAGCCTAAACCAGCTGACATTGGGCAAGAGGCAATTAAACAGTGGAAAGGTTCATGAACAGAGGGCTGACGAACAGAGAGACAGACAAATATTCACGCTCATATCCACACCTACAGGCTATTTAGGTTCACCTATACTACAGGCTTTCTACTGTGGGGGGAAGCCAGTGTACCCAGAGAGCACCTACGTAAACACAGGGTGACTTTATTATTGCCTGCACTGGCTTTTGTTCCAGAATACACACACTGAATCTAACCCTGTTACCGTGCATATTTGCATCCATGACAAAAAGGACCTGGGCTAAGTGCAGTACTATAAACAGTAACACACACACACATCCTTCCTCTCCACACTGAGTTTACTGGATCTGCTTGGTCAGTTACCGGAGCTACAGAAATAAAAATTGGTGACAGAAAAGATAGAAATCGTTATCTTCTGGTTTACAGGCTGGTTTGTTTCTGTTTATCTGTTCGGACACTGATAGGTTTGGATGCATAGCGGAAGGCGAGCTGAATAGTTGTGACTTCATCAGCATGTTCATTGTCCTCAATTCTTCAGGCTGTGAATTGAAAATGTCATAATTGTTAATTACAGCAGCAGAGCTTTCTTTTTTCCCTTTCATATTATTACTCCATCTCCTTGGTTATTCTCCTGCTCAGTCTCTCCTTTCATTGCATCTAAACCTGGATGGTTTATTTTTCTTCGAATGTCTCTAACTAATGTTTCTCTCTTAGATTGTCCAGGATGACAAATAAGAAAACATTATGTGGAAGTTCACTCAGATTAAAAAATAATTTGCAAACCTCTTGCTAAAGTGCTCATTCTGAAGTATTTTTCATACCATCACATATTACAGTAGAGTGATAAGCTGAATTGGTGGATTGGCTGAAATGATGGTGATCTCTCCTGGTATCCAACAAGCATAAAAAAAACTCCATTGCTTTGTGAATATATGAAAAGACATGTTCTCAAACTGTCCAGACAATGATTGTGACTGAATAGTGTTTTATTCTCAAGCATCAAGGTAAAGCTGTTGTACCTTCCTTACATTCATCTTTGTGATTCCCGGATGCTCAATTTGCGAAATGGGTATTAGAGTTGATAAATTCTACAAACAGACTTTGTTTAGCTTTTAGCATCTGGGTGACAAAGCTTTTTTTAATGGCAGAATTCTGCTTGGAGCAGATGATTGAATTGAGCCTTAATCGCAGCCGCAGTCTGGCAGAGTGATGGATTTATCAGATCCATCTTGTCAGACTAATGTGAGCTACACTGATAAGATCAGGGTTCAACCTTACATCAGGTGTGAGCTTTAGATGAGATGGGAATCCAACATCCTCTGCGCAAAAGCCTATCAGCCGGAAAATCGGATGATTAATTTCTTTTTTAATCCACTTGATAAATAGAGCTGGAGGTGCTGCTCATGTCTTGAGGTTTAGGTGCTTGTGAAAAAAAACTACACTTTTTTCTGCTTCTTCTTCGTTTTCCATTTTTCTAGCCTGCCCTCTCCTCACTTTTTCTTCCTTCTCTTCTCCTATCCTTTTCCTTCCTCCCCCCGGCCCCCCTCCTCCCCCTCCCTAGTAAAACCATCAAGGTCAGAGTTATCGACGATGAGGAGTACGAGAAGAACAAAACCTTCTACCTAGAGATTGGAGAGCCTCGCCTAGTGGAGAGCAACAACAGCACAGGTCAGGAAGTGGGTGGCCCTCGCGACACTGTGAACTTTAACCTCAGAATGTCCGCCACTTTGTCCGCTGAGGCTGCATGTTCTCAACACATGAAGACACACATGAAGAGATGTTTGTTCCATCTTTATCTCTTAATGTGTCCATGTATGACTGAACATGCAGCAGGTTTTGCTTCACCTGATCTCGCCACATCTACTCCACCTCAGATGTGTGTGTGGTTGTGCGGTTGTGTGTGCATACGTTGCCGTATTTTTTTTTTACTATGCATGCATTCATCTCCTCCCTATATGTGTGTGTGTACGTGTGTGTCCCATACAGGAAAAGCATAACCGTTAGGATCTTAGACCGGGAGGAATACAATAAGCAGTCCTCCTTCCACATTCTGCTTGACACCCCCCAATGGAGACGCAACGGGAAGGAACAGACAGGTGTGACAGCCAGTCGGAACAAAGAATGCACCTTAAGAGGTTTAAAGAATCCTGAATCAACGGGCCGATTGCAAAATTTATATTTCATCACTGATGCAACCCATTAATTCACACTAATTTCATCAAAGATTTTTTCCTTACGCAGTTGCTGAATTATTATTAATAGTATAATCATTATGGCTGCACACATCATTAAGTGTAATAATCTAATTTGGTCACACATATTTATTCCATGCAGATTTTGAAGTGTGCTCACACTGTCTGTGTGCAATTAAAGAATTATTTGCATTTTTATTTTTCTAGATATTATTCCCCTTAAAACAGCCAAAGCAACAAGTCAAAATGTAAAAGGAGATATAAAATCTTTTGTTGGTATTTTGTGAGTTTAATTGGTGATTAAATGAGGTTTTGGTTTGACTGATGCTTAGTTCGGCACGTCTTGTGTCATGTCTTGTCACTTTAAAACAAATAAATGTGTTTGATTCTTAAATACTTACTGCAAATTCAGTACATTACTAGACTTAGTGCAGTTTCTAAGGCATAGAGTCAATACACAGAACAAAACTGGGACCTTTCAAATATTTACCCACTAAACCTTAATTATATATTAAGGTATATCGCTGAAAACTCCCCAATCCCCTGCGTGTGTAAGCAATCTTCAACTTCAATGGGAAGTTATGTCCCCAGAAAATGTTTTTCTGTAAAAGAAAGACAAAAGAAAAAAAAAACACCTAATGAGAAAAATATGAAGAATAAGTAAAATAGCGTATTTACAAGATAGATCTCCTTGGCTTATTTCAAATGATCCAAATCTAGACAAAATTGGACCAACTGTTAGCAAGTTATGTCCAATGAACAGGGTTTTTCATAAAAAGCCCCCAAAGTGAGTTAAGTATGAACTATTAATTTAAAATATGATATATTAAACAAAGAGCTCCTTGAGTCAACTCATGTGCACCAAATTTGGACTAAATCGGACCAACAGTTGAGACATTATAGTCCGAAAGATTTTAGAGATGAAATTTGAAAATTATCCATGAAATAGTTTGTGAGTTATTGATAATCTGCGGCGGTGGGGATGACAATTCCATAATAACAGGACAGGACAAAAATTACACGATTCTAGGAAGAATTGAGACTAAGAAAACTGGGACGACACTAGTCACAGACATCAGACTGAAGAGTATCAGTCCTCGTGGACTCCAGAATCATATTTATGTTATACTCAGATCATAAGTTTTAAAGCTGTCAAGGAAAAAATCTCTTTACAGCTGTCTTGAGATATGAAATCAAAGCATCAGTCAATTTAATATCATATTCCTAAAGAGAAAAAAAAACCTGTTGATTTGGGATTCATATCTAACTCGCGCTGGAGCAGCTCTTCCGCTCCGTTCTATACTTTTTCTCCTCTTTTTCTCCAGTTTCTTCCTCTGTTTCCTAGAGGTCTCCACAGAAAACTCAGTGAAAATCACACCTGTCCTTTCCATTCCTCTTCCTCAGCCTTGTTCTCTTGCTTCCCTCCAATTCTACAAAGAGCTTTTTGACATTTTGTCCCTGCGGTTGTCTGAATATATCGCTGCTCTTTTCATCATGTTCACGCTCAGGCAGAGAGAAATATAGAAACGAAAAGCTGTTCACTTGTGAGTATGACACACAGTATCCCACCAAAGGCTGAGCTCTGGTTTTTATCTTTATTAATGCGATGAGTCACTATGGTAATAATATGACAAATACACTTATTATAAAGGGCATTACGTGCATTTTGGGTTTCATACATATTATCACCACAATGGTTCAGCGTTTACATGGAAATGCTGTGGAAATAATGAAAAGAGGTTGATTTCACACAGTGATGAACTCAATATAAACCTCAATATAAACCAATATAAACATCAGTGGATGGCCAAACATGATACTGGTATTGAAAATCTGTTAAGAAAAATATTGAAAAATCCCTAAAATTTCCCTAAAATCAATTTAGAAAACACTTGCACAGTTCGAACTCAGTCATAAGATTGGCAAAAACTCCCTCAATTGTCAAATAAAAAGCGTTCAACAGGTTGTGAACTCGATAGAAGAAAATCTTGTAAAGATGTTGTAAATGTGTTTCCACCAATTTGCAGTGTGTCTTCAGTCACAATCATATGCAGGGTCACATGGTTGGTGGCTGCATCTGCTACTCTGGACCTGCTCGATGCCCACTGATTACAATATGATCATGATCATGATTGCAATTATTATTATTATTATTATTATTATTATTATCGTATGGTAATTCCCCATAAGCTATAGCTAAATGTTATATTAGTCTTATTGTTATTATAAACATAGGATCCCTGTTTCCGCCCTGTAGAAGGCCCAGCCATTGATACCAGTCAAATGTTTTAGGTGACAGGGAGTGAGTCAGAGACCACAGGCTACTCTGTGATTGGCTGTTATATCTACACATGAACAAATGTTCAGAACTTTTCTTTATTGACCCAACTTTATACCGACTGCCTCAGTGAAATGTTCTACCGACCGTACGCTGATCTAAATGGATTTCATAAGATTATTGTTTTCTAGAGGAGTTTTTATTTCCTCAAACCCACATTAACTTTATTGGTTACACATATTGAAAATAGCTCCATCTCCATGTGTATTTTTGCCAGGGACAAACAAACACACGGAAACACACACACACAAACACACACACACGCTCAAAGAGCAGTGCTTTAAGAGTGTAAATGGGAGCAGTGTGTGTTTGTGAGGCATCATCAATGTTTATGGTTATGAGGAGAACAAAGATGACGGCTGGATACCACATTATCACAGTCAGGAGATCAAAGTCAACCCCGGGATGCAGAGAGAGACACACAAACACACTTTTAAGCAAACACAGTTTAGGGACCGCAGGGCTTTTGTGTGTTTTATTAACTGATGTGGCCGTCCTCTCTCTGCTAGATAAGCCCTGCTCAGATGTTGTGGCCAAAAGCTCATGATAGCGTGTCCATGTAAATCTGTATTTGTGCCGGATCTATGTGTGATCATGTTCACATTATAGAAAGCCAAACATCTATATGTGTATCTATGTTTCCAGATTCTTCCTAAGAGTAGTGTCTTGTGTTTGGGGAGGTACATTTGTGACAATCTGTGATCAGTTGTTGGTTTGTCCAGAAAAGTTTTAGACTTCTTAATCCCAGTCTTTGAAGCGATTTCAAATAATATCATGGAACGTTCTTAAAAATAATTAGATATTTTACATACATAAAATAATATCAGATAGACGTGTAATCAGAATGGGTAAGCTCAAACATTGAGGCAGACAGGCATGTACTGTTTGAGATGAAGAAAGTAAGATCCGGTGTGTAGAAGCTGTATATTTAAATTACTGCTTGTAGTATTCCATTTAAAACTCATCTAGAAAGAAACAGATTTATTTAGGAAAATTACTTGCAGTTAGAGAGCCTCTAAATCTTCCAAAAACTCTTAACAAACTTGTGTCTATCAGATACTCTGGAACAGTTTGCCTCTCCTCAGTATTACGCCTTCCACTTCCGTGTTCCTGCTCAGCAGCCTGAGCCCCCAGATCCCACCACCATCACCATCACCACCACCACCCCATCCAAGTCCTGACTATCAAGACTGTAGTCCTGTGTTTGCCTTTTCTTTTACATTTCTTCATATGCTGGAAATACTAAAGATATAATAATCCCAGCTGTCATTGTTTTTCGCAGGCGCTAAGAGGATGTTTTAATTAACCCTATGAAGCTAAATCTCTGGTTTAAATTTGTCTATTAACACCAAACCAAACCTGACAGTCTCAAGACAGGACGTTCTCCTCAATGTAACGTCACTTCTCCAGCTGTTTTTTATTTTATCTTTTGTGCCGGGAAAGCATCAATTGGACAAGTGAACCTCGGACTCTAAAGGTCAATACATGCGTTACTGCAGAAAACCTTTCTTGTAAATTTGTGTAAAAAACATTTCTTGTAAATCCATCCTTTAGTATTTCCATGAACTTTCTTAACAGACAATCCAAGATAAAAACAAAAACAAATATTCATCGTCACCTATGAAGGTTTTGCCACGTCTTTGCACATCTACAATCTTCCATTTAATGCTAGCAGCTTTGTTCAAACCAGTGGAGTTTTGTTGAGACGGGAAGCATTCGTATAAGTATAGGCTAGAGAAGACTCCATAAAACAGTTGTGATTAAATGCAGCTCCTTTGCTAATAATTGCATTCTGCTTTTAATTAAATTCTACGAAGGATTACGCTTCTATTTTTATGCCCCATCAAAGCAAGCATATATTGATAACATTGTCATGGAGGATTTTCCTGTTATTCTGCTTATATTTAGAGGGTATCACCTACCGCATCTCCTGAAAATTATAATTGGACACTATATGTCGAAATTTCATCATGGTTCTGTATAATAAGGCCATATTTGAAGAGACTGGGCTTAGAGCCAGCTATTTTATAGCAGACGTAAAGTAAACTGACATAATGACACTCATTATTACAACTGAGATTTATTTTTATTTTTTGTTTTGATACCTAATTGAGTTTTAGTTGTTTTCATAAGACTTGAGTTTAGAACACTCAGCTTTTATTATTGGAATACAATAAGGTTCCCTTTCATCTTCAATCAAACCGCTGCTTCATGATTTAGTAAGGAGCCTCTGGGATAAAGATTCGGCCGGCCATATTATTTTTCTTTATTGTCTTTTTGTTATTATTTTTTTCTGCCTCTTTTTTGTTACAGTAGCTTGCAGGAATAATGTGGTAACTTAACAGGCAGCGGAATTTACATTGTAAAATATAAAAAACGCATTATAATTTTTACACAGCCTGACGTTGTGTGGGAACGAGAACGTTTCTATAGCAGCAGTGAATACTGGGGCTGATCAGAAGCTTAAAACTTCTGTTACCCAGGGTAGCTTTCACGTTTTGTAGCCCTATTTATGCCTGACGTTAAAGACATACTGTAAAGAGATGCGGACGCAGATTTTCTTGGTACTTTGTTCTATTGATACGTATTTCTTCAAATTTTCAGAGCGCCAATGGATATGGACAAGACAGACTAGAATACCACTTGTAGACACGACGAGCGTAGGAAGACGAAGAAAAGGAGAAAAAAATACAATGAAAAAATGCCCCATCCACATGTTGCGATGAATTTAATGAACACAAATACCTACGTTTTTGCCTCCGCCTTTGCTGTGTTTCACTTACCACGTACATAATCACATCCTCCACCAACTTTCTTGCTAGGGAATCATTTGACAGTGTATAGAAAAAGTCTTAGGACTTAAGCACCTATTAACCTTTTTTATTTATTAATTGATTTATTTTTAACCCTAATATTCTGCTCAGCTGTTTGGTTGGGCACATTTTGAGTCACTATTCCTTACTGATAAATGTGCGCCACCTGACTGAACCTGTTAATATGACCCAGTGGCAGCATGTATGTGATACAGTAAGGGGCCGAGGACGTTGCCCTGGGGGGCAACACAGGTCAAAGGGGGCAGAGAGGAGCAGGCATTAGCCATCCTTATTTAGAAAGTCTTTGATAAGATTGATGGATTATTTTTGGGATATTAAAATATGTGAGGACTTAACTAAATGAAATGATTTAACTTGATACAACCCAAATCGTAAACTAGTTGTCTGAAAACATGCTTTACCAAAACTGTTAAACTATTTTAAATGAAAAATTAGTATCTAAGATATTAAACTGATAAACATCCTAAAGAAATAAAAATTCTAACAAATATCTTTTCCACTCTGTCTTTCTTTATAAGGACATTCAAATATTAATAAATGCACTGATTTGCACAATCAGTGCATTTATGGGCTGCCTTTGAAATATGGAGACTATAGCCACTGCTGTTTTACAGCACAGCACATTCTCCCTTATATTCCATCCCTATTCTCTTTTCCCATATCGTCCCAATATTGATGCTCTCATTTGGTCCATGGACCACATCCTGTTTCACGCTCCATTATATCAGTTTTTCTTCATTTCCTTGAACAATTTTAAGCTTTCGGAGAGCAAGCTTGAGCTCTTCCACAGTGATGTTTACTCATGCAGGTGGTGTGGCGTGTTAAATAATTGCAGATTAACTGATATCCAGTCATGTAACACTGTTGTTATGGAAAACACTGTGGGTTGGATTTTTTTCTTTGTTCACTCCCTCATTCACATTTTTTTCGAGGATATAAGATGGATTCACTTCAGTGTTTTGAAGTTTTGAAATGACCCTCTGATATTGCATGTGTTTGATTTGGACCAGAAGAGCCTCAGGCCAGAGGGAGGCAGGAGAGAGGTCACTGCAGTCCATGAACCTCTGTCATTCATCCGGATGGGACACAGTGCAGTGTGAGGAAGGCACATTGCCAAGAGGGGAACCAGCTGAAAACACACACAAACCCTGCAGAGGGGGATGACCTCATGTCCCAAAATGCACACACAAACAGACACGGCATCAAACAAGCACAGACATTATAACGTGATCACATGGACACATCGGTGCCTGTGAGAGAATATGTCACAAGTTCTGACTGAGAGCGATGTCCTCTCATCTCAGGATTATAATATATTCAGCCCTGAGTGTTTTACATGTGGCTATTTGTTATGCAATAGAACTGAACATATTAATTAACCTTGGCATTAACACTGTGTATTTGCCAGAACAACAAGACTAAATGGGAGACATGACACTCTGGTTATCACGCCATTCGGTGTGTGCTTGTGTGTCACCATGATCTCTTAATTATTAGAACTCTTCATCATGTATAATGTCATTGAACCCTCTGATGATAGTAAACAACATTAGTAATACATTTTAATGAGATCTTGAACAATATCATTAATTCAGTCTTAAATCAGTGCAAACATTGTAAATTGCTTCATCTGCACCTCTTTTACGGGAATGTGAAGACAGAGAAACATTAACATCAGCAATGATGAGTGAACGTTGGACTTAAGTGTTGTCGTTTGGATTGTTTTATGTGTTTGGCATAACAGTAATTTAATAATGAATAAAATAAATATAGGACTAGATGACAGTCTGGAATAGATTGTAGATGCACAACACAATCAGGAATAGACAGTCACTCTTCAGTTGATTGTCTAAAGAGCCTGCAGTTACAGAAAAATGTATTTGTTTATTTGTCATTAACACAACAAGATTATATTTTATCACGTGTCTCTTTGTTAATCGGTGTGTCTGTCTGCATGATTAAATGGACAAACACACTAATCAATTACACTGTGACATGAACATGACATGTTTAGATGAAAAAAAGCAAAAATGAACCAGGATCAATAAATGTGTACAATTTTTTTTTATCAATCCAAACGAAAATCCAAAAAAAAAGAGAACCAAACTAAATCTATGCTGTAGTTCCTGACAGCAGGGCTTTATCCCCAAGGAGTCCCAACTGCCCTTCAGTTCTTCATCGCACTACGGTCTATGTGCGTATAGAATTAGACAATAATTTTGAAAAAAAGGTGTTTTTTGCAAGAAAGATCCCTCTAGTGAGTAAATACAAAATTTACAAGATAAGGCTCCTTTATCAGGGGGAATAGACATGGCATGACTCTTTCTCCCTCTCCACATAAACTTTTTATGAAAAGTATTTCCACTTGTTCAGTTTCAAGCAAACATTTGATGGAGACGGGGTTCCTTATCACTTCAGATGCATGTCTTCAACTATCTACTGCTTCTCTCGTCAATACCTCCCGTTTGATTTTCGAAGCATTTTTAGCCCATTGTCCTCATGTTTGCTCTCTGCTGTCCCTCCTGCTTCCTTATTTCCTTATTCTCCTCTTCCTCATCCGTCACCTTTGCATCCTGATCCTCATTTTCTCTACTTTTGGTCGCCCCCATTGTCTTCAATGTCTCCTCATTCTCTGTGTTCTTGTTCTTCCCAAAATCGTCCGTTAACACCTGTTTGACCTGCTTCCATTTCCACCTGCTTAGTTGATAACTTCCCTCTCTTTTACGTCCTAAAACCTTCTATTCCTTCTCTCCATTCTATTACCTTTTTGTCCTCCCTTCTTCCATCCTCTCATCTCGTCTCCTCCCCAGTGGAAAGACAAGATGAGTTAATAGTCCCACGCATATTCTCCTCCTGCTCCTAATCTGTGTCATCCTATGGGAGTCTCCAAAAGTGTGATAGTATACCAGCTCCTGGCCCCATCCCCTCCTCCTCTTCCTCATCCTCCTCCTCCTGGCTTTGTACCTGGTGGTACTGTTTAATCCTGTCAAAGACTCTGTCTTCTCCTGCCTTCCCTTGTCTTCTTTCTCCTTCCAATTGCTCATCTTCTCCTTGACACAGCAGAGACATTTTCCCGTCTGCTCCTCCTCATGTGTCTATATGATGACAGTTTGCCAAGTTGCCGCCCATCCCTTCTGACTGTTTCCTCATCTTTGTTGCCTCCTGTGGTGGAACCTGATCCATCATGTATGATCGGGTGTCAAAATCCTCTCCTCTTTTCTCTTTAAAACTAGAACCATCAACATTACCATACACCCAGGAATCACCGGGAAAAGATTTTACCCCCCGGCCTCCACAAAAGTGTCCGCATTTGTCAAAACTTGCTTAACGTGGAGCCTTTACTTTCTTCATTTTCATGCTGTAAATTCTTTTAAAAAGAATTTACAGGAATTTACAGGAATTTACAGCAGAAGCTAAGATTTCATAATGGGAAATTCCAGAAAATGATTAGTAGATATATGATATCTCAAAATGATAGAAAATGATAAATAAATAATATGTAAAATAGAATAATAAATACATAAAGCAATAAATACATAATTTATAGAATATAATGAATATATACATACACATATATATATTTATCTAATATTTCAAAATAAATGTGTACAAAATACATAAATAATCAAATTTTAAAAGATATTATTCTTCTATCAAGTGCAATTTTGTTGGCAAAAGCTGATAATATGCACAATCTGTATTTAATGCAGCTTCCTGTTTATTCAAAAAGCTTCATGATAAGGCATCTTGCTGTCTGTATTTAGCCCATGGGAAGTCAGTCGGTGACCCGTTCACCTCGTTCCGACACTGTAAAACCGAAGTTACAGGACTCAAGAAGAGGAAGGCAATCAGAAGCCACATTTTTTTTTTGTTTAAATAAATAAAAAGTCTTACACTTTCACAGCTTAAATATTCGGAGTTACTGGTTCTTTTTGAATTAACCTTTTACAGCAATGTTCATGGTCCTCGACATTTTTAAATTAGAACGGATTACAAAAATGCTTAATTTTTACCAGCTTATATCAATTTATTATTTGTGTTATTCAGTTTTATGTTCATGTTAGGTTCTCAGTATCAGTAGCTCAGTATTTGTGGGTTTAAGTAACAGTTGAATAATCTGCAAACAATTTTATATTAATCAAAAATGACGAGTAAAAACTCATCACAGAGTTGTTGTTTTTTATTTTTAGGTGTTGCTAAGCCAATCAGGTGTGGCATGAATGTTGAGAGCAGCGTTATTTAGCAGTTTCTAAGATGGGAAAATATATCCCTCAGCAGTTCCAGGTAGGGATTATCTTTTTTTAATCCAGCACTCCTTACAATTCAGTAGAATATTGATTTAATTAAGAGACATAAACATAGTTTTTAATTTGAACATAGTTTCATGCAGTTGATAATGACAGGATTCCAAAAATAGCTGCTTATTTGGTTATATTGTTAATCTTTTCTCCCCATCTGTGGAGCCTCATAGCTGGTCCTTCACCCTCCTTCTCCCCCCTGTCTCCCTGTCATCCTCCATCACTGCTTAGGAACTAGGGACTCTATCGAAACATGACAAGGTGTGAAACCTTGAATGCACACTGCACACACTGTCAGCACATGTTGACCCCCGCTACATCCAGACAACACAGACACATAAAACCAGCTGCTAAGAAGTAATAGTAGTGGTGTATACTTTTTAATACAAGTATGAACTTATCAATTATTACGCTTCTTTCTTTCAATTTAACCCCATACAACATTCCAGTGTTGTCGGAAAAGAAGGTACATAAAAGAAATGAGTAGTAATAAGTAGAAAATTTGTAAAATATGTACATATATTCAGTAGAATATGTACACATACAAGTATGCTGAAGTTAACCCATTCCTATCTTTGTCACATTGCTATCTATCGTCTAGTAAGGATTGCTAGTGAGTCTAGCCTGGTGCTTCACTGAGGGAGGTTTTTATCAATGTTTGATTGTTTCAGAACATTATATGATTGGACACAGCGTCTAAATTCTAACATTACACATATACAGGGGGAAGATGCTTTTCTAAGGTATTTGACCGTACAGCATGAGTTGTAATGAAGTATACTGGCTTCTTAATAATTGACTCTAATGTAATTGTTGATAGCAGTTGTTTTCCACCTGCCTGACGGTCCTCATGCAGAACTAGTTCTGGGAATGCTGCTGCCTTTCAACCGGTGCTATACAACTTTTTTTTTTAGTTTCAAGTCAAATCAGTCATAAGGCAGAGGCTACGTTCACCCTTCATGAAAATATGGCCATGGTCTGATTTCTTTTTTGCTCCTATGATACTAAATCATGGCAATGTGAACAGCACAAACCACATGGAATCGGATCTCTTCCGGTTCTGATTTTGGCCACTTCCGTATGCACTCATATTTTTTTGCAGTGCTACCTGTCTGAGCTATAAGATCAGAATTCATGCAATTTTGACGCCATCGTCCTTTGACATTCGTCACAAAGCTGCGCTGGCAGGAGCCGCTTCTCACTCTTTAGTTCATCAATTTTCCAGCCTCTGCTGCATAACACGTTATAAATGAAAGCATTAAAACTAACCTTAGCCTTAATGAAGCCTAGGGCCTGACCTGAACAGCTTCACAAAAAATCCCATCAGAGAAAATATGCAAATTGAGTATTAAGACTAGAAGTCTGAATTTAGCTCAAGTGACTCATTTGAGACTAAAAGACCACATAACTAGTACAACAGTACTTGTCCATTGAAATGAATTAATGAAGCCTTTCATGATTCTTATATCCACAATGAATCACAGCTAATTTATCAGAACTCTCCTTGTCCAAACACGCAACTAATTGTTCATTGGAAGGTCTTAAAACACAGATAATTAATATTCCCAGTCCCGTAAATTTTATCCTTTATCAATAATATCTTGTCAGCACTGCTGCCTCAAAGCAGGAAGGTTCATGGTTTAAATCCACCTTGCATGTGGAGTGTGAATGTTCTGCCCGTGGTGCAAGGGTTCATGTAGAACACTCCGGCTTACTCCCACTCTCCAAAAACATGCAATGTATCTGAACCGGTGACTGTTTATCAGCATAAATGTACGACAGTGATCATGAATGGTTGTTACTGTTGGTTGGATGATGCACTAGCAACTTGTTGCGTGTGTAACCCACCTCTCGTACAATGTTAGCGGGGAAAGAGCGTAGGATAAGCAGTTACAGAAAATGAACTGATAGATGTTTTTGTGTTAACAGTGATAGCTTTTTTTCATACCATATCCAGACAGCAGAAATAGACACTGGATGTGTCAGCGATGAAGTAGTTACTAATGAGCAGTTAAATTGCTGCTTTTCAGAATGAGGAACAGAATGTTAGGATGTCAAACTAAAATGCAAGGTGCTCCAGGAGGACTGAACTGTAAACGGAATGAAAATGATCCTCTTTACTGGGTGATGGCAGGTAATGTAGATCACAGAATGTCATGTTAAATTTTAATGAGTCTTATGACATTACTGAGGGGATAGATGCGTTTAATTTTCCCCACATTAGCTCATTGTTTACTATGAAAATAACAAGGCAGTTCTATTAATTTGATGCTTTCATAGTTTTAAAGTGAATAAGTAATTTCCGGTTTCTATGATTCCTCTGGCCGAGGCTCAATAGAATGGAATCCATATCAGAGAAAAAAGGCATTACAGCGAAATGGGGAAGACAAATTTTTTAATATCGAGGAGCAAAGTGGAAAGTATGACTGAATGTACATCAAAAAGAAAATACAGATTATACCAGGATCGGAAAGGGTGAGAAACAGTTGTATAACAATGTATGTTATTCGTATATTCTATGTAGGGCAATATAAAAAGAGACAATGACATGATTTTAAAATAGATTTACAGGAGCGATTGGACCCAAAAAGAGGAAGATGACCTCAAACTAAACCATTAATGGGCCGTCGGATTCAAGCAACTCCCATAACCTTAACCCGCCTAAACCTATGTAATCTGGATTTATCACTGACAGATAGATTTCTACCAGTCAAACATGATTTTTGTTTTACTTGAAAATAGATCATCAAGGAAAAACTGTCTCCAGTTTTGAGTTGTGGTTGCTGTTTGTGTGATCGACAGTGACCAACCAATCTTATTTGTTCAGCCTTCAACAATCATGTTACATGGCCAGGCAGGGACCTACGATACTGAACTGTGCTTCTAGCTTATGATGGATGTTTGATGTGGAGTGTTTCTGGAAGAAATTTGAATGCATGTTTTTGAAGTGGGCTTCATAGGTGCATGCTAATATTGAAGTGAGTGCAACTACCCACCGCATGAAAAAGAAGATTTTGTACACATACCCACAATGCACGATAATGCATTGATGATCATTCTCCCATGGAAAATTTGATTCTCTTACTCTTTCTCCCTTTTTCATACCAGCAGTTAGCTGAGGCTCTGTGGTGAATTTTAATTATGGACTCCGACCATATAGAACTAGAGAAGGGAAAAAAATTGGCAGGTGAAAACAAAAGTTAGTTAAATATTAGTTTTAAACAAAAATGGACACTAGAAGTGGAAATGAGCTATCAATAGATGTTTTAAATAGTTTATTTTTTCAGTTTACTTCATATATTCACAGCCTTAAGCAGGATGTAACACAGTGGGCATTCCCTGAGCTGATTACTGTAATTCACCCTAAATCCGCTCCTTTAGATGGTAATGGTTCGATATAAATTTCTGGAAATTATTTTCATCAAATTACTTTTCTCATTTGGGCTTCTTCTAACTTTGTAGAATGTTGAAGAGATGACACTTTTTTTTTTTTTTATGCAAATAATTTCACAAATGACAATTTTTCATGAAGTTTGCTTAATTGCACCATGGGGTTTGGGTAAACCGTATATCTGTTTGTGAATCTTGTTGTTTTTTTTTGATATGCTGATAGGTTTTTCTTTTTGTATACAGTTATACCTGTTTACGTAAAAAAAAATTAAAAAACACTTTAAATGGAGTCTCATTTACATAAAAGTCCTGAAATGCATTTATGAATCCTTTTGTTTAAATCCATTAATATTGAAATGACCATCAGTACTTGACTAACTCATTTTCACTCAACAATCTTATTACAATATTGTTTGTTCTAAACTATGAACCCCAGACTCTTAGTGAAAGAAGAATTCATTCAAAGGGGATCATTAGGGGGAAGGAAAATAAGCAAAAGTGAGTCTGGTAGACCAGCTGCTGATGGTTTTTGACTTGTTGTGTTTTCAGAGGAAAAGCAGAAGGAAAAGGAGGAGGAAGAGGAGCCACTTGCCGGAAAAGATGAGGAGGAGCGGCGCATTGCTGATATGGGCCGTCCCATGCTGGGAGATCATATCAAACTTGAGATCATCATAGAGGAATCCTATGAGTTCAAGGTGAGGCAGTGGAGTACGTTTGTGTGTGCCCAAACCTGATGCCTGATAAAGCTCGACCTAGTGTCAGAAATATACAACTGACCTTTACCAAAATCAATCCAGTTCTTCTGCGCAATAAGATCTATGACGATATAAAATTTCATAATGACTGATGAAACAGTTTTTGAATTAGAGCATAAACACAAAGGATGTGCAGTGGCGGCGGAGGCAGTGTTGAGTGCACTTCTCAACACTGCCTCAGCCACTCCTCCACCACTTCTCAAAACTGCCTCCGCCACTTCTCAACACTGCCACAAACGTACGCACACAGATACTTAAGAGCAGAAATGATGCAACGGTAAAAGAGAAAGGAAACAATGGACGCAAACATAACAGCAATGCACAAAAAGACAGATAGTATTCAAAAAAAGATAGTATTACACAAGCTGGGCTGAGCATGGTTAAATAAACCCTCCACATTTAATAAGCAGAGTAAAGCTGGTCACGTGGGTGTGTTTGTGTGTTCCCAGCAGCAGAGGCTCTATTTACACCCTTAGGCTTCATTCAACACATTTAGCATCACAGTTTCCCTCTGAAGTGGGCAGAAAAAGGGAGTAAAACTTCCAATGCTGCACTGATTAGTGTTTGGTTTCTGTTTGTGTGTGTGTCTGTGTCTGTGTGTCTGTGCGTCTGCGTCCATGAATGCGTGTGTGTCTTATCTCAATATGTCAGTTTTTCTTCCTTTTGAAGAAAACTGCAAAGAAATAAATACTAAGAATGAGGCAGAGGAGGAGGGAAACAAAGGAAAGTGAAAGGCGGGAAGGAAAATAAACAAGAATTATAAAAAAGAATAATAGAAGAAGTATAAGAGGGAGATGGAAAGAGTGACAGAGCCGAATTATTCGGTTGATAAGGCAAAAGTTATCTCAACTAAACACAGACAGATATTTTAAAAAATATATATATTTACCCCCTCATCATCACATACTTTTCATTCCAGGACCGAATACTTACTTAATACTTAAGCTGTAATTATGTAATGTTTTTAAGAATGTATATGTACAACCTAAGTATCCATTAGTGTAGTTGTCCGTTTAATTTGGCCAACAAATTCCTTCTTAAACTACGGCCAAGCATCAAAGCTTTAGTATGACTTAAGGCTTCGTTTCAAACTACAATGAGATCAATATCAGAAAATCTAAATTATGGTATGACAATTAATCACTGATGCATTGGTGCATTGTAAGAATCATTGAACACTACTGTGCTCATCTGTGCTATAAAAAAAATTGAATTTCCATGTTTGCTATTATCCACATGCGGGCACAGTAAGAGAACCAATGATATTTTGGGATCCATCATGTTTAAGCTACTGTGTACATGTGTGTTTATAAAAAAAACTAATCGAAATGAATGCATTTTTTTGACAATACGGTTAAGATTAGTTTGTTTCACTCCCAGTTTTGCAGTCACCTCTTCTACAGGTAGCCATGTTCAAGGATATTCCATGTTTTTGTAGTAAAGTCACGTCAGTGCAGACCGTCGATACGAGACACTGAGCTGAATAAAATGCTTTAATCTGTCAGTTATGTACGGGGGGGATACTGCACAATATGTGAAGGGATTGTTTTTAATTTAAAAAAATGTGTCTCCTATATAACCAGCGATTCTTCATCTCTTCTTTGACAGAACACAGTGGACAAGCTAATAAAGAAAACCAACTTGGCTCTGCTGGTTGGGACCAACAGCTGGAGAGACCAGTTCATAGAAGCCATCACTGTGAGCGCAGGTAAGGCTGGCGGAGCAATTTTATTGGAGTCATCTGAAGGTGATTTGAAGAAGCAGAAGTGTGTGTCGGTGTGTGATATATATTACGATTCAGTTTAATATGAATTTCTGCAGGTTTATTTTGTAATTACATGCCATCCTGGGCATGTAATGCGACCAAAACCAACCAGAACCTGAATGTGTGATTTGCTATTTTAATGATGCTGAAAAGGTTGACTGTGTGTGTGTGTGCAGTAAAGGGAGGTCATTACACCAAACCATATTTGCATGTGTGGTTTGTGTTTGTGTATGTTTGTGTTAAAAAAATTTAATAGTTACTGAAAAGTGGACAGACCTGATTTGATTGTGTGGGCACACAAATACTGACCAGATGGGAGATTATCGTGAGAGTAATGATGGGAGAGATTGTGTGTGTGTGTGTTTCAGATGCCACAACGACAAATGACCACTGATGTTTGTGCGATAGAGAGAAATACAATGGGGGATTATATGATAATAGATGCTTCTTAAGATCAGTAATGAACCACAACAATATTAACTCTCAAGCAGAGGGAGAAAGACAGCACACAAGTAAAAGACAACCTTTTGTGTGTGAGAGAGAGAGAGAGAGAGCGAAAGGCAGAGATGTATTGCAAAGTGAAAATGCTAGTTGTAAAAGAGAAAGGGCCAGGGAGAAAATTGAAACAACTGGTGGTTTTAACAGGTCCTGTACCGTCTCAATGCAGAACCTTCTCGAGTCATTGCTTAGTAGGGGTAACTTGCCCCCTAGAGGCAGGATAGCGTTACTGCAGCTCATTAATACAAAAGAAAAAAAACAGGGGACAGAGTGAAAGGAAGACTTTGACTAGGAGAAGCTCTTCGCTGCTGTGATGAATCTGCTTTAGAATTCACCATTGAATCCAACCATGATGAGCTCTATTTCTCATCAGGCTCTTTTCCTTTTCAGATTTCTGCATAATACATACTCAAGCACAATCCACCCTCTAAAGATTTTACCAAAAAAAGAGCTGAATATGTTCTTCACAGCAGATAATCTAAAATATTTTCTTTCATTTGTTACTGGACTGGTCTGACTTTGAGGAATTATTCAACATTCTTGAAAATGTGATAGAAGAAGTTACATTCTCATCTTCATCTTGAAGTTGCCAGGCAACCAGTAGACATACTGCAGGAAGTAATATCTCCCAGGCAAGGAATATTCCAGCATATATCTCCTGTTACACTGTAGTTTATTGTTTTTATCAAGCTTCAATCCCTGGATGGAATGAATTGCTTTGGACAAGGGTAGAGTTGAGTTGTATTGCCGTTCTCAGGTTATTATACTGTTATTACATTGTCATTTAGATTACAATTTATTTTATTGTAGAGGTGCCACTGACAATCTCAGCTTCAATCTGCTGCTGTTGCACATAAGAAATTTTGTGATGGCATCTAGTGGGTAGAGTGCAACTGAATACTCCTACCCTGCGGTAGTTAACAGGGCTCATGCTAAGATAAGAAATACATAAATGTTGTTAATTATAAGCAATTAAAAACTAATGAAAAAAAATATATATGTACATATTCTATATTATTATTATGTGATTACCTATTTCCAGATTATTGTAGATCACTGGTATTAATGGTTATAGAATAATAGTTGAATAGTTTTTTATCCTACATGTTAATGTTGGATAAAAAATAGCTCAGATTATCACTGTTAATACATAGTGGAACAGAAAAATCAATTTGCTGCTGCTACTATTCTAGGAACTGGGTTTCAGTTAGAAGATTGTCTTTGGCCAGCTCAAAAACATGTATGCCTACAAATAACTCCACTCTTTGTGTGTGTGGGTGTGTGTGTGTGTATGTTGCTGTGCTTTAGTTAGCGCGCCTGTCAGCCAGCCGGCTGGTGAGCTGATGTCATTAAAAAAAAAAAATTAAAAAAAAAAAAAGCCTGTCTTTGATCTCTTATCTGGGATTGACTTGTCTCGGCCTACAGTGTGCTTTGTGTGTGTGTTTTTGTTTATGGGCATGGGACTGCGTGTGTGTGTGTGTGTTTGTAGGTTCTATCTCCAAATCACTTTTTACCAAGAATCAACCAGCGCTCATTTGTTTCAGTTATTTGACTTAGAGAAATCTTCTTTTCTAAATAACACCTTCAACACAAGCTACTCAAAAAACCCTGCAACGATATTGAATAAAAATCTGCAAAAAAAGGTTTGAGTAAAGGAAGAAAGAAAATAGTCTGATTAAGGACATGAGATGTATTTTGATCAGACATTGGCGTGAGGAGACATTGTATCCGTGGGCACACCATGTGGACTTGACGGGGACTTTTTACACATGAAAAAGCGTAAATGAGGACGTTCTGCTGTAATTTGGCAGATGATGTGTTCAAACACAGCCTACTGGTCTAAGGGTTGGAACAAGTCCAGAGCAGCTGTGTACAGGGTTGGATTTAAGATAAGATAAGATAAGATAAACATTTATTAGTCCCACAATGGGGAAATTGCAGTGTTACAGCCGCAGCAGCATGTTACAGAATACAGAATAACAGAGTAACATTATGTACTATTAAATTAAATTAAATGTGCAGTTGTGGACATGTCGGGTAGTGTATTGTCCCATAGTGCAAAGTGCAAGTGAGGTGTGTGTGTGTGTGTGTGTGTGTGTGTGTGTGTGTGTGTGTGTGTGTGTGTGTGTGTGTGTGTGTGTGTGTGTGAGTGTGTGTTACTAGTGTGTACATAACAGACTGATAAGCAAGTTTTGTATAATCTCTCTCTCTTTCCCTTTCCCCCTCTTTGTTTATAATTCTAGCAAGCTTTCTCATATCTCCTCCCAAACACATAGGTTTTTAACCAGGTTTAAAATCACTTTAAATGCTTCATTAAAATACTGTCTTCTTTACCGAAAATGTTGCGCTGCTCCCAGACACTTCCGGTCCCTACTGTTTTATCCCCGTTTATTCCCATTTGCTAATTTAACCCATTGATTTTACCTGAATGCTAATGTCTCTCTTCCTTCCACATACAACGTTAAATATTTAATGTATCAAAAAGGATAACGCTCAGCATTTTTTTTGTTAGTCCTGTACTTTATTATCATTACGTTTAGCCGAACAATAGTTTATTTCTATCTTCTTAGCATGCCTTAGCATAGCCTCTGAACTTTCAAATGAAACTTTATTGACGATTGTAAATCAACAACGATAGAGTTAAGTAAATGCTGGTTCTTATTTAAGATGCCTGAACACAGTTAGCATCACAACTTGCTGCCACCATTTTGTTGGATTGTCCTACTTGACCCCTGTCCATTGCCAGAAGTACCTACGATGGACATGTCAGCATCAGAATTAGACAACCAGAGCATCTTAAGTTCACGTGCATCCCTTCATGGAAACGGTATTCCATGATGACAGTGGACTTCTAAAGAAGGATAATGTGCCCTACTACACTGCAAAATGGTTCAGTGGTTCAATTTTCTAAAGGCGCATACAAATTAGTTAACGAGGTGGACTTGGCATCTAAAGTCTTCAGATCTCAAACCAATGTAGCATCTGGGGGATATATTGGACAACAAGTCCAATCCATGGTGGCCCCACTGGCAAGTTACAGAAATTAATAAGACCTGCTGTTAACCTCTTGGTGCCAAATACCACACCAAACCCTCTTGGAATCAAACCCTGTGGTGGAATCAAAAACCTTGATGGTCAGAGATGTCTTTAGGGAAAAAAGGGACTTTTACAATATAGTTGTCATGTTATGGCTGATCGCTGTATAAATGACATGGATTTCTTCGTCTTTCAGCTGCTACTTTTGGGAGTTGCCACAGATTATTACCCGTTTCCATTCATGGATCGGTACCCTTCTGGCTTACTGTAGCAGTAACGGTATTTGTTAACCCCAACTGATCGGGTTTCGAAATCAGTTTTGTATTCCGCCTATGGATTTGACATAGGTTTTATGCCGGATGCCCATCCTAACACAATCATCCCAATTTATCGGGGTTTAGGACCGGAACAAGGAGTACACTGTCTTGTGACCCTTAGTGGCTGGGTTATAAATTATATGAAAATACTAAATCTAAATAGTTTTCATACAAAAAGATGTTTGTCTTTAAAGGATGTTAGTTGGACTTGACTGCTTTAAGAGCACATTCAGAAACTAAACGATGGATGGTTAAAAAAAATCAATGACAAGGAAAAAAGAGGAGAGAGTGGGACTGTTAAGATGGAGAGCGAAAAAGAGAAGGACAGAAAGATTGATGTGCAACCACTACACACTCCACTGCCCTCTAATTACTAAGTCCATACAATGTTGTCCATCACCTGCTCGGCTGTGTGTATTTTATTTATAGGCACATGTCTGTGTTTGTGCGTCTACCCCCGAGGGAAGTGTAGGTATCCAAGGTAAACCAATAAAGGAACATCTTCAGTGGAGGCTTTCACGCCATAAATGTCAGCCGAACATACAGAAGAACAACAAAGGAATATGTAAATTGAGCATATATGTGTGTGCAATATTCTTCCACAGATTCATTCTCAACAGTTTATGGCAGCAGGTTAAACAAGGTTGTCCAGACATCCTCGACCCAATGTTTTTCCTGCATGTAATGATCTACCCTGAGGCAATCTGCCAGTTGGACAGACTCAAAAAAGTTGCCTCTGTGGGATCCTGAGGCAGCAGATGTCAGACCTACTACAACCGCAATTTAACGAAGAGAATCTATCCGTCCCTACTTTTCTTAGCTCCATTGCCATTTTGGGACCGCTCCCCTAGCACAGCTTTGTTTAACTTTTGTGATGGACTTTTTTACTAATCTTTTATATATAGAAGCCACCACCATCTATTGGTCAAAAATTACAAGAAATGAAAATTGAAGAGTTGTGCTATTTGCAAAACATACTCTAGTCATCCTTATCACATTCCAGTTAACGTCATCAGCTTTCTGTCCAGGTCGTGCGCAACTTCCATTTGTGTTATTAGACATTGAAGGACATTGAGCAGTTGAGTGAGTCACTGATTATTTCATCGATTTGTTTATGGTGTGTTGTGCCTGGCATAGTAAGCGAAGGACTGTAAAGCTGTTCTTACAGAGATCCTATCAGAGCAGAAATGGGATTTCAAGGTTGTTAGGTATTAGGGGATGTTGGCGAAAACAATGCAGCTGTGTCAGGCTAAACGCTCATTTATGCTTTATGCATGAAAAAAAAATAATAATAATATATATATATATATATATAGGTAAACGGTTGACTTTAAATTTTCTGCAGGTGTCTGCGTTAGCAAGAATGATGGTTTGTCTCTTCATGTACTGGTAATGCAATGAACTTTCAACCCATCCGAGGTGTACGCTACCCAGTGACCCTTATCCCTACCATCCCGTCATTGATAAATATTTCTAGAAAATGGTTGGATGATTCAGACGAATATGCAGATGATTCTGCAAAGATTTTAATCATTCAATTATATATTGTGCTGCTCATTAACACAGCTGTCATATTACAGTTGAGGCAATGCCTGTATGCAAACACATCCCAATCAACATAGAAGAGATTTATTGAAGGATCTGCCATGTTCTCAGAACGTGTCCTACCTTCAGTTTTGAGAACTTACCTAACCTAACCCTCATTTGGAAAGTCAGTGTGCGGATTTTTCTTCTGTACAAGCCGAGGATTACTGTTAACTTATAAGACTGCATGTTCTTTTTGGTGACCTCAGACTCTTTGGAGCGAGGCTATGATGAATTATCTAAGCGCTATCTACTTCTCTGTAAGGAAAAGTGATTGAAGCATTGAGGATTTCATAGGTTTTCTGCACGGACACATCAATTTCATGTCCTGTCGTGTATGTTCCTTTTGATGATTCTTAGAGGTGTCCTGAGATTAGACCATATTACACCCAGCAACCAGCATACTCCTCACTTGGCTAGCAGTGTGTGGAGATAAGATGCAGTGCACATCTGATCCGGTTTACGACCACAATCGTCTGGTCGCTCTCAGTGAGGAGTCTGTCAGATGAGGTCTTTCTTCATGTGGAGTACATCATCTGCTAGTGAATCAGTAGATATCAGATTAGAATGAGATGCTAACCAATGAACGGCACATGCAGATGTAATTTTCTTCTATCTATTGACATTTATTCCTTTTCTACTTTTATGTTACCATGTTCCTCATAAATTACAAAGATTCCTCTGTCTTGTATCCAGTCCAGTACACACAGCCCTGGACACAAGACACTCTGCCTTAAAGAGTGATAGAGGGTTGTTAAGAGTGAACAAGAATAATGAGTTCCAGAAAGTGGATATCAGCAGTATGGGACAGATAGGGACAACGAAAAATGCATAAGATGGAAAGGTAATAAAAAAGGAAGAATCACTACTGATCCGGGCAGCAAGGGTTATATACCTATAACCGTCCAATCCCCTGCGTTGTACAAACTGAACCCCTCAAATGAAATGTGACTCATTAATAATGTCAAACAGTCCATATTGACTCGACCTAACTATTTCTATGATGAAGTCAGCAATATAGTCTAAGATAAGATCTCATAGTGACTCAACAAGGAAGACAGAGGTCTTCGTTAAAGGTGAAAAGATTGAAGGAGCCCAAACTGACAGAACCCTATCTCTTTAACCTTATCTTCGTCTTCTCTCTCTCTCACCAGGCGAGGATGATGATGACGATGAGTGTGGGGAAGAGAAGCTGCCATCGTGTTTTGACTATGTCATGCACTTCCTTACCGTCTTCTGGAAGGTTCTATTTGCCTTCGTCCCGCCCACAGATTACTGGAACGGCTGGGCCTGCTTCATAGTCTCCATCTGTATGATCGGTCTGCTCACTGCCGTCATTGGTATGATGACATCATCAACGATAGACAAAATAAAGGAAAACAAATAAACTGCATTGGCCGAACATTTATTCAAATATGTTAATGTTTTATGATATATAACTGGTATCAGGATATAAATATTTAAAATATAAGAAAGTATTTTATAGAATGTATGCTTTGAAAAAGGATAGTGAAGTGACTGTGATTTTGGTTTTTACATTATCACAGGGGACCTAGCCTCTCATTTTGGCTGCACGGTGGGCCTTAAAGACTCGGTGACAGCAGTGGTGTTTGTTGCGCTGGGAACCTCTGTACCAGGTGAGTTTTTTTATGAGCTCATTCACTGTTTTTTACTATTTAATAATAGAAACGGGGCTTTTTTTTATTCAATATCATTTCTTTCTCCACATTTGGCATTGAGCTTCATCAGGCATTCATGAGAAAATAAAATAACCTCAAGGTCTTCAGTTGCGGAATATATTTCGGTTCATTTATGTTCCCCTTCGAGGGATCGCACCTTGACATTTTCCATTCCTTTCATCAGTATATAGTAATAGGTGTTATATTCCTCCTACATTTCTGGTTCAGTGGGTATATTGCAGAAGGAAAGAGGCACCTTCATGAAACGTATTCCTCCAGTGATGACTGATGTTTTATGATGGCTTCTTTAACGTTAGTTCTCTTTTTTATCAACTAATAGGTCAAATAACTCAATGTTTGCTTCATATATGATATTGAATGTTGTTGCAACTGTAGAGAAATTGGCATAAATGCAGTCAATTTGTGAAAATACCTGAGTGGTCACAGATTTATGAAGAGTAAACTTGTGCAAAGAAGGATCATACATTTGTCATTTTAGTTTTGTTGTTTTTTAGGAGTTGCTTTTACTTTATAAATCTGTTACTAAATCTAGACACAAAGGTATTGCCTGAAAAAATTATCTACATATTTATGCTATTAAAATCGGTTTCTTTCACAGCATTTTGGGAGCCATGTAAACTTTCACATTCCCATAATGCTCTGTCGTTAACCATTAAATTTACATTACATTCATGAATAATTTTGGTATTAATGCTGTAATAATGTCCTTTTTCTCCGAGGTTGCATTGAAATTTACATCACTGTATATCAAGGCAGCACAATTTGGATGTGATTTCACTATAAAAAATGTAGTCTAAAACTAAAAATCTAACAATGTTGATTTTGCTGTGTGATTTTACCATGACGACCCTGGTATATCATCATATGTGGGAGCCTGTTAAAGGAAATACTGCAGTCTGCAGACAGCAGCATAGATCAGCCGATAAATATGACGAATGACTGACGACTGCACCCACTGATAAAATATATTCTAACCTTGTCCTCAGTCTCATGCTTCACACACAGACACGTACACACACACTCGCACGCATGCATACATGATTACATACTTGGATAGTGGATGTATATCATAGCAACACATATATAGCTGCATGGAATTACTGTGATAAACAAACTCCCATTCTCAAACACAAACATACAAACACAGACACACACACACAAACACCTGTATTGTTACCATAATATGCTATTAGCATGGGACTATTTATCATGTCAAGCTTAGGTGGTCTTTGTCCGAACGCACGTTCTTAGGGATCCAAATGATGTATTACATGTCATTTCACACATACTGCACATAAAAAATGATGAACATAGAGAAAATGTTATGTTTGAACAAAAGCAACCATAAATGTGTGTGCCTACAGGTGCATTTACAAGCAAAAGCACACATATTCTTGTAACACATGAACACACAGTTTGGAGCAGCGCTGCAGAGAGGAAACAAAGTGGTTCATCCTTTCTGAGACCCTAAGCCTTATTAACAGAACCTCTCATGCCACATGCATGCACACAGTTCAAGTTCAGTGGCTATTACAGTTAATAAATCCTATCCTCTGCCATGGCTCCATGATGATTAACCTCGTTTATCACAGTCAGACCACCACCCACCCACACACAGACGCACAGACACAGAGAGAGAGAGGGTTTAGAGTTTTAAAGTAATCTCTGATTCATTTCATGCTGGCGTCATAAAATATCTTAAAGTTCTTTTCAATAAATGTTTACTTTTAAAAGGAAAGCATCAATCAATATAACATGTATTGTTGCGTTTCATTATTATCAAGTATTATACATTTTTATTTGACTTTGAGGAACACAGGAACCGAAGTACGAGAAGAAATCATATCCCCCTCTTTAAATCTGCTTTTAAAAATTGACCCTAAACCTATTGATCATTAAGGGACATTAAAGAGGAAGGAAAGCTGCTTGGCACAAATCTGTCAGCAAAATGATGCAAATATGAACATATAGCCCTACCCCTAACCCTTTAATATTTAAAAATATCTTCATTGACTAACAGCTAACTAAAGAAGAAGACAATCGACTGAAACTGTCTTCAGAGTGTTGGAAACAGAATGAGGTCTCTTCTCCCCTTGGCCTTCAAAAACAGGAGGAGATCAATTGCAATAAAACAGAGAAGATAAATCATTGTTTTTTTCATAATATTTTTTTGTTTAGTCATCACATAAAACGCTGCTCTGTTATACCATGTGTCATCATTTGCCTGGTAGCATGCTACCATGCCAGTTTTATGCTGCCAGTGTAAAAATGTCATCAGTGTGGCACTACTGACTGATTTTGTTTGTTCGTGAGAGACGCAGAAAATAGAGAAGGAATGGCTTAGAACTCTTCGGGGAGAAATGCTCCCCCAGCAGCAGCTGCAGAGTGGAATCTGTTTTACACACACATACGCTTTACTAAACATTGAAGTACCCATGCACTCGTCTCCTCAATCAGGGACCCAAGCAATGAAGACCTACTGATGCACATCTTTATACATACACAGCCCCTTGCCAGCTGATTGAGAGAGGCATGCTATCTTATTGGACACATGTGGCATCCTGCACTATCACAGGCAAGTCTCATGTATTCGCTGAACATAGAAACACACACATACAGACAGACAGGCACACATCAATAGGCTACACACACACACACACACACACACACACACACACACACACACACACACACGTGCACAGACACACACTTAAATCCAGCCGGCTTGTCCTTGAAGCTTTAAAGTGAATGGTTAGATTTATCTTTGTTGGGCTCTTACATCGGCCCAATCGCCTTTCCAGCACTCAATCTTCTTTCAGCCCTCCCATTATTCTGTATTCCTCCATTTCTCCAAGAAACGTCTTACTCCTCTTTTTCTCCATTTATTCTTCATCTTATATCTTTCTTTTAGTTCTGCTGTATTTGTCTCTTCTTTCATAATGTCATGGCAAATATGTTAAGGAGGGTTCAAATGAAGTGGAAATGAACCCCTAACAAAGATAAGACATCCAGAAAAATTTGCAAGAATAATGTGTGCTAACTGATCATTTGGCTCTTTAAAATGTCTGTGCTCTCATAGGGAAGAGCTTAATGTTGAGATTTAACAAAGCTTCCACTGCTTTGTACCACTTTCAGTACTAGAAGGAAAACATAATAAAAAAAAAAAACATTAAGAACAAAGATGTGCAACCCTGATGAGTTGGCAGGCCAAGATTAGTTTACCCTAGAAAACTGAGATTCGGCCTTGTAAGTTATTGGTGTTGGAACAAATCTGCCCCGTGACGGCTGCCAGCCACAGAACACCGTGACAAAGCTGTGGTTTCTAATTTAAGGTTCCTTGTCTAAATAAGGACAGAGGGAGATTTGCATGGTGTCCTATGTAATTACTAATTGACAATGTTGAGCGTTAAGCTCTCATCTGGAGCATCCTTCACTGTAACCGTGTTCTTATGTAACCCTTGAAAGAAAATGTCAAGGTCGAGTCAACTCCACATCTAAATCCCCTCGTAAACTGCAGTTACTAACATCTTTCCATGCTGATTACCACATTTTGTGACACGTTCTCACCTCTTTATAACCTTTACTTACGCTGCAGATTGTTATGTAAATTACAGAACATTTATACAAGTGTAGCAGTTAAGTTGTGTCTAAACTCAACTTAACTTTGTTTGAGATCGCATACACAATTGAAATATTGCCTGATGATGTACCAGAGAAACTGTCATAGTCATACATAAGTTAAGATATAGTTCTTCCATTAGAAGCGGTTTTTACCCATACACCCAGTTCTCCTGGTCCCCAGAACCTTGGAATGGGTAAATTGTTTTAAATAATACATTGTAGATAATTATAGATAATAAATTCTATTTAATACATATGTATAATGTGGAAAGGTTCCAGCAAAAACCTGTGGGTAGTTTATGCATAATAGACCAAAATGATGATAGAGATCCTTTCTTTCATTGTTGAAATGCGTCAAGTCGCTTGTGTTTAATCCTGCCAACAGACAGACACATAAACCAACAAGCAGACGCCACTGAGAACATGACCTTTTTCAAGGAGGTAATAAGTGTTCTGTCAAATCTTGCACTTCACAGACAGAAGAAAGAAGAGTGAATCATGTTTGTCCTACAAGCGCCCTGTTTACGCTTCATGTCAAATAGCCGCAATAGCCTCGGAAAGATCACAGTCCTCTCTTGGCTTGACATCGACAGACCAACTCATAATTGCATTTTATGAGGATCATAACTTTATGACACTGAAAAAGTGGATTAAGAGTAATATGATCGTCTCATTACAATTGTACAGCAACTCAACATTTTGTTCATGATGTTGATGTGTAAAACGTGAAAAATGGGGGAGCTCAATGATCATGTCATGAGCTGATGATCATGAGCTCAATGATGTCCTAATGTCAGAAGTTCCCTCCATGATTACAATACATCAACGCAGTTTGACGAGCACCTGTAGAGCAGTTTGTGTTGCCAGAAAATACAAATAATGCCCATGTTTGATCTTTCCACCTCCCTTTCTTTTCCAACCAGATACCTTTGCCAGTAAGGTAGCTGCTATCCAGGATCAGTATGCAGATGCATCCATTGGTAACGTGACAGGCTCCAACGCCGTCAATGTTTTCCTGGGGATTGGGGTGAGTCCGGGACATATAACCACTAATCAGTTGATTTGTAACAGGTATAAAGGCAGTGGAACACAAAAGCCTCTGTTTAACTGATTGCTAATATGCATTTTTAGAATTGTTGGCATGAGTCAATTCAGTCTGATTCTGCTGATTTCTGACAGGTGGCGTGGTCCATTGCTGCCATCTACCACAAGAGCAAGAATCAGGAGTTCAAGGTGGATCCGGGCACTCTGGCCTTCTCCGTCACGCTCTTCACCATCTTTGCCTTTATCTCCGTTGGCACTCTGATGTACCGACGGCGGCCAGAGATCGGGGGAGAGCTAGGCGGACCCCGGACTTCGAAGGTCCTGACAACCATGATGTTCGTCAGCCTGTGGCTCCTGTACATCTTCTTCTCCTCACTGGAAGCTTACTGCCACATCCCGGGCTTCTAAGATAATGGAAGATTATGATGGGAAGGGTGGAGGAGAACATTTAGGAAGAAGCCAAAGGGAGGTGCAGGAGTGGATAGATTCTAAATTTGGGCTGTCTCATTGATCTATCACTCCCTCCCTTGATTGAAAACAGATGAATGACGGAGATACATAAAAAGGAATAGAGAATGCATTAAAGTAGAAACAGAGTCGAAGAAAGCCCGGATGGATGGAAGGACAAATGACAAATAAAATCATACAAGCTCGAGGAATAATACTTCAGAAGGTGTAACATGGCAGAAAAAGGGATTAACAAAAGTAACAGGGGATTATGAAGGAAAAGGGTGAAGGTATTTTTCTCTCGATCTATGTATCTAAATCAATTAAGTTGTTTGAACCCACCCTGTTTTAAAAACATAAAACTCAGCTAAGTTGGTTGCAAGACAATAAAAGGTGAAAACCGGTTGTCACATCACAAATCTAAAACACACAATGCTTCAGCAACAGCATCTGGATTAAGCCCCTCCAGTCGGTCAAGCTACAGTAACAGGAGTAAGATGGGAAAAAAAAGAATAGATGCATGCCCCAGATGATATTGACAACCAAATCAGGAAATACTAGATACATTGATATGAGTTTTTGTTATTGGTGTGTGACTGAGTCGGTGTATGGGTGTTGAAGGAAGGTATTCCGGTACATTGAAAAACGTCCCCCTTGCGTTGCTGTTACTGCTTGAGATGGAATATAGTTTTCATATCCAAGGTTGTTTTGACTCTCACTCTCAGCCGGTTGAAGAGCTGAGTAAGACTTTGGTGGGAGGGCACGTTCAATGAAGAGAAGCGTTTCAACCTTTCTGTTAGAATTGTAAATACAGCTAACAGCTCACGGCTTTTCCTTCTGATTGTCTTTGTTATGCCATGCGCTCTTGATCGAGACCCCTCTCTTTCGCTTTATAATGTAACTGTAAATGAATTAAGGTCTTATTGGAATCAAGAAAGAGTTTGGTGTGCTTTTACCTTTAATTACGCCATTTCCCAGGAAACAAAATGGCCAATCGTTAAATATTGTTAGAGAAACTGCTATCATTGTAGAATATTTAGGCTCGACTTAAATTTTTGTTTTTGTTTTTTTACCTGTGGGATTATTTTTACCTGGTTTTGCAACAATGAGACTGCAAAATGATGTGTCAGTCGAGACATTGCAATAGATTTTTGACAGCCTTAGGTACCGCCATCTGTGAATGCTCATATGCTGTTTATCACCCAAAGCGGATTTCCATTCCTCCATTAATTCACTAAACAGCTTGGGTCATTATTCCAATCCGTGTGAAGCACCTCCCTCTCGTTGATCAGTGGGCCAATCCAAATCAAGGGCTTTGTAAAAAACAACCACTTATCCCTAACCGTGACCCTTGATCTATAATTCCAAACAGAAATTTGTCTATAGTCATTTGTAGATCTTAACCTTACATGGCTAGTTTGTTAGGAAGCTGTTTCAGTGTTCGGCTGCAAGCATTTGCAGAACATGTGGTAAGAATTAGCTTAATGTTGGAAAAGCGTAATGATCAAAAGTCCTCTGTTAGCAACCATTCCTGGAGTCCTTCCCAGTTGATTACAAAGACTACCCATTACCTTCAAATCATTCTTTATTCAAAATTCCCTCCGGGCCCCCAAATCACAAAACAAGTTGAACTTACTTGAAAACTCTTAAGAGTAAACTTTAAGTAAACAAAAGTTTACTTAAGGGTAAACTTTTGTTTACTGAAAATTCAGTCATAGATTAAAAAAGGGGACTCAGTTCATTTAGATCAAAGATGATATTCTGTAGAAGAATCATATCTCTGATTAGGCATGTAATAGAGCATTAATTACTATTAAAGGGAACATATGCCTTCACTTAGTGGCAGACATTTTGGTATTTTTGACCAATCAATAATATGAAGACAAGAATGAATTAATTCATAAAATGATTAATATTAACTACATTAAAAACTGAAAGCTGAAAACCATGGAAAGCAATTGATTCCACATGTGTGGTGATGAACATGCCTTCCATCGTGACACTAATCACTCACTTATACAAGTATTCCATAGTAAAGTTATCTGTGGCAATTCAGAGTGCCTGGATTCAGTGACAGCCAGAACCTTGCTAAAAGCCGGGTTTTATTATTATACGGCATTCTGACTGTTTTCATATCAATCAAGAAAATGTGTTCTCAATGATTTACTGAACTTTTGGAAACACTAGCTATATTTTGCATGACATGGTCAAGTGTAGTCCTAGACCAGCCAGTAAAATGCATCAGTTCCTGCTTTCAGGGGCATAAACGCTATCAACACAAAAAGTAATAGTAAAAGTAATAATTTGCTTAAATTATCAGACACAAACTGGTTGGATAGACTTAGTCATTATTCAGTGATGAACAGCCAAGAAAGATATCCTTAAAATAACTCCTTGTGTATTTGTAACCAAATGAAACATAAAAGCGACTCAAATACCTTTGCTGGAAAACGTGTGCTACATAATTGTTCACTGTCAGAGAGGTTTGCCCTACGGACTGTTAACTATTTGAGTCAAACAAACTTTGCTGTATATCTTGGCAGTTTAAAAGTCCATAATTTCTTGAACGGCACAACGTCATCTAGATTTGAATTGACCAGTATATTCCTGCTGAAGTTTTATTTTTAACTTGATTTATTGTGTTTTTTAAGTGTCATGTGTAAAGCCAGTATTCTGGGGAACATGTAATTCAACTAAAAAAGTTAGACAACCACCGTAATAGAGCAAAGTTCATCAGAGCCCTGGATTGGCTGAGTTTGACAAATTCACAGTATCCACAGCAAGAACGCCGCAAAATTTCACTCTGTAAGAATAATTTGGAACATATTGTTGATTCAGACAAGAGAAACAATCCAGAATGACTTAATACTGGATTTCCGGTTACGCGTCACACTTTAAATAACATGGCCTTGTAGAGACTAAGCCCTAATCTCTAGTCGCTACTCTTGCTGCTAATTGTGGTTCTGTTTCTTCGGATGTACGCTTGAGAAAAAACAAAACATTTCCAATACTTGGGTTAGTTCTTATGTAACACCTTTATTTTTTTACCCTCTTGAATATCTGCTGATCAAAGTCTCACATCAATGTCCCCTTGGCACTGTCAAAAACCTTTGTCTCTCCACATGGGCACACAGCCTGGTGCTCGGAGGATAATCACATTTACTACAAAGTACATACTTCAAAATACATACAAAGGCTCCTACAGTGTTTTCCATACTGAAATCAAACTCACAAATTTACTCTTAAACAACCAACGTGAGGAGGGAACATGAGATTTTACTTGTATTTGCCAAACTCTGCACCAGTGTTAGGCTCTCCAATACAGCAGTAATTTTGCCAAAGGGAAATCTTTCTATCAGAAGCCTAATATTAACCATCCAACCTGGAAAGATTTTTCAAAGTATAGTGGGTCCTTCTTTAAACACCAAATAACCCATATTTCACCAACACTCTGAAAAGAGACAGAAATGCCTTGATGTTGTTTGAAGCTATCTAGACCCTTTCTATTTAAATTTGTATGCATTTGTCTCTTCACTGGCATGGAGCTAAAAGTTTATACACTGTAACAAAAAAAAAAAAAATTAAATAAAAAAAAAAAATCTATATATATGCTAGCTTGTGTAAAGAAAAAAAAGGGAAAAAATTAATATTGTGGGTGTTTGCATCACTTCTAGAGTAACTTCAACAGGGTATCTCTGAGATTGCTTTATCGTGTTGGATTTACTTAAAGTGGGCCTGCTGCCTAATGTATCCGATTAGGGTCCAAGCAGGAATGAAAAGCTTGCAGTATGTAGTTGTTCGCATCAATCTATTTTACCGCCAGAAGGTGACATATTTCATTGACAGGAATCAAGAACCTTTTTGTACAATGGCTTTGTTGCGCCTCCTCTCTCACTGTATCTACCTTGACTTGAAAGCTTGTCTGACGTGAGGCTAGAAGCTGATTAACGACAGCTGCCCCGAAGGCTTTGTCGCAGTGACGGGATGTTTAACGTGACTGACTCAGTGTTGGGACTAGAAAGTTTAATCTAGCACCTAAGATCTCTATCTTCACCCCTCCAGACATAGAAATGCAATACCATTCTTATATAGCTTCCCGCTTTGGGTTGAACTTTGAGGGCGAAGGTTAGCCACTGTAAATATGACACACGTACAGAGAAGAAAACATGAGCTATGGTAGATAGATTTTTGTTTTCTTCTGTGACAGGGCTTTGAAGAAGCGTGCTTGATTTGGAATGAAGGAAAGGCATTGCACTGGTTCTTGCCGCATGTGAAACCGCTGTTGTTTAGTTGAACTCCCTAAAGTTGCTTCAGATTTAAAAAAACAACAAAAGATTGAGTTTTTTTGATTATCACGTACACAACAATAATGTTATACCAGAAAAAAAAACTGCAGTGGTGTTAAATCAGTCGCGAAGCCTCGCCACGTTGCTTCAAGATGGTTCTCTTCACCGACTGCCTGGAAGACTGAGTGATAAACAAACGCGCCGCCAAGCAGACAGACAGGCAAACGAACAAACGAGAAGGAGGACAGACCACTCGGCTGGTTCAAGCTGAGTGGCGTCATGTTGAGACGTTGCTGCTGGGTGGGAAAAAAAAACACTACCCGACCGATTCTCTACCCTTACAGTAACATTAAGCAAGTCCGATCTATAAGGATGAAGACAAAGAAATGAAGGAAGAGGAGGAAGAAGATGAATATTTAAGAAAAAAATTATGAAGTTACAGCCATACATTGATTTCTGGGTCAATGAGATTCAAATGGACTTCTCCTGTCCAGCATATGTATTGTTCTGGTGTTTAGCCGTCCCTACGTCTCCCCATCTGTCTCTTTTTCTCTCTCTCTGTCGCTCTCTCTATTTTTCCGTCTCTCTGCTGCCAAAGCAACCAAAACAAGCAGCGATTCTTTTGTTCTATCTTTTCCTCTCCTCTACCCCATACTCCCTTTTTTCCCCTGTCTCCTCTATGCCAGGTTTTTCATATTTTGGAATGTCAATGTGCTACTTGTTGACACTGTGCATGAATGATAACATGTCTGTATATAGTTCCAGAGATTTGTATTCCATTCCCCTGGTGTTGACAAAAAAAAAAAACAGTTTGAGTCTTGTACAGATTCAGGTTTTCTGTTCATCTTCTATTCCATTTGATTCTTTTTTTCTTTTTTTTAATGTATGTAGAGCTTGAAAACAGTTTATCGTTCAAACAAAGACAACCGTGTTTTTAGTTTTCGAGTAACTTGCACATTACTGATTATGTTATGTTAAAAAGGCAATATCTGCTGTTATTGAATGAAAGATGAGATCATAATGGAGCTATGTATTTAAATAACCTATAAATGATAAATAATATACGGGAGTTGCATGGGATATTTGTACACAAAAAAAAAAAAGACTCTGCTTGCTACTTCTAATACCGTGGCTGTATTCTCTGACAGAAGGATAGGAATACTGTATGTACATCTAAAGGTTATTTCATCATTTAAGAAATAATAATAATAATAATATTGTGTATATACTGTACAGTGAGTATAGTGTAAGTGAGTTGGACTATATAGCCATCATGCTAATATTAGAGAATGGATTCTTCATATTTATTTAAAGGAAACAAAAACCCTCACTGCACTCAAGAATGACATATATTGCCTTTTTGGAGAAGTTGTGGTTTGCTTAAAGCTCGTTTCTCTATCTCTGCCTCACTCTTCTCATGCATCCTCTTTCTTCTTCTAGGGCTGATTTATTTCATTTCATTTCTCTATGTCTCTCTCCATTTGGTCTTAGTTTCATATATAAGGGGCATTTCAGATGGGGTTTTGTCAAACTTAGTCATTAATTATGCTAATAATGCATTAATTATTACTCAGATTGTGCCACTTTTTCCTCTCAGGTGTGTCTGGCTGTCTATCCCAGTGGCTCACCGCTGTCTTCTTACATGTGTGTCAATCTACTTTTGTGAAGCAAAATACGCCTGACGTTATCGCTAAAGTCTGAATCATTTCTGTGTTTGAGATATACCTCATCTTTCCGTCTTGCTTTCTTAACTCTTATTTACAACACATCATTTTCCATCCACATTTTTCTCTTCCATCTTGTCTTCGCGCTCATAGGGTGTAGTTGGAAATGTCACGTTTGTCCATTTCGATTTGGTTTGTTTTTTATGTAAATGTAATAATAACTGCAGCAGTGATAATGTAGGTAATAATGAAGATCTTTTTTTCTGTGTTTCTGTTTCTCTATTCTTTGGTTGTTGTGTTTTTTTCTGCTGCCCTCTTAAGTGTGTGCGTGCGAATGTGCATTTTTCTTTTGTTGAACAGCCAACTGATAGGGGAAAGTTGTATGTGTGTTGCCACTAACTGTGACTGCTCTTGATGGTACTTCTGATAATACCAATAAAATAAAGTTTGGATACCCTGTTTCAGAGACCTTTGGAGTTCACCTGTCTTTCTACTGTGTGTTTGTGTGTGTATATTGTTCCCCTTCCTCTGTTTCTCCCACACACACATAGTTTTCTCTCACATGCTCAGACCGTAGATAATAGAGCTCATTAAAATTCCACCAGACTTGTTCTGTCACAGTGTCGGAAATGAAAGTAATGGCTGAATAGCCACTGATTAATTTTTTTCTATTTCTATTTTTTCTTTTCTTTTTCATGTGTCCTATGAAAAAAGAATGGCTGTGCATTGTCTCCGTTTGTGCTGCTCTCTTCGTCATAGAAGATCGCCAGAGGTTAAAATACTAATTTTATTTGTAAAGAAAGGCTCCTTAATTTTCCAAACATAAAGCATAGAGAAGTAAATGTTTGACAGAGAGATTCATTGAATCTGCTATCTGTATCGGAGCTATTTATGTAAACAGAATTCTCTAAATGAAGCTCTCAATTCCAACAAATGCACAGTGTTGGTAGATGCTGACTTAAGGCTCTAGTTTTATCAAGTATTTGCAATTATACTCACCATAGTTTTCATAAATATTTATTGAGTACCAAGCAGTTAGGAAAAGGTATGTTGCGGCCTTTTGTTTTCTTTTTTTTGTCATTCTTGCATTTGTGTGTGTTTGTGGAGAAAAGAAAGAAACAAAGCCGATGAGTGTTTAAAATGAAGTAAGACAACATTAGTCTCAAATATACTGAATGATGCATAGTAATATTTAATTTGGACTATTTAGACTCAATTAATGTCTTCCTACTGGTAATACATATATTCACTATACGGACTTAATTATTAAGTGCATCAGGTACAGATCCCACCAATAAAAGTCAGTTTGACTAGAGCTACCTATTTGAAGTCTCAATGGCTTCCTATAGCTTCTGGTAGAATTTGCAGCTTCTATTCAGTCTTTCTTTCTAACAACCAGCATTCACTCATATTTCAACATGAGTGAATGTTTATTTGGACAATTTTCATAGAACATCCCCTGAGTCACATGTGCTCTACCTCAAATATAGTAATGGTGGCATACGTCTATCATTTACAAGCGACATACAAAACAAACCCTCCTACCGATATACTCTTCTGTCTGCAGGTTGCACAAAACAGACACATTCACCGTGATCACAGGTAAAAATAACGCCTTCAGTGAACAGCTTTTTGGCTGTTACTCGGTATAGATCACCATTGGAACTATTTGTCTACTCATTTAGTTGGGATCTTCCAACTGCTATTAGTGGGCGAAAAAGAAAGAAACAATTACAATAAAGTAAGGTGAACCAGAACAACAACTTCAAGAGCTGAAAAATGGTTGTTATCACAGGTACAAGAGGAGCCTCAGTTCCCTCCGACTGATATGAAATGCTGCAAGAGACCAAACAAAGGAACTATGCTGTTATTGGTCATAAATCAAACCTGCTGTGAATTTGTCCAACAACATTAATATCACTATCCAATGGAACGTTTTCCCTATTAAAGCAGGGATAAAATTTATATCCACTTGAATTGAAGGTAGTTCAATTCAGAACTGGTCCAACCATGTGGTTGACACATTGAAAATAAGCTCATAATTAACGAAAGGCAAGTAAAAACTTCAGAAAAAAGTACAGGAAATGAACTGTAATTGATCACAAGGCAGACATTCCTATTCCTGCATTGCTTTTATTACCACAAATTCATAAATTGCCTCGACAAAGTCTTGAAACAAATGTTTGGTGTAATGGTGTAAGGTGTATCATATTAATTGGTTTTCTTCTCAACAAAAAAAGACACCTGGACACTTTTTGTTTTTGAGCATTTGATGGCATTTCAAATGTTTTGCAGTATTACACGCATTTTCTGAAACAGAACAACTGAACATAAATAAATCAATCTGTATGGCTCATGGGGAGCAATCCATGTCTCGAGAAGCCCAGAGATCCTGAATTAATTCTACATGACATTGTTCGCGTCCTTGTTTAAAATGAAATCGGAAGCCTATAAGTTAAATTAGCTAACACCCATTAGATGGAAACGATTCAACACCAGTCCATGCTGCTGGAAATGATAATGTAGTCAGGCTTCATTCTCCATTGCATCAACGTTATCATTGTAGCATCTTATTTCTTATTTCTTATTTCTCTGCTGTGCCAGTAAACACAGATAAAGCTTCAAGTTAAAGTGGGGAAACATTTGCCTTCATTAATGTAATTGGAATTTTTCTTTAATCCCCCTTGATTTTTGTAAGTAGCTCTGCCTAACTTTAACAAGCAGATGTCTGATCAGCCAGCCAGAAAAATTAAAACCCCCTGTGTAGGTGGGCAGGGTCTGGGATATACAGTATAGGGAGAATGTTGTTGTTGTTGTTGCAGTTGAATAAGAAGATTAACAACAATTACATTTCTGTGTGTTCAGCTGAGAGATGGACCAGGATGTTTACCATTGCTTAGCACAAACACTGGAAGCATTGGGATGAGACGTTTTATTTTGTCTTCATAGCTTAATGCAAACGGTTGTTACTCTTTTCACACATGTAGCCGTTTACACAACATTCCCCCTAATGGGCATTAAGTGGTTTTAAATCTTTAATGTCCTCACAAAGAAGGAAAAAATTATGGCAAAATTATTTCTGTGCATATTTAATTTTGTTTGTGTTTAGAAAAATAAACGGTATAATAAAATACCTTGCCTTAAAATACTGTGCCTTTAATGGGCAAAGCCCCATCCTTTACCCATTATTGTTCAGTATAAACATGCTGCCACTGGGTCATATTATACTCTGGTTAGTCATATGTCACACATTTTTCAATAAAAAATAGAGACTGAAAATGTGCTCAGCCGTACAGTTGAGTAGGACTTTAAAGGGTTAAGCGCCTCCTAACCTCTTCCCGGAATTTTTGCGATCAGGGCTGAGAACGCATCTGTCACCCCACAACAGGCAGAACGGGCGGTTGTTCCCCCGCTGACACTTCCTCTGCAGAGATGCCCCAGGTAGAAAAATGTAGGTAGAGAAGGAGAGTGAGAGAGTGAGAGAGCTCGCAGCACCTCCCCACCAGACAAACACACAAACACACTGGACTTTTAAGTCACAGTTTGTCATTGGACACCGACCATCACACGTGATCACGCCACACACACTGGCCTAGAAGAGCATTAATCAAACGGTTGGTAAGATTTGTTTTTGGGATAATTTAGTTCTGAATATCATTGCTCTATAATCATGATTACACTCAGAGACTGAGAGAGTTGGATTTTCATAATAAACTCCTGTTCAGGAGGACGCCGTCACTTCCTCATGCCGTATGGAAATGAAGGAAATCGACTGGTCAGTCGTTAGGAAGGGCTGGCTACCATCTTGCGCTGCTGACATTTAAAGTGCAGAAGATCTGAGGCAGTCGAGCTGTGGGATCAAATTCAGCCTCAAATAACTAATGACCAAAGACTTCACATTTAGAGAGCTGTAATGCCGACCAACTTCATACTGCATATTGTCAGTTAGGTAGAGCCAATAACGCCATGTAATCTCAATTTACCAGTCGATTTCTGTTTTTACGCTCAGGTATAGTCTTGAGCTCTCTGTACCTACACAAAGACAGCCGTTGTGGATATGAGCTTCTGAAATGAACTTCCTTCTCTCCCTTTGGAGTTTTTCCAGGACAAGGTCAAATAAGAAAAGACCCTAGACCCAGAACTTACTGGGGGATATCATAGAATCTGAATAGATTATTTATGTATTTGTACATATATTTTTTGGTTTTGAACAGGTTTGTCATTAACTCAGAGCTGCTGACAGAAAGAGGTAACTAGTGACATGGGCATTTTTTGATGTAGTAATTTGCATTAAAGAGTAATCCTCTCATCATATAGGCGAGCTTCTGATCCTAACCACTGACCTCAGTCTGCTGCCGGCTGCCCGCATTCACGAAAACTCCTCGAATATTATCCACTAACACAATCTAAGATTGTGGGGATGGATGTTGCCCGGTCTGATCATTCCTGTGTCCTCTATGAGAGCAAGCTCCCTGTGCAGAGAAATGATCAGACAGAGGTCACAGAAGATGTGTCACTGATAACACCAGCGAGCAATTTATTCGGACTCTCATCTGTCACATGACATCTGTCAATTAGCTTGTATATCATTTTAATTACAAAATTAAAATGTTATTGATATTGATCAATACACCCACCGTAGTGAAAACGGTCTCTCATAAGAAAGAATCTCCATGGAGGAAGGCCATCTTTGTGAGAGACTTTGCATTTATAATTCAAAACTGAGAAATGCAAGGCAGTCCTTCTTCTCTGACAACATCACCCAAAACAACAATAATACGCCGCACTTGTTTGTTACTGTGGACAGGCTAACAAACCCTCCTGCATCAGTAGTCTTTCCTTTTGACAGAAAAAAATCAGACAATCAGCCAGTTTCTCCTTGTGTTACCTTTGTGTCCTCTTTAAACTGGTTCAGACAACATGACACAATTTTATCCAATAAACCGGACATGCAGGTTATTATACAACATCTTAAATCCTCCTCCTGTAGCTTCACATTCTGCCAACAGGCTTCTTCAGATTTCAGTTTGAGATTGTATGTTCTAAGAGCTTTTACCGATTGTTAATGCTTCTCTGGATTCTGGAGTCTTCCCACAGGTCCTGAAAACTGCTGCATTAAACCGCTCCTAAGACAGAACAATCCGGACTCATCAATAGTAAATAATTACAGACCAAGGTTTCTGAGCGCTCCATAGCACTGAGACTGCTCTGGTTCAGGCCTTCAATGACATCCGATTGAACACAGACAGTGGTAGAACTTCAGTTTTAGTTCTGCTGGATCTCAGTGTTGCATCAATACTGTTGGCCATAATATTTTACTGGACCGACTGGAAAACTGGGTGAGTATTTCTGACACAGTACTAGTTTAAATCCTACTCAAAAGACGGGGACTTCTTTGTGTCTATGAGTAATGGCCAATCTGAGCTGGACAAAATTATATGGCGGATATCCCCAAGGCCCTGTCTTGGAACCTCTGGGGTTCTACATCTACATGCTTTAACTAGCTCATATTTTGGATAATAACAAAACAAGTTCCCATAACTATGCAGATGACACACAAATTTACATAACACTATCATCAGGGGACTTTAATCCAATACAGGAACTGAGTGAGTGCATTGAACAAGTCACAAATTGGATGTGCTAGAATTTCCTTCAGCTGAACAAAGACAAAACTGAGGTTGTAGTTTTTGTTGCCAAAAAGGAAAGTTAAAGATTGGCAATCTGTAATGTTATTGAGCGTAAACAAAGCCAAAAATCTTGGTGTAGTCATGGACTCAACCTGAGTTTTAAAGCCACATTGAGACCGTTAAAAAAGTCTCCAACCCTAAGATCTTTTAAATTAAAACTAAAAACTTTATTATTTGCTGTTGCCTTCTATTGAATCTTTATATTTTTATAATTATTCTTATTTCAGTCTTTCCTATACAGGACTCTTTGAGAAGACACAAGATTAAGTCTGTGGTTGAAAGGACTTAGACAGTTGATTTTTTTCTACTGTGGCTTTTCTTTTTTAGCTTGCTATTCATTTTATAATTTTTCTTAATGTTTTATACACCAAGACTTTTTCTGTACATTTACAGCAAAGGCTTACAGTGTAACTGTTTTGATTATGTCTTAATACTCTTATGCATTTTGTCTCAATTTTCTTGATGGTTTGTGTAATGCACTTTGAATTGTCCTGTTGCTGAAATGTGCTTATAAATAAAATTGCTTAGTCTTAAGACGCACTGGGCAATTTCCTCACCTCTGCTACCATCTCTTTTTTTTTAGACAGGAAAGACTTCACCATTGACGTGAGGTGAGGTTTGTGGCAGATGAAAACTGAAACTATCAGAGTCAGATTTACAAATATATGAACCTAGTAGCTTATCTTTACTCCTTTTACATTTTTTGGTTTTCGAAATATTTCAAATTGTATACAAATATATAAACAAAATTATAGCCTCATTTCTTAAAATGTAATAATTAGTCGATTTTCCTGGGTTGGCTTGTATTTAAACTCTTCCATTTTTGCAGTCAAAGCAAAACATTTTTTCAAAAAACGACCACTGTAGTGAACTTGACTCTGATTTTGTCTCTGCATAGAAAAAGAGCAACAGCAGAACAAGCATTTAGTGGTGGGCACAGCACGCCTCCCTCAGTGAGGCGGAGGTACTGGCTGCCTCACCTCGTGCTTTTTCATTACAGTTTTATGTCAGAGCAGCGAAAATAAATGTGTTATACACACACATGAAACACATGACCTGTTCTATGGAAAGTGAGGACATATGATAAAAGTGTCTACAAACATTACATCGCTGACAAACAGTGAGAAAGCAAAAGGCACACACTCAACCCAGTTTACGAGGGACTGCTCAACCGGAGATGAGGCTCAGCTCATAATAGCATTGAACTGGGAATACGCAAATTCAACGATTTTGATTATGAAAAATGAATGAAAGGATTGGAATCATTAGACACATAATAATATTTATTTTATTTTGTCCTTATTTCATTTTTACTTTTCATCATTAGCCTCACTTGCCTCTCCTGACAGCCTGCCCTGCTGCTCATCAGGGTTCCCTACAACCCTGGATTAATCATCACCAGGGCTCTTTAGGGCTTTCCTCCTGGTTGACACATTGTAGAAGAGCTCCTCCACAAGGATCTGTGTTTAAGTCTGCCGGCAAATGTTGTAGGTGGGCCTTTTAGTCTGCCATCTGCTGTCTTTGTCGTTGTGGTCACATGTACAACACAGCCGATGCTGGTTTGGTTTATTCAACTAACAATGTGCCTTTGGAGATCTGGATGAGGAAGTGGAAGAAAAGGTGGAGGAGGAGAGAGAGTGGGAGTAAGAGATGGTATGTCTCCGTTTTGACCCCCAGAGCACCTGCCCTTGTCGTAGCAGGGCACCCTTGGTTTAAAAGTTGTCAGGAGAAGCGAGAGAGAGAGAGAGAGAGAGAGAGAGATGTGAGAGAGAGAGAGAGAGAGAGAGAGAGAGAGAGAGAGAAATGTGAGAGGTGTAACAGACAGGAAAAGCCATCAGGTTTGAATGGACCTGACACACTGTTGAAGACACAACCTAAGTAGATGCGACTCTACAAGGTGAACCAAACACACCCCCATTACCATGCTGTGACATGAGATTCTCCTTCTCTCCCCCCTTTCTGCTCTTCTTTAGTTTGTTATTACACTCTTCCATTGCTCTCTCTCCTCGACATCCTCCCACGGTCATGCTTCTTCCATTCGGTTTGTTTCTTGTCTCAGTTGCTCTTTTTCTCTTGCTTCTCCCCTCGTCCATTTGACTTACAAACACCCACAACCAAACACACAAACATTAGTGACACACACACAGTTTAGACCTCAGCACATACACACACATAATCTACGATAGGTTACTGTGTGCCATAATCTGTTCTCTGCTGACAGTCTGTGGGCGTCGGCCTGATGTTGAGTTACCGTGGTGATTTTCTGTTGCTTCGGCGACTAAAACATTCACACCTACTCAGGGCTGTAATAAGCAACTTACCGAGTCTAAATTATACACATAAGAGAATCAGATATGGAGACTCTATTCCACACCTGAATATGCTCACATATAAACACAGGATATCACGAGGAGTCATTTGATTGTTTATGGGAGCATCCCTCAAAAGATTTAAGTGTGGGAGTCAACTTTAGAATTTTTCTCCCACATACAGAGTCAGGAAGGCAGTGACACAGATGAAGGGAACATGACCATAAAGACAACAAGATCATAGAAAAACACACTAAAAATAGTCAAAATTAGAAATTCACCGCATCATAACAGATATAAACGACACAAAGGGAAGTTGGATGTTCACAGTTTGCAGTGTTTAGTAAACAGCAAAGTGGTCTAAAGAAGAACAAGTGGTGAACAGGTGACAGGGTGATGCGAGCCCAAGGCTGATAGAGGGACATGGCGTACAAAGGCTAACCCGGGTTGCACCATCCCACAAACTGCGGTAGCACAAATTGCCAGTTCTGATAGAAATGCATGAGAACACACAATGCATCGCAGAACTGTTTCGGTGGCCGAAAGACGGCATCAACAAAATTAGGCAGGTGCTTTTAATGTTGTGACTGATTAGTGTAAGCTGCCTAAACTCTGGTTGAGGTGGTTCTAATGTTATGGCTTTAATTCTGGTATTTTCACTGATGAGACCAGTCTCTGCGACATCTACATGCTCTCCTTGTGTTTAGGGTCCCTTTCGGTGCCACACATGTACCCACAGCCCCCAAAAATGCAAAATCAGGGAACTAGTTGTTGTAAATTTCCTGTGGGTAGGAACGTGAGTGCAAATCGTTGTCTTTATGTGTTGCTACTGTGATCAACTGGCGGCTTGTCCAAGGTGAAGCCTGCTAACATTAAATGAAATGGATGCATGATTTATTCTTATAGTGTATAAAGTATTTCAAGAAATCAAAAGGTGACAAGATGTAGGGCTGAATCCTTACCTGAATTGAAATGTCTTCCTTAATGAATTTTTAATGTATACCCGGCCTGAAAGGAGCATTTAACCACACAGATGACTGAATATATACTGAGCTGAATTAGCAGAAATATGCTAAGAATAAAGCGTTAGAATACAGGGACATTAATCTGGAATTATTGGATATTAGCTGTTGACCACTCCTTCTGAAGGTCAAAGATGGAAGGTACGGATAGGAGATTTAGAAAGATGAGATTTAACGGAGAGTTTTGGTTTGGTTTGTTCATGAATGACATTTACTGCTTTTTATAAGCGTTTGGTGTGGGCATGTACAATTCTGATTTTTCAAGTCTCACTAATCTTGTAGCCAGTGACGTTTATGGAAAAAAGAGCGTAGGAGGTGTAATATAAAAGAGCACAAGTAATAATAGCAATCAAACGTCATTAACTGAGCAGAGACCAATGATTGTCACTCTGAAGTGTGACTAATTTACGGCGTCTTGCGCTCACGCACACAGACACACACACACACAGTCACACAGAGAGAAATCATGAGCTACTTGTACCACACTTACCCTTTTTCACTATACACTGCCACCATTATTATCCCTTATATGACCTAAGCTACTCAACCTCCTTAGTCTATCTGCATCCTTCCTATCCCCACTCCATTTTGAATTCACAGAGTCATGCAATATCTGGCACATGCCGGGATTCTTAACATCTCTATGTCTCTCTCTAATCTAGACACACAGTCACACACACAAACACAAACTCTTTCTCACACACTTTCATTCCCAGGTTGACATTTACACAGTGCTGGGAGCTACGCCACATAAGAGCTCCTTACTGAGCTGCTCGCCCACATGCCGAATTACACACCTTAATGCTGAGAGGGAGCCTTTCTTCAACCTCTCTAAGTGAGAATCACTTCACAGAAATTGTCACCTGTGCTCTTAACATGACTCAAAATGTCCTATTTTGAGCGTGTTTCCTTTCACATGTAAAGGTTAAAGGTCTATTATGCATGTGACCTATTGAGAGGATTGAGTTAGAAAAAGTATTATAGTTACTTACCGAACCTCCATTAACATAAACTTGCATTTCTATTACAAGCTGAAGTTTACATTTACAAGATGAACACATACTTACGCCATTCAAAAACATTCCTAAAGCAGTCAAACGTTATGACTCATGTTTTCATTCTGTTATTTTTTGGTTTATTTTGTGTTAGCTATCTCCAATTTATTTTTAAGGTTTTTTTTCTTCATCCTGCACCGCGCGCTCATTTTGAGCAATTAAGACACACATGATGATAATTTTGCAAATAGGACCTTTTTTAACCCCATTCTGAATATCAAATAAGCTTAGGAAATCAAACAATATTATTATATATTCATTTAAAACATGGGTGCATAGAGAATATAGCACATATGACATTTTGGGAGATCAGATATTTCCCAAATCCCGAGATGGCTTGGAAATATCATTAGTTTCATTAATTGCTTTCATTTATTTATAAAGAATTGACAGTAGCAAGCTTTTGAAATTTAATTTAAATCAATACAGCAGTTTTTCAAAAAGGCGTGGATTTAGTATACACCTTTACAAATGACTAACTCTATTCTACCTTAAGAAAGATGCTGTTGGAAAGGAAAGAGCGCCAATCAGATTTAAGCTGGGAAAAAATACCCCCGCAAAGTGACCCCGCAACTTGGTCTACTTATAAGGGCATGATTTCTCCTAATTGCTTTGATCCATTGAATATGTTTCTTTGCATTTAAGGATAAAATGTCTCTATTTAGCTATGTAGGCCACTGAACATTATCATACATAAACATGATTTTTACTGATGTACTATATGTGTGTCAATAAATCTCTACTACTGAAAAGCCTTTGTGGGTTGGTATATTGTAAAAAAAACATTGAAATCCACATTTATTATAATGACAGATGACACGGGTGCCATATATCAATGCAGACTATAATTTTTAGTCATATCATTCAAGAGCTCAAAATAAGAAATGACTTCAATAATAGATTTTTCAATAATTTTTCAACAAAATGTCAAAAATGCTGGTTCCAGCTTTCAAGCGTGTTAGGATTTGGTGCTCTTCAAAAGATGAATCGTAAAAACCTTGCGTATGAACAACCCCAAAGACATTCGGTACAACAAACTTAATCGCACACTCAATTTTCCCCTCGAGGAACATATTAATTTTAAATATGCCAGCGTTAGCAGAGCAGCTAAAGCTAGCAACAGTATAGAGCCAGCCATGAGCGCTGAAGTCCCCGAACAAAGCCAACATATAATGAACTGAACGATGCTTACAAAGTTTTATTTTCACTTCCAAAGGCATTACAATTGGTTTAAGAAACGTGTATGTTCATTTCGACAGGTTAGAATACACACACAATGCCAGCCAGCCAGACTTTTCAAAAAAATCATCAATCGGCAAAGGAAATAGCAATCAATAAACCTCTTGTTCAAAGCATTCTGGGCATTTTCCAATTTTTAAATATTTTTTAGGTTTAGATTAGTTCTCTTCAAAATGTGACTGACAAGTGATCACTTTGTTCCAGTCATACCTTCATGTAACACTATATAGTTGTGCGACAACTATAGTTGTCGCAACTATAGTTGTCGCACTATAAATATTGTGACTTGAGAGCCCTAAAAGCTGCGACTCCGTAGTGCTCATTTTGAAATATTCATCTCTCTGATCTCCTTCTTCTGTCTTATTAAGACTTCCTCTCCTTTCTGTTTAACCCTGTTCATCATCTTATCCCATGCCCACTCTTTGTTCTCTCTGTTCTCTGTCTTTTCAGTCTTTACGATGTGCTCCATCACATAGTTCTCAGAGATTTCTCAGCCCAGTCTGGTTTCTTGTCCGGGATGAGTCCTTAGTGTTCCCGGACCGTCACCAGATTTGTTAAAGTAGTTCTCCAGCTCCGCTACAGGTCCCTTATCTGAGAACAAATGGTGAATGTAGGCCTGTGCGTATAAATCTGAGGTGATCAGGTCCAAGTTAATGGAGGAAGACACAGTTACAGAGGTGGTCCCGGATCCAGAGACTCTCCTTCTCCCTGTTAGAATCAGTTCAGTTCTGTTTAATGCAAAGTGAGAAAGGCATAGGAATATTTCTTGGGTACCTCAGGAGAGCCTACCTGTCTCTGTCACCATGGTGGATAGAGGGATGACCACACTCTTTCCCAACTCTTTGTCTGTCACTGTGATTCCTGTCATGGACCCCTCATCCGGTATCTCAAAGTCGGAGTCAGATAATGGTAGAAGAGCCCCTCTGCATTTAACGACACACACTGTACGAGACTTGTAGAGCCTAAAATGAAGAATTTGGAGAGAGCAAACTATTTCTATCGGCTGATTCACTTTTCCCCTTTTTAAAACGGACTCAATTATTAGTTGATGTTTCACCTTACATTGTAAGAAACACTTGAAAAAATTGATTAATCACTGCAAGATTATGGGTCAGTCTGCTGGTCATTAGTGGGTGTCAGGATGCAGCCCCAACACACAGGAGTCACAGACGTTGTTGCAACACCATGATAATATTGGTTGGGCAGTTATTTCAAACTTACGATAAGTCTATTACCTGTATGCGGGTATGATCTGTATGAGGTCTTCCTTGTATTGCTGTAGTGCTGCCTTTGCGCTAAGAGGCTCTTCCTTACCCTCGAGACCAGCCAGGTGAACCAACATCTGGGTGTGAAATGCTGCTCCACTGGCCCAGTGCCTCAGAGACCTGAAGGGCCAGACAGATGAAAACAAACTCCTTGTTGATCCTGCCACATTTGACTGCAGAAAGCTATACTCTCCATTGTACTATTCATTTTAATTTTAATTTTCCTTTCGTTCCATACTTTATTTTCCCACCTTGATTCACAATCCCCCCCAAGCAGACTGGTCTTCAGCTGGGTGAGGGTGAGGCTGAGCTGGGACTCCAGTCTGATGGAGTCCTGGATCAATTTGCTCTTGTCGCTCATGTTGATCCTGCAGCGCTTCAGGTACTCCTCCATCACCTCTTGGAGCTCCCAAACTTTGTGCTAGAGGTTGAAATGCAGTCACAGAGATTGTTCCATAGTTACAACTTTGTTTTTCAGCTATGGCGATATCTAAAGTTTCTATATTTCATGCATTCTGGCATCTTTTTCTGCAGGTTTTTCCCGTACTGAACAGATTTAACAGTATTTATGAGACCCCGCTGGTATTATTCCATCAGTAAATATAAACAGGACAGGAATTTCTTAAGAATGAATTTGCCTTCATTATTGTTGACCTACTTTTGACTTACCTGGCATGATGATGACCCTGCTGACTTCTCTCTCACACTTGATGACTGTTTTGATGATGTGTAGACCATATCCAGCACCATCGTAACCACTGATCCAACCAGGCCAGCCAAGCGGGGCTCATCAGAGAAGGTAGACAGTCGGCCTATCAGATCCCTCAGGTAGGTCGGCACCTTGTTTCCGATGTTAGCCTGCAGCTGGTTGAGAAGAAATAAATGGTTTCTTACTATCTGTCTCAATAAAAATTATTAGTATTATTATTATTATAGTAAGTATTATTTGAGTCAATTTCTCTCTATTTGTTTCAAGAACAAATGTTAAAACCATTTTGTCATCATCAGAATTCTCCTTTTCAGCCCCGGTACAAATTTCACCCACAGGACCACATTTCTAATCCCACACGTCATGCGCAGTTGTTCACAATAGTTCTTCCTTAACATTCTCAAGGCAACAACATCTGTCTTGTCCCTCCTGTTCATCTCCTACTCACGTAAATGGATATCGGGAAGGGAAGGGAAAGGAAAGGGAAGGATATCAATGAGCGGTTCTGCACAGTCTCTTTGAGATCACCAAAGGTTGTTTTAGTCAATGCAGCAGCAGCATCACTGATGTACACATTCACATTTTCTTCTTCCAGCTCTTATAACCTGTTGCAGTTGTTCCTTGAAGCAGAGCCCAGAGTCAAACCTCTCCTCACGAGCAGCTGGGAATCGGGGTTGGATGATGGCGAGGTCAGCCACGGCACCTTCTTCCAACATGGCATCGTAAAGGAGAGAACCAATGGCCACCTTCGCTTGAGAAAGCTCTTCCTCAGATGAGAATAGCTGGCCCATGATGATTTTGAAGCGTGGAGCTGAGGCAGTAAAATTATGACAGCATCTGAGGAAAGAGGAGACTTTACAAAACCGAAAGAGAAAAATATATATAAACTTGCAGATAATATGACATATTCAATAAATGATACTTTAATGACAGCCTATGTGCTTGAAAATGTTCTTATAGTCTATTAGGAACCTAAGGTTGGTGTAGAAACAACAGTCTGTACAACTTAAATTAAACAAGTGAACCATATTTGGGTCATCATAGAAGTAGGATTTGACATTTTCCAAAGTCATCCAAAATAGCAATCTCACATTTTAGAGCAGCATTCCAACAGCATTTCAGCGTATAGATATAATCTGTTACTGCAGTTGTTTTTCTTGTCTGCCTCGCCTCTTCCTCCTCTTTGCCCCCGGCTGCTGCAGTAAAGAGATTATCCAAGACATGACAGGGGCCTTCAAGAGCTCAGCAGCAAACCTAGACCTCCCCCTGGATGTAACCACCAGCAAATGCAACCACTGTTACTCTGAGCGTGTCACGTGTTGGTTACATGGAGAATTCATCTGAGAAGAAAGATTATTTCCACATCTTTTTGGGTTGTGCAAGGATGGAAGTAAACTCTTCTTCCTTGTGCTGAGGGAATCCCAAGAAGAGGATTTTAAAAGTAATAGCTATATTAAATGTTGAGGAATCACAAAATAGGCCAAGGGCATTCAGTTTTTTCATGGAGTTGAATGGAACAGCAGCCTAAGTGGTATTTTAATGTCTTTTATAACTCGATAAAATATGGGACAAGGGGATTTGGGATTTTATGTAGTTGGATTGACATGATTTTGTTAACTGGGATAAGGGCTTGTGGGCCCTGTGGGCTGTAGCTCGGATGAATAGCCTGTGTTAATCATTAAGACTGAACTGGCAAGACCTTTAACCTCATACTGTAAATTATTATTTATAATCCGTATTTCAGTTATCAAAACAATTATTAAATAATTATTTAAGTGTCCAGTTATTTAATGCATTTTCTTCACAAGCATTATCATTTAAATATCTAATAAGGAAGGGACTGCAATGTCATGAATTGACTTGAATGTCTTAAGAAAAAACCCTGGATAAAACAAAAACTCACACATACAGCAACTAGTCATAATATTATAACCACGTGCCTAATACTGTGTAAGTCCCCCTTTAGCTCTGACCTGCTGAGGCATGGCCTCCACAAGACCTCTGAAGCTGTGGTATCTGGCACCATGATCTCAGCAGCAGATCTTTCAAATGCTATGAGTTGCAAAGCGGGGACTCCATGAATCTTACATGTTTGTTCAGCAAATCCACCAAACGGACTGAGATCAGGGGAATTTGGAGGCCATATCCGATTTCCCCTTATGTTAGTCCTTGAACACATTCTTTTTTTTGTACGCGCATTATCTGGAAAGTGGTCACTTTCATTAGGGAATACAGTGTCTATGGATGAGTGAACTTGGTCTGCAACAGTGTTAATTTAGGTGGTCGATGTCAATGTGAAATATACACATCATTGACACGGTTTCCCAACAGTACATTGTCCAAGCTGCTCTGGCCTATATGCTGTACCTCCCCCGGCTTGCCTTATTCACATAGTTTATTTCTATAATGATTAAAGTAGAACACGTCTTTGCTAAAATCTCCCTTGTTCTATGCCCCAATCATTCACCTTCCTGATCTCCCTATTAGTGTGGTTTTTCTGTGTGTCTGTGTGTGTGTATGCATGGCCTTGGTGGACACCTGGCAACACAGATGGCCATAGACACACCTGTGCTTCATCCACTATCAACCTCCTGCTGTATTTCACCCTAGCGTCATCTTCCACTCATCGCTAGATCGATCACAGTCTGCTCAAGGGATAGTACAACACTCAGGCTCCTGTTGTTCTTAATGTGTTGTCCTATTCTCATTTGTTTCACTGTGGCCTAGAGCTTTGTTGTATTTGCATTCTAGTCCATCAGCCTCTTCTGCTCGACTTGTCTGATGCCTCAAAGGCCAGGCTCAGCATCTTCTCAAACGTTCACGTTCAGGCCAGAGGCACCCTCACCAGCCCGCACCCTCGGTAATCCTTAGAACTTTTAATAAACTGTTTAAACATGCCCCTGAGCCTGCGTCTCACCTTTGAGTCCAGCTTTTAAATCAAACCATAACAGACACACATGATGATAGTTTTTGTGTGAAAAATCAGCAATAATTCCGTTAATCTGCTGCAATATTATTATAAATGAATACGATTATCTATGACTACTCCACTCGCTTATAATATATAAAGCCTCTTACCATCATAGTAAATGGATCTCTTTCGAGAGCAGCTGAGTCGTCATGTGGCCTTCATTGTCACGCATGATATTTTTATATTCATGTTAAAAGGTTACAGGTTTTTTAGTATTATGCAGTAAAATTGCTCGGTTTGGTTTAGTTATTAAAACAGTTTTTTTTAAGGTTTAAAAATGGTGACATTTATTCATCCATCTACCAAACTATGATTGGACTCTTCCATTCTTTATCGAGCTGTAGCATATTATCTGACATCTTTTATGCACAGTGTTTAGATACTTCCGCTCTGATATGTCATAATACATTTAGCAATGTAATATTGATGTATAAAAAATTTAAAATAGCAAGCTTTCAAGTTGCACTCAGCAGATACGGACCACCACATGGACTCACATGGAGGAGAAGGTACATTTCCTTCTCCTCCTCCTCTCCATACATCTGTCTTTCCCTTTAGTCTTCTCCCACTACTCGTCCCTGTTTCTCCTATTATTGTTGATTTTGATAGCTTCTGTCAGTTCAATACTACTTACTGTCTAAGCTGTGCTGCTCTCTCTCTATCTATCTATCTCCCTCTCTCTCTCCCTCTCTCTGTTCTCCAATTCCCGTTGACACATGTCACACTCCTTTGACAGGGGTGAATATTTTAATATGCTCGAGCACGTAGCTATAGACATACATCAGCATTCAGAAAAAGGCATGAATGCACACTCCATGCAATTCCACATCACATCTGTCATGTATTTCCACACTGTGTCTCTTCGTTAAAGACTCATTTCCATTTGACAGTGAAGTGAAAATGAAAGGTAAAAAGTGCGAGGATGACATGAGGAAAGAGTCTTGGTTTCTTAATGACAGTCCCCTAGAAGCCTCACTGAACATCATTACACAGAGAATGTGTACATTTATGGGATAATATCACCTGAAAATCAAATTGGAACTTGGAAAACTATAAACTTGGATTATACATTATGTCTACCTATAATTGTTGCTAAGCACATGAAGACAAAGGCAGAGTGTGCCTTGCAACAAAGCATTCATTATATTACTAGACAGGTGATATTAATGACTGATTGTCTCCTGTCAGTGGGTGGGATATATTAGAGGGAAAGGGAACATTTTATCCTCAAGGTTTATGAGTTGGACGCAGTAAAAAAGGGTATTTATAAAAGATCTAAGCAACGTTGCACAAGAGTCAAAATGAGATGGCTGGACGACTGAGCAGAACATGTCCAAAATTGTGGCTTTTTTTGTGCACCCAGTCTGCAGTGATTAGTACCTACCAAAATGGTCTGAGGAAGGACAAACGTTGAGCCAGGGACAGACTCTGCGGCTTCCAAAGCCCACTGATGCGAATCAGCAGAGAAGGCTAGCCAATGATGACTGATGCCAATGAAGTGCTATGGACTGAACACAAATTACTAAAAAAGTTCCTGCCTGTTTTGTCAGAAAGGTGTCAGACTGCAGAGTGAACATGGTGATCCACGCACTGTCGAAAGTGCCAACAGTGGGTTCTAACCAATGCTTCCGCTCAGTCTTCTTTCCCTGAAGTCCCTTGAGAAAATCTTTTCTTCTAAGTTATTATCTTGAGCGCGTAACTTATCTTGTGCTCTGGTCAGTCCCTTATATGTTACCTGTTGGCTTTGTCCATCAAGAGATGCCTATATATTAAAGGTAAATCATTTTGTGCACACAAGCTAAGTATATGGTGCACACAAGACCCTTTTTTTTGATAAGGACTTCAGGGGCTCTGTAAATCCAGCTCATGAAATTTTTCATATTTCACCGGTTACCATCCACTCAGGTCCAGTAGGTGATGACCTTCCCTCTCGAAGGTGTGAAAGACTTCCTGTAGAAGACTATCACTTGGTTGGGGAATGAGTCATATGAGTTAACAAATCTGACCAAACTATACGCAGGTCGCATTTCTCTCTATTTTTGCATACTGACATGGATAAGGACTGGAAGCATCCAGGAAATCCTAAGATTCCAGCCCTGTGGCAGCTTGTGTCGATGTGTTCATTTACCATGTGGATGTTAGGACAGAAAAGGAATTCTTTCCATTGACGATAAGCAACACAATACCTCTGAGCTGGCTGAGGGTGTGGGAGTTCTAGTTTGTCGGAATGACTACCTTGACATATTTCTGCCAGGCTCAGGGAATGTTCCATATGTGAGATGCATTATAAAGAAAATGCAGTGTCACCTCTTTAGAATTTGACTCCCAGGATACCTGGTAGGCTAGAAACAGATTTCCTGAGGCCTCTGGGTGTATATGGCACAAGCATTTCAGCAATGCAGGCTTGCCTAGAGCCATGGAGGCATTTTAAAACGATCGATATGGTTCTCAATTTGACATTGTTAGTTCTGTGATGTTGTATTTTGTATTGTCAGAACTGTAATTGCTGCATTTTGAATAAGATGGGTGGTGTAAGAACTTCTTTTGAGAGTGCGTGGAGAGACTGATAAAACTCCATTCTACAAGAGATAAAGGCGTGGATGAGGTCCTATTTTGAAATGAATCCAATTAACTTTTTTTTTTTTAGATGTTATTAGTTGGTAGTAATCTGATTCTTAGAGCTGAGATCAAAGTCTTATATAACACCAAGGTTCCAGGCTTGACTGTTAAGAAGGTCAAGGCTCAGATTAAAGTCACATTCTTGCATAGAAATGTTTTTGTGTGAATTATTATCTGTGCAGAGAAGAACTTTCATCCTGTGCAATTTTATCAGTACAGAATGCATTATTTTCCTTTACAAAACTTATCAGCCTTGAGCACTACTACATCATCACTTTACAGTCAAGGCTGTACTAACTAGTTCCACATGATGAACTTGATAAATAATGTCACTCTTTCCTTTGCCCTTTTAAATGCCCAAGATTCATGCATTTATCTTTCCTGATTGTTTCTTTGTTCTCAGTTCCCTGCCTCTTTCCTCTCATCATCACTTCTACTCTTCCATTTTCTTCTCGTCTGTCCTCCATTTTCTGCCTCCTGTTTCTCCCCTTCCGACCATTTATGGGGTTTGGAGGAGTCTAAAAACAAATGGAATGTACAGCAATACATCTTGTCATGAAGGGTGTTCCAGACTGCCATCATTTTGTTAGGCTATTGTGATCACTTAGCAGACGGGAGGATAATTGTTGCAAATGGCAGCTGTTGAAAGTGGTATTAATGTTTCCATTATACATGGGTACACGCAATATTGTGGCCTGATTAAAGAAGTCACAGGACTTACTGCAAATAGAATGACAAAAAGAAAAGGAGAAACTTGAGTTTGTCTTCTTGGGTAAAACCCCCCATAGATCCAACCTTTATCAATTTTAATTAACATTCTCATGGGGATTGCATATCTAGGGTCTCTTACTCATGTTTAAATTCAAAAATGTTGAAATCTCCAACTCGCACCTAAGGAGGAATATTCAGACTTGGTTATCTCCGGGGTCTATTTTACTAAGAAAACGGTACAGAGAGCTTGGCGGAGTCCAACATTCACTGGAAAAGTTAGTCAATTTTCCAGTGAATGTTGTCCTTTGTCTCCGATCCTGTTCTTGATATTCATGGACCGGATCTCAAGTTGCAGTTGAGGCGAGGACATTTTTCGGTTTGGGGAGCTTCTCTGCTGTTTGCAGATGATGTGGTCCTGTTGGCTTCATTTGCAGATGAGTGTGAAGAATATGGTATGAGAGTTAGCACCTCCAAATCTGATGCTAAGGTTTTCTACCAGTAAATGGTGGCTTGTCCTCTTCTGGTTGGGGCTGCTTTCTGCCTCATGCAAAGGAGTTAAAGTATCTTGGTGTGTTGTTTTTTTTTGTGATGAGAAACTGGCCCGTGAGATTGACAGGCGGTTTTGTGCGGCATGAGCAGTAATGCGGGTTTTATATCGATCTAAGGCAAAGCTTTCAATTTACCAGTCAATCTACATTCCAATCCTCACTTGTAGTCATGAGCTCTGTGTAGTGACCGAAAAAATTAGATTGAGGATAGAGGCGGCTGCAATGAGCTTCTTTCGTAGGGATGCTGGGCCGATCCTAGAAAAAAATGGAGGGATGTTTGACTAGAAGAGACTTAAGAGTGTAGTGATAGTGTCAGATAAATTAACTCTGGTTCCTGGAGTGTTTTTTATTATTGATTTGGCAACAAATTTAATCAAATTACAGCTTACTGCTTCATAAATGACAGTACTTTTCAATATAGCCAGAAATTCATTTATATGTAGATTATTCAATTTGTCCATTTATATAATATGCCCAACAGCCTAATACATGCGATACGATGACTTGTTGAACTCAAAAGAGAACATTTGAATATACATTTTTATATGGTGATGATGATTTGTATCACCCATGAACATGTTTGGTGTTTGTATTTTTCTTATGCCCATCATAACTCCAGACATTTTCTTGAGCACGCACTACATTATGGAAGTGTAAAGGGTTCATAGCAAAAGCTGACACTTTATCAAATAAAGTAACTGGATTAAATATGTTTGGGATCATTTAAGTTTTATATAGAGGAAAAGAGTGTGACAAGGCAGAGGTAGAGTAAGCACTAAAAAAGTGGATTAGAAATTGAAGCATTAAAACAAATATTGGAAGGATTTCTCGAACTCTACATAAAAATAGCATCTGTGCCAAAGTGTTAATTTCGGCTACGGGTGATGTTATAAGTCTCATCAGGTTTGGACAAACATTTGTTATGTACCTTCTCTGCTGTAGATGAGTACCTGGTCAGGAAATAATATCTATCTCCTGCAATATCAAACTTCACGTACTTTAAGAAAAGGTTTTTTTCCCAAATCTTAGCACAAACCACAAGTTTATGCGTAGACAGAAAAAAAATGAGTATCTGGACTAATTTGTATGAATCTGAGAAAATATGTATGTATAATACCTAATGATGCAGTTTACTGTCGTAATATTATTTGTGTTTGTCTTCATGTGGCGATAAGAGGTTATTAATAACTAAACGGAAGCTTGCCTGTCATGGCACATTCCACTACGACAAAGAAAATTGATAACATCAAATCTTATAGCCGCTGGGATGCTATTATGCTGCAGCTGGTCATTTCAGTTCAAATTAATTACGATTAATGTGAAATTGTCTTTACACCAGTGAGATGTTCCATTCTGTGAGAGAGACCACTGATGGCATAAACTAGTTACGGCAAGTGGTTGTCGTAGTTCCGTTTCCGGTTTAAACAAACATGCCAGTATGGCGACGTTCGTTGTCAAATACGTGACATTTCTTCAAGCAGTTATTTACGTGTGTTGTCTCTGAATACATGATACAATACAATGACTGCAACAAAGAGTGCAGCTGTGTTGGTTCGCTACTTTTGCACAGCTGGAAACGGCATGGAAAACTTCTTAACTGATGAAGTGAAGACAAAGCTGGCAGCAGAAGATGTAAGTAGTGAAGAGTCAATAAACATACGAAATGTCAGAGTGGTTGTTATTATCCATAAATTTATATATTTGTCTTTTCTGAACTGAGATGAATCGTTTCTCAGAATACTTGAAACGAAAGAATGTCTGCATAGTTTCAGCTCCTCAGCCATGTGTCTGCTGTCTGTCCCAATGTCACAAACAGAGCTTTTGCTGCTGAATTGTCTGAATCAGTGCTATCTTTTAAATCTGGACACAACACAAATATTTTTATTTGACGTGCTATTTTTATGAATTAAAAAAAAAGTATTATTATTATATGTTATTGTTATATTATCATTGCTGCTGTTACTATTATAAACACAGAAAGAGGAAAATCCTTTATTTAGACGACGAATCAGTCTTTCAAGTGTCATGAAAATCTTTTAAGTAGTTCATGCATTATAAATTAAATGTATTGTTATTATTATTATGCATAATTGAAAAGTAAAAAAAGCGGGTTGGATGCTTCCACTACACTATACTAGAGGAAACCTTAAGGTAATGGTCAACATGCCAACACCTGGTGTATTTTCTTACTTAGTGTCTGCCGTCTCATTTCATGCTATTTCACTGTGTGTCCAGGTGTGTCAGATTCCAGGTAAAGTGTTCTTTAGCACATCTATGGACATCAACCGAGTCACTGAGCTGAAGGCTGCAGAAAGACTCTTTCTTCTTCTGAAACAAGAGCCACCTTTGTGCTTGCGTCCCTACACCAACCCAGGTACCATCGCATGGCACAATACACAATATACTGTATTCTACCAGGGCACTGGAGCTCAGGAACAAACATCCTGAGTTATCTGAAACAGGGCTATCATTTAAATTGATTTAACACAGATTTTTCTTTGACTTACTATTTCAGAAGCCCAATGTACCTGTACCACATGTACTTGTACAAATGGCCAATAAAACTCTTTGACTCTTTGAAAAGATGCAGAAAACCTTTGTACATTTTAAATTATAAAAGCAATTTTTTCAATTCTTATGCATTGAGATGCCGTTATTAATTATTTTTATTTTTATTTAATCCAACAGTTTATTGGAAATTAAGATGCTTGAATCCTTGTGTATTATTTGTTTTACTCACTACAACTATACTTTAATCAGTTGTGGGACCAAATGTGAAAAGGGTATCATGGCATCAATATAACAATGATCCTTGCTCAATAATGAAATCAGAATCCCATGATTAAACATAGCTAAATTGGTTGCTTACAAATGAGTAGTTAAGGTTGTGTTTTTTTTCTCTGTAATATTAATAGCAAAAGCCGCGGCTGTGCTGCAGTCCAGAATCTTTGGTGACAGAAATCAGTGGACAAAAGCTGTAATGACGTGGAGTCGCCTGCGGGGGGAGGTGACAGACAAAAGAACTACTATGAACATACCATGCATTGCACAGGGAGGGGCGACAAAGAGGGAGGAGGGGAGTACAATTGAACCGGAGAAGTGCACTGTTGACTGCAGAAAATGTGCAGTAGGATGGAGGGAGGCAAGTGGGAATGGGAAGAAGACAAGTGGCAAACAAGACAGACCACAGCCACTGGAAATAAAGAGAAAGAGAAATGACGAAGAAGAGGAGGAAAGAGGCAGTGCATCTCAGGACTGTCCAAGTGAGAACAATGTTAAGAAAGAGAAGATATTCGAGAGAAAAGAGGAGAGGGGAATCGTCATGGCTTTTCACAGTTGTCAACAAAATGGTAAACATGGAGTGATATCAGGGGCGGATTGTATTGACGAAGACCATGCAACACCAGGAGGAGACATTAATATGGAAAGTAGCATGAAGAGGATGGATGGCATAAAGAATGCTTTAGAAAGTGAGGCATCTGGTAAGAGTTAAGATATTTTTTTTATGGTTTTAAAAAAAAAAAATTTCACATTAACTTGTTAAGGTTAATACTTCATTTCCGTTTTTTGGTGTTTCTTTATTTTGTCTGTCTGTTCATGTTTGCCTTCATGGATCAAACCAGAACTTCCTTCCGTCCCAGTCTCTTTCCGGATCAGTTGCAAGTGTACTGGATCTCTGTCCCGATCCTTGAGCGCACAGGTAGACACACTTCTTTACACTAATATTTTATTTGCATTTTAACAGTAATTTATTTTGAGATTTATATGTTTAGTTGCCATATTGTACCTTATATAGGAGGTGAGCAAAGTGCTTGGAGTAGGTCTGAGCAGACTGCTGGGCTGGACGGTTGACCTGAAGAATCCAGAGCTGGAGGTAAACTTGTTAAAAATGAATAATGGTTGTATTTATTTGTGCCTTGACAATTTGAAGTCTGAAGTTCTTCATGTGCTTATATGAAAAAATGCCTTTTGTACAACAGTGTTGTTTCTGTATCATCATGTGCTTTTCACTATTTCCTGCAGGTAACTGTGTATTTGAATGATGACCACTGCCTTCTCGGTATTCCACTTACCAGGTGATTGACGGAAAAGCTCTGTCTGTGTTCACCACTTATTACTGATGATAGTATGCTAACTTCTGAGTGGGTCCAATTAAACCCCTTACAGAACCAGACTTTGAATAGAGACAATTCATTTGGTTAGCAGTCATAAGTTATGGGTCCTCTCTCTCTTTTTTTCAGATTGCCGCTTGCCAACCGATGGTACATGAAAACTACAGGACTGAGATCTACTGTAGCCTGGGCTATGTCCTCCCTGGCTCAGATACAGGTACGAACACTTGCCGTAACTGGCTACCAGCTGCTGTAGAGTTAACGTCTAAAAAAAACCACTTACTTTCTGTCCACTATAATTTCTGTTTGTTTGACTATCTCCCTAAAGGCACTGAACATTTCTACCTGTTGAATGTCTCCTTTGAGCAAAAAGCATTCACAATGCATACTTTTCAGAAAATGATCAAATGTTGCTGTTCAGTGACGGTCTCACTACATGTTATCTCCTGTATGTGTCTCCAGCCAGGCTTCTGTGTGGTCGACCCAATGTGTGGGGTGGGAACCATTTTAATTGAAGCAGCACAGGATCAAAAGGTCAGGACGGAAATCTACTCAGAAATCCTGTATCTTCTTCTTCGTCTATCTTTGGTTTGTTCCCTTTAAGGGTCACCATATCGGACCATCTGTTTCCATGTTGCCCTGTCCTCTGCATCTCCGCTCTGCATGTCCTCTCCCAACACATCCACTAAGTCCTTACTCTCACCCCCACACACCTGCTTTTCCTTATCTCTTGCTGTCTCCAGGCACTCAGTTTTTTTTATTCCACCAACAGTAGCATAGCTTCACACTGCTGGTTAACAATGCCAGTGGTAATGGTTGTTATCCCCAGCCCCAGTTTAATGTTCCGGGTATTGATTTGGAATAGGTTTTATGTCAGCTGCCCTACCTGATACAACCTTCCCCATTTATTCAGGCTTGGTACTGGCACTAGAAGTACACTGTGACCCTTATGTTATTGTGTTACACAGAGCTCCTGTATGTTCTGTTTAATATAGAAAATCAGAAAAGCAAACTTCTCAGATTGTACAAAGTTTGAAAAATGATGTCAAGACATCTCTCATCTGTTGTCATTCACATGTATTGTATGATTCAAAAAGTATTTTCAGATATTTCTCAATATATCTTAATTTCTTTTGTAATTCTTTGTAATATATATCTTGCCTATAATTAATGCACGTTTTGAATGATTCAATTACATTTTTTATATTGATTTGACGGAACACCACTTGTCTCAAAAGAAATGACAATGGTTTGGTTTTAGGAAATGAATATTAATATTAAAACATAGTGTATATTTTTAGTAGTATTTAATGTTAAATATTGGTTTTGGATCATCATTATTGTAACCAAAGACTCTCACGTGGTTCTGCAGGCTGCCTGTTTCATGGGCGTGGACATTGTTGATGGACAGCTACAGAAGGCCAATGAAAACATAGAGTTTGCAAAGCTTGGAAACAGAATACACCTGCTGAAAGCTTCATCGATGGGTAGGAAACCTGCACAGAATGAAAGATGCTAGGCGAATGCCTTTCTTGTCAATGCATGTGCCACATAAAACAAAATTATGGTGTCTCTCCATTTAAAAGAACTACAATCTACCTCCATCCACATATCCTGTACACACACTTGCCCTCACAAACATACACGCAAAAGCTTTTATACCATTTGGCTTCAAGTTATTGTTAATATCTAGAACAATCTATAGGGACAGTGTTGTTAAACTCAATATCTGGTTAGGAGTTTGTTTGTATATAAGTTTGTTCTGTAAAGTTGTGTTGACTAATGGAAATGTTCTTAAGGTCAAGACAGAAATACTTCGTCACTAAAAGATAAAAATATCACTGTCTCCTGAAGCTAGTGGTCATGAGTTTGGCATACAAACAAACTGATTTCACATGATCATATATATGCCACCTCCAATCTACTTTGTGTTTTATCGTTTATTGGTTTGTACAAGGGATATATATATCAAAAGTGGAGTATAAATGTTCGTTTTTGTTTTCTTTAGAAGAATATATAGTCGGATGTAAAATTAAATCCTGCTGTCATGTCTTAAATAACCTCTTGTCCCGTCTTTCCTTTTCTGTGCAGAGCTGCCTCTGCCCAGTGCCAGTGTAGACGCGGTCATCTGTGACCTGCCATTTGGTAGGAAGTTTGGTACCAAAACAATCATGGCTGCCAATCTGCCACTCATCCTCTCTGAGATGGAAAGGTTTGTCCTTCTGTCTGTCTTTGTCTTACAGATTCGTTCAGTCAATCAGTTACAAGTTTTTGTCAGATTTTTTGTGCATGTTTGATTCATTTGAATTGATTCAATGTCTAGGATCCTCTGTGTCGGTGGCACCCTGGTTCTCCTTCTGAGTCCGAATTTATCTTCTATGCTGAAAAACCTTGTGGCACAGAACCACACTGGTCAAACATCTATCCAGGAAAGAGAGCCTGAATCTTCTTTACAACCATCAACACAGCAGCACACTTTCCATATCCACCAGGATATCAACTCTCTACCTACCCATAAACCAGACCATCAATCTGGACTACAAAAAAGTCTACATCCACCTTTCTTCTCCATGAAGCATGAGTTGACCCTTAGAGTCAGTTTAGGCTTAATAGATGGACTCATCCATAAATATGTCAAAATGGAGACTTGATAAGTTTTGGTAAAGGCTGCATTTTAATGTATTTTGTGTCTTTTCTTTGTCACTTATTACAAAAATGCCACATTTAATAAAGCTATTTTTGGTTTAGCTGTTTGTTTTCTATTCTCAATATGAATAAATATATGAGGAATATTTTTTTTCTTAACAATGGGGAATTTTTAAATGTGTAAGCTCTGGCTTGGAAATATTTCCATTCCAGAAGTTAGTCATTTATCAATTTTCTGATAGTACATTTAACCGATCAGCTTAAATGCAATTTAAAGAACTCAGCTTGTTGTTGTATCAATTTCCGTTGAAGAGAATTGCCATATCATGTTATTGAATTTTGATAGATCTCAGAACTAAGCGAACAACTTTTGCTGGGCAATGCACTTGGCTCAAAACCCATCTTGGGTCGGCCTTAGCTCAGCGGGTAAAGCAGTTGTCCCTCAACCAGGAGACCAGGGTTCAAGCCCAGCCGAAGCAACAAGCCATGGGTCTTTGAGCAATACAAAGAAACCTCAGCTTCCTGGACGCTTCACAGGGGCTGCTCCCTCAGGGACGGCTTAAAGCAGGGATAGATTTGGCAACATTGCAGTCTTGTATGAACCATGCAACATTTGATATATAAAGGAAATACTATTATCTGTTGATGTGAATGTTTTGAAATAGTTAACAAATTGCCGGTTACAAACAGGGCTGAAATACAGCATCTAGCCATTGTCGTTTTTAGCAAATGTGACTGAAACAGGAAAAAAATAACGTGTTTGTGTAGGGATCATTTTATTAATGCTTTGCCATTAAGGAGTATGGTAAACTACAGTTCCCAGGCTCTTGCTAAAAAATATAAATGTCATGACTAATGAATCATTGTTGTCCCTATGTGACAAAAGAACAAGCCATTTGCTGCTTGTGCTTCACAAAAAACACAAGCACTAAATGTTTGTCGATCAATTCTAGTTGAAAAACCTTGGCAAAGCACCATACATCATTCAGTGAGCAGACTGGAAAGACAATTGCTACGTTTTGTGTCATGGGAACTCTTGTTCTGACTTGATGAAATATGCTACAATCTCCTACAAAAAATGTTGATGTTTCTGATTGGTGACATTAAGTTTCCAAACAACAATGAAAATAATAAGCTCACTTTTTAATAAAGAAACATTCGAATATTACAGTGCTATAAAATGAAAAAGTTGTGATATACACAGATCAACACTTAAGAACCAATAACTGGATGGACCCATCAGGAAGTTGTGGCTGATGGGTGTTCACCATCACTTATAATAATAATAATTGATGTTTACTGTGATAAAAGACACACATCCTATCAAAGAAACATCGCATCTTCAAAGTTCCATGAAAGATGAAATACAGAGGGATTAGCTGCAAAGTTAGAAAAGGTTACTGGTATTAATGTTGCGAATGATTAGAACATAGGCTGAATCACAATGTTGCCAGCCAGCTGTAACCGTTTAGATTGGCTTACTCCAATTTTACATTGCAATGGCAGGCAAGGCCACACACATTGTGTTTTCATTTGTTTCATCCACAAAATTCCTGTATTTTTATTTTTTATTCTGCTGTTGATGATTAGATGAGAAAACATTGCTTCAAGTTCAATTCACTATTGAATTAGTGTTGCCGTTGAATTAATGAAAGAAAAAAAAGAGTCTATGCATTTTTACTTTACATGCAGAAACAAATTAACACGTGACTGTTTTGTCAGCATAGTATAAGACCACGCTCATCTCCTGAAAGCAGTTGCAATCTGATTTTGAACCATCTGCCTGGCTCTTTGGATGATACACCATCATGTCTATTGCGCATGCTCAATGCGCAGTGGAAGCCATGTTGGAACTACAGTGGATTCGGGCTGAGATTTTCTGACGCCGTATGTTTATTATTTTTTAAGTACCTGTTTTCATACATTGTTGGAGTTTATTAACCGTGCGCGCTCGGCGCCATAGTCAGCAGATGAGATGATGAACTCCAGCATGGACCTGTCCCGTCGGAATCCACAGGAAGACTTCGAGCTGATCCAAAGGATCGGAAGCGGCACATACGGAGATGTGTACAAGGTACAACTGCAGCACGGGAAGCAGCGACCGAGATCCATTGTCGGACACAGACTAGACGTCATTAGCCTTTCTTTCGTAGCCCACCAGTTTTGTCAAAACAGCAGGAAACACCTTGCACATACACAATCAACAACTTCTGAAATAAGTGTCTTATTTTATGTTCGCTGATGCAGGATTCAATATATTAGCCACACTCCTAATTTCATTGTTGGGTCAGTAAGGGTTGTCATAGCATTGCCTTCACTCCCTTAGTATTGACAGACATTGTAAACATCCGGTATGCAGTTTAAGAAATCCCCATCACCAGACTAATAATGGTGTCGAGAAATCATAAACAAGAGTAGGTTAGGATACAAAGCTATTATTGTGAAATAACTAACTTTTCACTCTACAAGTGTGAGACAAGGATTTTCATTACACGTCATACTTCATAAAATGCTTGAGTGTGTGATCGACGTCTCAACACTGTGCTGATTAGCAAAACGGCCTTTATTATTAAAGAAGAGTGAATAATTGAGGAGTGTAGGGATGGACGTCTTGGCGCTAGCTGTCCGAAAACGGATGCAGCCAGTATGTTAGCCTCTAGATGCTAACAAGGCTATAGTTGTTTCGTGGTAACGTTGTGGCAAAATGACAACAAGCAGCGCTTTTCTACACGTATGAGACCACATTCTTTAACGTAATTAAACTATCAGGCTCAATATTAATAGTAACAATACAGAGCATTGTCTTATTTTATTAGAATTGTCTCCGTTTGTCGTGACAGTCTGACAGATGGCGAAAGCTCGCAGTGTTGAGGAAGCTACAACAACAATCAGAATATACATCCTCTAATGACACCAGCACCTCATTATTTATATTTTAAAGTCAGGCTTTGATTATTAATGAAAGAAGAAGTTTGTACATGAGAAGATGTTCGATTTCAGTGGCGTTGCAGTTAAGTTATTGCTTTAGTCTTCACTGAAGGCCTGTGCTTGAAGCAGACAGCCTGCATTCAAAAGGTAAGTAAGTTACCAACTACAACCAGTCTACTGCTGTCACACGCTAACCATTTAACCTGAATGCTACACCGCACAAGTGCAAACATAACTGCGAATTAGTTGGATGCAACGTCCATTTGTAGTGCACAATTGGTAATATTACAATGAACAGTTATTGCTGCAGAACATGAAAACATGTCGTCATGCAGGATGAGCTCGAGTTCCTCTAGAGACTACAGTATCGACAACAAAATGAACATTTTACTAATTTCATCATTAGCACCATTATTTGATGTTATAAATGGCTCGTTCTTTTTTTCTGAGGAAAAAGCTTAGTATCAGCCAAGGTGTGCAAATTAATCACCCACACTGTTAAGCTCTATTGTTTATATTGTAGTCACTGTTCAGGGGGTTTCATTTTGCCTCTGCGTGAGGAGAAAGGCCATGGTGGATATATTAAACACTTGTATAGGTCTAAGATGATGTTAATTTGACCTCCGAAATGATTGTGGTCATTTCAGGCGTGTAAATATATCCGGCAAAAGAAGAATGTGTATTTGTCACAGACAATTATACACAATGTAGGGAGCAAATTGGTATTTATTCTCTTGTCCAATGTCATTTTAACATTCTGCTAGGTATAACCATTGACCTAATGATAATAGACAACCACTTTGACAACATATTGCAAAGCCCGTGAAAAGATCCTGAAAGACTTACAGGCTATGTAAATGCATATTTTTCAGTAATTAAAAAAAAATCCATCAACAATCCCTAGCTATAGTTTCATCCATCCATGCAATTTATTCCACTACTCCAGGCTAAGAATGCCATTCCATTACAAATGTCCTTCTTCCACTGAGGTTTCCCAGGCCAGATTAGATATAATGTCCTTCCAGCAAGTTCCGAGTCTAAGCCTGGATCTCCTCCCATTTGGAAGTGCCTGAAAAACCTCCAAAGGGAGGTGTCCTGGAGGCATCCTGATCAGATGCCAGGACCACCTCAACTGGCTCCTTTCGACGCGAAGGAGCGGCTGCACTACTCGGAGCTCCGTCCAGATGTCTTGAGCTCTACACCTTATCTTTAAGGATGAGCCCAGCCATTCTTCGAAGGAAGCTAATTTCAGCTGATTGTGTCCTTGACGTCATTCTTTTGGTCACTACCCAGAGCTCATGACAACGGGTGACGTTTGGAACGTAGATGGACCGGAAATTGACAGCCTTGACTCACGCCTCCGCTCATTCTCCACCAAAACAGATCGATACAACACCAATTGATGCCACATTGAACCACCTGTCCCTCTCATGGTCTGTTTTCCCAGCACTCAAGAGCAAGACACCAAGATACTTAAACTCCCCTTGGGACCAGAAGGCTTGTAGCCATGGCCCCACTACTCAATACTCCTGCAGAGCCCCCAATAGGGCTCCCTTGGGGAAATGGTGAAATGGTATTGTCCAAATCCACAATGTAGACTGGATTAGGAAATTCCCATGACCCTGGGAGCAAGCCTGCAAGAGTAAAACATTGGTCAGTCGCTCCACAACCAAGACGGAATCTTCATGGTTCCTCCTGAAAACCAGTTTCGTCAATCGGTCTGTGCCCCCTTTCCACAACCCTGGAGCAAACTTTCCCAGAAGAGCGGAGAAGTGTGATTCCCTTGTGATTTGAACAAAATTCCAGTGCACCTTTTTTTTCTTTTTAAACTAGGACTGCCACCCCAGTGTGCAACTCCACACGTACTGTCCCCGTCCACCATGCATCATTGAATAAGCTTGTCAACCACGACAGCCCAACAATGTCCAAAGATTTTAGATATTTAAGATTTTTTTTAACTACCTCAGCTGCCTCTGGTTGGAAAATGGGCTAGTTTCGCTCACAGCTGGTGCTCACCAGTGGGTTCTCAGTTTGCCGCCATGACAAGCACCAATAACCTTCTGGCCACACCTTGTAACAGTCACCTTCATAATGGAGGACCTGAAAATGTCCCACTATGAGTTCATGTCCCCAACCTCCATTGGGATTTTTTGGAAGTTTCACTGCAGTACAATGGGGAATTAAAATAGACAGGGTGAACTGGGAACATCTGGAAAGGGGCCTCTGCCAGATGTTCCCAATTCACCCTGTCTATTTTAATGTCGATCATATATCTCTGGCCTCAGGTAGTCTGGTGCCAAGTACACTTATGAGCAACCTTATGCTTGAACATGGTGCTTGTTACGGACAGTCAATGACTAGCACAGAAATCCAATGACAAAGCACCACTTGGGTTCCGAATAGGCAGATTGTTCCTCCCCATCACACCCCTTCAGGTTTCTCTGTCGTTGCTAACATGGGAGTTGAAGTTGGCCAGGAGAACTAAAGGGCTCCATCCTGTCTACAGTTTCTGCAATAATTTGCAACTATTTTAGTTAAAAATAGTAGTGAAATTAAATTCATATGAATTTAGATTGGCAACATGGAGTGCAATCTAGATTCATATGAATTTTACTGATAATTTGGCTTTTCTTGAGCAATACCAGTGATTTGCTATTCTTTCTAACATGTTCCTTATGCCCCCCTAAGAGGAAATAAGGTTGAGACCTCCTTGGGACTTCTCCAGCACTGATGGATGATTTTATATTCTATAGCTCTCATAAAATTTGTGCTGATGTATACAATATACTTTTTCACTTTGAATATTTGGTAACATTCATTGCAAATTGCAAATAATGTTTGCCCCCTATGGAACTTCTAATAAAATCCCTGATAGGTATGGAGAGGGAGATCAGTAGTCATAGTCTCCTGTCCTAATGCATTTTCCAATAAACTAGTTTTATTTTCAAATAACTTACTGCTGTGGAAAATCAGTGCGGACAGCACTTCATGACAAAATGCATATATTTAATAACCATCTGACAACATTGATTAACTAGTCCTGAATTCATAAGTGGCACATGTATGAAGAATGTATTTAAGCCCAATCAAATTATTTTGGGAACATCATAATAGTTATGTGTCACAGTTCACAGTAATACACCTCTTTGGAGAAAATATTATTAGCATTTTCACTAGTAATCCTTGAAGACTGAATTAGATTTAACTCAAATTCTTTTTTAAGACATATATTTTTATCAACCTCATATACCATCATTAGATGCCCCTTCCTATCAATTTATCTAATATGGCTCTGAAGTTTGAGTAAGAAGAATAATTAAATAATGATAACTAGATAAAAGAGTCAATGCGCAAACCTCCAACAATACCCAACAGTAACCTAGGTTTAAGAAAATTCCTGCTGATTCCTCCATTACTGAATTATTACAACTTCTATATCTACCGACAACCCCAACAAACTCTGAGTATCTCTCAAATAACGCGTAGGTCGTCTCCTGTGCCTTCCACTTCAGTGTCTCTGTTCAATCGGGTGAGCCCCCAGCCCAGCCTCAAAAGGAACATCAAAGGATCACAGGCAGCATCAGCCACACTGCAGTGGCACCACTCCAAATGCTATATTTTACCTTATTTTAAATGCTGTGAAACACGTAACACCATCAAAACTTAATCACCTCTAGGATATGCCAGAACCAAACTCTGGTTACGTTTTGATGCCAATCCGTCATGGAGTTTTTCCGTTAGCCTTGTCACAAACAAACAGACAATCAAACGCACAGGACTAAAAAAATAACCTCCTTAGTCGAGGTATTGAAAATTAAAAGACTCGCAGCTGAAGCTCTTTCCTGCCTTCTTATCACCTTCATTTTTTCATTAGGGTTCCCCTTCATCTTTTTGTTTCCTTGCATCATGCCTTTCTTTATGTCCTTTGTTTTCTCATTTGTTTTCTTATTTCTCCCTTCTTTGTCATGCCTTCCTTCTTCCTAAATAGAATCTTTGTCTGCTCAATAAGCTTTTTGTGCTGACAAGGGACCCAACTTTTTCAGCTACCTAGCATCTTAGCTATTGTTCGCGGCATACATGCCTGTGTATATGTGTGTATGTACGCATGCTTGCGAGAATCTGCCTTGCTGCAAGTACCAACTATCTCCTTAATTACCTTATCTTAGCATTCTCTCAATAATTAAGCAGGCTTTAAGGGCTGACCTGCTGCTTTTTGACAGTTTTAACTTGCCATCTTCTCTGTATTTATTGACAAATAACAATCCAACTTTAAAAATGCACCCAAACATGTACCATATAATATACTAATTAGGGGTGTAACGATTCATCGATCTGGATCCGTATATCGGTTTGTTGTACAACGATCCAATCAAATCAATGGAAAGACAAAATAGCGATATATAGCGTCATTTTTAAGGTATGCCTTTATTTTGAAATAACTACTGGCACACGACTAAAGTGTTTCCCATACAACGGCTGGCCAGGCTGCCTTCCTTATCAGCACACAGACCTGAGGACCAATGGGAAGCTTTTAATCGGCTCTCCCTGAATGTTAGCGTTCACTTTCGCTGATAACCCGCTCTTCAAATGAGAGATGAAGGCTGCGAGGTGCAGTGTGAATATTAACTTCCTTACAACAATGTGGATAAATAATTAGTGCTTGGTCTGTTAGCTTAATATCTAACATATAATGGGAAGTGCCATATCCATGCTAAAATAGTTAGCATTGACACCGTACCATAATCAAAAAAAATAAACGTGTATGTACAAATAAACTACTTCACTTAACATTTATTTGTCAGCAATACTTAAAAAAGTTTGTTAATGAGATGCTTAGTTCTAACATAACACAAATTAGTTAATGTAAAAAAGATATTGTTCAGAGACGTTAATTATGAGTGGCTATTCACAGAAAACCCTAGCTTTTTGTTGACGTTTTGTTCTGTAGGATGTAAAACATTCAGAGTTTAATACTTCCAGACAGACTTACTTTCAGATACTGAATATAACACCTAAGAGAACCATGTAAATAAAATGTCAAGAAACATAAATATAGATGGTTATATTCATATTTTAAAGGTAGTCAGGGGTCCTTAACGTTAACCGATAAGACATTTTTTTTATCCAAACATGAAAAATGTGTCACTTTACATTGAAAAACAGGTCTTTGTTATTTTTTTATTATTATTATTGCTGTAATGTCTTTAAAATTTCAGCAATAAAATTGCTGAAATCAAACAAAATATTTCAAAATTGCTTTATTAGTTTTTCTTTTGAAATGTAACCACTTTTGTTAAATTGGTACATAATATGGTCTGAAATCGATCGCAGGCCCCTGAATTGAATCTGATTTTAATCTTATCGTGGCAGACTTTTTGATATCAGCATAAAATCTTATCATTGTGAAAGGAATCGATAAAATATTGTATCATGATGGAACTGGTGATTTACATCCCTAGTGATACACTAATATACGTATTATATACAAATATATGACAATTTAATACACTACAATACTATATTAATATGACATTTACCACATGTCAAGCCAATTTTATTACTGTAGCGCTGAATCACAACAAATGTTATCTCAAGGCACTTCCCAAAAAGACCAGGTCTAAGTTGTAATCTTTATTCTACAGAGACACAAAAATTCCTGTATGCTCAAGCATTGGCAGTAGTGGTGAGTAAAAACTGCCCTATAACAGACAGAACCTCGAGCAGATCCCACCTCAGGGTGGAAGGCCCTCTGCCTTGATATTTCTATGTGTCGGTCGGTTCTATTCTGTTTTATATTTGGTTGTTTCACAGTGTGAATGCATATGCAATGCATCTGTGGCCTGGATGGGAATGTTTGAACAGGAAAACTTGTGTGAAGCCTAATTTCTCCTCTGTTTGTTACTCACTCTCTCCGTGTTGATCAAAAATCTGAGGGAGGGCTGGTTGAGAGTGAGACAGTCCTCATGACCATGAGATTACAGATTTTATCCTCCACAGAATGTGTTTGTAGAGTGCACTAAACTAGTGTTTGATTTTTCTGAGACTTGCATCAGTTATTTCAAAGCCACCAACACACACTGCTGTATCGGTGCTTTGTATTTCCAGCATTGCATTCACTCGGCTCAGTAATTTAGCAAAAAACAATAATATATTATTACAAGTGTTCTTTTTATTATACACAGCATGACTTTGTGAAATTAATTTTTTGCGTTCGAACCGCCCCTGAAGATCAGTGGACAGCCCCTCCGAAGCTCAGATTGAGTTTCAGGGTTTAGCTCAAGGACCGTACAGCATGTAGCCTGAAGGGTCAGTCCAAAGATTGAGCTACTGACCATTGGATTGTGATTGACAGCCATTCTACCTCCTTTGCTACAGCCCCCTTTTTATCTCTCCCAAAGGCAGGTTGAGGTGCATAGTTAGAAAGTAAAAAAGAGAGGGTTCGTTTAGAGCTGTGTTTTTTAATATCATTGTTTTTAACTGCATTGAGTTTTCCCAGAATGATTTCCAGAATACTTGACAAAAAAGCTTGGCATTAGAAATTCTCACTTTATAGTTATGTTTAACAACATCAACAGGACAGGTTTACTTATAAATAAGAGTTGCGCTACACTTTGCTGCATTATGGGCAGCAAAGTGGCCCTGTTAAAATCCCACTCTGACCGTCGGGACTTTCTTTGTGGAATTTGTGTTTTCTTCTCGTGTCTTCTCCTGAAACCCTGACTTCATCCCACAGTCCAAGAACATGCAATAGAGGGGAATTGGAGACTCTAAATTGACCATGGGCGTTGTGTGAATGTATTGGCCCTGTAATAAACTGGTGGCCTACCCAGTGTGTACTTTGCCTCTTGTAGTGTTTCCTCTAGGATTTTGTTCAGCAGCGGGGGCAGGCCAATACAACCCAAAGCGCCACCAATAAAACCCACCCCCTATCCCCCACCTGACCCCCGGGAAAACATCAAGAATGTGTGGTGCATGCGTATTAAACCTGCAGTAGTAATGAGGATATAGACTGCAGCCTGGTTCAGAGGACTACCTGTTTTGACAAACATTTATTACTCATATTTACAGCCAATATTTAAGCCGGGCGCACACTGTTTCGATTTGAGCAAGGAGAATTGGCACAGCGTCTGAGTTGCCAAGGTGACGCAACGCATTGTGATAATAAAATAAATAATAATAAAAATAACAAAATCGATCAGCCAACCTGTCCAAAGCGTTTTAGACACATAAGAGGTCAGATATGCCTCCAACTTTCGAAAAAAAAGAAGAAGTTTCGGCACAGGCTGGCAAAAACAATCAAGACAACTCATTTTTGTCTTATGACGATGTTACTAATAAACAAACAATTTTCTGCCTCGGAGCTTTCCAGCAAAACTTTATTGACATTATTAAATAGCGACAACAGGCTGCAGAAGCTGAACACGTCGTACAGTGTGACCACTCGTGTCTTGCGGGAGGATTCTGATCATACAGTATAAGCACACCAATCATCAGCTTCCGCAAACTGTTGATTCGTAGAGTGTGAGTTAAAATTAAACAGCCACAACTCTTAAGTCGTATAGTGTTAGCCCAGCTTTAATCGTCTCACTCCCTGCCTCTCCTCAGGTGCGTGGCTCCCGGCTTCTAGAGCCACGCATGTGATGTTTCATCACTGTCGTGTCAAAATAAAAGCCCTCATATAGTCGTGTAATTGCAACCACATGACATTTTTAAAAATTCTGATGCGGCGGCAGTAAAAATTTAGTAGTAGCAGGGCGCTGCTTCCAAAGATCTTAACATTCAGTTTACATCATATTGCAATTTGTTATATACATGATAAATTAAAAAGTGCCATGTACTGTCTGTGTTTAACATGCACTAAAGGTTTAACTCCCACACCACTAGCACGCGGCCCAGTTGAATATTTATGTCCAAACCCGACCATGTCCGACGGACTACTGACTGAGCCAGGTTCAAACCCAGCAGACTTTCTGTTTCATGTCCGAACCCGACACAGTTAACATGTTAATCATGTTGGCAGAGTAAAAAACTGGAAAAGGGTCTGTCTTGAGCTCTATGCCTTTAACCTGGTGTTCTTAACACAATTAAAACAAACATTACACCCTGTCATCAGAAGTTAGAAATATTCTAAACGGAAGTCTTACCATTGACAAACTGCTTTGTTAGACTATACATGCAGAACCAAAACAAAATCCCTCAAACTATCGGTTTCCCTGTATGGTTTTCCAAAGACGTGTTTTGTCTTTAAGTCCTTCATGGCTTACGTTGGGCTACTACATGGGGATTTACTGCTAGAAAAGTAACAGATAGCTCATGCTGTGTTCAGGTGCTCTTTGAAATGTCACGTCAAAATTACCAAAAGGACTTAAAACTAAAGGACTTAAAACTTTCCTTTTTAGCAGAACCGATAACTTTAATTAACATTGCTGCTTTTTGGTCAGGTTTTTATATAGTTATTATTTTATTTTTTATTGATGCTTGCATCTGCTTTTACTTTGTAGCACTTTGAGATTTGATTCAAAGTGTAAAGTGCATTATAAATTAAATATATCATTATTATTATTATTACCTCACAGAGACGCGAACAGTAGTGTTCCATTACTTTAATTGTATTGTTACACTGGGTTTTCACTACGAATCCTTGAATTAGCATTTAGTTAGGCCCTTAGATTAGGAAACCTAAACCTAATTTTAGCAATCAGGAACATCCATAATAATCCCCCAGGGCACAGATAAAAAAATACCCATAAGGTAATCCTGTTAAAATCCCAGAACTTGCATGTCATAACGTAAACTGCGGCTAAGTTAATATGTTTTTTTCATTGTATAAAGTTAAGTGCTGGAGAATCACCATACTTCAGAAATGAGATCGTAAATACATCTGAATAGAGATCGTAATCTTTTACAATTAATCGCCCAGCTCGACAATGTGTCATGAGTTACAGGATTGGGTGTGGCAGAATGACACTACAGCAACTGCTAGTAGTTTGGCCACGTTCAAGACAAAAATTTGCACGTGTTGGATTTTAAGGTGTACAATTAAGTATCTTAGAGCCATGACCTAACCTCAACAGGTAGTTTGGTACGTTGACTTTAATCTCTAATCCTAGATGTATTTTTCACCATCCTCAAGCAATGTACTTGAACAAAATCTTCTTATATAATGTTCTCACACATCTTGATCAGCACAATCTTAACACCTTAATGATGAAAATCTATGAAGGGCTTTTTCAAAACTCTAAAACCAAGGTCATGCAGGTACAACTAATTTTAGTCAAGCACCGTACAACAGGATTTTTTTTTTATATTGTTTTGTTGAGTTGCACAAAACTTTGTCATTTTCAAGTCCAATCACAGATTTTGATTAAGTATGACTGGCCAATACCGGTTTTTCGGTTATTCCTGTTGTTTTTCTTTACAGTTTTAAATCATAATAAATAATGTATTTTAAGTGCTCTTATTTATACCCTTATGTTGGAAGGATTACAGTGGACGTAACAAGGCCAGTTGACGTTATGTTATTGTCTGTATTCTCACTTGTTGAAATTAATGTACCCTCCTTCCTTCCTTTTGTGCATTTCTTAACCAAATGTATTACATTTCAAAGTGAAAAAAAAACTTTGTAAGCCTCTTTCAGACCATTATATGTTATATGCCGGCCATGATCAAGGACTTCTGGGCTTGTGGCTGGCACCGAGCGCCCACTGGCTTAAGCCTCTCTACTGACATTAGCTTTTAACTTTGTGTGTTCCTGGGGTGATTCAATTTGAAGTGTGTGACAATGTTCGTTGTGCCGAACGCTTTTGGGTTTTTTCCGCTGGAGCTCATTTTATCCTTAAGTTTTAAAACCATAAATTACCATATTGATACATACATTCTGTACGCTTGTGGCTGGCTCTGGGCTCCCACTAGCTTCAGAGGCTCTGCTAATGTGAGCTTCTAACTTGCTATTTTCCTCGGTGTGATTAAATTTGAAGTGAGTGATTAAGTTTGCTGTGCTGAACATTTTTAGGATTTTTCCACAACAGCTTATTTTCACCTTTCTCGTACGGAATCAGCTGAGTGAGACTGCTCGGCCAATGGCTGATTTCATCAGACTAAGCCTCCTGGTACCGATGTATCGGTGCACCTCTAATTGTTATAGCTCTAGTCCAAGGGTCCTGACTTGCAGACATCCACATGTGAATTTGCAGTTACAGTGATAGCTTTGAAAACCCATAATAGGGGTACTTTCGCAATAGCTGCCCACATTTAAGGCCAAGTGTTTACCGATACACAGGATGACTGGCCTGATTTTTCAAGGTGACTCTGACTGTGTTTTCGCATTGGAGAAGTAGAGGCTAACAACGGCCTTTAGTAGAATAGATATCAGTTAATCACAACTTCACCAGTGTGTGTTTTCTAGAAACATTCTAGCCAAGAAGTATTTTTTGACTTTGTGTGAGGTGGAGCATTCTGCAAGTCACCCTTTATTCCTGTTCGCCTGTTTACATGTTTTGTGTAGAACAATAAATTATATAGTTTTCCTTATTTTGGTTAAGATTATAAAAGATACATTTAAATCAAATCCAGATACATTACAAACTTAATGAGGATATACACTTGGATGCTCTTTGTCTTTCCAATCATTGCTATTTCCTGCTCCTTTTTTCTTTCACCTCCATAGAAAAATGTAGCACATTTCCCTCAACTGCATTAATTTGTGTGAGCTATTACTATATGACTATCTTTAGATATTTAGTTTATTTAGTCACTGAGACTATTTCTTATCCAATTGCACGTCAGGTGAAGTAAAAGTTAAGCGGCCGCTAATAGAAGATAAGCTAGCGTTTAAAGCGACTGATAAACATACTAAAAAATATGCGACACGATGGAATGGTAAGAGATGGGTTACACTTCTCAAACCGCTGTCGCAGTTGAAGTACAATGACCATCATTCAATTATGTTGTTGTCCTTAATCAGATAATGGAGAGAGCTGTAACTACATTGTGCATTTTATTATAGAGTGGCAGAAAACTTTTATCGATTGAAAAAATCATCTATGCATGTGTGATATCTCTCACGTCACAAGCGTGGCCTATTCTTAAAAGGAAATTGGGAAGAACCGAGCTGCAGCATGGCATGGCTATGTGAGCTGATCTACCATGCTAGAATGAGGTCCCATTGCAAAAAACACACACTCCTGTAGATTTAACCAGCAAAGTAATAGATAAATAAGTAAACAAATGAAAATACGACTTCATCATATTAATGAGCTCAACACTGTAGCAGTCCTTTTGCAGTTACTGTCAAAGCCATAATTATTAATAACAAATACTTTTATATATTTAATGAAAGACTTTTACTCTTAGTGGAGTGCTTTTATGCTTTGGTATTATTACCTTCATTTACTTAAAATTTCGGAATATTTCCTACACCATTGTTCGGTGGCTTTCAATGAATGCAGTCACAACTGATGTATTTAATTAAGACTCATGCACTTACTGGTGATAGTTGTGTTACGATATGGATTTCTTCCGGCCAGACCTCAGTGTTTGCATGTTGAGGTGCAGCTGGACTCTCATAGTGCTGGAATGCAGGAATTTTCACTTCCTCTGTGTGTGCGTACGTGTGTGCCCTATTGTTTCTCACTATTCCAGTAGCCTGCAGCATAACACAAACACATGGACAAACCCTTATGATTGTGTCATCACATACATTCATGTGCCTGAACCAGAACCATCCTGTTTTTGTCACTGTACCTCCAGTTGCTTTGCTCAATGACATGGATACACAGATCCTGGCCAGCATTTGCAAACGCTCTGAACCAAAGCAAGGTTCCTGATATACTCCCTGACACGATATCAGGTCCCCATCGTGGCACTCTGTTTTTTCGATTCAAATACATTTAGTTCAAGTTACTGTTGTGCATTGCCATAAGGGACAATAGTTGATTCTTACAGACCTACGTAGACTTGTTGTATATGTCAGCATATGACACTATCCACTAACGGCGGGGGCTTATTTTCTTATTTATTAGTTAAGGTGTGTGGAAATTTTATTTGCAAACCAGAAGAGTCCTTTAATTGTTCTAAAAACATAAATCCCTGTTTTTAGAACTGTGTTATAAAAGACTTGATCTCTCCCTGAATGATCCAAGTATGTGGTAATTGGTCCAGATGTAAGTCTATGTTGATTTCATGACCACATAGACCAATCAGTTGACATCTTGGTTAAAAATGTGGGTATGATGTTTGTAGCTTCAAGAAAATGGACAAACACGGAAAATATTTATCAATTTATTGACTTGATGATTAAATTCCTGGGAACTCCATCGTTGGCAGACTTTCTCTTAAAAGAAGTACTTAGTTTGAAAAAGCCTATAATAGGTCTGTCACAATCGAGAAATTATAGGTGGAGATCTATATCATACAGATAAAAGTGATTAATGGCTTGATAGTCTTTTTATGGCTATATGAAAACACCTTCATCATGTTGACAACACACATGCGTGCAACAAATAAAAAAAAACACATGCACGCTGCAGAAGCCACAACACATTAAGGAAAACAACCTGCTAAAATTAGTTTTTCTCTTAATGTAATGTGTGATTGAGGAAGATATTTTCTTTATTTGCTGAGCGTAGGTGTGTTTTCAACTTGAATAAGATGTTATCTTGATTTGTCATTATGCACATATTGTCAAATTGATGGTTGCAGTGCGTTTAGCCCTATCGGCTGCTGTAGTATTCGTATAAATGTTGCAACTAATTGATCCACGATATTTGTGTCAATAGATGTTCAATGAAATGTTAAGATTCCCCAGAGTTTAACAGTTGGAGGGAGGGATCATTTGAATCATTAAAAAAAAAAAAAGACAATAAAAAAAACCCAGATGTCATTTGGAAGTTGATATGTGTGCCTCTTGTAGCACACAACTCTGCTGCTGAGCAACTTCAGTAAACCTTGGCATAGTGTCAGCACAAGTGTCAAATCCTATTTTGGGATTGTGCTCTCATTTCATGCAGTTAAAATTGCTCAAAGTTGGACAATGTTGTTGTTGTTAGCTCAGTGCTTCCACAAAACATTTACATAAATAATTAATGCGGTTTGAACTGTTGATTTTTTTTAACTTAAATGCTATCTACATACTGTACTACACAAACATCTTGTACATGCGATGGTACACGTATATATTGTTACACGGCATATTGTTGGGGTGTGTCAGTGTAGCAGGAATGTATAAAGGGTTTGTGACTTCACTGACCGACACTAAATACATGGAGAGATAAGTCACCTTCATCTTATAAGTGCTTCTGGTGGAACTTTTTTTAGTTGTTAAACACCAACCTCAACCCTGGTCCTAGAATGTTGTCAAACAAGCAGGGCGATGAGTTCAAGTTGTTTACTGTTGTATATAGTTTAACTTTATAACATTTCTAATGGTGTGAAGTTAATCCAAACCAATCTATGCTGGTCTTACCAACGGCAAGTGTATATCCATGAATGGCCCCCACTCCCCTGCGCTGTAAAAGCGATTCCCCTAATAAATAAGTAAGTAAGTAAAATATAAACCATTGAGTAGAATATGACATAAGCAAGAAATAGCTCATTGTGTTGATTGTTTTGTACCAAATTTGGAATAAATTGGACGGTTTGTAACTGTTAGGATATGTCTGAAAATCAGAGGGTTTTTGTACAAATGTTCCCCCTAGTGAGTAAAATATGAACTATTAGAGTGAAATACGCAATATGCAATACAGATCGACTGGGCGAGAGAGGGCAAGAGGGCGACTCACAATAAGAGCACGCTTAGTCTGGCTAGTGGTACCTGCTTTGATAATTCAAATTTTTTGAATGGTGATTTTTGAATGGTTACCAACTTCTGCAGTCCAAGAGTTGAATTAGAGTCCCTCAATCTAAAAGCAAGAGGCTGTAAAACTCTTTGATACCATCAGTCCATCCTGTTGCTGAACCAGAACCTGTGTTATGATGACTGAGATCTGAATCCACATTTATGGTTTTTTCTGATTTTCTGATGTGTGTGAATGTTTATGGTAAATGTCTAGTGACTGTCTAGCCTGTGTGTGAATGTCTTAAACGAAATTACCCAAGGAAGGAAAATGGATCTCAGTGCGAACTGACTTCTTTGTATCGTGTCATATATTTTACTTAATCTGGAGCTCCCTGCCAATTCCTTTCATCAGTGGATAGAAAAAGTAACAGACTCAAACCTTGGACATGAACCTGTGAGCTGAGGTGGCTTGTCTCTGCTACTACACGACTTTTGACCTAATTTAAGTGAATCCATCAGGCAAATTGCCTGTCAAGACTACTGTCCCAAAGAATTAGTTGTAAATAGTACCAGTGGGTGTGTCAGAACTGAAGTGATGAACTGTTATTGCTTATATTGTTGTTATGTCCCGTGCAAATCCACCGGTCTCTCCTTCTCGTGCTGTCACCAGCTGGGTTTACAGTGGCCCTTTTCTTCATTTGATCGAAATCATCAATCAAATTTTATGTTAACATAAACATCATCCAAAGTAACTTTAAAAGCAGAAACTTCTCACTGCACAATTAATCCGGAAAACCCAGATTCACCGATGGTCAGTTTACCGTTTGGGTCTATTACTGCCTATTACAATTTTTCTTGGACTTTTGTTCCGAAAAAAAAAACAGTTCATTATTTTTTTACTTAATTTAGTGACTTAATTCTCTTAGAGCATGTATTAAAAATAAACTCTCGGATGTGGTCTAGATCAGTAAATGCCAGGATCATGCATTTGGCTTATGCCTCCGGGCATGCACTGACCAGTAAGTAGTGAAGAAGTTTTCCAATCCACTGTTCACATTCTGCGGTTATCTTTCCGATCATTATTCCAAAGGACTTGTTCTAGCTTCATGAAACGGAATGTTATTTCCCTCAGAATAGGCATTCTCATTCAGAATGGGGTGTGTAGATGGAACATTTTTCATTGTAATTAGGATTTTATTCTGAATTTATTTGGAATGAAGGGGTCAACGTAAACCCACCTAATGTCATACTGTGTTCATGCATAAATTGCTCTAGTAATGCAAACATGCAAATATAGCTCCTCCTTTTCTGGTAACGATACATTGAGAATTTCGCTGGGGCGTGTTTAACCCAGTGGGCAGAGCCGTCGTCCCTTAACCAGGAGACCAGAGTTCAAGCCCAGCCACTGACGCAATAGGCCCTGGGTCCTTTAGCAGGGCCCTAAAACCTCAGCTCCCCGGGCGCTCCACAGTGGCTGCCCAATGCTCCCGCGGGGATGGGTTAAATGCAGAGATACATTTCCCCCATTCACGATGTTGTACTGTAAGCTTTTAGAATATTATTTAACTCTATTATCAACCACGAGTAAGCACCATTACTGCTTTGTTTTGTTTTTTGTGAAGTCACAGATATTTCTGAAAACCAAATGCTGCTGTGTCTGTTTCACAACATTATCTCAAAGCACAAACTGGAAGCTTTGATAAGCTTACCCTATACTTCCACGTCAATGTTTGGATGCATGTCATGATAGTTGGTTTATGCTGCCATGCCTTACACAGTGTAACATGACATTCTTGTCGGATGAGGTAGAGTGGAGGAATCCTTCTTTTTCTTTCCACGAATGACACCCTGTCCAAATAAAAATACAGACATATGAATTGAGATCTCGCTTTTGTAACAATTAATGGCCGAGCCCCACATGCCATGGACAAAGTGCAGCAGGAGCTATTGGAATGGTCTTCATCTGTGTGAACTGTATGAAAAATGTTGAACTTAAAGACATACTTCAAATTGAATCACCCGAGGTACATAGCAAGTTTAGAAGATAATGTTAGCAAAGTGCCTTGCCCTATGGCATAGATAAGTTTATTAACCTGACACTAGGCAGCAAGCTTCTGTCAGGCAGTCAGAACAACCGGCCAGTCAAGTGGAGTCAGGCTGTGTTGTTGCCGCCAACTGTGACACTACGCAGAATGACTCATCAACAATGTGTCTGGTGACTGAGAACGCACCCTCTGCTCTCGCTCTACATCATTCTTCTTCTTCTATCTCCTTTCTCCCACAATTATGTTTTGCTATGGGTTGGCATCGTTCTTCTTCATCCTTCATCCTCCCCTAAATACTTAGTAAACAATATTTTCCTACTTGTTGATTATTAAATAGAATTACCAATTCATTTTAAAAGTGCAGCTGTTTAATTCCTTGTAGTAGCCCTTGACACCTTTTTATTTTGTCTGCTGGGCATTTCTTCAATGCCTTATTGGTGAAGTTTACATTTAAATCCAGAGATCACTTGCAGAAAAGTCCCAGCACTTTCATTATGACAAATTATCATAATATATACACATTTATTATTATAATTATTCTAATTGTCAAGTCCATTCTTTATGGCCTTTAATTGAATTAAAGGGAGCTAAAATGGAAAGTAAACACTCCACATCAACGGGAGGTTCTATTTTTGCCCTCTCTGGTTGGTCTGTCATTGCTCAAGAAGAGCTATTGAGTGGATCTTAACCAAGGCTTTTGGAGAGATCGGACTCGTGGGGGAATCAATTATTATGTCCCGGAAAAGTAGGGCATGGTCACATGCGTGTCTCCGATGCCTCAGATCGTTCATGTTAACACGATAATTCAAAACCTATTTCATGGATAATTTTCAAATTTTACTCTGATAGTTCATATGTTACTCACTAGAGGGAACATTTTATGAAAACTCTGTTTTTTCAGACATAACATTAGATTTAATTTGAGGAGTTCATCCGGGGAATTTCGACATGAAAAACAGTTGTAATGGGATCATCGCACACAGTCATATCGGCACATTCTCAGCGTGATAGAAGCAAGTAGTTCATGCTGCTTTTGAAAGTACATCTTTTATCATCATTTATTATGATCTTTTATTATCGTGTGTGTGCCGTATTGAATTCCGATCGTATCAAACCAGTATTGCGCCTAAATGTAAACGCAGCACACCATTACAAATTTTTTTTGTCTATCATGCAAAACCCCGACTCTTCAACATCTTTTAGCCTTTCAGAAATAGAGCAAATACTTTTTAATATCCTTTTCTGAATATCTCTGCCACCCTGCATTGTCTTGATGTGAGTTGTTGAGTTTTGGAATTTAAATGGATTTAAAAAAACTGGCTATAATCAATTAACCAGAAATGTTCTTAGTGGTTGACATTATCAATGAAGGAAGTAACGATACAAGCCTCTGATTTATCGCTAGAGCCTGTTTGATGGGACAGGTCGCGCTTCGGGATTGGTGAGAAAAAATATTATCGATGAAGGCTAGTTAATTTGATCAATCCATGAATTTGAAGGATTATCAGAAGCCAAAATTCTAGTTAATATTTAGACTTCAAACGAAGTTAAAATGCACTGAAATGGGATTGTTGGGGCTCTGGAATCAAACATGGCTGCTATCATTTGCAAATCATTTTATTCTTTATAACAGTTGTGCAGTAAACAGACTGTTCATCTAATCCACAGGAAAATGCACTTACATTTCTTGGGTGAAACAACCTACTGCACTGTGCCCCTCACAGTGCAGTCACATTGGACTTCATATGCACTCCATGTGCCATTTTTTTGGCACCATTTTGGCTTAGTATTTAGATTAAAACATCCAAAACGATAGTGTCTTTTTCTGTTCAAAAGGTGCAACTCAAATATATTTCTGCTTTCAGGAGCGTTACTAAACAATTGTTTTGTGTTTCAGTCCCCGATTACTCAGTTTATCTCTTTTATCCCTTTCAGGCTCGTAATGTCAACACAGGAGAGCTGGCTGCTATCAAAGTCATCAAGCTTGAACCGGGTGAGCCATTTCATCCTTTTATCTCCACACCATCTTTTTCCTTTAGAGTTTTCCATCAGACCCTTTTGTCTCTTTCCACAATCTACCCTGTTCTGTCCCCCTTATATTGGCATATTCTCTCCATTCTCCTCAAAAAGTTTCAATGGTTTTTTTCAACTTGACTTAATAATTCAAGTTTTTTAATTGTGGAAATTGAAAAAGGAATATATGCTGAAAGTCACTCATCTTCTACCCCCTCCTTTAGTTCTGGGCTGCTCATGTGTCTGCCCGCCATAATTTTGTTATACACAAATCCACTAACAAACTCACTCATGACTGATTATCACAGTAGTAATTGTTTGTCTGTCACTGCAGGTGAGGACTTTGCTGTTGTCCAGCAGGAGATTATAATGATGAAGGACTGTAAACACTCCAACATTGTAGCATATTTTGGCAGCTATCTCCGGTAAGTGTGTGTGAGTCATATGTACAATGAATTGGTTAGCATTGTTATTTTAGTGCTGATGATATCAAGGCATTTTACCTGAGCACACACAGAGTTACTGTTTGTAGTTGAAGAACAGCTGTGATCTAGTCCAGTGGTTTCTAAACTTTTTCTGTGGGGACCCACATTTTTTAAATGACAAACCAACACGACCCAAATCCCAGTAGATCACAGCTATAAATTGCAAGAATAATGAACATTCCTGACCATTTTCCTGCCGCCTTTATTGCCCTTATTATTTTTGAAGATGTATAGCAGCCATTTAAAAAGGATAGGTTATAATTTTAAATTGAAACTACATTGTATACTAATTTAAAATATAAACTGCACTGTGTAAAATACTTTATAGATACGAAATAATAAGGTCCTTTAAGGGGGGTAATGGTACCTCTTTGTTTAACCTCCTCTGATCAAAATATAAATATTTCAAATTGGATTTATAGATGAGAAAATGTATTGAATCAAAGTACACAGCAATTCCATGAGAGATGTTCTCATTTTCATGTGAGAAATCAAGTGCATTTTGACTTTAACACGTCAGTGAAACAATGTTCACGTTTAACTTTATGAAAAGCAGACAAATGAAGTGCATTTTCTAATGAAGCAAACAGGCAATCAGCGGTAAGTGCATTTTGGCATATTGACAGACCTATATTTGGGTTGTGTCAATTAAACAAACTATATAGCAATCTATATGCCTTACTGGAGCAATATTCAGTAAACAAATAGACTGTACTTCTTGTTTAAGGTTTGATGCTCATGTCTATTATCAGAACCAGTAGGCTTGTTGGTAAGCACTGCTGGTGTTGTTATCAAATGGTCAATCGAATGTTTTTAACCACATCCCCTTATTATGCTTGTTTTATGCGTTACCTTGTGTTGCAGGGTGAGTGGCCTCTGTAATAGCCTCTGTGTGTGTTTGCACATGGAGGGGGCGAGAAAGAGAGCGCTATGCGGAAGTGTCAGAGTGTGATATTAAAGGTGCAACGGAAAAAAAGTTAGATGAGAGCTATTTGACTTAATGTGTACAGCAGGACACAGTAGCCAGAAAATATGGTCTGCAGATTATTAAACCAAGGGGAATTGTGGGTGTTTTGCTACCACGGACAAACTATGAAGGGGTTAGTCCCTAAGCAAGGAACTTCGGACCTGGAGGAAAAAAATAAATATCTCCCCTGTGAAAGGAAAAGAAAAGAGCTAACACTTGCTAACGTGATAAATTGGCCTTATATTTAGTGAGGCACTCCAGTCTGGTGTGTCGGCTGAAGCATTCAATGTCTCCCAACGAGTTCTGGACAAGGCACCACCTGCCTGGTCTCCAATGCCAAACTGTGATTGGCTGAACTCCATGCAGCCATCATCAAGGATTAGACGCCATCTCTTGTCCATGTGTGGCGGAGCTAGAAACGCTCCCCCATATGGCTGAAAGCAGTACTGCCACTATAATTCAAGAATAAAAGTAAATAAAAATAATAATACATGTCATTTATAACGCACTTTATATTTGGAGATGTAACAAAAATGAGAGATGTACAAAAAATGATGATGTACAAAATGAAATCATAACTACTTTATTTGGCGACCCAAATAAGATTTCATGCAACCCACCATTAGGGCGCGACCCAGACTTTGGTACCCACTGATCTAGTCTATCTGAGAAGTAAAAAGTATGAGTGTGAGATATTCGCTAGAGTGTCTAAACACTGTGTTCTCTATGCAGGAGAGATAAGTTGTGGATCAGTATGGAGTACTGTGGAGGAGGTTCTCTGCAGGATATCTATCATGGTAAGAACAACATGCACTAAAAAAAAAAAAAAAAGCATATTTTGATCTAAAGAGAGCTGTTTGTATTTGTTTTACACAATGTGCTTAATATGCATATCTGTCTTTTTCTCTAACTCTTTCTTGTTACATATCAGTAACCGGGCCTTTGTCAGAGTCACAGATAGCCTACATGTCGAGGGAAACTCTGCAGGTACCCTTTACACGTATTTTTCTTCATTATAATAGTATTTTTGAAAACAGGTGGAGAATAAATAAAGAAGCATATTTTTTGGTTTTTACTTTTACTTAACTGCTTCGTTTACTCTGTTTGATGACACTAAAATCGTGAATGAACGGTTTGTTCTAACTGCCCATGCTAAAACTTAAACATGTCAGTCAGTTATTTAAAATGAGCCAACAGGGAATGCCATATTTACCCAACTACCCCCACCCCACATACAAACACATAATCAAAACCTCCTGCCCAACTTACATGTGCCCTGATATTCTCTGGAAGTGAATTTGACCCTCTTACTCAGGTTGTCCCCAATTTCTTGTCATGGAAACACAAAAAATAATTTAATTTGTATTTTAATTTGTATAATTTGTATTCAGTGAAATTGCAGTTAATATCATTCCTGGTATAAATGTATAATTTGTCAAAGAAACGATAAAACAAAGTCACTATTTGCCTTTGGCAAAAGATACATTTTGCGTCATTCTTTGTATACACCAGGCAGCAATAAAATTTAATGAATTTCCTCATATTGCGAGAAACTTTTTGTTTTGTATCAGATCTGCTTTGACCCAGTTGTCTAGACATCGTACTTTAGCTCTTGTCAGAGTCGCTCAGATACTCACGCTGGCCCATTTTACCTAGTTCTATCAAAGACAATGTTCACTTGCTGATTCATAAACCCTATCCACTGACAGGTGGATCCCATCGTGATGAGAAAGTCAGTGTTATTGTGACTTCACCTGTCAATAGTTCTAATGTTATAGTTGGAAACACAAAACCAAATTGTAAAAATTTCCAGATAGTAAACAATTGCATCACTCGAGCATATGGTTGACGTGTTTGTGCAATTTTGCTCAAGACATATGACATTTTCTTAAAATTACACCCTGGACAAACGGTCCACACTCAAAACAGCGCAAGTTGTTTTTTATCCCCAAGAACAATAAGAATAATGTTAAAAGTCCCCAGTAACCCGAAAGCCCAACAGCATATGATTGATGTGTTTGACAAGTTTCATGAAAAAATAATAATCTTTTAGGAAACCCTCAAGAACAATCAAAGCACAATAGTGTGTATGCATTGGAGTATTACCAATACATACATTTGAGGCAGTCATCGAGCAGAGAAACATTTACCTACTCGATAAACTTAAAGTTCAAGCAACCTCTCAAATATATAATTTGAACCAATGATAAGGGAAAAATATTCAAATATCTCCTTTTAGAAATACTTTAGAATTCAGATACAATACATAAACATACAGATTCAGATTTTCTTTTTTCAGTGTCATGTTGTTTTTTCAACTACACGAGTGTCTTATTGTGTCTACGTTTGCTTGTAACACCACTTACTATGCATTCCTGTTTACAGGGTTTATACTACCTACATAATAAAGGCAAAATGCACAGAGATATCAAGGTGAGTTTGGAGAAAATGGAAAATGTATGTAAACAAAGGAATTCTAATGACTACAAGCATGTCTGCCTTTAGTGATGCTGAAAATAAAAATGTTTGGTACTGATTATGTTTTTGATAGGGAAAATGATTGTTTATTCACAGCTGCAAGCTACATGGATCAATTATAAACCATTTAGTTACAAACTTGAATTTTAATTTGAATTAACCTTCAGTGTGGTGTTTTTGTCTTTGACAGGGAGCCAACATCCTCCTGACAGACAACGGCTACGTTAAACTAGGTGAGGAGGAAACACAAGGCTTCTGCTCTTGGCTGCTTTTTCACCAGACTCAATCTGAATGACCACATTTATTGATTTTATTTCTCACGTTCATTTAATCATTTTTGCTGTATTTTCTATTTATTCTCATCCTCCCGTAATTTGTTCCCCTTTTTTATTCCACTTGTTCTCATTCTTCCCTATTACTCCCTTCCCCTGTTTTTCCTGCTCTTTTCTTTCTTTCCTTAGCTGACTTTGGTGTTTCGGCCCAGATCACAGCAACTCTAGCCAAGAGGAAGTCCTTCATCGGAACTCCATACTGGTAAATTGTCTTTGGTTTCTTCCATACTCCATTTACAGCATTTATGAGCATAAAACCTTTTATCAGTCAGGGCAAACACGTCAGTATGACTCTGACAGAAATTGTCTTAGGCCTGAAGATACAGGGATATAATAGAATCTTTTGTCTAAATGTTTGATGCATTTATTGTGATAGCTGTTGGTTGTCATTGTATCTGTAATCCAAACAGATTATTCCCCTTTTATATAAAACCTTTACAAAACAGGAATAGAAAACATGAATCTGTTGTAGAATTGTTCCAACTGAAGCAGATTCTAGAAAGGGTGCAGAGTTATGGTCTTGCTCACATGTTAATGTCTACAGTTCCAGTTATACCGGAAATCCCACGTTGTCGAAAAATAATGAGGCGTATTGCCAAATGGACACAGCAGTCAGCTTAAATGTTGTGATCGTGACCTACAGGTTTACCACATTTTGACAATTAAATGAATATTTGTTCCTTTTACCGTTTAACTCGAACTATTCTGTGTGTCGTTGCTTTTTTGGATTTTGGGAAAACTCAAAAGATTTTCTCGCACAGTCTTACAGGTGATTGATATGCTATATTTTGCACTTGGTGCAGTTTGAAGAAAAAAATGTTGGTGTCCTTAGCCGTTTTATCAGCCTGATTCAGTACATGGGGAAAAAAACATCCAAACGCATTTTATCCTCATTCTTTTCCTCCTCTTGCTCTCCCTGTCTCCAAAGGATGGCTCCGGAGGTGGCAGCCGTCGAGAGGAAAGGAGGTTACAACCAGTTGTGTGATATCTGGGCTGTGGGAATTACTGCAATAGAGTTGGCTGAACTACAGCCACCCATGTTTGACTTGCATCCCATGAGGTAGAGGAGTTTTCATGACCCAAATTTGACTTTACTTATCAGTCTTGTTTGTTCTCTTCCTTCTCTGTGTGTTTGTTTCCAAATTGGTAAAAACAACAAACTCTTAATTTGTATTATATAAATTATGGCATTTTTTCAACACTTGTTGTATGATTTACCATAGCATCAAGAGATGTCATTGAGATAGCTATCTGTTTTAATCATGTCATTATAACTGCATGAACCACCTCTATTTAGTTGTGTAACCATGCAGAAGCTCTTAACACACAGTGAAAAATACTCAATGTTTTATCTTTGTCTCTCCTCTCATAGGGCTCTGTTTTTAATGACCAAGAGTAATTTCCAGCCTCCTAAATTGAAAGATAAACTGAAGTGGTAAGGGAACATCATGCCCATAATCTGCTTTTCCTTTTTCCACACTTTTATTCCAACAATTTTTTTACAAAATATGTTTCTCGTGTTCCGAGTCTGATGATTGAAAAAATTCTCATCTTCAATATGTCTGTCTGGATGGTCAAAAAAGGACAAACAATTTCCACCACTTTGTCAAATTGTCGCTTACAAAGAACCCCAAGAAGAGGCCCACTGCTGAGAAACTGCTGCAGGTGTGTAATAAAACAACACGTACCGTTCTTACAAAATAACATGTTTATAGTTTCCTTTAAGTAGGGGTGAATTTAGAGATATGGATAACCCTCTCTCCACAATTCAGCTTTTATACTATAGGGGCTTTTAAATCAGATTCATGCCTCTGGTGGTAAAATAAAAATGTTACGTGTACACAGGACATTTTTATTTGTCAAGCAAAACATCTCAAACTTGAACACTTAAAAACTTTAAACATTGGCCCGACTGACAATATAATTTTTTCAATCAATTTTTCTTTTTACCTCCTCGGTTGGATCGTCTTCCAGCACCCCTTTGTGTCGCAGCCTCTCAGCAGGACGCTGGCAATAGAACTACTTGACAAAGCCAGCAACCCTGACCACAGCACTTTCAATGACATTGATGACGATGACCCTGAACCGGAGGTAACCTTTGACGTTTTCAGGATTTGGTTTCACAACAGAACAATCACCAAACTTTCAAACATGTCAACGGAGTAATGACTATATTCTGCTGGATCTTGCTTCCTTCCCTTCAAATTGTGCCCTCCACTTTCCCTATTCGCTCTTTAGATTCCTTCATCAATCACCATTCACCCCACTCAACCTCAGTCCCTCGTTTCCCTGCACATATGACTCACTTCTCTGCTCTTTGTCCATTCCCCTCTCCCTTTTTCCTCTCCTGTCTTTCTTTTGCCATTTTTCTCTTTATCATTTCTTCTTTCAATATTTTTATCATCGTCATTCCTCTCTTTCCATCTGCTCATCTGTCCTCTTCTCTTCCTCCTTGTAGCACTTCTCTCTCTTTACCTTTCACACTTTCTTTCTGTATTTCTTTTTCTCTACTGTTTTCCTGTCTCCATCCCCAAACCTCTAATTCTTCCAGTTTAAGTACAGGGGTCATTTCCTACCCATAAGCCCCGGTGCTCGACGTGCTCCCCGTATTGTGGTCCGTAGAAAGGTACCGACGTAGGCTGCGGTGTCTGCAGTGATGTCATTCTAACACAAATAATGCTGTCAGTTGTTCCTTCACTTGGGGTGAACCACAGAACTGAATGAAAAGCAATTATTGCTGGATATCCACTGAATTCAGTGCCTACTGATGCTGTCATGGAAACAGACGTTGGTATGTGACTTTGAGACAGTGGATGGATCACCATAGCAGCCATATTAATAGTTTGACCTAACATTGGCCATTTTTTTTATGTTTTTCGTTCATAGTTTTGTGATGACAAAGACATCAGCTGGTATAATTATTTATTTAATCATTATAGTCCTAGGTTTCAAACATCTGAATTAATCCTAAGTTATCAAGGTATCTGGAGACGATGAAGACTTGTGTCTGTAAGATAGGTAGCTAGCTAGGTAGCTCAGTGTTAAAGGGCATGTACGTAAGGCTTCTGTTGGGTTTAACGGGATTTCTGAAATGTAGTGAATTATTTATGACGTCGACAGTACCAATTACTTTTATTAAATTACTACAAATTGCATATTAAATTAAAAATGTGCCCCAACGTTAAAATCATACACATTACATTATTCAAGGAGATGTTTCACGTTGCTGCTTAAAGTCTGTCGCTGCCTGCCGAGTGCACACCTCACTGCGTGTTTGCGTTTCATATTTGGGCTGCATCCATCTTGCAAGCGATTTAACCTAATGTAGTTCTTCACTACAGAATGCACAAAGCACTGAAATGCAGTGATATGATGCAACATGAAAGGACTGAATTCCAGTTTGGCATGAATGTGATAATCCACCTGTCTTGGAAGAACTTAGAAAAACCTATTACCTAAATTCAAAGTCAAAATATTTCCTTAATATCTACGTAGCATCACCAGATATTGGAACTTTAAAGGGACACGGACATGCCACTAATACCAATTTCCATGACAACATCATTTATACCGTGGCCAGACTTCAGCAAGACACTTTGTCGTGATTAGCATCAGCTTTGTTCAATCAGGCTCTGTGGCAGTGCCTTGCCAGTGGAGAAATGTCTCGGATCATGACGATGGCTACCATACTGTGACATCTTCATAATCCTTACACTGTGCATTGAACTTTATGTTGGAGAATTTAAGGATCTTAAAGGGTATTGGGATAGTCTTCATCAGTGATGCAGGTGAGGCTAGCAATCTTTCAGTCCAAGGAGTTCAAACTGGAAAAAGGGTTTTCTAACTCAGCCATAATTATAGGATAAAAATTATTAAGTGTGTTTGGCAGTTTTGATACGCAGGATATTTGATGCATTTTAAAAAGAGGGAGAATGGTCATCTGTCATTTATGGAAGCCATCTTGAACTGCTGTACCTTTGCCATTATTGTAAATTTCTGTTATGTGTTATGATAATGGAATTAACTGCAGTTGTAGGAGTATGATCTAAAATCTAATGTCTATTAATGGATCTTTGCATTAAATTTGGTTTTGATTGATGCATTTTTTTATAGCCTAGGTAAACCTGTTAAAGCATGGTTTGAGGTTGCTGTGTTCTTGGATTTCATACCAGAAATAATTTGCATCTAAAGATCAACATTGAAGACCTGATGCCAAGTAGAGTTCGAATAGTAACAAATTTTTGTCCAATTTTTGAAAGACCAGTTATACTTCACAAACACAATGGTCATTAACAATGCTTAACGTCTATTGTCACCAAAGGGAACCGAAAAATAACCTCACAAAGAGTTGTTGAATCAGTGTATTTTAATACAAAATGCATGAGCAAAGCCAAGCTCAGGGTAGGGGCCTTAAGCAGATATTGTGAACAGATAATCTGCCTGGGTCAGCTTTTTCCCACATGTGTCCCCTACTTTTAAAATATATATAATCAAGGCACTGTCTAACACAGAACCCATAATATTCACTATAACATACAGTAAAACCTAAAGCATACAGGTTATGTTCCCTTACAGGGACTCAGAAGGACTTCTTCTACTCTCTAGGCAAGACTTTCAAATTGTTTTATGGAGGTTGTGTCTATTCTTGCCACTTTGTCGCTATGTTTAGGTTGTTTGGTTGCAGAGTATTGCTGGTTGTTTTGCTGTGGCATCATATCTTACAAACAGGAAATAACAGGGATATTGTTTCTCCTTTTTTACCTATTGTAGTCTTCTCAACTACAGTGTAAACGGTAAAGGTTCTTTGAACAGCTACTTGACTCGCTCTCTCTCTTTATCTCCCTACCGTGATAGTCTCCAGTCTCTGTTCCACATCGTATTCGTTCCACCAGCAGGGGCACCAGGGAAGAAAAAACATTGTCAGAGATAAACTGTGAGTTCTCAGGCAATTAATGAATATAATTTTATTCAAACAAACTCCATACTAATGACCAGAGATGAAGGTTTTAACAACCCCAATTTTAAAGTGTTGATTTGTTCTCTAAAAGCTATACCACACCATGTAAATACCACTCTGTTTCCCAACATTTTTGTTACATAATGCAAACATCCAATTAAGATTTAGCGCACATTTATATAAAAACAACATGAAATATATTTTCATTGTACTCTGTTCAATTGTATTAAGTTTAATTACCCAACGGTTTTTAGAATACAGGCTTTAGCTCTCTTTTTCAGGGGGACACGTTATTATCTAACTCAATTTTCTGCCTGTTTTTGTGCTTCCTATAACTTTCTCAGTTGGTCAGGTGAAGTTTGATCCTCCATTGAGAAAGGAGACAGAACCTCATCACGAACCGGTAAGTTATAAGTGGCGGCATATTTTTGTATGAATGTGTCTGAGTGGAAGTATGTTTGATTGGTTCATTTAAAGAGCATCTGCATGCTGGATCCTTAGTTAATGACAGGAAACACCACGACCAACCAAGTTGTTTTCATTCAATATGGGACCAAATGCCAAACTGATTCACATAGTCTGTTACTTTTGAAATTGAGGTGTTTGAGTGGAGACGTTCTTACTACCGGCCATGGGTCGAATGCACGTTTTACGTCAAGGAAGTTTCGGGGTTGGTTCCGCGCCATATTTTATTCTGAGCGGGTTCTTTATGTTTTTGCAGCCAAAGATTAGTCGTTCATGAGAACTGGTGCGAGTGTGGAGCCAAAATTTTGATGGTCAAGGAAGAAAAGCCCGTTACATCAGTGGTTGGGGTTGGGATTGTCCAACCAATTAACCACAAATTTGTGACTGCCATTTTTTCAGACATGGTCAAGCGTAATGTAGATGTAAACATCTTAACATACAATGTTGGCCATCACAAAAAAAGGCTAATTTATGCAAGACGTTAAAAGAACGAAATGGACGAAACGGAACAATACCACTGGTAATCATTGGGGCGATGTTGCGATAATATCTGACCCTTCACTCTATCTTGCAGATGTATCAATATCAAGCCATATAACACGATTGTTGCTGGTTTAATGGAGAGCATTTTATTGATGTGATTTCAGTACTATTGTGATATAATGATGTGTTTCTCGTATGACCTAGTTCTTGTGCCTCTGCGAGGTAATGACGCAAGTCTTGTTTCTCCAGCCAGTGAAAAAAACAAATGGTTTCTTTATCGAACCAACTCCAAACGGGCCCCAGTCTGGGCCCAGCACCTGGTTTGCTTTGGCAAACAAAAAGGAAAAAAAGAGCTTTCAAAAAGAAATTAGAGTACTGACCAGTGGATTTCAAATGTGGATCTCATAAGCAGATTACTGCAATGCATGATAACTTGTTCTGTTTATTTCAAACTGTTTCCTTCCAAGAAACCTGTTTGTTGTTTGTTCTTGAGTGCATATAAGTTTAAGATCCCAAACACAATCAGCCAAGAAGTTTTCTTCTCATTTACTCTGAGTAGAATCGGTGCTTCAAGGCTCCTATTGAGGAGGTACAGGAAATCCTATCAAGATGCCTCCTCAACACCTTCCAGTAGGGCAAATCTGGGCATGTTCAAATTTGAGAAGATCATTAGATTAGACCCGTAGCATGCTGGGTAGATAATGTGGAATGCTTCAGAATCCCCCTGTAAATACTCCCAGAGAGAAAACCATGTGAGCTATTTTGTGTATCTTACTCCCACCAAGACTCAGACTAAGATAATCAGTAAAAAAAACTGTATATATTTAAACCAAGAAATAACCATATCAAAATATCTGTGAATCACTGCATATTTTAGTTGTTTTCCTGTAGTATCCAATTGTCATCATTGAAGGACACAGTTAAGTTGAGAGAAATGGAGTGTTGCAACCACTTGCAGAACCATTCCCTTTTGGGGGATTGTAATGCTTTTGGCTCTTCATTGCACCTGTTGTCACTTTCATTTGCACCCAAACAGGTGAAACTCATTCACAATAACTTGTACTTCTTAAATGGACAGATTGATATCCCTGACGTTTAACTGGCTTGGTGTCAAACTGTGATTATTAAGTGTTCCCTTAATTTTTTTGAGTAGTGTATAAGAATTCATCAATTTAGACCAATAAACAAACATTGAACTTCTAAAACAAACATGTATTGCTTGAGCCCTAGCTGCTCATTTAATTGATTTTGTTGAAACCAACATGGATCGCGCTATTTACCATCTTTTTAAGAACTGCTGAATGACTTTTTACTTGTGGCAAATGAGATCGTATAGGCTTCATGTAGGGTTCATGCATAACCACTGCATCACCACCCCACTCCCCACCTTTATTGAGCCCTCCTTTGCAATTGCACTTCCCCCACAAACTCCCCTTTTAATTCCTCCTCCACTCCTATCATTTGGACTGGAAAATGCATCGTTAAATTCCTCTTTCCTGTCACCCTTCATGAATCTTGTAGCAATGTAAGAGATATAGAAATAGATAGATAAACACCCAGACCCAATTCCCAGAGAGGAAATTCGGGAATAAAACACAGTTAACTGTGTAGGTATTTTACTCAACATTAAAAGACTTAAGATTAATCTGTTTATTGTATGTTGTCTGCAATTCTCTTTGAAAGTAAAGTTCGAAAAGTGGGTCTCTTGTTGACTCTTGTACTTCTTAGCGCTCCAAGATCCCTTCACTCAGCATTTCCAGTATTTCAAAATCAATAAATCATTTCCACATTAATATAAAAAAATATTATTGATAGGATAAATATTTCTTTCTTAAAGGATTAGCAGCAGGATTTTATAGGTAACTTGATCAAACAAGATTAACAGACTCACTCTAAGCATATTTAAGTTAAGGATATAATGAATAAGTTAATGGGGAGATTTAAATCAGAGGAAATACTGCAAAGAGTACAGCTATCTGTACAGCTATCTGCCAGTCCTTCTGCTTATCCACAGATTTAGTCCATTATGGCCTTAATCCATTTTTCATCCATCATACTCTCTCTTGTGTCCATGTCCTCCCCGTTCCCACCATAAGCCCAGGTTAATGTATTAACTAAGGTCTCTCTCGCTCTGTCTTGCTGACCAGTGTGATTCTGAGCCCTATCTGGACTGTGTTGAGGAGCACTACTATACCGCAAGATCTAATCTGGTAGTACTCTCTCTGTCTCTCTCTCTTTCTGTCTCTCTCACTCTCGCTGTAACCTTCATTAACCTTTTTTCTTTGTATTTTTCAGTCTTTATTCATTTATACCCCTGTCTTCTTTTCTCCGCCTTTCTCTTTGTTCATAAACTGTTTCTGAAGGGCAAGTCCTGATCCATCCTTGCTTTCTGAGCCTCTACTGTTTCTTATCTTTTCAATTTTCCCTGTCCAACATTTTTCTTTTCACTGCTTTGTTCCATCCATTCTGGTCCATCCATTTGTTTCTGTTCATTGTGTACATTTATTTTCCACTGTTGGTTTTTGCTTCATAAACTGGTTTTGTAGTCGTCATGGTGATAGGAATAATCAGTGGTTTTATTGCTCTGTTCAGGAATATGTATTAAACTCGCTTTCAAACAAATATGACAACTTTTGTCGGTGGTTCAGTTGGAGCACTACAACTGGGTTTTGAAATGAGACACTCTTGAACGAAACAAGATATTTTTTATATGGGCATTTACACACATACATACTAGTCATTTCAATGTTCTTTATTGTACCTGATATTTGTTTTAATTTGTCTCTTAGTATTTCTCTACCATTGTTGTCTCTTCTCTGTGCACTTTTGCATATTGTCAACTAACCACTTCAATCTTGTAGTTGATTAAAGTAATGAGGTCTTTTGTGTGTGTGTGTAGTGATCTGGGCCCTTTTCTGTTCATTTGTATATTGTGTGTTTCCCCCTGCATGATTGTTGCATAAATTATGTTAGTATCACTGTTAGAAACGAAGAAAAAAAAATATTATGTTTTTATTTTGGGTTTTTTTCTGACAATATGCTGCATTCACATTGTGGCTTTATGGAACAGATGTTCTAATAAATTATCCTTAAACTCAGCCACTAAGTCTCATTTTAATAAAAAATAATATATCCAGTCTTTGAGGTGCAACTAAAACTCGCAATAACTCCGGCTTTGCTTTTGTACACCCAACCTAACAACTCTAGCTGATTGCCACTTGAGTATGATGTGATATAGCTTGCTGCAGTTATGACCTGTGTGTCATGCAACAAAAAAAGGCCTCTTGTTCTGGTTTTCCGGTACTGCTGTCTTATCTCTTGTATGCAGACGTACTTCAGCTCTGGCGCTGTCTCTGCTGCCAGCTGAAAGGCAGAACAACAACAACAACAACAATCATCGCCCCCATTTCATGTTTGTACCATTAATACAGACTGGCATAATAGAGTAATGTCACAACAACCCGCCTGGGAAACAGGTCTGGATGAGCCAAGAATCCGGGACACATTCAAAACCAAAAACACAGAATTAACATTTGCTAACCTATAGCACAAGGCTTAGAGCGCTAGCAGATTAAATTACTGGTATTCCAAAACACAAGTAGCACATCTACCAACAAGGTCATATCAGGTTGCATTTAATGAAAGCCATCCACAATTATCACATGCAATGTGTAATACTTTCCATTAGATTTAAGGGTAGCTTGATTAGCTAGCCAACTACGCCTAAAAAAATCTGTTTGCATTTCAACCATCAAATCCAGATTTTTGAACCGGCCTTTCCTCAATTATTATTTTTTTAAATTTTTTTCTGAAGTAACTTTATTTTCTTACCACTTGGAGTCATTAATGAGTAAAAATTTGAATTGGCCTTTTAAACAGGCCCTTGTGTGATGCTAGCCTTTTATATTAGCCATGCTAAAAATAGGGAAGAATTGTTTTGAATGTTAAAGCCCAGAAACTCAGCAGATATTGAATCAAGCATATTTGCCCTGTGTATCTGCTAGTCAGCCTGCTGTAATTGTTTCCTCCTCTAATGAAGATAAATATCAATCCAACCAGCTTTCACAGTCCAGTACAAAATACTGTCAGAAAAATCAGCACTGCTTATTTTACCTTTAAATGATGGATTTTCCTACCCTAGACCCCTAGAATTGCATTTACAGGTACAATGTTTCCCTGTCAGAAAACCTGTAATTTTCAAAAGTCTTGTTTATAAAGACCAGAACAAATTGCTGTTGTGGCTAACATCCAGTGCTTATTACAGTTCAGGCCACAATGTGAACTCAGCGGTCAAATCTATACACACCAATATTCTTAATATCTCTGTGTACATCTGTGTATGTTTGTGGTTATGAATTTAGCTGTGGTTGAAATTACTGTTCAATGGGGGATATTATTATTATTATCGTTATTATTATTTCTTTCAGGCTACTTAAACTGTCACCACGGCCACTACAGTATCAGCCCATGGAGTAATTTGGCTATTGGAAAGGGTTTTTAATTCTAATCTCATGGTGTATGGTTTACTCTGCCACTCAGAAAAAAATCTTCAGCCAGTTATGGAGTGTTATGTCACATTTGTAATTTGTTATTTTGCAGGACCTACACTTAGACTATGGGCCTAATTCACCAAATCTACTCGGAGGAAACAAGTAAGTCTGTTTTTTTTTACACTTAACATTTACTTTTCTTTTTAATGTTTCAATTTTCTTCTGTAGATACAGTTGACTAAAACAAAGTGAGAGCTAGAGCGTTTTCATGCAGTAGTTTTAAAATATTTATAGTTGCAGCCTTGGTATGTTCTGTAAGCTGTGTGTTTTGTGAGAGTTTACTGCCTCCATGTATGCTTTGTAAGCAGAAATTCGGGTTCAGTGAAGGGTAACAGAATGACACCTATTGTCAGGGAAAGACGAAAAAGTCTTTTTCTCAAGTGTACAGATTTCAGTCTCAAAAAAATGTATTTCAAATCAGATGCATGTTATGTGTTCTTCCCTTCATTATTTGTCTTTGTAATTTATCTATCTTTATCCAAATACAGAAGTCTTCTCAAATCTGTAGAGGAAGAACTAAAGCAGAGGTAAGTCCCATTATGATTCACCCAGGACCTTTTGATCTGCCGGTGCTCTAACCACTAATCTTGGCCATTCACACACAGCTAGCGCTATTATAATGACATTGGTCTGTCAAGGCTCTCTCTTCAGCATTTTTGAAACTCGCAGGTTTTATTTTTTCAGGAAAAAAGCTGTGCTTTATTGAAGCATCCGGCTGAGCATGGCTTACACACATAAATTCTCACACAAATGTACACACATGCATGCCAAAACAGTTTTCCACTTAGTTTTATCATTTATACTGCCGGGTTTGTGGAGACACTAATGATCAGCATTCTTTTTTTACCTTACTAATTGTTTATGGGATAATCTGTATTGATTCATTGAATTCTACTGTGTAACGAACATACACGTATTCAAATATACGGACTGAAGGTTCATCTAAACATTCTCTTTTATGCTCCAGAAGCTAATTCAAATCCTCATTGGTTTGAAGCTTTGTCGCTGATTCTTTGCTGTTCATCTTTGTATGATGTAGATAATGTAAATAACGCTTCAAATGTAGTTTATTCAGTTAAATTCTTTATTTTGTTTTGTTATCTTTGGTAAACCGAGGTTGTCAATCTTTGTTGCTATATCATAGTATATCCTGTTTCAGAAAATGTTAGTCAATTATCGTTTTTTGACCGGCTTTAGCTTTTTTTGACCTAGGCAAAATCCAGTTCTTAAGTACAAGTTACCGTATAAGTACGTGAAAGTGTCGTTTCTTTACTTAACTGTGACAGAAGAAACAGAGGTGTTATTTATTTTGATGGTAACAAACCCCACTCCCTCAACCCCAAAGGAGGCTGAAACTGCAAACATTTAGATTTTTAGAGGTCTGGTCACCGACTGACTTGCCATGGCTTTTTCTGACCTCCTGCTTTGTTGCTGTTTTTTAAATTTTTAGCGTAGTGTACATTTAAACTCAAAATAAAAGCCGAAATTGATATACATTATTAGACATGTAGCATGAACAAATTCAACACTTGTTAATCATGAGAATCTACTTAAAAATCTCAAAAATAAAAGCCAATCTAAAATCCTCGTTGCAAAGTTTCTCCTTTTATCAGAAAAAATGTTTCGTTCACTAATTTATTTCAATCGCTTTTCCTTTGGGGTTTTCTTCGGATAAAGCTGCTGCAGTAAAACTCAGCACTTTCTGCTTGGATGATTCATATGAACAGAGTCCCAATGGCTCCACTGAGGGGCCTTTGACTCTTCCTGGTCATTCTTTAATGTCAAGCATCTGCAGGAAGTGTCGGCTTTTATTGGCAAGAGCTTAACACCGATTCCAGTAGTTGCAAAGTTATAGCACACCAGTTATCAAGTGCAGGAGATCAGTGTATCCGTTTAAAATGAGTGAGTATGATATTACCATTTGACTGTACTTGATTGATAGTACTGCTGTGAAATGTTTCAGAATAAGAAGTGCCAAGTTTGCATACGTTGAATCACAGCAGATTGGAAAACAGGGAGGTTTCTTAAAAGAACGTAATTAAATATGTTTACCGATTAGACTGATCAAGATGTTTCTAATATAAACTAGGAAGTCACTGGATTACCTTTTGTTCCTCGGCCAAGTACCTTTTTATTAAATAAATGCAAATGCAAAATGAATAGCCTTGTAACCAATTTTTGTTTGGATCTGCAACTAATTGCACACACCGATACATAGATACAACCCCCTTAAATATGTCTGTTTTTTCCATCAGAAAATTTAGAAAAACTAAGTAGAAATTTGCTCACTCCCTTTCTCGCTTGTTCTATGTCAACACTAAAATGAAATAATACCGTTGATTCTGCCTAAGTTCCCCCTCCCACCAAGATTAATAGAAATCTGTTTAGGAGTTGTTGCGTAATCCCACTGACACACCAACAAGCAAACAGGGATGAAAACATAACTTCCATGGCGGCGCTAGTAGCATGAATACGTTTTCCAGGATAAAAATTGCAGTTGTTTATGAATTAACTGGTAAAATGTTAAGCCTATTTTTGGAAGGAGTTTTGATCCGTGATGAAATTTTAATAATGAAGCTGATTTTTGAAGGGTCTGTTTGTGGAAGTAAGCAACTGAATGTTCTGGCAGTAACGAAGACCAGACATCCACTGATTGATTGTTATTGGAAGATGGGAATTCGAATGAAGCTTCACTCAGATCTCCCTCCCCTCCTCTTTCCTCATCCTCCTCCTCTTCTTTTTGTCACCTTTGTTTGCTTTTCTCCTTTAACATTCCCCTTATTATGCTTCTCTCACCACAACCCTATATTACAATTCTCCTCCCTACGTCTATCCCTCCCCTCTCATCCCCACTCCCCTTCTTATCTTAACCTCCTCTCCCAGGGGCCATGTGGCACACTTAGGGGATGATGAGGATGATGATGGTGCAGATGATGATGAAACTCACACTCAGTAAGTTATTCTCCCAGTCTTGGAGGCAGAAGCAAGTCCTCCTCATCTTAATCTCTCCTTATCCGATCTTAATTGTCTGAAAGAGGGAAGGTTGAGAATGAGGAGTGAGATGAGGTGGAAGGCTTCCTGTCTTTGCTACAGTTTCATCCACGCATCTCTGTGCAGCCCACACCACCATCACGCCACTAATGCCAACTTTTTGTGTTTGTGTTAACTGTGTGTCATCCATTACCACTGTCTTTGTGAAGTCTGAAAGCTACTCAAATACACCCTAACGCCTAAATCTCACCTTCAGGGTTCATACTTGCTTTGCTTTTCTAGATTTTCCCCCCTTATATGCACAGGGAAAGTAAAGCATAGGCTGCAGCATTGAAGAGTACATTGTAGGTACCATGGTTACCCAGTTCCATATCCTACTGTGACACAGCATATAAATTCATTTTCACTGGGTTCTTTGTTGTGCTTTAAATATGAGATGTTGGTGTAGTTTTTGTGCTTACATAAATGACCTGCATGAACTTCACATCTTATTTGCTGTTGTTTGTTATCCACTTGCATGGCTATCTGAACCTCTTTGCTGTGTGTGAGTTTGTGCTTTCACACCACCTTCTGGTTGCCGCTTCCTCTATAAAATGATTATTTTCCATGCAATGTCATCCCTGATTGTGAAAACGTGTTTGTGTGTGTGTGCACGTTCAGCTTTATACATATGCATATGTTTTTACATATGTATATGTATATATATATATATATATATATATGTATATGTATACACACACAAACATGTTTTCTAGTTAAAATCACAGTTGACTTCATCAAAATAGATAAAAGTGATGTATGATGATGGAGTATGGATTCACAATGAATCAATAGGTGCCAATAATGGTCCCCATGAACACATCTGGGTGAGACACTATGTTGCTTGCAGGTATAGCTACATTCCTCAAAACTCACCACTTGTCAAAAATATTTATGATGTATGTAGATCTGACAAGGGCAACATTGCACTAGATCAACATTCGATATGTCTAAAAGTCGTAGTATGGACCCATGATTTAGAACCTGACGGCCAAGTCATGTGCAACAGCTGCAGCTAATGTTATCTGGCCTGCTGCCAGCGCCAAACATTAACTCAGCATTTATTCTAGCATTAACCAACAAAACACAACCAGTCATATTCCACCTAATATTCCTTACTAACATGCTATTTTTTTATTCAAACACAAAGTGGGAATTTTCGTAGTTCTGAAACTGGAGCATGTTACCAAATACGTTAATTGCGACACAATTTATGGTGAAAAATCATTGTTTTAGTGACAACAGCATAAGCGACAAGCAAAGGCTTTCTTCTCTCCATAGAGCTGACTTAATATTGATACGGACTGCTTCCATGCATTGTTTGTTAATGTGGTTTATTTTATACAGTTAAAATATGGTACTGATACTCTCATCAGTTAAATTTAGTCCAGTCTGAAAAGATGGTGCATAGTTAAAAGAGTTTGTTCAGCTGTTCTAAGGTATTTAAACACCTCTCACTGTCCTACAACATATTGCACCCACTATGCTTTACAGAAGGACATAAGTCCTTACTTTATGTGGTGTCTCAGGTTTATTTAAGGCTCTGTAGTTGACTCCGTCCATTTTCATGTGTGTGCTGATTATGTCTTTGTCTGTCAGTTACTAACAAGCGGTCAACAAATCTGCTGTCTTAAAGGCAGTATCCATAAAGTCTAATGAAATACAGTGCTTTAAATTTAAGGCATGAAGATGCATTAAAAGGCCTAAAAATGTAGGCCCTGTTGGTTAAATAAAAGTATTTCACACTTTCAGTATTAGCAGTTCCATCTCAGAGACTTTTCTCACGCTTCATTGCCAGCTCTAATGTGTCTGTAGTGGAAAACCTTTTAAAGCACTCATCGTGTCTGTTTCAATGTCAGATTGTGTCATGCAATGGTTCTACTTGTCATTTTAAGGTCCCATTAGCATATGATCGTTCCAACAACCACTACATCTAGTCTGTTCTGGATATGCAGAAAATGTCTCTAATTTTTTTAAACATTTTTTAATGTTTAAAATTATAGTAAAACAGTATGATTGTTTTTTACCCAGATATGTCTATACACAGAAATTAGTACAATTTTTAGAAAAAGTATTGGTGCATAATTGGGTGATTTTGTAAAATATGTCATATTTAATTGAAGGGAAAATTGCTTTAAAATGGCAAGTTAAACTATACATCTCCGTCATCATCTTAATGTGGTATATTTTAACAGTATCTTTTTTTTTTTTTTTTTTTTTTTTTTTTTCCAGAATCAGTAGTTCATCTATTTTGTGAGTGTTTTAACTACTTTGTCTTCTCATTCTTCAGTAAATCAAGCACTATCATACGGCCAAAGGTCCCACCTCCTCTTCCTCCCAAGGTATATACATCTGAATGCATCTATCAGCTGCAAGCAATGTTTTACTGACCAGAATATGGAAGATGAGTTGACTCCTTCCACTCTCTCCATTTCCTTTCAGCCCAAGTCCATTACCTCGTCCCAACAGCAACAGCAAAAACATGACGACAGCCATTCACACAGTGAAGACGACAGCGGAGGAGGGACCATCAAGCGATGCCCAGTCCCGGAGGTGCCGAGCCCTGCCAAGGCCTCCTCCAACGTCCCCCCGCGGCCCCCGCCCCCGAAACTGCCGCCCCACCGCCGCAGTAGCCTAGGTAATGAGAGCCCCAATCGCACGGACATCGGAAACTCTGGCCCAGAGGATGATGGGAGTTTTAGGCATTTCTGGGATTGGCTCCACACGCCTCACACAGAGGAGGAGTTGGAGGAGGCGTGGGAGGTGCTGAAGGAAGTGAAAGAGGAGCAGGAAAAAGAGGAGGAGAAGGAAGAGAGTAAGAGCAGCTAACTAATAGATTGGTAGTGTCCACAGACCCTGATGTCCCATTAGAATGGTTGTGTGGTCTCCCAGTCCTCCTAGTCTGGTTTTATTTTGTGCCATAAGTCCATTAATAACAACCCTTCTAAATCTTTTTTTTTTCTGCTGCCCAACATTTGCTGCTCAGTTTAAGTGTTTGTCATTCTTTTGTGACGTCTGATTGGTTGCTTGATGGAATCAGTCAAACCCTAGAAGTCTGCTTCATCTCACCCTCACTTCCTAGTAGGAAGAAGGAAGAGGAGAAAAAAACTGTCCTGGCTTGTCAGAACTCAGGCATTAATAACTGGTAGAGTTAGAAGTCGTTATACTGAGGTGTTATAGTAGCGAAGGAAGTGTCTTTCAATCATTTTCAATACTATAGAAGCACACATCCAAGCTCCATGTCTTCCTTAATGGGGTGAAATAGTATTGAGCACAACTGATTTTCAATTATTGATTTGATTCCCTTTAAAAGAAGTTTTTGCATTTCCTCTTAATGACGATAATAATATCACCTCTAAAAAGCCACTATGTGGTGCATCAAAACCTTCCTGTGCTGAAGACCACATTTGATCCTCTGTATTCTTCCTGCTGGCCTGCTCGCTCCTTCCCTTCCTCCTTTTTCCCCATAGTTTGTGTGTTATTGTTAAAGTCTTACATGTCTTCTAGTAGAGAAGGTGAATTAGATTATGTTCGTCTAAATCAACTACATGTCTGAGAACATGTCTGTGTCTGTCAGGCACTCTCTTAGTTTGTCTGTCACCCATATCTTTTCTTTGTAGGTAATGGGCTGAGCTCTCAGCACTTAAGAGACAAGGAGGTGCCGACCGACAGACAGTCTACTATGCCCCCCAGTGTCCCAACACGGAAAGACAAGAAGGATATTCCGGTAAACAAAAAGCTTCAATTGGTATGGAACAGTGTTACACCTGCCAAACAGATCTACTGTTCATTCAAACATTGAGCTGGTGCACTGAAGTTTACCACTAGGTGTCATTGAAACCATTCCTGAAAATGTGGCAGCGCCACAATCCAGCAACTATGAAAAATCTTATTTTCTTTTTAAGAAACCTTTCAGCCTAACTTATTCTTTATTCTTGAGTTTAAAAATGAAATAATTCTTGAGAAAAAATTGGCATTGGCTACATAGGGAGTGGAAATCTTGCAAATCAGACTTTTCCGAAACACATTCCTGAAACAGATATAGGACGTATTGATTGGTACTAACGGTTCAATCTGGTAACTTTATCAGGAGCATTTCAATGCTCGGCTACTGTAGCGTTGTTGTTAACAGTTTATTACTGTTAACCGCTCTCTTTTGTAAACCTGGGCTGTATCTGCTGAGCAGCAGTGTACACAACTCTCAACTTTCGTAGGCTTGATCACAATAGAACTTATTGACATGCAATAGAAATTGTCTCAGGGCTTTTGCTAACGAACCAAAGAAAAGCTGGCTCAGTCAGTGTCTGGTGTGTGCTGGTTTAAGAATGTTCTCTGGACGAGACAAGTGAAAGAGGTAACCTACCCAACCATGCTCAAGAGATCTTTAAGAAAGTTCCAGCATTGAAATGTTTATAAATTGCATCCAGTGAATCTATTACTAAAATTATAAATTTTACATATGATGCACTAAGAAAGAAATCCAACGTTATGTCAAAGAAGAATAAACGATTTTCTTAGGTTGGTCGGAAGCCAACTCATACAGTTCGCATTTATAACTAATTGTTATTAGTGTAATTATTTTAATTGGCGGATTGGGGTGTAGGTCCCATCCAGCCTGTTCACATTATGTCAAAAAAAGCTGAATGGCTCTTATAGAATCCTCATTTGGTCTGGATTTTTCCCATGGCCCACAGGTCACACCTAATCTGTAGATTCCAAACTATCTATACTTTAACTATATACTATATTTATACTATATTTTAACATTTGTAGGAGTTGTTGATGTTGTACCAAAGACCAGAGGGTGTAACAAAAATATTTATATTAATTATTACTGGTCAAATCCTGACATCGAGTGTCAGTTTTATCCCGCCTGTGTCGCCAAGTGCTTGCTCTCGGATCCGGTCGTGGATTGGTATCTGCTGGATACAATTTATTTCATTTCATTTTTTGCTTCCAAAATGATCCAGGACCATTACTGATTGACATGTCCTTTTGTGTATGCGTCTGTCCTAGAAGCCGATCAGTAATGGCCTCCCCCCTACACCAAAAGTCCATGTAAGTAATGGTGTCTTCTGCTCTCCTGTAGAGAACACATCGGATCTGCTTTACGTCAAGTTAAAAAGCGCAATATGAAAACCAAACTATTAACTTCTTCCTAGAAGGAGTAACAACATTTTGCTCACTCTGTTATTCCAAGCATCATAGTGATTAGGAATTAGACTGTGGAATTGATTGTTTGTATTTATTTATTTTTGTATCTCCTGCTCCTACTTGCAGATGGGTGCATGTTTCTCCAAAGTGTTCAACGGCTGCCCTCTGAAGATCCACTGTGCCACTTCCTGGATCAATCCTGACACTAGAGGTGACCAGTAGAAAACCACAAACAGTCTTTAGTATGAACCTACTGAGTAATGAGTTTGTCATTACATTCTGAATCAAATGAACCTGACTCTTCTATCATCTTTTTAGTGTTGCCTTATATTGCTCGAAAAGGTCCTAAAAATGTTCTCTGTGTGTGCTTCAGACCAGTATTTGATATTTGGAGCTGAAGAAGGAATCTATACATTAAACCTTAATGAACTGCATGAAACCTCGATGGAACAGGTGAGCTTGGAAATATAAAAATTTGTCATTTGCCAGTTTTACATTTTGGCTTATAACCAGCTGCTTCATGTCAAAATCCATAAATGTTGATGCTTTCCTGTGGTAATCATACATAATATATTACTTATTAGTTTGACTTGTTTGTGTAAACTATCATTTTGAAATCCAAAACAGAAAGAAAAAACTATTGTAGGCCAGTTGTGAATTTATCTGTCTTTCTACCTTTTACCTGTCTGCAGCTTTTTCCACGGAGGTGTACTTGGCTATATGTCATGAACAATTGTCTTCTGTCCATATCTGGTGAGCGACAACTTATATCTGTGTGATGCAATTATTTGGATGTTGACTATATCACTCATTTTATTCTTAACGCAGGTTTGTACCTGCTGTGTCTAAATGTCTACATTATTCACTATTTACTGTTGCTCTCTTTTCATTCAGTTCTCCTATGGTTTTTCATTTCCAGGAAAAGCCTCTCAGCTTTACTCACATAATCTGAGTGGTTTGTTCGAACAGGCCAGGCAGTTACAGAAGTTACCCGTAGCCATTCCCACACACAAACTGCCTGATAAGATGATTCCCAGGTAACTCTAAAACGACAAGCTTGAACCAGTCGTTCTTAGAAATAATAAAAGACAGTTTTCGCCAAGTATTCAATATTTGGGGGGGAATACATCCCTCGGGTGCTTTGGGTCAATTTGAAAACCCATTCCCACTTCATATTATATTTCAAATGAATCACATACGGAGACAGAGTGTTTTAACTGATTGTACCGACCCACCGCTCAATAGATTCTTCTTGGGTAAATAATGCCAATACTGTGGACAGAAAAGTAAGATATCAGTAACTTTTTAAAATATATATATTTATATTTTTATGCTATTAGTGATAATAATATTACAGCTAGTAATAACATTTGTAATAATTGATATCACAATTTTCTTATCAATGTTTTACAAAATGCTTTACAATAACACAATGAAGGCAAATATTTAATATAAATAAAACAATAAAAATCAGATATTGAAAAATAACAAAACTTTGAGGGCATAATAATAGCGGAAATTTATTAAACATCATTTATATTCCAAAAATGTAAAAGATATTTTATACCTTGTTGTGTGAGTCCTTCCCCCATTGATATTACTTTAGTGCTAAGTAAATCTTCTATCAACGGAATTTTAAGCCAAACATTCTTTAGTCGTAGAGATTTTATCATTTTCAACTCAAATTAGAAAATTTCCGCTACATGTTTTTGGGCGCAATAGAAAACCTTTTTAATTAACAATGATTTCTGTGTGTGTTAACAGAAAGTTTGCAGTGTCTAATAAAATTCCAGACACTAAAGGTTGCCAAAAGTGCTGTGTAGGTGAGTTTCTGCCTCAAATGATGTCCTGTTGGCAACTAGCAGTTTTTCATGCCTTCGCAATACTGGAAAAGACAGGACTGAATGTCTTTAGTTGTGATGAACTCTTACAAGTAACTGTCACCAAACCTAAAAATGACTGATAACCAGTTTTGTTTCCATACAGTTCGTAACCCATACACAGGTCATAAGTACCTGTGTGGAGCCTTTCAGTCCAGTGTCATGCTGCTGGAGTGGGTGGAGTCCATGCAGAGGTTCATGCTCATAAAGGTCAGTTTTCCTTTTCTCCTCTCCCTCAAATGTGCAGTACAAGTCCAAAGACTCATTGAGGAGAAAAATGTAACGTACATTTCAAGTTTGGTCTAATGTCCAATGGTTTTTAAGTTAAAATTGGGTGGAAATAATTGAATTTAAGAAATGAACAGATGAAATTGTCTTTTACCATTTACCCACCAAATCGTACCAAATGCCTGCTGTTACTAAAGGCAGTTTGGAGTTGGTTCAACAAATTAACTCTCTCAGAATCTGTTTGGTTTTCCACTGGCGTGAAATGCACGAGAGCCACATCTAGTCACAGTGGTACTAGATCCAAATCTTTGCGTCACCCAGACATTAGAGCCACATTGTTGAGTCACATAGACACTAGCGCCCCATCTTTATTACGCAGAGACACTAGTACCACATCTCAAAGTAACAGAGGCGCTAAAGCCACATCATAATGTCAGACACACCCTAGATCTACAGCTTTGGCACACAAACACATTAGCCACTTTTTTGTGTAAATATAGATAGAGGACCTAGAGCCATGTTCGTTATTTTTCAAAGGCACCAGCACCACATCATTACACCTTGCAACTTGGAGTGAAAAGAGGTATCGGTAATGTCCTGCAGAATCAGCACTAAAACCTACTTTAAACTTCTACACTCTCAAGTCTTCACTGCAGCCCTGATATTCTGTGTTTTTCTTTATATACATCATGTTCTACATCTAATATTTTCATTTATCAACTATTTGAATATTGCTGTCTGAGGTTCTTTGAGTGCCAGTTGATCCGAAACGTCCGAGCTCACAGAAAATATGGGGGCAACTTCTTCCTCTTACCTGCTGATCTCCTCTGCATCTACTCCACAGAACATTGACTTCCCTTTGCCGTGTCCTTTGGAGGTCTTTGAGATGTTGGTGGTCCCAGAGCACACCTACCCTCTGATATGTGTGGCGGTCAGTAAAGGCACCGAACTTAACCAGGTGGTCCGATTTGGCACCATAAACCCCAACTCTACCTCCTCCTGGTTTACAGAAGCAGGTTAGAAGAGTTGGACCAGATCTCTGAAGATTTTATTTGTTCTGAGATATTACAGTTGTTGTCTTATTCATCTTGGTGGCTAAACCGTCCTCTGTCTATATGCAGACACACCGCAGACATGTGTGATCCATGTTACTCAGCTGGAGAGAGACACTATCCTGGTCTGCCTGGACAGTGAGTAACACAAACACATTTTAACACCTCTGCGTTTGCGCTGCTCAGCTTTGACTTCCTGAGGTCAGCGATAAAAGGCTTTTGTTACAGACATTCACTGAGCTATGCCTGTTCACACCCCATCACCCCCTTTCTCTCTCTCTCTCTCTCTCTCTCTCTCCCCCCCTCTCTCCCCCCCTCAGGAAGTATAAAGATAGTGAACCTCCAGGGAAGGTTGAAATCTAGCAGAAAGCTGTCGGCTGAGCTCACCTTCAACTTCCAAATCGAAGCCACAGGTAAGGACTAAGAGCCACATTTATTATTTGATTTAAAGAAAAACAACTCCCTATGAGCACAGAGACGGCACTAGTAGGAAATGTAATAATGTGCAATATTGTAGTTTAAGGAACTGAACATATTATTTATATAATAAAACAAGCCTGTTTATCATTCTTGGCAATAATCCTTCCAATTGATAATCATTATTTCTTTACAGTTTGTCTCCAAGACAGTGTTCTGGCATTCTGGAGGCACGGCATGCAGGGACGGAGTTTCAAGACCAATGAGGTGGGTTTCATACTGGGTGGGCTTGCGTGCGTTCATGCGCTGTTCATCCTGTACTGCTTCCTGTATTAGTTAATTTATCATTACTTCAGCAATCAGAGCATCCCTGTAGTGGTTGAAAATTATACTTGAAATTATGACATTTGCAGTAGTTCAGGCTTCTGACCTTGACCTACTGCTTCATATTCTTTTTATTTCTTGTTTGTCTTAATAAGATCACCCAGGAGATCTCTGACAGCACACGCATCTTTAGACTTCTGGGATCAGACAGGTGAGAGCCCACTTCCTTCTCACTTGATATGAATAACACACACACACACACACTGACACTCTTAGCTTGTCGTTAACATCTTCTCTGATGTCTTATCACTGAAGACGTGCTGACCGTAGACACCCAGAGGCTGAGGACCGAGGCCTCACTCAGTGCAGGTACACTCATTCCTCCCTGGCCACTGCCAGTACAAAACGCTGCATCTTTCTGTCGGGGAATTGGGTCAGAAACTTAGAAACTTAAAGACTAGCTTGAGGGAAGAGTTTGTGGGAGGAAATACAACCAAGTTGGTGTCTGGTCTGATTGCACCGCCTCAAATTTTTAACTGGTTGTTAGACACAGAAAATATCTCAAAGTGGACCAAGTAATGAGTTGTACACAGTTTTGAACCGAATAGAATAGATTCTGACAGGACTTGGTATATTCTGTACAAATTATAATTGTTTTGAAACTAACAAGGAGTTGGGCCTGAGGTATAAAGAGTCTTACTGAGCTGCCCTTTTTAAATCATATGTAGATTTGTTGGGGTTTGGATGTGTTAAACAATAATTAACATTTTTCTCGCAGGTTTCCTCGGGTCAGAAAGAGTGCACTTAACTGTCAATCAATCCCATTGCTGCTTTTTTCATAATAACAGTGTTTCACAGTCTTGGACCTTATCCTGTGTGGGTTGCTGGTTCTCTGTCTATGTGGTCTTTACTAAGTCTTCACACTATTTATTCCTCAGTTTTTTGTTTATTTTCATCCAAAAAACTGAGCACATCCCGAAGCAGGCTGGGTTTGTCTTACTGTCTGGGATTTTGGGGTGAAAGTTGCTTGTGTCAGTGGATCTGTTGACCCACAAGTGACTGAGTGTTTGTTTGTCTTGCAGGGTTGTGGTTCTGGAGAGTAGGCCTACAGACAACCCAACAGCCCACAGCAACCTCTACATCCTGGCAGGCCACGAAAACAGCTACTGAGTCACATCCACATGAATACACTTTTCTAAACAGCTGCCACTCACGCAAACAAGGGCCCTGGAGTTTCTCCCTTAACCCACCTGACGTTTTGTCAACCATGTAACTGGGAGTTTGTGATGCAGATGTGGATTCCCAGTTGTAGACATTAATAATGCACCGCCGTGTTGGATGCATATTGCGTATTGTAGTAGAGCAGTTGGGTTACGGGTGCTGGAGAAAGTTGCTGGTCGAGGCTAGTTTGGTTGGAAATAGTCAGGGAGCCTCTTCTCTGCAACTTACAAAAGTGACTTAAACCCAGAACCCATGCTGACGCCAACCTCTCCCTGCTGCACAGTGAGAAAACGCCATCCAGGACAGAAGTCTGTCTTCAACACTAATTCAGTTACTAGCTCTACACATGCTACTGCTAATGCTAACGTATGCTAAAGCTTCACAGAAGAGCCATCTTGCACAGAAAACCTCTTTCTCTCACATTCTCTTCCTTTCTTCCCTTTTTTTTAATTGCTCCATTATTTATTGTGGCATGATGTAACTTTAACAGTCAGGATTGTTTTCCTGCTTTGTTTATTTTTTTAAAGGATAAAAAAAAGAGAAAACAGACTTAACCGCTTGGCCACCTCTGCTAGAAAATGAATTCCGATACCCGTCACCACACAAGTGCTCTATTTAATTGATGTAAATATAAATGTAGTATTTTTTGACAGAGGCGATCACTAAAAAGACTGGTCATGTAGATATACTGTAGGTATGTGTAAAGTTGCTCTGTACAACTGTAGAGGCAAACAGAGACAGAACTCTGGCTGAGCGACAGGGCAGTAAATGTGCTTGCTACTTCTCCGTCATGCAGCAAGGGTCAAAAAGCAAAGAGCCCTGCAGTCTCCTCAGGTGGACAGCTTTAGTAATCAGATATTATACTGTAATAACAATGTGCATATAAGGATTGGAGCGAGCAAATACAGGTAACGACACTGATGGTCATTGTCATTCTGCATGCGCTTGTAGTCAGGGCAGGGGATGTTTTTCAATTTCTGTTCAATTTTCTCATATTCTTCATTTTTAATGCTGTTTTAACCAGAACTTTTGTCTTTACTTTAATGCTGTTTAGTTTTTTTCATTGAACCACTGGTGTTAAAATTTTGCACAGAGAAAAAAGTATTTGACAAAAAAAAATGTGATGTCATTCTAATATATGACCTTGTGTGTTTGTGTGTGTGTGTGTGTGTGTGTGTGCGTAGACATTGATTATGTACATACAAGTGCATCGTGCACAGATCTGGTCTTTGACAAGTGACAAGTTTTATTTCTGCTACAGGCCGCTCCAACATATGTCAAAAAACAAGACAAAAACTCTGGCATATACGAAAGTCAAGCAAGCAGTCTCAATCCGTTCGACGGCAGGTTTTAACAATGGATAATCTGGAAGAATATTTAGTGGCAGACGACCTCTATCATGTGTAGCTCTAAGCAAACACTAAGAAATGCTGATTGAAGGAGATTTAACAAGCTAGAAGGCCATAACAATTTACTGTACATAATTACTTAGAGCTAAAGCCCCAATTCCTATTCTTGGGTAGCCTATGTTCAAATAGCTTCCAAAAACTTAAATTCTGAGAAGTTAAAACAAGATACATTGTAAATATGTGTGCACTCTGATGCTGAACACATCGCCATCAAGGAAACTAGTGCTATGTTGGTGTTAAACGTTTGTCAAGCTTCACACTGAGAAGAGGCGCTGCCACCGTTGTTCTATGCCAAGAAATAACATGTATCATCTTTGTTAAAATAATCCTACGCTCAAATTCTGCTTCAGTGTGATAGAACGTACAGTTTCCAACTTGGTCGGAAGTTGTATCGTGCGTTTGAGCTTTTTCAGAAGGTACAATTAATAAAAACGCTTTGAGAAAGAAATTCTAGTAGAAGAGAAGCTTGGCCAGAAATGCGATCCAAACTTTTATTTTATTAAGTCCTACTTTGAGGTATTGTTATCTCAAGCTCCAACTTTTAAAAGGCCGGCATCTGTACGAGAGATGTCACTTACATGCAGGTCAATGTGCACGTTCGCTGTCTGGGAGAGTTTAGGCTACGCGTTGCAGCGCCCCGCCGTGAGCTACAACACTAGAGGGCGTCGGCGTCAGTTAAACTCAATCTAACTGCGACACAATGGTTAAACCTGACTTTTTTGACTCTTTTTTTTTTTATTTAGCTTTCCAGAATTTCTCATTATCTCCATTGAAATAGCTCGTAAATGAACCATTGAGGTATGAGACGAACAATCAACAAAATGAAGTTTACAAGAATGATGGAGCATTAAGTTTCTAAATAAAGATCTGTAGCTGAAACTAGACATCAGTAATATAATGGCAGAGTAGTGATTACTGATTACCTGACTAGTAATGTGGTAATTAAAAGCCTGATTTGTGATGATGAAAGAAAGCGGTATTAATATTTGGCTGCCCTCAAAAGTTTCACCATGTGACACCTGACCATCACCCGAAGTGACCCAGCACTGGCCTCGTGGCGTAACAAGAACAGAATGAAATTTTAATTTGATCTGATTCCAAGATGAAAGCTGACATGCATTTGATACGATCAAATGTGAACAATCACTGCATTGTCTTTGAAAATGTCAAAACTAGTTACGGATTAAATGGTTAATTATGAATGGATGACATAACTTCAGCTCCATATCTGGCACGCCATGAGAGATGTCACCATGTCTTGGAGAGAAGACTGACCTCCTAAAACTCGTTTCTTGGGTGAAATTTCCGCGATTTTATTACAACTATTACATGTCACTCAACCAACATAACAGTATGTCCTCAATCAATCGTTTAGAAGTCACACTAGCATCTCTTCACATTATTTCACACAATTTATTTGTGGGTAAATGGATCCTCTCAATGTATTCCAGCTCATTCATTTTGATGAGATGGCTAAAAGAAGCAGAAGTGCTGAGAGCTAGAATCCACTGAGGGTACGAGTAAATTCCTTTTCTTTCTTTCTTTTTTTTTTTACCTTTTCTCACCTGTTCACTCTTTTCTTGTATAAAATGTCTATAGTGTTGCTTTGCACCTGGAAAACAAATGTCAGAATTGTTCAGTTATAGAACACCAATTTTCACTTTCTGTGTAGGTTTGGATGGAGATTGTGATCCATGATGCGGCGCCCCAAATAGGACTCTCATGACAGTTATTTAACCACAAACAGACTACAGCAGGAAGACATTTATTTAAACTGTAATCTCACCATTCAAATATGGTAACCAGGATATTTTCTCAGAAAAAAGCTCTCATCATCAAAAACAAACATTAAAAAGGCATTACCGTTGTTTTTCCTCGCCTTGGAATAGAAGCACTCCCTGTATGAAGTTTTAGCGCGGTTTGTGCTTCTGCTCTTCTGACCAAGCAGTAATACAGATGTCATATTTTCAGAGATTTATTCACATTATTTAACACAAATACATTATTGTGTTTATAAACATAGAAAGATGTATCATGCATTCCTTGAATGATGCCAAATTATTTAAAATGATATGGTCATGTTCCGAATTTAGTGTACCTCTTGGTATTTCCTATAAGAAAGCAAAACAATGCATCTGATTTGAAAGACTATTGTCAACATCCTTGAAGTTAGTGTTAACCATTTTTAGATATTCATTAAAATGACATTGTCGTCTTAGTCGTTGTCTGTAAAACTAACCAAAGCTCCTAGAAACTCTAAGGGAGAGATTCCACTGAAAATGACATGTATTTAAAGAACACATTCGGAATTATTAGATGTGAAACCTAAGAAATAATGCGTTCTGTATCGTAGTTGCAAATCTCAAACTCTGGCAAGTATGAACAGACTTTGTCGAGGGATGCTCAATTTATTTCTGTTGGTTTCAGATTTTTTAATTTTGTATCTTATTTTTGAAAAATAAAGTAAATCTCCATGAGTGATGCATCAGTAATCATTTTACTGTCAAAGATGCAAGCCGAAAATATAAACCTCTGAAGCACTTGGCTACATGGCCTTTTGTGTAGTTTTGCTCAATTATTAAAAAGTCCATTTTGTAATATTAACTTCTCCTCGGTCAAATCACTTGTCAGCACTTGAGCCTCAGATATGTGGATAACCTGAATGAATGAGATGGTCACTGAAAAGAATGTTCTAAATTTAAAACTGGCATTAAGATAATTGTTCTATCGCTTGCCTCAATCCGATTCTAGTGAAAAATGATGAGTCGTCGTTTGATCACAGATCTCCTGCCAATGCAATAATTCCCTCTGTTCTGTTACGATCACCACCTTTGTCTTTAGTTTTCATTGTGTATTGCACACGTTATGAAATGTATATAGTGTAAAATAAAAATGGGTTTGTTTTACATACTGTACAATTGCCTATATTTTGGGTCAGAAGTGTAACAGATTTATGAGATGACGGCTTAACACATTAAAAAGAAGGAAGTGAAACATTTGTTGGTGGTATTTTTTCTGTTTTTCTTTTTCAGGCAAACTGGAATGACAGGTCAAAAATTAGAAACACACAAGTGTACACTCTATAGGCTGCAGGCTGAAAAAGGGCCCAGCCCAGCCACAGGTTGTTTTAAGGCGGTTGGGTTAGCTTGAACTAGAATGCTGCTCGTCTTATGTTTTCTATCCAAAACTGTCGTTGAGGTAAAAATATACAAAATTAGGCAAAAAATATAAACACTGACTATATAATAATAATAATAGCATAACAGTACCATTGTTTTGCATTTTATTTCCTCATAAACTTGTCTATTGTGATGAAATAACTTACTAACAGAAAAGTTACGACGTGGGGTAACTAATGTGAACTGAGGTTTCTAATTCCATCAGCTGACATCATAAAAGGCGGCCGCATGGACTTATGAGAATTTAGAGAAAGTGAGGAGCCTTGATTTTTATTTGCACCATTGTGCGGCGTGAATATTTGGTGTCATGTTAGGTTAAAGTCAACCAACTTATTACCCAGCGGCACCAACCCATCAAGTTGGTAATCAAAACATTTATTAGAGTGCAAATGAAAAATGATAATAGTACTTGTAGAGTAAAAGTAGTTTTAGGAAGAATTCTGATGAGCATAGCATTTTGATAGTTTAGTAGAATTCTGAATAATAGAGCATATTCTGTTAGTTTAGCAGTAGACGTAAGATAAACGTCCTTGCTGGAGTCCAAGGGGGTGAAGCATTGGTGCCAGGCAGGGACAGGCCCGTTGAAGATCAATAAGGGTCTGGGTCACTGAGGACAAAGAATAAAACTGGATGGACAACGGAGATCATGGTCAATTGGTAGAAAATCGTCAGGTTGCTAACCTAATCCATAGATCAGTCGGGTTGGAAACCAGGTCATCTCAAACTCCGGAGTTTGATGCTTATATAATGCTTGAACCACAGTGAAAATTCCTTGTAGGTTGAAATAAACCTGATTGATATTTTTAAAGACTTGGTTGTGACGTCATCCTTCTAGTTAGGATCAGGTTTCCGTGAAGGATTGAATCTTTGGGTCTGGACAGGACAGTTCAGCCTCGAAGATTTGAACACAACAAACCACTGTTCCACTGCAAAGCATGTGAGCTTATGTGCCACTTGACATAGACAAACAACCTAGGCTAGAAACAAGGTGTTTGTTATTAGAAAACACGTCAGCTATTAAAAACCATGTGATGCACTGGGTAAATTCCAAAGAGAAGTACTTTCATTGTAATTAAAAGGCCATTTCCAGGATATTTCTATGAAAAGTCTGATGTGATTAGTTGTCAAAAGAAATCCCATTCAGTGTAATAGATTGTCTGAACTCTTTAAAGGCCTGTCCAACTACAAGTTTGAGTCGTTATTTCTTATTCATTCATTGCTATTCAGTTAGTCTTAGTCAATAGGATTTTTTATGACTTATTAACCATGTGAGGTCTTTCTAAACAGAAAAAAATATTTTTTAAATGCTGCACTTAGAATATGAGATCTGCAATTGTTATATACTGTATATTTAATGATATATTATGGTAATTATTCCTCAAATTGAAAATAAATGTTCTTCACAGCTTTTTATTTAATTAGGAACACAGAATTATCAAAAAATGAAATTTTACTTAAAAACTTAATAATTGACAATTCATTCATTAACTGTCTACCGCTTATCCTGTTCAGGGTCAAGGGGGGGCTGGAGCCTATCCCAGCTAACATCGGGCAAGAGGCAGGGTAAACCCTGGACGCCAGTCGCCAGTTCATCGCAGAGCAGACACATAGAGACACACAACCACACACTAACACCCACACCTACTAGAATATATTAAATAGAACATTATAATGATATATTTGTATTATTTATTTCATTCATCATGATGATAATTTACAAACTTGTTTTGAATCAAGAAATTCTGTTGTAAGAAGAGTTTAAACGTGATATTAATGTGAAACCATGCTTTTGTATGAGTTAATTATTCAGTAAAGATAATAACTTAGTAATAACATGTACATCTATTTCTAAGTCAAATCCACTTGAATGGCACAAAATCACATGACAGTGGGATCTAGCACTTGGCAACAAAAGTTATGCTATTTTATTACATTATTTTTAAATAATTGTATAACCCGGTGAATCAAACAATTAGGATGGTTGCCACATAAGGACTTCTTCAAACTTTCTATAGAATAACCTATTTTAAACTCTCGATTGTCACATTCACCTTATACCAAAATATTTATTTTCAATACATAGAAACAATAATCACAAAGAAAAAAATTGAGACCTAGTATTTAAGCCACATTTCAAAATGAAGTTTGTGTATCATGCAAAGCATCACATTTACACTAAAGAATTATTAAGGAGCAGTTACTTAGCTAAATTTCTTATACATATTTATACAACAGCATTTATAAATACACCATTCAGCCGTACCATCATAACGTCATTGTGCCTTATATACCACATACTATATTATATTTGCTGCCAGCTAGCACCGGTAGAGGCATTGACTCCACAAAGACTCTGATGTTGTTCTGCGGTATTGGGTCCTAAATCCTCTTAATTGGGAGTTGGGGAACGCCATCGATTGGATTTGTTAGTCCAGGACATTCCACAGATGCATGGAATCTGAAGCCCAAGTCATTGAACAATTTGCATAATGGCGTCATATACTGTCAAGTAAGTAACATCTATGTTAACAACATGACCCAAGGCTTCCCAACAGAACGTTTCCCATATCAAGACAATGCATCCCCCACTTTGTCTGTTTCTAAACGAACTATAGCAACCAACAAGACTTGCGATTTTGAAGAGGCTCTATCTCAATCCTCTAGTTATCACAACTGGGCCCTTTTTAACATACCTCTGCTTCCTACACTTTTTCCTGCTTCCAACACATCAACTTTGACGATAACATTTTCTCTCGCTACCTACCATATCCCACCTACTCACAGGAGTTAATCAATGTTATTCCGACTTCACCCATCAGTGATTGTAATGCTATGGCTAATAGGTATATAACAGTAGTAAATACAAAAAAAAAAGCTTTTACGTATAAAGTTTGTTTGTATGCTTAAACGTGTATATATTACACTTTATATTTGATCAGTTTGTGGCAGTGTTTGTGTGTCATAGAGGGGGGTTCATACAGCCGTGCCACGGTTAATCTCAAGATGAACCAGCTTGGAATTTTTACCCGACGTCTCATGTTCACCATTGCTTTGGTTTTCTGGTGTTCTGTCACCCCCTTTTTCTTTCTTTTCATCACCACTCCTGTGAAAAGAAAAAAAAACAGACCTAAGTTTAATTTCTTCTTTGTCTAATTGATGCATTTTCCATATCAAACCATGGATTACCTAAGGAAGAAAAAAAGTATTTCCCAGTGGCTTCACTGACACTTCAGTATCATTCTTACTTCTTTTTGAAGAGTTTCTTGAATGAGCTCCTAAAGCCTCCTTTGTCCTGCTTCCGACTCCTCTCGCTGAACTGGGTGTGGTTATTCTCCTCGGTCCTCCACTTTGACTCCTCACCCCATGACTGGAACCCAGGGTCCTGGTGGGGTAACATATTCACTTCAGTTCTAGCTTTATTGTGTTTCTTTCTCCAGAAGACTGTGATGATATTACAAATGAGGAAAAGGAGCATTGCTCATATTTAAATATTTAGATGTGGATTTTAAGAACAAAGTGGGAAAAGCGGCTGTCAGGTTATGGAGACTTTTCTGGCCTGCCAAAGTAAAACATCCAACAATCCAAATACAAATCCAAGTTTCACCCACAATGCTGAGCAGCCCATGAAGATCATCACTCTGTTTGTCAGGATCCACCCTACTGCCGAGGGGACTTTGGATCTTGCGAGATGGGGTGGAACACCCTTTGCTGCCCTTACTGCCCTGGCGCTCCAGCTTGGCATGGCCTCCCACCCTTTGGAGGTGGTCTGATAGAGGACCACCATCCACACCACTCACTGTGTTGTCCATTTGCAGGCCATTCAGTGACTAGAAAGCCAATTCGATACACATATCATTATCATATTCAGGTAAAAATGTGTTATTTCGCTCAATATACATAAGCTAATCAAGCTCACCTTGCTCTTACGCTGACTGGCCTGAAGGGGGCGATGTTGATTGTGGCGCATCATTATAGATTCGTCAGGTGACACCCACCCTCGGTTGGGCACTCTGCTGTAACCGTTACCTTGGCTTATACCACCACCAAATACATCACGTGTTGTCAACAAATTCACTGCCATTGCATGATGGGATGCCGCTGGCGCTTTGGGGCACTTCACAAAGGCAATGTCAATGGAGGAATCAGATGAAGCAGAGGAACATTGGTCGAATACGGAGATGTCAGGAAAGGAACCTCTGTCCTCTTCAAAGAGGCTTTCCATTCCTGGGGGATCTGGAGGGAGAAGGAACTCTCCGAGGGCGTCTGCAAGAGCAGAACCTGGCTGAACATGACGACCTTCAGCAGGCGTAGAGGGCTTGTGATGCTGGCAGGACATCGACCTCTCTGATGCCTCACTTTCTGGAATAATGCCAAGTCCTGTAAGTCAAAGGTTGATTGAATTTTATTGGCTGATGGGCCAAACACGACTACAACACCGATGGTAGGACTCGAGTCAGATACTGTGTTTAAGTACCCAAAGGCTGAGTGTGGCCAAAAAATTGTGTGAGCTGGGGTTTAACCATTGAACTCACTTATGAGTCCACTAGTAAGGGATAGCGATCAAACCAGTTACAGGTGTGCTACTTTAGGAACTCAATATGATTCAAAATAATTCATAAAATAATTAGTTAGTTAGTATGATGTTTTGTCTGACAGCATATTCAGGCAAAAGTGGAAGTGCCCATCACTGATCACACACCAATGCTTGGGAAAACTCTGGTGTCACTGAAGGGTTCAACACTGAAGGAATATACAGACAGATAGCACACTCTTTCTCTCTCACTGGATTGTGATTGCCATTCTGAAAGTGAAAAAAGACCCTATGGCCAGGGGACTGTCTCTTCTCCCCTTGCAGACCATGCAAGCCCAGAGCAAGATGTGAATTGAAGTCACTCTGGGTGCTTAAACATGAATGGAAGGGGCAACTACACTGACCGCAAAAAAACTTGAAATGGATGTGATTACAGATACCTCAAGATCAAACCAATAAGGTCAAATAATATGTGTCAACAATACAACAATAGTCAGAAGCTTCTATGACTACAGACCTGTGCATTTGGGGTTCCATGATTCCAGGTCAGGGTTGAAATATGGGAGCTGGGATGGCCACTCTGCGTCGAAAAAATGTGGATCAGAATCTTGATCCGGTTCCCAGTTCTGGAAACGATGAGACTGGATATGCTCCAAAAGACGCTGCTTGCTCTGCTTCACCTGGTTTGCGTGTTCTCTGTGAGGGATAGATGATTCATCAACACCGTTTCCAGCAGCAGGAAGCTTCCAGTAGCCAAAATGCTCTGGGAAACCAAATGTAGGCAACCAGCCTGGCATCAAATAAGAACAGAGTGAACTAACTTCTTAGGAAATAATAAAATACTTACAACATGGCACTGCTACAAGGATAAGGTGAGCCGATGTTGTTAGCCTGCATCCCACTCTCCACTGTCTTCAGCAGCTGATTCATGCTGGACCTGCAGGAGAAACAGAACACTGCTACCTTATTTTCTCAGGTTATAACAGTTTGAATATCAGATTCAGTGGGAAATGATAGCTGCAATGTTCACTTTATCATAGAATTAGAGCTTAGGTAATGGAGCCATTTCTCCTGGTGGAGGACAAGGCAGGTTTCATGATTTTATTGAAACATGACCATCACTTTTACATCTGACCATCTGTAATGCTATTTGTTTTATAGTAATGTATTACTAATAACCTTTTGCGATTGTGTAGAAGAAGCTCCTGGTTGTGCTGGAGGAGTTGCTGGTACTGAGCGGTGAAGGACCTGAACTGCTGGATGCACACCAGCAGCAGGTAGTAATCTGGGTGCTCTGGCTCTGTCTGCTTCAGCAGCCCCTGCTCACACACAGATTTACAGTCTAAGTTCTCCAGGGTTTACAGGGCCATATTTTCAAACGTATAGGACAATATATAATATTCTCGTTATCTCAATTTTCAAGTTATAACTCTGACATTGTTTTGATAATGTGAAGCTTTTGAGAGATATTTCAACTAGATGAAATAACTCAACTAGCTGCAGCTTCGTTTCCCCACTATGGGTACACCAATTCATAATTTTAGTCCAAACATTGTAGACATTAACTACGATGTTGTAATTTCCCCTAAATTAGAGTGGCAAAGAAAGAATCTTGATGGGGATGGGATTTGCCATAAAGATTTCACGGAATAGTCCTTTTGCCTTCGCCTACCTTCTCAAAAAAGTTAATCAAAAATCCATGAATAAGTTTTTTAAATCTTTTTTCTAAGTGTTTTCTTTTATTTATAAATCATGTGCTATTCTAACCTGCAGCAGTAGGAGATAGTCAGGGATCCTCTGGACCGGCTGAAGGAGGAGATTATGGAGAGAAGGTTTGGATTCATCCCCTGTGATGTCAGTCTGACAGAGTCATTGTGTGGCCAAACAGCCAAACAGGGAAGCACCAATCAGAATGGAAGGAAACATCTAGTTAATACAGCAGCAGTCTGCTTTTCTTAAATGTAAATAAAATGTTCATCTCAACACTGTCCTCTTATACATTCACAAATATTACACACTTTATCATGCCATGTTATATCACAACCCCCGACCCCTGTTCAACCTGTCCCACTTTAGCAACATAAAGATTAAGCCTGGTCCTTGCACGTTATATCATCGTCTGTGATGTCACCTCCTGTCAGGGTTACCTCCAAGAAAGCAGACGTCATGGAGCTGGAGGCAAGCATGCTGATGACGGACAGACACTCTGGCAGTTCTTTAAGGTACGACACATAGAAGTCCAAGAACTCACTCTGTAAGGAATCAGAGAGTTGATGTTATTGCGTGTAGCTCATGTACCGGCCATTTGTTTCTCCCCTCTCCCTTCAATGTCAGTCAGTTGTATCTATGTTTGGAGAAACAATCTGTTTAAGCAGCATAAACAAGCTTAATATAAGTTTCCAGTTGTTGTTAAAGTTAACCAGCTCACTTATTTAAAACATTTAATTGGTGACATGAGCCTCTGTGCTTTGCTAAGGTGTGATATTCTCATCAATCATTTTTCAAGTCCTCTATTTCCCACTAAATATAGGCATGAACAGCAAGCGAAACAAATAAAATATCAATTGACATTTTCATTTTTTATTCTAATTTATCCTTTATTTAGCAGGAAAGTGTCATTATCTCCTCAAAAGGTCTGGAATATTATGGTATCATCACCACCGCCGCATCCGCCGCCACAGATCCTTTGTATTCACGCAATAACTCAAAATCTATTTCATGTATCATCTCCAAATTATATACCCACATAGACCCGAGTATGAGGAAGAACTGGATTGGTTTTGGGAAAGGTCAGTTGTATATTTCCCATACTACGGGGAACTTTATCTCCAAAAGTTTTCAGGCCATAATTTCTCAACTGCTCACGAGTTTAGCAATAGGAACATTATGCAGGCAAAAGTTGAAAACCCAAACTGGGTGTGAGCCCACCAGTTCCACACAAAATGGGCCCCTTTACAGAGGAGGATGTGGGGCACCAGCTTAGCCTGTGTAAACCAGGCAAGACAAGTAAACCCCGCTGAACAGACCTGAATGTGGACTGCTGTCAATCACCTGATTTAATCTTTTGTTGTTGTTATTGTTGTTGTACATTCATTGTGTGCTTGTGGGTTTTTTGGCGAAAAAATAGAAGCTTTAGTGACTTAGATTTTGCATTAGATATCTATGAGTTTTGTTTTGTCAGTATTGCAAACAAGCTTTAAAGAAAGACTGAACAACACTTACAAAGTTTCATTTTCACTTCAAAATGTCATACAATTAGTTTAAGAAACGCACGACAAGTTGGACAGGGGGTACATTCATTTCCACAAGTCAGAATAAATAAATATAACACAATGCCCACCAGCCTTGTGACCTCCAATGCAATCCTTCAAAATAAGAGCACTTAAAATACATTACTCATTATGATTTTTGAACTTTAAAGAAAAAATACATCACCATATCATGATTAAACCATGAGAAAACACGGTGACATTTTTACACTAAAGGTTAGTTTTCTATCCGTTTAATAATTCTATTGCTTCCTGTATTACACTGAATTAGCTTTGAAAACATATTTTGACCTAGATGATATTTAAAAACATGGTAGAACAACATGTAGTAAAGAATGGCATGTTTGGAGATAAAGCTTCTCTTAGTGTTACAGTCAACCTTTCCCAAAATCAATCCAGTTCTTCCTCGCACTAAGGTCTATGGGAGAACAAGATTTGAAAATGATCCATGAAATAGGTTTTGAGTTACTGTGTTAACACAAAGGATCTCAGCGGATGCAGCGGCGATGACGATCGTTTAATATTCCAAATTTTTTAAGGATTTAATTATTTTAGGTCTTAACTGTCTATAGACACAAAGCTTTAGCAAATACACCTGATCTTTGTGGAGTTATTCTAAGTTTATTTTTGGTCTGTAATTCAGGGCAGGTTTAACTTAAAATAGCCAGTGAGCAGAACAGGTCAAGGTTCATATTAAAAATCGAATTCCATTGGAAACAGACAATACAAAATTATAGAACGTTAAGAATGTGAAAAGATTCAAGTGTCATCATAGTTGATTTATTTGTAATGTTTGATGAAGCCAGAATGTATAAATAGCTAGGTATTCCCCAAACGAGAAGATTAGTTTAAATATAAAGGACATCACAATTAGCAGCTACAGAACATGATGATGTGATCATGTGATCATGGTTTTTGTTTTGATGAGTCGCAGAAAGTGGTGAAAGTGAAAGAGGCTCAGGGAAAAGTGCCAGGAAGAGAGAGAGAGGACCATCTTGCTCTCTCTCTTTTATCTGAAGGAAGTCATGTGCTGGGCCTGACCGACACACTGAACATACCAACTACATCAGCCTAAAGTGTGTGTGGTTTACCTCTTTGCTGGTGAGCCTCATAAACACATCTCCCATAATGCCTTGCCACTGGCACTTGAGTACACGTTCCTGAAGAGTATGCAGGAGCTCGAGGTGCTGCTGGATCAGGAACCTGAGGGAGCTGGGAAATGGACTTTAGACACAGAAAAAAGAGCAATAAGTTGGCTGTATAAATATGGAACAAGGGAAGACACAAAATGATCAAATAAAACTGAAACATGTTCTTTTATGGGAAAAAATTCTAAATGTAAGAAAAACTCCTTTTAAAGCACATCTTTTACATGGTAGTGTAATATTTAAAAAAACAAACATTTTCTTGCATCTCGTCAGATGAACCAATGTAACATTTTTTCCTACAATAAATCCTTGCAAGAAATCTGACATTTCTGTGGAGGGATGATGACGGTGATCGAGGAGGAGATTCGTTTTTAGTTTCTCGAATTGACTCTTATCCAGACAAAATTTAAAACCACCATCATGGCTGCACTTTCATGTGATAACCTAAATATTTAACAGTTATTGTCTCGGCCTCTGGCCAGAAAATAAATAAGGTTAAAACAAATGCAGTCATTTTTATATACGGTTACACCCAGTTGACCCTCCACACATTTTGTCTGTGTATTCATTGAGAACATGTGTGCTGGAGTCTTTTGACTGGTGTTTATTACTTGCTTTTATTCAATTACATTATTTCCTGTTCTCAGCTCACTTTAAGCTCCCAAAATTAGATCAATCAGGTACTTACTGTACTTACTGCGGGACACGTGGCTGGATTTTCAGTTTCTTAGTTATTAGGGTCTCTTAAGCGTAACTGTTGTTGGAAATTTTGTCAGGTATTCAGATCATAATTCATCATTCATTCTCAAACCGTGTTGGCTTTTGCCTACCACCACAAGAGAGAGCGTGGGTCATAAGGTCCTGTTGTTGATATGATGAATTGATTGCACCTATAGGTTGCCCTTTTAGTTTGTTGATCACTCAAAGTAAAAGAAATGAGTCAAATTTCAATTGTTTCAGCCATCCTGTCTGCTGGCTTACCGTTTGTCTTTGCAGGTGAGAGCTTCTGATCCGTTAAACGAGATGTTGGCCTTCAGTAACAAAGACAGATGGGACACGTAAACTCTTTCTGACTCCAGCAGATCCAGAGCCACTCTCTGTCTGTTACCTGCAGGCACACAAGCACATGTATAAGTCCTACTACATAGTCTTACACTTCCTTCAGGTCAGACTCAGGTAACTGGCATCAGCCAAAAGCGGCCTGGAAAGTTTTATCACTACATTTATCCCAAGATTTAATCTCTCCAGTGATTTTGGGAAAGGTCAGTTGTATATTTCCAACACTGTGGGGGAGATTTATCTCCAAAAGTTTTTGGCCATAATTTTGAATCGGTTGATCCGATTTAGTCCAAGTTAGGTCACATGAATTCACTCAAGAAGATTTATCTTTGGGCCATAATTTGGTTCCTATTTTGTATAAATTTGATTTAATTTTAACATCAAACATTGTTTGGACCTAAATTTGGCAGAAGGGTTTTTTTTCATTTCAGCATGTGCTACTTAACAATCAGAAACCCATAGTCAAGTCTCATCTGGTTGCCTTAGCCTGACAAAAATGTCTCCAAAAATAAGATACAGCATGATAATAATTAGTGAGCTCTGGACTAGATGGACAAATAAATCCAGACTGTTACCCCAGGTTCCAATCTTTACACTCATTTAGGATAAAGGGCTGCTCTCTGTTGCCTTAAATTTCAGATTTAAGAGTCATATCGTCTCATCTAACTCATTGCTAAACAGCAAAAAGGTGGATTTTTCAATGTGTTCCTGTAGGCCTGTATTATGTAAACATGCATTAAAAACTAGACCTGTGCTATATGGGGTATATCCCCGAAAGTACCCAGTCCCCTTCTTTGTACAAACAATCCCCCTGATTAAAAACCTTACATTAAATGTGAAATTTTTTCCAAAGTATTTGTGTTAGCTTTCCGAAGTGAGTAGAATATGACCTATTACATTAAAATACACAAAGGAAAGAGTTCCTCGAGTTGATTCATATGCACCAAATTTGAACTAAATCGGATACATTTTTGAGATATAATTGCCAAAAAACCTTTGGAGGTAAAACTCCCACTACTGCCAGCCAAAATACCCCAAATCAATCCAGTTCTTCCTCGTACTAGAGTCTATGGAGCTATAAAACTGAAAATGACATATGAAATAGTTTTTTAGTTATGTACAGAAAACTGTTTTGGTCATGAAAAGCTCCCCCTAGTGAGTAAAAGAAGAACTTTTAAAGTAAAATAAGATATGAGATATGTCTCATGGAGTCGAATCATATGGACTGAATTTGTACTAAATCTGACAAATGAAAACTTTTGGAGATAAAGCTCCCCCTAGTGTTGGAAATAAAGAACCAACTTTTCCCAAAATCAATCCAGTTCTTCTCACGCTAAGGATATAAAATGGGGAAATGGTCCATCGAATAGTTTTTGATCTATCGAGTTAATAGGAAGGATCTGCAGCGGTTGCGCCGATGGTGTCGGAAGCAGCGGCGATGACGATTCCATAATATTCCCAACTCAGGGATATAAAGAATAGCAGCTGTCTTAATGGTGACAGCGGGGCTCTCAGTGGTTTTAGAAGCGTTCACACATATTTCTCACTGTTTTCAGTCGGGTTGCTGTGTGTCTCTGTTTCATCTCTGCTGCTCCTACGCTCTCCCCACACCGGACGTTTGGATAGACAACCTCTCTGCTGCTGCTGAGTCTCCTGTTCAGAGGCGGAGGCTGTAACACACACACACACACACACACACACATACACACGCAGACACACACACAGAGATTTTGGTACTTTTGGTGACATCACATAGACAATTTCAAAAGAAAAAAGAAAATGTCTTTTGGACCTTAACCTTAACCTTTGAAGCAAAAGTCATGTTTTTTTTTTTCCAGTTGAGGACACTGCTTTTGTTCCTAACTGGATAAGGTGTCTCCAGTGAACGGGTCCTTAAAGGAGCCTGTATCAGAAGCAAAGACTCACACTGTGTCAGAGTGGCCCCTCTCTGTGGTGATCCCCTCTGTGGCAGACTGGAGAAGAAGTGTTGACTGACACTGAGGTCAGACTGGCTGGACACACAGATGTGATCATCTTCTGATGCCGTTGGCACATCAGCCTTTGAGTTCCTCCTGCCTCTGAACCAAACACAGGTGGAAGGAGAATACAGATATAAAAGGAAAACATTTATTAGCCAAATTATACAACTCAGTTTATCATTTTTTCTAATAGGCATTTGTTCAGGGAGTTTCAGCCTGTTCCATGTTCAAATATATCTAACTATTTGTGAACTAATGTTTATTTTATGAATTTGTTTTCCCAACGAGATTTGATGCTTGCCATACGTTTTTAAAAAGTTGGGACTCAGAGGTGTGTTTACCGTTGGGTGACATCTTTTCTTTTTCCAACACCAAACAAGAGTTTGGGAAGAGAAGAAAGAAATTGTGGAAGTTTTGTACGTGCAACTGTGTCACATTCCTGCATCATATTCTATTTCTGTTGATTTGCATGATGTCTAAGGTCCCACTTTCATACTTGGTGCAGGTATGGAATTTGAGTTCTCAAATTCAGAACCCTTGATGGCAGAATCATGCTGTTGTAAGTGGCCAGAAAGAGGTTTCATCTGGATGGAATAAACAATAACGTCCCGATTGGATGGTAGAGTATGTTGTTGACAGCGATTTCAGGGATGATGTAACCACGCCAGGTGCACTAACACACCCCATACCTCCACAGATACTGGCTTTAGAAGTGTAGGTCCGGATTTTTGGTCATTTTCGTTTTTTGGCAAGGAGGACATGATGTCTATACTGTACAAATAATTATTTGAAATGTGGATTTATTTTCTTTCTCCACAGTCCATCTGGTTCAGAGAAGTCAGAACCAGATAAATGTTGTTGATGGATGGATATATAGATGCAGCGATGAGCCATGACTATTGACAACATTTTTCCAAGTGTTTGAAAGCCATGTATTATCATCCATCCATCTGTTTTCTGGGACTTCTTATCTTGTTATCCTGAGGTCAAGGGTCACATAAATGCAATGCTGATTTCCATCATATGTTCTTGCCCCTTATGCTCATGCTTTTCTTCAGATTCTCAGACTGTTTAGATGATATTATGAGCTTGTTTCATGTTGAAATCCTCAGAATTCCTGGTACATTGAAAAAAATGTTGTTCTTAAACTGTTGGGTTTGAACCCACACATATTTTCACAAAGTCTTGAATCGTTGCATGTGTGAACGACAGAGCTTTTCAAGGATTCCAAACATGATTCCATACTCTGTCACTACTGAACCTCCTTACCTGGGGAATGATCCAATCAGGTGTTGTTGAGCATTCCACCAGTTTCTCAGTCCATTGTTCTCTCTGTGCCAACATTAGTGGATGAGTTGCTAACATCAATCGATGATGATGATGTACATCTTTATATATATTGTCTTTGTACTGTTTTCAATTGAATCAAATGTCACAAAAAAAAATCACTATTCAATGTTTTGCAGATTGCCCAACTTCTTGGATTCTGTCGTATAAAAAAATAAATCATTCAAACAAAAAAAAAAAATGGCAAAAGAGTGCAAAATAGCAAGAAAGTGACGGGCCTACCTGTGCTGGACGGAGATGATATGTTTTGTGTTTTCTGACTGCAGCAGCTCTATCCTCTTCTGTATCTCTCTCTGCCTGCTGGAAACATCCTTTATGTGGAACAAAGCCACATTCAGCTCCTCCTGAAATCAGATTACACCAAAGAACTGCATAAGTGGAACTGCTGCTGTGAACTTATAAGACTTACAGTGTCTTTCCTGTTTTTCAGCAGCGACATCAGATTTGGAGGGAAATCCATTGGATCCCTTTTTCAGCACAAATCAAGAGGGCAATTGTATCTATCTCTCCCTTAGTCCTTCCAAAATAGAATAAGTACATGCCTATCAGTATTTCCACTACTATTAAATAGCAGTTTGGTGTCAGAAAAACTTGCCTTACCATCTAATAAGGGAAACTAGTTTGCAGTTTCACGCAGATCTACTCAGATGTTCTATGTAATGTTACATTGGGTGTGAGTGTTTGTGTGTGTGTCTTCATTGCGTAGTATTGCCAGCACCTTGAAAGTGTTGAAGGTGTTCTTGAGGCCCATTATTTTATTATCCACATCAGTCTGATGGGCGTGGACTTTCTCTTCCAGGCCTTGGTCCCTGTGGCGCAGCTGGTGCAGGTCTGTCAGAGCAGCATGGAGCCCCTCCTGCAGCTCAGCCACCAGGCCCTGCAGCTGCATCACAAGACGCATGGAACACGTCATGTTTTCAATAGCCAGTTCTGGTTGTGTTGCCAACTTCAATTGTTGTAATGTTTTTTTCTTTTCTTTGAGCCTCACAGTGATTTGGTTATTGTGAATAGATTTAATGTACTTTGGTAAATAATTTTCTTTGATCGATCATTTTGCTAGTCATTGTATTTGTCATACACTTGCTTGAGTTCATTTGTATTACTTAATTTTTCTTAATCCCCACAGTTATTTTGAAATTTCATCAAGTCAAAAAAAAAATGCTTTGAATCAATTTTATTGTTTTCTAAATTTTTGATTAAAACCTTTTCATTGGGGTCTTCTGAGAATTTTTTTTCTAGTCTTAGAAGTGAGAATATCTGATTTCAGTATCTATCTCTGATTTTCTCTCCGATCATCTTTGATTCATAGTTATTATTTCTTACATGCAAGATATGCATTCCATATCACCAGATCTGGGGTATTATTCTGATCCATACCCCAATTTGAATGTGCGGTAGGTCTAATGGGGACCTCATTGTGCATTAGGTATTATCCATGAATTTAGAAGCAAAAATCTTGTGAGTGCTCCTATCACCAAAAGGGAAACAATTCTTTAAATATCGATGATCTGCATCGCCACCGAAATATAATCGATTGCTCATAGTTCCTTACACTACCTCAAAAACAGAAAAAGAGAGATCATGATAATCCTTGAACAGCATAATCGGTTATGGAGAACGAAGGAATGAATGTTAATCCTTTCTTAACTTTTTGAGTGGTACTGTTAACAAGATAAAAAATTTAAATATCTCACCAACGGGATAATATATGTGAGAAGATAAATTTCTACAGATATGACCAACTAATTGAAAAATAAAAAATAGCGATGTGTGTATCATCCGATGTCAGATAATTGTCAATACTGCGCGTTACATAAATTTTTTAGCGATTATAACAATATCCTAAAAGAACTGGATTCAATTTTCCTCTACACTTAGTCTTAGTTTAGATAAGTAGCTAAGTGAAGTTATTCAGCAGGGACAAGTGAATCGGATCATGTGAACATGACATGGATTGAAGCAACTCTTGCTCTACCAATTGTTCCATCTCTCTCTCGCTCTCTCAGTCATGTGAAAGACATCAGGCATCCTGGTGAAAAGAACATCTGTCCTGTTTGTCTTTTACTCTCCTTCCCATCTGATGCTACCAATTTGTATAAGGGCTACTGTAGGTTTCAGGCAATCAACGTAAATTCAAAGAATTTTTGTGATTGTTTTTTTCAAATAGGTCAATAAGAAGGTAACGCAAAATGTCAAATGTTTATACAGGGCTCCAGACAGAAACATACATCTAGGAGCCATTGGCTCCTAAAACCAAAAGTATTTAGAAGCCAAATGAAATATTCAGGATAATAGATCAAAATAGATCAATGTTATAGTACAATGTTAAAGGTCTGCCTTAACCCTTTCTTTCTCTTCAGTACAGTCTGCCTTTGTTTGCCCATCCCATGTGAACAATGTAGTATTTGCACAATATGTGACATTTCCAATATGCTGTAATCTTGTACCAAAAATACAAAAATGTTAAGTCTTATTTCTATTTCATTCTTTTTTTCACATTTGTGTTGAACTTTGTACAGTTAGTTGTTTCCTGGTTATTCAGGCTCTGATTCTGTGTCTATGCCTATTCTAACAAATTTTTTATGAAATAAAAAATTAATCCAGATTCCTCACTGATTTCCGGTGACTGGCTAAGCCTTGACGGCATTATACATTTATTAATATTACCCACATACATGCAGAAACTATTGAACTTCTTGGATATACTGTCCCTTTCCCTTCTGTTAAAACTCACTTACCGTCACTCCCTCATTGAAGCCCGTCTCCCCTGCTGTCCCTCTCTTTTAAAACCGTAGTGTTAATTTGGGCACACCAAGAATGGTGATATTTATTAGCATAAACATTTTTCATAACTCCCTCTCTTTTTTGAATTTGAAATTGCCATTAAAAGATCTACAAATCGCTTATTCAAAAAACTTTTATTTAAGTGGCTCGTCGAAAGATCAATTTTACAAGATAACATTTGAACATATCTTGATGATATTCCAATTCTGCTTGGCCCGAGACTGAAAGTTACTGAACGGACAATGAATGCATCATGCAACAATACAAAGTGTATGTGATTTGATTGGTTGTTCACAATTAAGCATTATCAGTTCACACTTTAGCATAATCAGTGTTGCTAGTCACTTTTTAGTAATGAAATAAATAAAAGATTAGTGGGAAACACTGTATGTATTGTATTTGAAGGCATTCCCTTAGCTAAAATACCACAATTTACCAAGCCAATATATATCAGGTCAAATTATTCCACATTTTGAAGACACAACCTTTTGCGTAAAAAAACTCATGCTAACATCTTGACTCATTTTGCTATTATGCAGACGTTCGTTAGTCTAATAGACTGAGTGTGACTCTTCTATGCTGCTGCACTCACAACAAAAAAACGCCATGAGACCTCACACAAAACAATAATTTGTTTTCTTCTTTATTAATATTATTAAATAAGATTAGACAGCGGATTTTCTACTCCATAATGTCACTTTTCACTATTAGCTGTTCAGCTAATAGTCATTTGGGAAAAGGCCAACAGTTAAATAAGTATAAAAACAATCCACACATTGGAAGCTACTCATCCTTGTTGTAGTTTAAATTTTTGCTGATGTTTAAATAGCTTCAATCGCAAATAGCAATGTCTTAATTTTTATAGGACACTAAACAATGTCTTCAAAACAGTTTTATTACTGATATTAATATTATTACCAATCTAACTTAATTTGTGCAAGTCTGTAATGTGATGAAGTTTCTTCATCCTAGTTTCTGTTGAAAAAAATCGATGAGACAATAAATTAACTATATATCATAAATTTCAATAATTTCAATATTTCAACATGAATCATGTCCGTTCCCAGGATTAGGTTTGATCTGTTCCTCTGTGATAAGATCCGGATCTAAGCGTGACAGTTTAAAAACCTGGTGACTTTGGTTGAATCAGCTGACTTCAGAAAAAATCATGAATGTTAAGGAAATATGACAGTTGCTGGCAGTCTTTAATTTAAATTCACCCCTATGTGGAGAAATTCAAGAAGTTACTAAAGTTGTGTCAAAAAGTTACCTGAGCAATCTCAAGGTTGACCTCCTTCACATTCTCTTCATTATCTAATTGAACAACAGAAGAAAAAAAACAATCTTAAATACCCAACAGGAAGACCGTGTTTGTGAAAAGTTTGATTCATGTGATTTCTTCATATGTTCACAATGGAATGCTTTGGATAAAAAAAATTTTGAAACATTGAAAAAGATGTAATTTGGCCAAAAAGGAGAAAAGCACTTCAGACTCAAACAGGTGTGTCAGCTTCATACCTGCCCATGTGGGTTATAACAGTCCAGCAGTAGTGGCAGTAAAGGCAACATGCTGGTAGCACTTTACATTCTTTAGTGTACACTTCTAATTCTTGTTTTGTGGCAGGTTCGGGTAAAACACTAGTGACTATGTCTGTCTTTAAATGCACCTACAAAAGGTGGAAGAGGTTACTTGACTAGTGATCAGCCAGTATGTGGTAGTTATTCAAATTTCATTTTATGAATAAGAGTAATGCTTTTAAGATATTAAAACCTCAAAACTCTTTTTTTGTTGTAGAAGAGTAAGACATGCTGCTGCTTACCCTTTGACCAGATAAACCCTAAATTAGGTCTGAAAAGACAAAATACCTTGATGAAACCTCACTGGGAATTTCCTGTTATTGCACCCTGTGCCAAAGTTTCACTAGGAAAAAAGGAACGATAATAATAACTCCACTGCCCGCGGTCCCAGCCTGAAGATGTCCACATTTATATACTCAGTTATAGTTCTATTAGCAATTAGTGGCAACAGGAATTGTAACATTTCCTACTTTGATGTACTCTTACTTGCCCGTTAACTAAATTGACCTTGAATGTGGTCGGCCAAGTAAAAACAACTTAATGGAGCTTGAATGTGAAGGGTGTGGATTCTCAACCAGTTTGTTGATTCTCACCATAACACAGGAAGTTGGTGTTGAGAAGCCAGGGATGCTCAGCGAAGTAACAAATTAGTCGCCCTGTCTAGTACGAGTAAAGATTATGATCTAATATTGGTTACCGGCCTGGTTGTGGCAAAGTGACTCCACAGCAGCCCCTAGATTTGTTTTACTCAGAAGTTTGGATTTTATTTGTCCAAGAAGTCTCATGGACCTGTGAGTAAAACGAAACAGGAAGTCATCCATTTCAAATTTACTGTGTAGATTCGTTGTATTTTTCATCCTTTCCATGCATCATAAAGATTCACTGATGAATGATTAAAAAGTGTTGCATGGAAGTGCATGGACTTTTAATCTTTTGCGTTGAAACATGAAGTTGTTGTTACTCTTGTTCCAATGGTCCAAACTTCCCCAAACCTGTTACGTAAAAAGGATTCTCCAAAATTCAATGTGCAGGCAGTGATAGTCCCACTTGCTGGCAACAGGAAGTAGGTAATTTGCTTCAAACACTTATATCCCCAAAAATCCAATGTAAAAATGTCATATAAAGGCTGGCTGATGCAATTGACTCTAGAGGATGTAGGAAAAGGCCTTACATCCGGGAATTACCTTTCACTAACTCTTGGTGGAAGGTCTGACCTGGAAGGTTTCAGAGGGCATCAACAGTGGTGTGGCGGTGCTACACATCCTAGTTGCCTTCAGAAAACACACTCATCCAAATACATGCATGAGCAAGCTTAATTTTCTATGTTCTCAGAGTTCTATTCTATGTAGATGGAGCAGCACCAAGAAGGGTCTCCAGAGGGAATCACACGATCATTTCTTCTGAGTTCTAGTGTTGGAGATTTCAAGTGATAGTTTTAAATTGTTACGACATGATTTGACTCCTGGAGGAAAAAGATGTTCAAGGAGAGTCAGATGATGATGATTCTTTTGAAGTGCAGTGACGTTCGAGATTGTTAACTGGTTGTATAATAGGACAATGAATCTGTTGTGAAAATGTCACAGGTCAAGGGTGCAGACATCGCAAAGGGTCATCTGAAATACGTACGTAACATATATTTTCATGCATAATTGATTAGGCGAGCAGGCACAAAGTACCAGTGTTGCTGTGTGACACTTTCTGTGAAAGAGCAGACCCAACAACATGTCTGTACAGTAGCACAGTTTCTCCAACGTAAAGCTGTCATCAAGCTTAAAAAAAGGGACATCAAGCTTAAAAACAAATGATTACAATAGGAGAAGCAAAAGGAATTGGTTCTGCAACTCGAGGAAAACGCATGATATTGCCTACGGTTCCAACTGTACTCGGATCACATTTCATTTACAACATTCCACCTAATTCTCTGAAATTAAATAATGCAAAGAAACACTGTAATAGAGCCAACAAACATGAAGGTATGGAATGGTCATACACGATTCATTTGTCTATATAAACATATTTTGTTTACAGTTTTCGTAATTTCATTACAGAGTAATTATTTTCTACTAGAATTAGACTGATAAATTATTTGATCATTGGATCCTGAAAAATACTTTGGTCTGGTTTTCAGACAAAAAAAACTTTTTGAAGACTTCGAAGCTGTGAAGTTGTGACTTTTTTTTTAATTCTTAATTTATTTTTCATTCTTTTACAAATGTTACTAATAATAAAGACCAACTAATTGCTCCAAAAATCAATCCCTAATCAAAACCATTATTATTATCCACAAGAAATGTATCTCCTTAATTGTCTGTTCAAACTGTCGGCTCAGTTTTTGACACCTGTTTTACCTTCTGGCACACCGTCCACCTTGTCTTCTGTTTCCATTTTGCCGTTCTCCATATTTCTGTAGCCTTCTTAGTCCTGCTTTCTATACAGCTGTCCTGTTCCTGAGTCCTTATCCAGCTCAAAAATGTCTTCACTCTGCTCCTCTGCCTCGCTCTTTTCCTCTGAACAACCCTATCCTTTGCTGTGATCGCTCTTTCTCTCCTCCAAAGCATGTGAGTCCTATGATTTCGCTTTTGCACAATAAGGCCCTTGTCTTCACAGAGAAGAGGGGTAGAAAGGGAAGATCAGGAGGAGAGACACATTCGTTAATAATCCAACTACTTCCTGTAGCGAAATCATTACATTCAACGACGTGTAACTGGATGTTGATGAGGATGAGATCTTGAAATTGAAAAGCGGGTTATTGCAATGGATTAAATTGAAACTAACTTATTTCTGTCCTCTGCAGTGGAAGATGTCAAGGTAGAACAACTTCAGTTTAACTACAGCAAGGGCCTTCCTCTTCTCTCTCAAGACCCACATCTTGCTAAATGAATGCTGAGTGTTTTTCTATTTTGGAAATTTGGGTATATGTTGTGTGTAGTTTTGGTTCACCACTGTTAATTCCAGTGCAGCAGCCTGCCAATTGGTCACACCTACAGCGAGACAGCAATCAACACCGACAGTCAAAAACTTATTCTAGAGTCACAGTTACATTGGCCCAACGGCATAGCAAGTTGGAGTCCTAATTCTTATCGTTTGAAAATCTGTTTTGCCTCAGGACTCACATCACTTCTCTGTGTCTGCTCTGGTTGTTCTGATTGTCCTCATCTGCGTCTTCATCCTCACCTTCTATTGAATTAAGGCGATGTTAAACCTCCCTGCCACGCTACTTCATGGGAGTCTCATACCAGTTTGCTTTTTTCATTTTTATTAAGTTGAGTTTGGGCTTGTATTTTGGATTTTTCTGTGCCTTGCATTCATTTTGGTGCATATGAATCGATTTGAGGAGATCTATCTTGTATTTTACTCTAACATATTAGATAAATATACATTATCTTTATAATTTATAAATAATCCATAAATATAAATTCCTAACTCGTGGTCCAATTTAGTCCAAATGTGGCGCATATGAATCGACTCGATGATCATATTTTACTCTAAAAGTTCATATTTTACTCAATAGGGGGAGCTTTTTCATATGAAAAATACTGTGGACATTGCCTCACATTTAATTTGAGGAGTTTAATCAGGAGGATTGCTTGTACAACAATGGAGATTGAGAATTTTTCGGGGATATTCCCTTGCTGTCAGGTATGACAGCGTAGGACTGGTTTGGACTAGGGGTTATCCGTAAAAGTCTGTTAGAAGTCTTGTGTTATGTGACGGCCCCAGTGTTGGCCAATCTTTTCCTCCCTAGTTGGATGTGCTTTTTCTTTTGTTCCAGCCATTTTTATGTGGTGGCAGAGCCGAACTGGAGATGCTTCACACCTGAGAAGGACCTGACCAAGACACTATGAAGCAAACCTACAGGATTCTCCCATTTCCTCTTGCTCTGGCCTGTCAACTATGCACCATCCTTTGTTTGTATCTTGTTTTCCACAAACATTCCTCATTACCTACTTACACAGACACAGCACACATACTGACGTTTTGACAGACGCAACTTACATTCATTTTCTTATACATTTAGATTAAAAATGTCATCTAAGACAATGTGTGGTCTCCCCCTATGTTACATGCTTTGAGCTAGATTATGACAACTGCTGCATTGCAAAAAAAAAAGCAAAGGCGGGGACCTGAGGGTGTGGAATTAAAGAAGTTTGCGTTCGAGTTTACTCTGTGAACAGGAGAATAGGAATTTTTTTCTACAATTGCTGATAGTTGTCCTTTAAGTGTCTATTTTGAGTCTGACACTAGGTCCATTACAGGAGTGCGATGTTAAACTGTCAGAGCACTTATTTAATTCAGTGCAAAATTTAGTTTGAAAATCTGCTTCCTGACTGAATGAACTATAGTTATTCTCACTGTAATATTCAGTACCTTACTATGTCATAATCTACAGTTGCAAATAAAAACTCTGCCTTTTATTGTCAATTTCTCTCCATTAAAGTTAGGTCAAGGTTATCTGAGGAACAGAAACTAGCAGCAGCAAATCTTCAGAGAGAAGGATATTATTCTCCAAGACGTTTCTGCAAAACCAATGTGCCAAACAGCTTTTTGAAAGATTTAAATAAAACACAATTCATAATAAATGCATCTATAGTTTTGTGTGGGGTGTTTATTTTATATCAAAAGATCACAAACGTGTGGAGTAGATGTTTATAAGAATGCTTGAAGTCTGAGAGAAGAATTTGTTTATCTTTCTGTCCCTGTCATTGATCTGGCTGTTCCTGTCTTTCAGCCTCATTCAGTCCATACATCTCTGCACAAGAAAATGTGTGTCCAAGGACACAGATGCACGTGCAACTGGAAAAGCTCAATTCCTGCTGATGTAGCTCGACTATACACGAGAGCAGACTGACATAAAAGCAAACCCAAGTTCAAAGGTTCCTAAATTGCAAATATATTTCAAAGAACCCATTTGTGAGACATCCTCGGCAGATCTGGATGAATGGACGAAGTGGAGCAATACCAATGGGAAAGTCTGAAGAAAGTTAAGTAACATTTAAAGCAAGACCAGGAAAATGTTTGAATATAAAAAAATCAAGAAGAAAGTAAAGCGAAAAAATTTCTCACATGTTGCTGCATATTTAACAGCCACAGAGGCCAAACCTGGTTCCCCATCGCATCCATGTCTCTTGAACTAAATAATGAGTTTAAATTCTTTTAAAATTTGTTAAAAGAACTGAACACATCATTTTCTATTGTTGCGTGTTAAAAATTACCTCTAGTCCTCTTAAGTTGTCTATTGTGGGCTTCTTTTGCACTAGACATGAGGAACTTGGCTACAAAATTGAATCAAAAGAGTAACATTCATTAAAAAAATAAAAATTAGAGCCACCTCACTAGTTAATGTCACTTATTTGTGACTTTTTTTAAATAATTGACATTTGAACAGGCAGGTACATGTGGGTGCCCCGCCCATCTCTTTTTTCTGTTCCACAGACTTTACTACTCTCTCTGAGGAGTAAAGTCTTCGGAGAGAGAGGACAACGTTTAAAAGTAGGTCCGAAATACCTATTGTCTTTTGGATTGTTTATATTTCGAGCCAAAGGTGATACCTAATGAGGTCTCATTGGAAAGTCTTCAATAACATCACAGGTAGATGCTGGATAGGTCGGCCTGATCTAATATTGGATGGGGATTTTAAAAAAAAACAACGACTTTTTTTTAATCCTCAACAGCCCAGACTTGATTGGAAAAGTAACAGCAGTCTTTCTTTTCATGCTGTCCACGTCCATGCCCGTATGATTCTGTGATTACTTTATAGTAGAAACTCTGTTTGAGCTGCCTGAGCGAATGAAAAAAAGAGGTATGTACTTCCGTTTCATCGTTGTCACGTGATGGAGATTTTTTATTTATCTTTTCTCATTCCTTAATAAAATGTATATCATTGCAAAATAATAATATATAACAAGGCAGAACAAAAATAAAAATCGTGCAAAAGTCAATCTCAAAACAGTAAAGCCTGGGGTTCCTAACTTTCGGTCTTGTCACGTGACGTAGGATATCTTTGATGTGTTTTATTTTTGAATTCAACGGGCATTAAGTGAATGCGGGATTATAATTTAGAGAAGGGTTCGGTAAAGGAAGACAAAAGTCAAAAGAAGAACACGGTTATTACAACAAAAGGGTGCTTGCGTCCGGTCGTATGCTAAGAGTCACGTGATAGAGGAACGTCAGAGCAGTGTAATATTTGATTTGAATTAACTCAGAGAAGGGAGGCTCAAAAGAAGAGGGACAGTTGTTGTTGCGTCTGTTGCTTTCTTCTTCCTTTTTCTTCTTCGTTCTGTTGTTTGCCTGGTTAAATCATTCCGTGGTTTAATAACGGTACCAGTTGGTGGAGGGTCGACGGATAAATGGAGCGGTACAGCTCGGACACGGAGGGAGACGAGCAGGAAACACCGTTGATTTACCGAGGACTCGAAAACAAAGTCGAGAAAGGTTAAAACAAACAGAACTGCGGCGATGTTCTTTTCTGATACCTTATGTCAACGAGCTCGTATCGTTGCAGTGACATTTGGAAGAAGCCGGAGGGGAAGTCGTTATAGTACGACGTGTTTTTCTCAGTACTAAACCAGCTGAGTCCTCCTTTTGTTTACACAGGGACGAAACGTTGTAAAGTATTATACAATTCAATAATTACATACAACTACAACGTTTAAAAAGGCCATAGAGTTATCATACAATTCTGCATTAATGTAAGCAGAGAAACCACCAACTACTATTACAGAGCACAAATAAGCTAACTATTTTATAGAAAATGTTTTCATGTTTCTGTTACCAAAACTAAATCTGAATGCAAGGCTTTAACTAGCCTCCGAAATTTATAGTTGTCATTGCACTTTTATTATTCTGTGTTTAAGGACATCTCACCATATCTATTCTTATCTGAAAATTGTATTAAGTAAAATAAATTACACCAGCCATGACTGTAATAATAATAATAATAATACATTTCATTTTTAATGCACTTTACATTTGGACTGTAAGACAATACATACTCTAGAAGTCCTGAAATAACAACTTCTTCAAAACTAAAAGAAATTAATTAGTTATAACTTCAGTAGAGAAAAACATTCTGGTAAGTAGAACAGAACCAAGTGAACATATTAAACATTTTTTAAAGTAATTTTTTTGCCTATTGTTATCTTTCTAATAGTGGATACTAAATTTATGAGATTTTAGTTTATTTATTCCTTTCCGACTGGTGAATAAATTGAGAAAGTGATGATGATAAGTTTGGCTTGAGGGACTTGTGATATATTTTCTCTCTGGGCCACTGACAAATAATCATAAGCAATTAGTTAGTAGACTGAGACTGAATTATAGTTTCCACCCGGCAAAATCATGCTTGTTGGGCCATTTAACAGAATGTGATTGCGGTGCCACCCAGTATTATTCACTACTGCCAATGCTTGATCATTTTGGATGCTGTTAATCTTAAACTCCTAATATATTTTTTTATCTATTTTGTCTCTTTTGCATATATAATACAAATGTCATCGTTGCGCGATCATACCCTTGTATGGTATTTAGTCATAGCGTGGTCTGCGCTTATACTTACTAATTCATAGCTATACAACACAATGTACCACCCTGAACAGGGTGCACCGCAAAGTAACAATAGACAGGTAGACAATAGATTTACTGCAACTAAGTTAACAACTTTACTTGCTATTTTAAATTGCTCTGATTAAAGAAATTTGTAATGTTCAAAACATGTGAACATTTATCATTCTGAGATAAAATGGAATAACTTAAAACAAACAGAATGTCCTTTTATATCAAAATAAGCATCTGTGTGGGGAAAAAAACTATATCACATCAATTAAATATTTCAGAAGAACCCGTACTAAGATAACGGCAATTGTAAATGACTAAAATACAATACAATACAAAATACAAATATGAATACAATGATTCAGAATAAGAACAACATTTTTTTTATTTATTTTCTCTCCTTACTTTCTTCACCCCATAGAATCAAGCCCTCTTGTGAGATATCTCAAGTGCTCTTTCAGGGCCTGGTGGCGATGTGGGCGATAGGAGCTGCTTAGTTTATTGTTTTGTTTTTAATTCTAAATGGCAAAACACAACAACACACACTGGTAAACAGAACAATGACGCAAAGAGCAATACTTGCAGAAAAGGGCCTAAAAGTCAATAGTCTTTTTGCTTTCTGGCCAGACTTTTTCTGCACTACTTAAGGTATATTCATATTCATTGACCAAAGAGAAAAGTAGATACAAAAATATGCCGGCGTAAAAGTTTCTAAAAACGATAGAATAAGGGGTTTCTGGTTGCAAATAAAAAAAGTTTTTCATGTTTTTCAAAGTTTCAAAATTCTAGATGTTACAACTATGATTTCATGCGTTACAATTCAATTTTTTTTTTTTTACCCTGAAATGAATTTTGCATCCCATGCCAGTTCCATTTAAGAGATTTACACACAGGCTAAATAGACAGTCACACATTAGACATTTTTCGTAGACATTTAAACTAGACTCATGAATGGTTGTCAGTAGTCTTGGCCATAAAAGGCGGCCTTGTTTTGCATCAACACTCATCTCCTAAAAACATTTGGTAAGCCAAGAACATATGCTGTATCACAAGTCAAACGGGGTCTCATGCTGTGTTTTCTTTCTCCTTCACTCCGTAGCCCCAGCATGCTGTTCCTCACGATATACCCTGGCATTCCTTAGCTTTTATGGCTTCTTTGTGTCCTACTCTTTGCGGGTGAACCTTAGCGTGGCCTTGGTGGACATGCTTAACAACACCCACCAATCCAGCACCAACAGCAGCTCCGTGTGTCCTGCCCATGCAAACCCTCCACGGCCTGAACGCAACCACACGGTGAGTGATAAAAAAATATTACAAACTGTGGTTGAGCTGTTTCCAACATGCTGAAAGAGTTGTCAGCTGAATCTGAGTACCACAATGTTTGATATACAAACATATCAAACATTACCCATTTCATGTCAGACTGACAAACTTTCATCGATGCACTTCACAATTCCCCCAATGAAAATTGATGCTAGACACGCAGCCTTGTTTCAATATTGTTCCCTGGTCATGGAAAAAGCCTGTCAGGATTATGGGAAGCACATGACTGGAACTGTTTGTCAGTCATGGACTAATTAAATTTGTGCAAAACGAATTATAGACTGATTCGCGAATGATTCTGGTGTAACATGACAACAGCGTTATTCTAAATTGCATTCTTTAACTCTTTAGATACCTTATTTATTAAACATGATTTTACTAGTGAATGCCTTGTTTTGACAAAAGAAGATTTCCGTTGGGTCTTTGTAACATTCATTACTGTCCTGGCACAGCAATCCTGTAAAGATACCGTGATTTTGTTGGGTGATCTTATCATGTGATGATGAGCTGTGCGGAAGACCAAGTCTTTGCAGGCATGACGTAACGAAGCAAAGAGTCAATACACAACGGAAGGCTTAACTATAACAGTACACTCTAATACTGCATAAGTGCGTGTTACTGCTTGTGTGGTAGCTTTGATCATGCTGAGACATAACTGTTAGAAGTAGAAACATCAAAAACAATGTATTAGGGGGAACACAAATTTAGAAACAAAGAAAAAGACAAATGCATCAAAGAAACATAATATTAAACTTTTATACACATGCAAACAAGCACACAGTATACGGTTTTAACTCAATACGGCTTTATGAAATCTTATTAATGCTTCATTCCTAATATATTTTGAACCCTTCCCCTCAAAGGTCAGTGTGTACGACTGGGACTCAGACACACAGGGCTGGATCTTGGGTGCCTTCTTCTATGGATACATCGTGACACAGATCCCAGGTGCTTACCTGGCTAGCCGCTTTGGACCCAAATGGGTGCTGGGCTGTGGAATGTTGGGAACCGTTGTTTTTACTCTGCTTACCCCTGTGGCTGCTGAGTTTGGGGCCAGCTACCTCATCGCTGTCAGGGTGCTGGAAGGGATAGGAGAGGTAGGGGATCAGTTTGTTTTTGTTTTTTTAAACATAATTCAACAGAGACGTAGAGAAAGAGTTTGAATATTTGTTAAGGAATCGGATATGCTTGTTATAGAAACAGTTAAACTAATCTCATTTATTGCTGTTGAGATTATTGTTTTGGCTGTCTTTAGGGGGTCACGTTCCCTGCAATGTATACCATGTGGGCAGCATGGGCCCCACCGCTGGAGAGGAGCCGATTGCTCACAATTACGTACATTGGTAAGACACACAGACCTGACGATAAAATGTCGACTCAAAGAACTAAATGACTAAAATACATTGTTTATCCACGCAAAACAGCAGTCTGGTTGATCACCGAACAAATTGTGTTTTTACAAAGTATCTGATGTCTTTGACAATCCCACAAGACAAACATTTTAATACCAGTATTTCCGGAATCTTCCTAACAGTTATAATAAGAATAATTGAAAAACAAATGCAGTCTAATTTGGTAACATCCTCACTTTCTTAAGGCTGATTCCACAAAGACTTCTGTACTGTCAACTCCCTTGTAAAGGTAAATTGGGTGGGATGGATGAAAACATTTAAGATTAGGATTTTGGATTAAGTTAATGTGCCTTACGTTATTGATGTTATCGTTTTTCCAAAGGAAAATTTGGATAACAAAGGAAAAATAGATAACATCTATGACGTTAACCTAAAATTACCTTATTTTCTAATGTAGCTTGCTTAACATTCAAGTCTTACCCGTTAGAATAATGTTACAATAACGCCAAATCGACATTACTCTGCCCATTGTGTAAATTAGGAACAGCCAAGTTGTCAACATCTAGTTCCTGTCCACTAGATGGTGCTAGAGAGTGTAGTACTGGATAAGGGTAAGCAGCAAAACTCATGCATGGTCAGTGTGCCAGAGGAAGTTGAGAAAACAAAGACGGAGGTTTTAAAGAAAGTAAACCGATGCACTGTTAGCTTTTAAAACAAAAACGATGGACCTACCAGGATTTTTGCAACAATAATAAGACAAAGGAGATGAAAGGTGTCATATGAAAGACTTTGGGAATCCTACAAACACAAGGGTTTAGGCTCCATAACCCGGAGACAGCACTCGCTGAGGCCTAGCACTAAATCCTAACACTAGTGCCTGTGCGTGAGGTGCTGCAACTATTAGACGTGTTATGCTCTGGTTTAGTTACGAGTTCAATAAATGAATAAAGAGTGAAAATAAATCTTCATTGATGTACAGGATTCAGCTACAGCCTGAAACTTGACATACCAGTCTCGTGGGGTCAGCCACAGCTTGCTTGGTATCATGGATATTTTGTGGTGTTAACGTGTCCCACTCTGTGCATCTTAGGAGCCCAGCTGGGGACGGTAGTCGCTCTTCCTCTCTCTGGTCAGATCTGCTTCTACTTGGACTGGACCTACGTCTTCTATTTGTTTGGTAATACACCTGGGGTGTCATTCATGGAGGATGCTTGTGGGGCAACTTGTGGTCCATTTGTTGTTCGTTTTAAAGGTGCAGTTTGTAACATGTAGCGCCACCTAGCAGGGATAGCTTCCAGATTGCAACCTATATTTCACCTAAGCGCACGCCTCCCCATCCAGACATGGTGGGAGAATCTACGGTGGCCTTCAAGTATCAAAATGCTATCGTCTATGACCTCTTTGAGGAGCTTGTCAAGTTTCCTTTAGAACTATTTAGAAATTATCTTTTATTTACTTTCTAAAACTATAGGTCAAACCTTAGATTTAGGACAAGGGATTATGATTAGTTCTGTATAATAGTGGCTTTTAATAGCTAACTTTTAGTAGCTAGCTTTGCTAATAAAAGCTAGAGATTGATAAATGTTTATAATTGCTATTTATAAAATGTATTTTAATGTCTGATGGTGAGCATTTTTATGTGTTTGTCAAATCAAACACTGGACAAACCACCTGGTATTGTTACAAAGGTTAGAAAGAGAAAGGGTGTAATTACATTAATTACCTTTTCAGCTGCAAACAGGCAAATTTCACTCTGAAAGACTTTGTCCCTCATCAGTGATTTCCTTTTTTTGAAGGACCCTCATCAGTGATTTCCTTTTTGAAGGACCACATCAGTGTTGATCCTTGTTTTCTGCCATTGCCAGTCCAATTTGCTTTTTATTTGTGCTAAATAATGAGTAAGGTCCTCTATTTGTTAAAAACTTGGTTTCAAAATTATGACATTTTTCACAACAAAAGATTGTTAACTTTTTTTATCGTCAAAGTTGTTGCTGGCCAACTGACATTAGTACAGTGTTCTACGCTACTGTATAAACATGAAATTATTCCTCTGTAGATATAAAGAGCTTTTTTGAAACAAACATAGTGAAAATGTGATATTGTCAATTGATTCAAAAACAAATTCAACAAGATACCACTAAAGTTTAGGCACTGCACCTTTAAAGGAATAAACACCTTGCATGCTTTACACAACTGATAAATCAAATTGGTAATAATAATAATTAGAACAGTGCCATATCATGAAACTGGAGAGCAAGGTATGGAAACTTCATTATTTAGCAACACTTTTAAGCTTAAATTTAATATTTACTGATTAAATTACAGTTCTTTTTTTTACTGCATAATGGCACATTATATAAATTGCAGTAAACTAATTCTGAATTATACACAAAGAAGTGTTCACCTCAAGTAGTCTCTCGCTCAATTAGTCACAGAGTGTTGTTTCCGGTCTGTTTCCTTTTGTTCCTCTTTCTTTGCAACGATGATTTAAGAAGTTGAAGAAAATTCTTTTACAAATGGAAGCATTGCGGAAATCTGACTTTATTTACTTTTTTAGAACTATAACCACTTCTAATGTAAGGAGATGTCAGATGTTAACAAAAAGACCCCTGTAATTCTCGGTGCATGCGGTTAAACTGGAGTGTACAAGGTACTCGAGGCTTAGAGCAGTCGTAGATAAACCTAAGACTATGATCAACATAATCTACGCATCTGTTCACGATGTGCAAACTTATATGGATTTTGCCTGATAAATTGAAAGCTTGCTTATTATTGTCCAGGTGCTGTTGGCCTACTGTGGTTCGTTTTGTGGGCATTCCTCGTCTTTGACAGTCCAAACACTCACCCATGGATATCAGAAAAAGAGAAATTCTATATAAACACATCACTAACCAAAGAGGTAAGAAACCCAAATCCCCACAGACTGCATGTCCAGAGTAAGTTCTTTTACAAATATAAACAGTGACAGTTACTACTGAATGTTAATTTATTGGACTGATAAATTGTGACTTATCATGGGGAAAAAAAAAACCCACAACATAAAAATATCTCAAAAGAGTCTTTATAAGGTCTGTGCCCTTAAAATTAACTTTTCATCCATCGCATATCTGCAAATTGGGAAAAGTAGACCCTATTTGGACTTGAACCGGGTACCTTCTGATCTTCCAATTGGGAGAAGGCTGCTCTACCCTCTGAGCTACAGCCGCTCACAGCCAGTATTCAATAGAGGGGGCTTAGAGTCATAACACTTTGCTACATAATAGATCATTTTCTCGATATTTTCCACTCCTGTGTGAACCAGCTCTCCAGCTCCTCACGTGATATCCCGTGGCGAGCCATAGCAACATCCAAACCACTGTGGGCCATCGTTGTGGCCCACTTCTCTTATAACTGGACCTTCTACACCCTCCTTACCCTGCTGCCAACTTACATGAGTAAAATACTGGGATTTAGCATTCAGCAGGTGAGGTCATTGCATATACAAGCTGTCAACTGTGCTCTGTTTTTTTTATTTAAACCTTTTCTGTATTCTCAATGAAAATTATTACATTTCTATCTGGTCAGTGCATGTAGCAGCCAGATGAGTTGAAATGCATTGTCATGGCAATGCATCTTTTTCATGCCTATTTTATTGAGAAAAATTAATCAGCTCATGACAGATTGGTTGTTTCATCAGTGAGTAACATTCCAGAGAAAGTAACCGTTTCCCTGGAATGATATGCATATGAAAATTTAACATATTCAAAATACTCATGTGTGTTATTATCTTCCGTCCACAATAGAATGGATTGCTATCAGCTCTGCCTTACGTTGGCAGCAGTGTGAGTGCTTTTGTGGCTGGCCAGTTTGCAGATTACTTGAGGGAAACCTGCTTTTGCCCCACTGTGACTGTCAGGAAGGCCTTCACCTGTCTTGGTAAGGAATGCCAATATCTCACAACTAGGGCTGCAACTAACGACTACTTTGATAGTTGACTGATCTATTGATTATTGAAAACGATTAATCGACTTTTCGGATTTTTCTTTCTCCTGGTTAAATAAAGGTTAAATGAAAATTAAATTTCATAATCGATTTTTATTGATGTCGTTGATTATTCGTTGCCGCCCTACTCGCATCCAACTACAAACTGAAGACTTGGGACATTTAATACGCTATGTTTGGTTATTATTTCATTGTTATTTTGTTGTTTCTGTAGGCATGATCGGACCAGGTTTGTTCTTGGTGGCAGCAGGTTACACGGGCTGTAACTTCACCATGGCAGTGGCGTTCCTCATCATCTCAAACTCTCTAGGGGGAGTGTCGTCTGCTGGCTTCAACATCAACCACCTTGACATCGCTCCTTCGTAAGAACCACCCATGTTCTCTCATCTACCTAACATTTTTCATGAAAACAATAATAACAAGTTACTTCCTTAAAAAATTGAATAAATATTTGTCCTCATGACTGTCAGCGCTGTGAGAAAGGGTTAGACCCCAAATCCAAGGAAGTCTATTGAAAACAAAGACAACCTAAATAAACAAAACCTTTGAAAAGAAAACCTTCCTATAGGAAGCTTTCGGGGCTCATTGGGCAGGAAGGAGACCCTGGGATAGCCCCAGAACTTGCAGGGAACGCTTCGGGATACCCCGAGATGAGCTGGAGAGTATTGCTGGGGAAATGGATGTTTGGAATACTCTTCTCAGCCCTCTGCCACTGTGACACAAATCTGGATAAGCGGAAGAAGACGAATAGATAGATGGAAATAGATAAATGGATAGTTCCTTGCATCTTTGTGAAAAACGGTTGGCCACTCACAGAAACGAGAAAACATTTTACAACAGTTGCAGCATTTTCAAAAGATTACAATCTGGAGCCGGTTCTCAGACAATATGTGTTAGAGTGGTATCCTGCTATTTAGGGGATTTTTACTCCATCTCATACATTTTCTCATGGTACAAATGTTAGTGACTCAACACCAAAGGAAGGAGTCCCCTTCATCGTAACTTCCATTTCTGCAATCAATGTTTTGAAGGATATCAACATTCTTTGCAATCTTCACAAACAGACATTACAATTCAATGGAGACTGAAGTGATTTTTGTATGCAATTCTATAGTCCTATATCACAAACTTATGTTTTTAGGTACGCTGGTATTCTCATGGCGGTCACCAACACCTTTGCCACCATTCCTGGCATGGTTGGACCAGTCATTGCAGGATTGCTCACCAGACAGGTAAGACAGACACTTAAACTGTTCTGGGACAATTATTCTATTGATTTTTTAATTTATGTTTAATGTGTATGAAATTGTTTGGACTCTGGGTTTTACAAATTGTAAATGATTTACCCATTACAGTTTTATGACTACAAGGATACCAGTGTTTTTCAAATGTTTCGAAGAACTTATTTCATCACTCATTATTATGTGTGCTCACTGTCCTCTAGAACACCATAGCAGAATGGCAGATTGTTTTCTACATCGCTGCTGCCTTTGACCTGTTTGGAGCTATAGTCTACACTCTGTTTGGCCGAGGAAATGTTCAGCCCTGGGCTGTGCACAACCCATACTCGCATGGAGATTAAGGAATAACACAAGCCTCCATCGTGGGTTTAATTAACAGTTATTTGCGGGGAGAGATATTCCGGCTGCACTGATAATTCTCATGACGCAACTCTAACAGTGAGTAACAGCCATATTACCCTTGAGGATTTTTTTTACGGTGACTTTGGGATCTCCTGTTTACAGATAAACCTGAAGTCACTGTAATGGACAACGGCAATTGCAGGTCCTGTGCGATGAATTCATTTTGGAGGAAAATGTCATAAAGCAAAGCAACCAATAAAGCTGCAATTTTTTTAATAGATTACAATCACAAAAAATGTTGACATGTATTAAGAATAGAAAGGTAAAGACCCCTCTGTCATTGCTTTTGGTGTTCAGACATATGTTTTGAGGTGGGATTACTTCTTTCAGCTTTCATAGATTGTTCATCCTCAAGTAAACCCTCTTGAGTATTTACTGTCAGGGAAAAAGTTAGCACTCTAAGTGTTTGTTTTCAAGTGTGAATGTAAAATGTGGGATTACAAATTGAGTCACTGTAAGCTCAGTTTTAAGTTTTGAAGTGTTGGAAGAAAAGAAAAACGTATTATCCCAAAGTAAACGCACACATTTGCTAACATGTTAAAAGAGACACTTGTTTGTGAAAATGCCTTATAGTGAACCCTTTTTTAAATTGATCTTAAGGGGTCTGCCTCATGTCTTACCTGTTGTATGTTGCAGTATGTATGATGTATGATGTGTAAAATAATATGTATTCTCTTTTAAGATCATGTTCGTTGGTCATCTCTTTTACTTTCAGCAGCCTTTAACTGATTATAATGCATTGTACATGATATTCTCTGATTGTAAAAGGAAGAAAATGTGAAGCAGTTGGCACTTTTCTAAAAAAAAAGGGATATATGTTGTTTTGTTTTGTTTTGAGGGGTTTGTGTTTGACGCAGCCTTGAATCATTCAGAGGATTTATAGTTGTCTTCCCAGGATTGAAAAGATGGCTGTTAACTTTTTTGTTTGATATCCCTCAGTGAGGTATGTTTACTCTTAATTTTTAAATAATTTTAAGTATTGTAATATACACATTATGCAATATTAACCAGTGTTGTTGGCAATTCTTTGACTCTCAGGTTTTCTGTAATGTCATCAGTTGATTAAATATTGTTCTGTTTTTATTAATTTTTTTCATAGTGTCATCTCACGTGCTAATAATACTGGGTATAGATTATCTTTTAAGGTTATGCTATGAGGAATGTGTTTTATTTTGCCTGTAATGTCTGTCAATGAGTAACATCATCGCAACCTAGGTCACTCGTGCCTTGTTACATTAACTTGGGATCTACAATTAACATGGGATCAGATATTTTATACCATTCCTGGTATACTTTAAAGCAATGCCATGTACTGGAATAACTAAATATCGCTATTCTTAGATCTGATATGGTGTTGTGTAAATATTGCATTAAGTACCCCCTGCCATAGCTTTCATGTAACTACAGGAACAATGTGCTTTTCATTGTTGGGAGTTCTACGGCCTTCTTTTTGACTCTAATGAAAATGTGTCAGACTAGTTTAAATAAATGAACCAGAGTTTTAATAACCCATTCCAGCCACTCCCAAATCTAGGAATGTTACTGCCCAATTTAAAATCTGAAAATCTTCTGCAGCCCACTGAAAACGTCTATTACATTTAATCAACATGAGTCTAGGATGAAGTCTTTATGTTAATTTATTGTAAATAGTTTGTGTGGTTCTATAGCGATGCAAGGTTCTGGCCAGGGACATCCATGGGGTCATTGCTGCAGTGGGGTAGCCTTGATGGTTCTGCTGATTTCCACTGGTCTCTCCATCTCGTCTTGACCCAGGCAGCCTTGGAGACGCTCTCTTGTGCGGAGCAGTTCGTGGACATACATCATGAAGGGGCGCCATGACTTAATGTGCACTCATCGTGGTGTCTGTGACAATTTTATGTAGGAGGTGGTTTTTGACTAACCCTACAGCAGGGCGCTGTTGAAGGCGAGATACAACTTCTTGGCTGAGAACACTAGTGCCACTCTGGACAAGCGCAATGTCTTTGTCGGGGCTCCTTATGTGGTGCCGGCTAGGCGGCGCATCAGTGTGGGGTGGGTGCTTGTCTTTGCCTTGGTATCTTCCAGGTTAATCGAATGTTGGCGTTCTGTCAACGTTCTGTGACGAGGTATGTGAGGACGGGCTGGAACTGCAATCAGGCATCATGCACCATGACGTTCATCTCACGGATCGCTTCCCTGTTGTTGAGGTGGGACATTGAAGATGTTATCTTTCCCAAGCTGAGTTTGAACCATCACTCCGGACAGGCCCTCCTTCTGGTGCCGGAGAGGCTGCTTCTCGAGATGGCTTACTGAGTAAGATGGCTAGGTCAACTGAATAGCCAGACCTCTTTGACTGGGCTGCGGGCAGGTCATGGATTTAGATGTTGAACAGCATTAGTGGCATCACTGAGCCCTGAAGGATGCCGTTCTTAAGCTTCCTCACCCTGTTGCATCCGCCACTGCTTGTTTGTACCAGGAAGCTGCGGATGCTCAGCATCTCCATTATGAAGTTCACCAAGAGCTTGTCTGGTATGGTGTTCAGAAGCTCATGTGTAGCCTCAGCCAAACAATATTGTATGCAGCTGTGAGGTCCAAGATCACATCACCTGCCTTGTCCTCTGCCTGGAAGATGACCTCTATGTCTTGGCACAGGAGGGCCGCCTGGTGCGCCATTGACCTACCGTTTCAGAAGCCAGCCTGTTGTTTAGGCAGCTGGGGGTCGATCATTTGGTTGACACGTGGGTGGAGGAGACGTACAAGGAGCTTTGTATCGGACACAAAGCAGTGAGTTTGGGTTGGTAACGCTTTGGGTCATCTTGCTCTGATGCGGCTTGTAGATGTTGACGATGGTAGTGTTTTACTTTGGTTATAATCCATTGTTCATCCTCTGGACATCCTCTGGGGACATCCTCTGGGGACATCCTCTGGGGACTGTGCGTTCTAAGACAGTTCTAAGATTTCATATTCATCATTTCCAAATCTCCCAGGAATATACTACTATTAAATGATTCAATCAGTAGATTTTCAATTAATGATGCTAATGTGTTCCTGTATACTCAAAAACTAGACTGCAACTGCCCGTCAGTCCTCAGTTAATTTTTCTTGACCGACTATAATAAAGGGACCTTTGACTAGTTGAAATTTGTTTTTGTGGACCTTTTAAGATTTTTGTTTTGAGTACCACTGCTCTAGACCTCTGAACCGTTAAAATGACAATGGAGCTCTTCGGTTCGGACCCAGACAAGGACGAGGAGGAGACGCCACTGCTTCAAAGACGCCACAGAACAAAGTCAGGAAGGTTAAAACCGTCCTTAATGTTGACTGTTAAAAAGCCTAACTTGAAGCCGCTCTGTGTTTAAGTGTTTTACTTGTGTGTTCAGTATCTAATAGTTAACTTTTCTTGGCAAATGTTATTTATAATGTGATTAAGCACAAAAATGTAAAAGCTAGAAAAGAAAAGTAGACTTTAGAATTAATTACAATTACAATTGATTATAACAATTGTTCCATCTACCGACACATATCAGCTGACTAGTTCACAATAAAGCAAAAAAAACCCATCTTGGTGTATGTTTCGGTCACCTAAATTACCAAAACAAAACAGAAAAACAAAGTCTTTGAGCAGTGTTGATTCAAATATTATTTTACTTGTGAATAAAGGACAGAAATCTTTATGAAAAATGAAATATCATGAAAACTGTTATCAAACTATAAAACTGTCTACAGTTTTGTAAAACTGTAAAGTACCTTGGCCTTTCATGGCTGATGAGACAAGCCTCGGAATGTTTATTATTGAAACGGGACACGTCGTTACAGCAGGTTAGTAAAGATAAAGTTTATTTTCCCGGACCTCAGCAGAAGGGTAATATATGCCGCTACTGCACTTTATATAAAAATCAACAGACTGGCTATCGAGATTGTTACTGGTACAATCTAAATGGTATGTTCTGAGAGGTCAAATAAAAAGCAATTGAACTTTGGTTTGGGTATAAAATCTCCTGAGAAGTTTTTTAGTATACTGATAGTTGCTAAGGTCACATGTTTGGAATCAAGCCATCCAGCATCATCGAGGAAACATATTTGCCATTTTTGTCAAATAAGACTGACCATTTTTAAATGGATGAGAGTCAAAGCCCTATCTTATTCGTCACAACACCCATCAGCCATAACATTGAAACCACCTGCCTGATTCTTTCCACCTAAACCTGGTCTGCAAAGCACTGTGTGTTCTAGTACCTTTCTGTCAATTATAAGTTTGTCAGCAATTTGTGCTGTAGAACCTCCCCACAGTAGTCTGTTGCCAGTTTACCAATTGCCCTTTCTGAGACAGGTTTGGTCGATACTTTCTACTGCAGACAGTGAACACCTGACAAGACCTACAGTCAATAATTCATCCTTAAATGATGTTGGCCCTTATCAAAGAGCTCTTATCCTTACACTTCCCCATTTATCATGCTTTCAACACAACTTCAAAGACAACACATTCACTATTTCACCACCATGCACACTTTGAATCATGTGATGTTAATGGATTGCATGATGATCCAGTTGGTAATCAAACCACTTGTTCTCCATTGACTCACAGTATTGATTGGTGGATCGGCAGTAAACCTTATCAACTCTTAAGGTGTGTAGGTAGAGAATATTAAGTAACCGAATTTCATAAACAGTCAGTTATTACTGAGGACGTTTCTTGGATCATACATGAAAAGGCCAGTTGCTTTTTATTTGGCTTTGTAGGATTTCAATGAGTGGAATGAATGGGAAACAACATAAGCTCTCTGGTATGTAATTTACAGAAATTGGACCGTCAATCATAATGAGAAAAATCAGCAGGCAGTTTTCCTCTAGATACTTGAAATATGTTTTTGTTTTCCTTTAAGTACTCCTGATTGATTATTATAATGAACAAATGCAATGAATGAATAAACTGGAAATGATTTCATCATAGTTGAAGCCGAAAAAGTTTCAAACTTAATGATCTGCATATAGTCAGTCAGCAAAAAAGCAAATGCATAAAAGTGCAGGTGCAAACATTTTTGAAAAGCAATAGTAATTTAGCCTGTTTTTACTGCAAAGTGTCAGAGGTGATGACTAGAGTCATGCATGAGAACTAATGATCTTTGCCCACACAGTGTGATCTAACAAACAGGTGTCAATGCTGATGTTTCTTTCTGCCTCTCTCGTAGCCCCAGCATGCTGTTCATCACGCTATGGCCTGGCTATTCTTAGCTTTTATGGCTTCTTTGTGGTGTACTCTTTGCGGGTGAACCTAAGCGTGGCCTTGGTGGACATGCTTAACAACACCCACCAATCCAGCACCAACAGCAGCTCCGTGTGTCCTACTCATTCCAGCCCTTCACGGCCCAAATACAACTATACAGTGAGTGCCGATGTAACTGCAGCTGAGTACGAAAAATGATAAAAACTGGCTAAATTGTTTCAAGCGAAATGAAAGAGTTTTCAGATGAATTGGAATGGAGCCACATATAGAATATGCTGCTTGAAAAGACACTAAAAGGCATGATGTCTTATATATGCATTGAGCCCCACATTCCAAAAAAGCTGCACACATAACACTTCCTCAATACATCACACCCTCATTCTGCCTTTGCACCCCAATTTTATATGAGGTTTGTGTTTAATTTCTTGTTGGTGCTCTTCAAAATGCCCCCTTGAAAACAGTTTTTAGTCATCGAGCCATGTTCTTCTATTGTATGATATTAATGAAAAAAAACATAACATGTCGGGATCACGTGACGCAAAAGACTCAAAATACTTCTTCAGTCTTGCAAAAAAAATGTACTGAGAGCAAATGCAATTCTGGACTGAACCAGAATCCTAAAGAACCCGTAATAATTATGTCCCTGCGAAGGTGATAGGAAAGCAAGACCCCGAACACATGGTATTCACAAAATCCCAGCAAATCTTTTCTTTTGAACTGACTTTGCTACTCTGACTTTTGGACTTTTATGGATTGTGATGGAAAAGATTTCAAATGGACAATCAAAAGTTGATGAAATGAATGAAGAGTTTTACTTGATTGATTGATGTGGAAATTCAAATTAAGAGGGTGAATAACTGAACGTAGCTATAAGAATTCCAAAACATATTGGGATCAAATATTATGTTTTCCATGGCCATAATTACATTTTGTATATATTGTTTGTTTCATTTTATAAAATATATGGTTCCTTGTTTCAACTGCATCCCATTCCCATTCTCTTTTTATTTGGTTTCGAACATTAGTGTGATCATTCCCTCCTCATTCATTAAATTACTAGAATCTTCACTGTTCATAGAATCATCATACACTACTAATAGTATTTCTTGACACTATAACTAGTATGTATCTTGCCACACGGACTTGAGAGAATCTGGGAATGTTCTGCTGCCGACAACATCCTCCACCATGACTGGTTTGGCGATGGGTCAGTGAGGATCTCGGGTGGCATGTCCTTTGAGGGCCGTTCAGACCTCCACGTTTTAGCCAGGGGTACCCTGACTGCTGTTAGGTACTAGGATGAGCATCTCAGAACTGAATTGTATTGTAATTGTAATTGTCAGGCCGTATGCTGGTGCAGTGGGCCCTGGGTTCCTTCTTGTGCATGACAATACCCAGCTTCATGTGGCTGGAGAGTGTCAGCGTCCCTGAACAATGAAGGCATTGATGCTATGGAGTGGCCCGCCAGTTCCACAGGACAAATCCCATTGATCACCAACATGCACAGACGTTGTAGGGAGGGCATACAGGCACAAGTAGGCCATACACACTACTGAGCCATATTATGAGTGGTTTTAGGAAATTCACAAAAGTTCAATCTTTAACCTATCCAAAGTTGGATCATCGTGGATCTCACTTTTCCATTGATCGTTTTTGCGATCAATGGATACCAGATTTCTTATCTCAATGGGACTTCCTGGTTAAATAAAGGTAAATAATTTTATTTAGTTCTAAACAAATTACACCGTGTAATCAATAAAGATTTTCAACTGGAATGTTTCATTCATCCAGATCTGCGATGTCTGATGTAAGTGTTCCCTTTATTTGTTTGAGTAGTACACAGATTCCAATGAGATTTCAAACTTGTTTTCTAGTGACCCCAAAGCTGTGCATCATATATTATATATATTTTGATATGCATATTCATAAAATTCTAGCCACATTTGAAATTCCAAGTCCATTTTCTGACCTTAAGCTAAGATAGTGGTTATGGTGTGTGTACATAAGCACAATTGAGTTTTTCCGGTATTGAACACAAATTTTCCATTTGTGCTATCTTTTCCAACTTTTCCAATATTAAAAAATTCGACACATTTCACCAACTTGCCAACAAAGGATACAGAAAACACCTTCCATATACCTCCGCTATGCTTCATAGTGGAAGCGATCTCGGCTAAAGTCAGCTTACTTGCAAAGAAAGCACCCAACGCGTCAGGACCAACCTCTAAATAAGACTCGGCACTCCAGATTGATTTGGCTCTATACATGTACAGGTTATCAAATGATTTGGGTAATTTTGGTACAAAAATAGGTTCATCGTTCAGGGACAGTGAAGGAATACACACAGATCACAAAGATGTCATGTTTTGTCAATTAGGTAAAGACTTGAGTGTACTTGTCAGACAGTTGGGTTAGATAATTCCCTGAAAATCCTGCAATTTCCTTGTTATTAATTCAAATAATGTAAAAAAAATGCATACACAGAAACATATCACTTGTGTTGCATCTTATTTTCATATATTTTATCCCTGTTTAATAAGACAAAGCACCTGTACAAAATATGATGCAATTGGTTGACCTTTTATCTTACCCAGGAGTGTAAACAATAATGTGGGAACAGTTTGATTATGATGCTTTTATATCGTTGGGTTATCCTATCATGTGTTAGTATTCATAAGCTGGGCAGATGACTTACTTTCCACGGGCATGACATAACAAGGCAAGGTCTCAATCAAGAGCTGAAATATTTACCATACTCATTGTGTGTGTGTGTGTGTTTGTGTCTGGTCATGCTGAGACTGTTAGAAGTCAAGATTTAAAACATGTTTAAAGAGGAACATGAAGCTGGAGAAAGAAAGGGAATAAGGCAAATGCAACAACTTAACAGATGTAATATTGAAGGTATGTGCACATTTACACAGGTAGATAAGCACACAGTATACAGTTTTAACTCAATAAGGCTTTATAACTTCCTTCTGTGCATCATTTCTAATTTATGTTGAACCCTTCCCCTCACAGGCCAGTGTGTACGATTGGAACTCAGAAACACAGGGCTGGATCTTGAGTGCCTTCTTCTATGGATACATCGTGACACAGATCCCAGGAGGCTACCTGGCTAGCCGCTTTGGACCCAAGTGGGTGTTGGGCATTGGAATCTTGGCCACTGTAGTTTTTACTCTGCTTACCCCTGTGGCTGCTGACATGGGTGCCAGCTACCTCATCGCTGTCAGGGTGCTGGAAGGGATAGGAGAGGTAAGGGATCAGTTTTTTTAATTCGAGCTTAATTCAGGGAGTTAATTATTATTCATACATCGGATTTGCTGCTGCTATATATAATATTTATCCTACAATCAAGAAAGTGATGATGGTCATTTTGTTTTGAGTTATAACAACACCCAGATAAACTTGCACTTGTTTGTCTTCAGGGAGTCACATACCCTGCAATGTACACCATGTGGGCAGTATGGGCACCACCGATGGAGAGGAGCCGACTACTCACAATTACTTACATTGGTAAGAAACACAAACAGATACAGTGACTACAAATCCTCTCATTTTTACAAGAACACAGGACTATCTAGGGTTTTTTTAGGTCCCTGACTAAAAAGTTTCTTCGATGAAGTATCTGCTGTCTTCAATCAATTCATTTACCATAAACTTATCAAGCAATACGTTAATGGAAAGTAGCTGCTGAATGTACTTTTTGTTGCCTTTGGGCTGTTAAATACCCAGCAAAGTTTTATGAAAAAACATTTTTTTTTTTTTTACTATTTTCTGACATTTATTGAACAGTCAAATAGTGTGTAGAAAACAACCCAACAGATCAATCCATTAACCAGACCTGCAATCCACAAAACCACACTTTTTTTTGCATAGGAGCTTTGTATAAGTAAGCTTGCACGGGTTTTCTCTCTGAACTATACAAAACGTTGTTGATGAGTGAGATCTTTGAGACATGTGTAGTTTCAATGATTTCATGAAATTAAAGAAACACAAATTCAGTTTTTCTTTATTTTGGTTGTCAAATTCCACGAGGAGTGTGATGATTTTAACATATAAAGGTGGGTGAGCTAGAATGGATGAAGATATGCTGGATGAACAAATCCAATCCACGGAGTGCCCAGCTCTGACTTTAAAGTACTTACATGTCGCTAATCACGTCTTAGTGCCAGATACCCAGTATACCCTTCAGAGGAATCCATGCCTCCATGTATCCAAAGGCGGCTCATATGGTTATAAAGTTATGGCTGAGATGTGTATGTTGTAATATACAAAATAAAACATTAATATTTTTATTTGATAATTGAATGCACTTTGACTTGAGACCACTCACTTAAGATAATAGGTTTGTATAAGCACAAGTATACAATGAAATAATAATAATGAAAAATGTAGTTACAGAGTGGTGAAGGTATTGACATTTAATGTAAAAATAGATTCAGATATTTCTAGAAAGCATTCTGAAAGTGGGGTTCAGCACCTCAAAGTATCAAACCTGATTGACCGGTCTAACATAAATCTGGGTCACTTCATGCATGGCATCATCCATCAGCATGATATTACAAATATGGATTATTGTCATCGCCATCACTTATCCTTCGTGTTAACGCAATAACGCAAAAATTACATAATGTTCAAATTTATACATACATAGACCATAGAGCAAGGAAGAACTGGAGTGGTTTTGGGAAAGTTTGGTTGTATATTTCTGACACTAGGGAGAGCTTTATCGCAAAATGTTTTTGGGCCATAATTTCTCAACCGTTGATCCAATTTAGTCCAAATTTGGGCCATTAGAATCGACTCGAGGAGATCTGTCTTTGTTAAGTCATATTTTACCAATATTATCATCTAAAGGTTCATATTTTATTCACTTCACTGAGCTTCACTTCACTTTTTTTTCTCCAAAAAATACTTTCCTGTGAAAACAATTTCACATTTAACTTCAGTTCGATCAGGGGGATTGCTTGTATAACGCAGTGGGATAGGGGACTTTTTAGTCTTTGTGTTTTCATCATTCACGTCTTCCACTCTTCTATCCTAGGAGCCCAGCTGGGGACGGTAGTAACCCTTCCTCTTTCCGGTGAAATCTGCTTCTACCTGAACTGGACCTACATCTTCTACGTGTTCGGTAACACATCTGGGGTGTCACTGGTGGAGGGTACCGGTGGGGTAACTTTGTTTCTCATGCCCAAACAGCCATGTGGCATCTGGGATGTAATAACAACTACTTTCAGGTGAAATGTTATAGGAGTTGTGGGTGATCTAATATTTGCCTAATTGCCTTTTAGAAATTGATGAGAACTCTGGCCTGTAAGAATTTTGAGCATTCCAAATGTTCATAGGCTGCAGGCACAGAATCACATCGTCCGCAAACAGCAAGGATGCGATTCTAAGCTTGACATGGTTAAGTCCATAATACATTGAAAATGTGTCAGACTTTCTGCCGAGCATACGGACACAACTCTCACTTTAGTTCTATAGAGACCGGATGGCTCGTAGTAATGGTCCCGGTACCCCATACTCCCGCAGTACCCCCCACAGAACTGGCCTGGGGGAGACGCTCACAAGCCTTCTACAAATTCACGAAACACGGGTTTTTTACAGGCTAAGTAAATCACAATGCGCGTGTGCTAAATTAACCCATTTGTATCGACTCCTCCCAGTATTTTGCGCACTCTGAGCGAAACTCCCGCTTTTACATATTCATTAAGGCAAACATACTAAATGGACAACATATGATATTTAGCACATTTGACAGACACAATCCTCAGGGCACACTGTAAATAAAGAAGTTTGCTCATTTGTTTGCGGGTCCTATCAAGTTTGTGATGTGTGATCCTAAGTGGTTAATGTCAGATAAATTGTAGCACATCTCTGTTGGTCAGTTTTACAAATAATAAGTATTTTTATTTTTTCCTTTGTGGCCAGGTGTTATTGGCCTGGTATGGTTCATCTTATGGGCATTCCTCGCCTATGACAGTCCAAACACTCATCCACGGATATCCCAGAAAGAGAGACTCTACATAAACACATCACTGAAGAATGAGGTAAGAACCAAACGATAAGACTAAAAATCCCTTAATAAATAATAAAAATTTTAAATTCCATTTATTTATGCTTGAAGTTGCCACTAAATAATATGAATCACTGCTGTATAAACACAGGTTACATTATGAAATGTGACTTAAATGTTAATTTATTGTGTGACTTGCATTAAATGTTTAAAGTCATCTACATTTATTTTTCAATTTATTTCCATTACAAAAAACAAGAGAAGAAGTAAAATATTTAACATTGATAGAAAGGTGAAAAATACTCATTTATTATTTCATTATTTGTGAGAAAAAGGCCGAAGTTGATTTGATTCTAAGCTAAAATAAAAGTCACTATTCTTAGACATTTGATTACACAATAAACATGTTGATATTTGAGATTTGTCAGTGGTTTATGAAGAAAATTATATTTAACTTATACCATTTTTCCACTTCCTGTGTGAACAAGCTCTCAAGCTCAGAACGTGACATCCCCTGGCGAGCCATAGCGACATCCAAACCGCTGTGGGCCATTGTTTTGGCTCACTTCTCCTATAACTGGACTTTCTACAGCCTCCTCACCCTGCTGCCAACCTACATGAGTGAAATACTGGGATTTAGCATTCAGCAGGTGACGCCATTGCATATGGATGAATTTATGTATCTGTATTTTTTATTGTTTCAAAAAAGTTGAAAAAAAAACACATAGCAGTTTGGCAGCTTTTTTATCTTCACAACCATAAACCCAACTGTTCCTAAATTTAGCTCATATGAATTGACACAAGATAATCTGTTTTGTTTTATTACTGAGCTCAATAAAAACAATATATAACTATATTTATCTCAATTATTGAGTCAGTATGGGATAGATAGATAGATAGATAGATAGATAGATAGCCTTTATTAGTCCCACAATGGGGAAATTGCAATATTACAGCAGCAGAGCATGTTACAGAGTAAGAATAACACAGAGTAAGAATAACATCGTGTTATGTGCAATTAAAATAAATTAAAATAAATTAAATTAAAATTAAACGTTATGTGCAATTGAAATAAATTAAAAGGTAGATGTGTGTGTAAGTGTGTGTGTAGTTGTGTAGGTGTGTGTTGCTAACAGTGCATGTTGTGGAGTCTGACTGCTGCAGGAAGGAACGATCGGCGATATCGCTCCTTCACACACTTGGGGTGAAGGAGCCTGTCGCTGAAGGAGCTCTCCAGTGCAGAGATGGTTTCCTGCATGGGGTGGGAGACGTTGTCCCGGAGAGATGACAGCTTGGCCATCATTCTCCTGTCTCCCACCTCCTGCACCGAGTCAAGAGGACATCCCAGGACCGAACTGGCCTTCCTGATTAGTTTGTCCAGTTTCCTCCTGTCAGCAGCTGAGATGCTGCTGCCCCAGCAGACCACTCCATAAAAGATGGCTGAGGCGACTGCAGAGTCAAAGAAGGTCTTCAGGAGCGCCCCCTGCACTCCAAAAGACCTCAGTCTCCTCAGCAGATACAGTCGGCTCTGACCCCTTTTAAAGAGTGCCGTTGAGTTGTGGGTCCAGTCCAGTTTGTTGTTCAGGTGAACACCAAGGTACTTGTAGGACGTGACCATCTCAACGTCCATTCCCTGGATGTTCACCGGTGTGTGGGGGGGTGTGTGCCTTCGGAAGTCCACCACCAGTTCCTTGGTTTTACCCGCGTTGATCTGGAGGTGGTTCCACTGGCACCAGTGCGTGAAGTCCTGCGTCAGTCCTCTGTACTCCTTGTCGTCCCCGTCTGTGATGAGACCGACGATTGCAGAGTCATCAGAGAACTTCTGCAGGTGACACGTGGGTGTGTTGTAGGAGAAGTCTGCAGTGTAGAGGGTGAAGAGGAACGGAGCCAGGACAGTTCCCTGTGGGGCCCCCGTACTGCAGACAACCACGTCCGACACACAGTCCCGAGTCCTCACATACTGGGGACGGTTGGTCAGGTAGTCCAGGATGCGGGATGCGAGGTGCTCATCCACTCCGGTCAGTTCCAGTTTGTCCCTCAGAAGCGTGGGCTGGATGGTGTTGAAAGCACTGGAGAAATCAAAGAATGTGATCCTCACGGTGCTTCCAGGCTTCTCCAGGTGAGAGAGAGCTCGGTGAAGAAGGAAGATGATGGCGTCGTCCACCCCGGTCTTCGACTGGTAGGCGAACTGAAGGGGGTCCATCGACAGGCTGACCACCGGGTGGAGATGACCAAGGACCAGTCGCTCTAGAGTCTTCATCAGGTGGGATGTTAATGCCACTGGCCTGTAGCTGTTGAAGTCCTTCGGGTGCGGCGTCTTGGGGACAGGTACCACACAGGATGTTTTCCACAGGAGTGGTACCTTCCCCAGCTTCAGCCTCAAATTGAAGACGTGCTTCAAAATCCCACACAGCTGGTCTGCGCAGGTCTTCAGGAGCCTGGGGCTGATGCCGTCCGGGCCCGTGGCCTTCCTCACCTTGATCTTCCTTAGCTGATTCCTCACCTGGAGTGTTGTGAGGGACAGACTGGTGCAGGGGGGCTGTGTGTTGGGGGGGTTGGGTGGTGGGGTGGTGATAGCTAGGAGGGGGGGCAGGGTGTTAGGTAGAGCAGGGGGATGTGGCTGGGAGTTCTTTGTAGTGGGAGAGGAGGTGGGGGAGGGGTAGTGCACTGAGGAGGGTGAGAGGGGTCCCTGCTGTGGGAGTCGGGCTGGAGGATTGAGGGCAGATGACTGGTCGAACCGGTTAAAAAACTGGTTCAGGTTATCTGCCCACTGTTGGTCCCCTGCAGCTTGGGAGTTTGGCCCTTTGAAGCCTGAGATGGTTTTCAGGCTTCTCCAAACACCACTGATGTTGTTCTGCTGCAGCTGGTCCTCCATCTTCTTCCTGTAGGAGTTCTTCCCCTCTCTGATCTTCCTCCTCAGTTCCTTCTGCACAACCTTCAGCTCTTCCTTGTTGCCTGACCTATATATTGTCTTAGAACAGATTGTTGACTTCCTAGAATAAGGCTGAGTCAATATGGACTGTTTGAGATTATTAATGGACAACATTTAATTTGAGTAGTTCAGTCAGAGGGCTTGCTTTTACATTGCAGAGGACTTCTTTTCTAGGGATTTACCCTTTCTGTCAGAGTTGACATTGTGGGCCTAGTTTTACTATTCATTTTATTTTCATTTCTTTTATTTATGTAACCAGTGAAAATTGATATACATATGAAAATGTGACACATTATATCTCCTGTACACAATAGAATGGGATGCTGTCAGCTCTGCCTTACTTGGGCAGTGGCATGATGGGTTTGATCAGTGGACAGTTGGCTGACTACCTGCGGGAAACCTGCCTCTACTCCACCTGCTTTGTCAGGAAGGCCTTCAGCGCTGCTGGTAAAGAATGCCAACATTTCTCCCCCAACTACAGATTCAGAACTCGGGACATCTAATACGGTATGCTTGGTACTACTGAGAATGTTTTTAATTGTAATTTTGTTGAATCTGCAGGCATGATCGGACCAGCGGGGTTCTTAGTGGCAGCAGGTTATACAGGCTGTAACTACACCATGGCGATCATCTTCCTCACCATTTCCACCTCTCTAGGTGGAATGGCGTCTGCTGGCTTCAGCCTCAACCACCTGGACATCGCACCCTCGTAAGATTCACCAAGTTCTCTCAACCATGAAACATTTTTCTGTAAACCTAATAGGGAGTTCCTGCTTTTGTAATGGAACACTTTGTCTCCAGAATAAGAGAATAACTTTAATACACAGTAGCATAGCTCTGTCTGTCACTCTGTCTAAACGCCTAACCCATCTTGTGATGGCTGTCTTGCAATAATGATATAAATTCTTGAAGTTTGGTACTCCAAGTCAGATTTTTTTCATGTTAGAATGACTCTATATCATATCTCAAATATTTAGAGAGATATTCTTATTTCTTGTAGTGTGAGATTTAAAGAGTAACATATGTTGAAGTGATAATTGTGTGTAATCCTATAGTTCTTTATCAGAATTGTAGCTCCCAAATGAAAGTTATAAACTTTGGAGTACCTGTACTAAAAACTGTAAGAGATTTATTAGTTCTTAATGGTCAAAGCCCCTGTGTTTGTAGGTATGCTGGCATACTCCTGGCAATCACTAACACCTTTGGTACCATTCCTGGGATGGTGGGGCCAGTCGTTGCAAAAGCACTAACCCCAAAAGTAAGAAACTTGGTCTTTAAAAGTTGTTATTGCTTCATTATGTTGTATACTATTGCATTGCTGTCCAACTAACAGAGGACGTCACCGATGTGCGCAAGTGCTCCAACCTTAACCTATAAGGACACTGACCTGTTTCACTTTAAAGGAAATGAATTTTTTTTTTTTAAATGCTGCCATTGACAGAGGTTTATAGTGTTATGTCAGTCTTTTATGGTAATTTTTCTCACATTTGAAAATAAATAAGAAAGTAGTATTTATTTTTTTTCACTTATGAACAGAGATTTCAATTTATTTGTTCGTAATTCCACAACATACCCAAAAATTGTAATTGTAATGTTTTATATGAAATTATTCAAAATATGCTATCAGAACTGGTTTATTCTCAGACAAGACATTTTGTCAAAGCATTAAAATTATTAAATGGATTAAAATGTTCTTTTTGCAGCAAAGAAAAGCTGAATATTATCACTTAATAAGTTGATAAAAATCAAGGATAAAGCTGTATAAAGAACTTTTGGGAGGATTTAAATGGTGTGTCATCATGGCATCTTGTGAATGACTCTGTTATGATGCTGTATTTCCTGTTGGCCACCAGGGGGCATAAAACTACAACAACACAGTCCTAGTCAGATATTCTGTGCGACCTGTTGCAGATCAATACAGGCGTCTTCTTTCATTCTCTGTTAAAGGAGAATAAGAGGATAATTGAGTAGAACTACGTTTGAAGAACTGTAGTAAGTTGAAACCTTTGATTGATGCTATAATATGAAATAACACTGCACAATCTCAGCTTTGAGCTGAGCTCATCTGAATGGTATTATGACGAATTTGAATTATGTTGTAATTTGTCAATGGTGAGCAGTTTCCCTAATTTTGGATTAACGTTAAAAAGATAACATATTAAATGTTTTCTTATCAACATCACTGCATTTTTGTAAATTTGTATTTACCGTAAATTTGATCCCACGACCCTGATCAGGATAAGCGATTACGGATAATGAATGAATGAATGTGAATTTGATGCCTGCAGAATTTCTCAAACTATTTGTGACTGGGGCAAGAAAAGACGTAGATGTAGATTAAATAAATGTGCGCTGCATTACTCCAGGTATGCTGGGTAGCTGGTAACATGATTTCATCATCACTGGCTATGAAAGAAGCATGCCAGAAGGTTCAGCACTTTGTGAAACACATGATTTTACAGACCATTTTACTACATGGGCGAGAGAGCATAGAACGGTCAGTAAAGACCGTTCTTTGTCAAAATGTTGCTTTCCCTTTTTTAATTTATATTTTAAAATGTCCCAAATCTTCTGGGATAAGGGTTGCACCCAGCAACTAGGGGGACGTAATCCAGTGTGTTCATGGCGCTGCTCTATAGCCAAGATAAATGAGCGTATTTTATGACTACCAGGACACCGATTTTTCTAAAAATAGCAATGTTGTGCAACATATAACCGGGATGGTTAGTTAAGTGGTCATTAGTGACACGCCAAACCAAGGAGGGATGTTTTATCTCTCTTTCTGCTCAGGACTGATCATCATTTCTGCTTACTGTCCTCTAGAATACCCTAGCAGAATGGCAGTCTGTTTTCTACATCGCTGCTTCCATCAACTTGTTTGGAGCCGTGTTCTACACCCTGGTTGGCAAGGGAGAGGTTCAGCCCTGGGCTGTGCAAAGCCTCCCTACTCCCATGGAGACCGAGGAAGAAGACAGGTGTCACCTGAAAGATTTCAATCATCAAATGGACAAGTCTCAGTCATCGGCTTAATTAACGGAACGTTTCAGGGAGAGATATCCCAGCGACACTGAATATTCTCTTGACACAACTCTCTAACATTGAATAACAGCCATATTACCCTCAAGGATGTTTATTGTGACTTTGGGGAGATGTAGCGATCAAAGACAAGTGCAGTTCCTCCAAGGTGGATACATTTTATTTGTATTAAATGTTAGTGAGGAAACCAAACCACCTCTTAAGCTGCCATTAGGATTTTCCTTTACTGATAATTCAAGTCCTTCCACTGAGACAGCTGCAGACTTGTGTCCCTGTTTTAAACATCAGCCATTCGAAGTTAGCCTAGATAGCTGCAGGTTATCTAAGACATGTTGATTGACATCCTAGAAATAACGTGGTAAATAGAGAGACTAGTTTTCCAATTGTCATTCCTTTTGGTGTTGAGGATCAACAATCCACTACACAGTGAACCGTCTTCAGGTTTTACTGTCATAGTCAGTTTTTGCACTCTAAACGTTTGTTTTTAGATGATATATGAAAAAATTGGGATGGGAAAATTTACTTCTTTTTAAGACATTTCTTTCTTCTGACATTTAAGTGTTCTTTTTAGAATGTTTGAAAAACGCCTTAATAGTGTCATGATGACAGGATGCTGCATCACAAATGGTCATTGCAAACCTTTAACCACCAACAAACCAACGCCATGAAATACAAAAGAACCCAATCAACATTTGCACCAGAACCACGTTCTAAAGCAATAAAACTGCCAGTAAGGCTCGTCAGGATTAAAATCCTGTTTATTGGTTAAAAAGGATACGACAACCAACCACATGGTCTTGTTTGATCGCAGAAGGGATTCTGGTGCATTTTTTATGGCCTTAAACAAATTGATCACCCGCAGACAGCACAGCTGGAAAAGTTGATATACATGAGCGGCACTGCAAACAGAACAAGTGTATATTATATTAAATATATAATAAATATATTTTGTGAAATAACAAGCAAATACTTGTATATAAAAATACCTTTTTAAATGTTGCCTTTAAAGGAGTATTTAACACGAAACCTCTTTTATTGTAGGTACCAGCCTTTAATTACTGGTCATGATGTTTTCATTTCAATATGTCATAAAAGCTCTCATAAAATGTGTTGGAAAAAAATCAAAACCTCCTAAAAAGGGAAATAAATGTGCTTCAAAGAGGTTTGTATTTGAAACATCCTTATTTCAGGAGATTTGTGTTATTATTATTATGCTTGTTTAGTTTTTAAATAAAAAGAAGAACTTTATTGTAAAAAAAAAAACATTTTGTATGAAATTGCAAACCCCCCATGATGCAAGCAGGAAACAATGCCTGTCAACAAATAAATAATTTTCAAAACAGTAAAACTAAATGAAACAGTGATTTCTCTCGGCTCTCAATCAGAAATAGGGGAATGAAAAAAGTCGGTATTTGCAGTATTCACCATCATTGATGTCAATTCATAGACTAACATCTTTACGTGTTTATGATATTATTTATTATTCATAATGATTATAGAAGGTAAAGCATGTAAATCAAAATATAACCATAAGGAAAAATATTTTGGTTTTGGTTGTGATTTCTGGCGACAAGTACCATCTTCCCAATTCAGGTTATTACACACTTTTTACATTAGCTAAAATGGGACCAGACAGCAATTAATTTGCCTGCAGACATCTTTGCACAAACACACATGGAGAACACACATACACAGAGAGAAACTTATCACCTCGACCGAGGAGGGACGTTTTGTTCTCACCCCTCTGGGTTTATTTGTCAGTTTGTTTATTAGCAAGATCAAGGAAAAACGAAGAGACGGATTTGCATAACATTTCATGCATATCCGTCCATTAGCTTTTCCATGAAAGAAGTAGGTTTTGGCATATCCTACAGATGATTACTTTTTGGTTATGTTACATGTTTCACAGCATATACTGCACCTTTTGAATTTAAATTGTTGGGCGCCAGAAAGGGGAAGAAAGGAATAAGTTTAATAACACACCTGTCACTTCAATCATTGATACATCAAGGGTGAATATTAAATAATAATCTGGATAATTTTAGGTCACACTAAAAGAATTGCATGAGCCATAAGAAAGAAAACTCAACATATCATCTGAAAATGTTCCTGCTTCCAACACGTCAACTTCAAGGAGAAAATGTTCAAATACTGCTAAATGATCAAGATAATCAATTTCATTCTGACTTTACCTGTCAGAGGTTCTAATTTTATGGTCAGTTTATAACGAGCTGATACATTATCAGCCTGATAATGGGAAATTTATATTATCAGATCAGTAAAGCTGATCAATACAGTCGATGAAAGAGGACAAACTGCATAACAAGAACAGTACAATCATACAGCAGGTACATGGTGGACTGACCCTTTAAAGTTGGTCTACCTTCAATACATTTCGAGAAAGGAGTTGTTCCTGCTTCTGAGACAGACAGTAAAACTACACCTTGTAGCCTCAGATTGTAATTTCAACCAAAACTAAGTGTAGTCAAAGGGCAAATGTGTAGTTAATGGATTTAAACGGATTTAATCCATGGCTACATACAGATCTATCCACTGTATGTTATTCCCATAGAATGCCAGGATGACATCTAAGCCTCTTTGGGAACATCAAAGCACCACAAGACCACATATACAGTCCAACATATTGCTATAAACAGATTGACCTACAGACAGACCCACTGGGGAAAAGTTAGGGGTCGGGGTTTATTCTGATCCGAGCGGGGATCGTCGGAGACTGAGTGCGTGACCTGACTTATCACAGACGAAACCAAAACATCTATTACAGCTACAATCCTTTATCTTTATAGTCATGCAGCTCGTGGCGTGATTGTATTCTACGGGTTCTGACCCAGATGCCTCTGTGATGAAAAAAATAAATAATCCTGCTCCAGTCTGTGATGCTGCGTCCGCGCGCTATTACCTATTACGCAATCCCCCCCCCTCCATCCGCTGTAACTAGATCAGCGTCCCTCCTCTCCACACTTGCACCTAACCCACAAGAAGCAGCTCTCAGGTACGACGCCGTGCATTAAAATGTGAAACGAGGAGATTTGGTTTTGGAGGACCACGAAGGTTGTTTTCCGTCCGTAGGGACGCGATCGGGGTTAACGGCTGATACTTAGAACGCATCCCGGCGCCAGTAGGCAGACAGTTGATACAACATGGTGGAGGGTTGGCATAAAGATTTCATTTATTCGCAGCTGTGCCAGTATTTACTCGTTAATCGGAGCGGTACCATCCTTTTTAGCTACAGCGGCTGTCATGAAGTTCGAAGTGGGGGCTGGTGATGGTGCGCATGTTGATGGGCTTCTGCCCCGGCACCGAGTTCACCTGCACAAGTCTGTCCAGGATCAGGTGGGGATTCACGTAACAGCTGAATTAAAGCTGTTGGGCTTTACTGACTGGTGAAATCTAGGTCCAGATCAAATCAATACTGAAACACATGATTAGAATGGGGATTTTGCAGTGCATTTGAAAATGCAACTATGGATTGAAGCTACCAGCATAACACTCCTGCAGAGGGAATAGAGTATGTGCCATCCTCTGCATGTACCTGTGTGCAGAGCACTGCAGTGTCTGAGAAATGGCTGCTACTCTGTCAGGGGACTCAACAAGACAAAATGGTGGATTCTGACTGGGAATGAGGCTGTAACAAGTATGTGTCTGCGATCAGGGGAAGCTGCTGTAAACAAAGAGCCTTGTGTTTTCTGATGAGAGCTCAGGAGGTTCTGCCAGGTGTGAATGAGGAGGCAGGGTATGGATGTGGATGAGCAGAGTAGGAGGGGCAGAGCCTTTTGTTTTTGTTCAGCTCAATTGCAATTCATCCAATTCCTAATAGTGTGAGGTTCACGGTTTTATCTATTGCATCACCTTCAGACAACAGTGGTTGTCTGCAACCGTTTGCAGCTGAACTGATCAAATGGTTAGGCTGTTATAAGGGTTGATAAAGTAACAGAATCATCTGACAGCTTCGGTTTTTCTGTGCAGCATTTCAAATTATTTCTGCGCCATTCACTACAGATGGCACTAGCAGTCGACTCAGGCTGCATTACATTTGCTGAATCGGCGCCGATGGGATTTTGTAGTACATTCCTCCCAAATTCATTATCTTTTCTAGCTATAACAAAAATATGTAAAGTAATGCATGAGAGGCTTTCCTACTCAACGTATAACTGTGAATGAATCCTGGTTTTAGCGTTTTGGATCGTGTAGGCAGCTCCAGTCACCATGGGGAAAGAGAAACTCCACATCAACATTGTGGTGATCGGTCATGTAGACTCCGGAAAGTCCACAACCACGGGCCACCTCATCTACAAGTGCGGGGGCATCGACAAAAGAACCATCGAGAAGTTTGAGAAGGAAGCTGCTGAGGTAAGAGCACACATGCAAGAGGAAGATCTCTTCTTAAGATAAAAACTAACTCCAACTGTGAATAATTCACATTGGCTTTATGTCTCAGATGGGGAAGGGCTCCTTCAAGTACGCCTGGGTGCTGGACAAGCTGAAGGCAGAACGGGAGCGGGGTATTACCATTGACATCTCACTGTGGAAATTTGAAACTAGCAAATACTACGTGACCATCATCGATGCCCCGGGTCATCGGGACTTCATCAAGAACATGATCACTGGGACCTCCCAGGTGGGTAACAGGAGGGGGCTTTGCCTTTCTGTGGTCATTAATGTAGGTAGAGTTGTATGGCTCTTCAGCGGGCCTGGTGAGAAAGAACCTTCCCCTTTCTCTTTCTCTCTTCCAACCCAACTGGTCCTGGCAGTAAGCTATCCAGCCTGGGTCTTAAAAGGCTTTTTTTTTTTGTGCTTGCTCATGGAGAATCTTGTTGGGTCTCAGTAGAATAATGACTTAAGAGTTTGGTGTAGACTTTAACGTTATATAAATAAATAAATAAAAGTTTGGCTATTTTTGGAAAGCACTTTGAGACAACATCCGATATGATCCGGTTCTATATAAATAAAATGTTATTTGATTTGATGACTAGTCAGCCTCATTAATGGTGACCTGTCCCAAGACTGACATCAGAACAGGCTTTGGTTCCTGTTTAAGAAGAACAACATCCAACCAGTTGAAGAGGTTGATACTGGGAAAAATGCTGCTGCATATTAAATATATTTTTGAAATTTGTATCTTTAATACGGCATGCAAGAGTGCTAATGTTGGATTTTGCACCTTCAGGCTGATTGTGCTGTGCTGATTGTGGCAGCAGGCGTTGGCGAGTTCGAGGCGGGTATTTCCAAGAACGGACAGACCCGTGAGCACGCCCTCCTAGCCTACACCCTGGGAGTAAAGCAGCTCATTGTGGGCATCAACAAGATGGACTCCACCGAGCCAAACTACAGCCAGAAGCGCTATGAAGAGATAGTGAAGGAAGTGAGCACCTATATAAAGAAGATCGGCTACAACCCGGACACGGTTGCCTTTGTGCCCATTTCAGGCTGGAATGGAGACAACATGCTCGAGCCTAGCCCCAACGTGAGTTGATTTCATTACCCCTTTGTTTGGGTTCGTTGAGGGACAGGTGCTGCCTAATGGGTAGGGCTGGAATGAATAATCGATGTAATCGACAATAATGGATTATGAAACAAGTTGTCAACAAATTTAATAATCGATTAGTCGGGGATGTCATCGGACACTCCCTCTGACATCTCGTAATAAGATGGAAGTAAATATTAGTGCCATGGCAACACCATCGCAACAGAAAACATGCAAGGTGTGGGAGCGTTTCTCCCTCAGCACGGTCAAAAAGCAGAGTCACGAGAGGCTCGGCCATTTCAGGGAAACAACTGCTTTATCTATTATTATGTTTATTGTTACACTTAAACACATACCACCCACCTAGTCAATTGCACCTCTTTTTACAACCACTTTTTCCGTCCTTAACTATCTACTAATAATAGCATCGGAACTACACACTGCATGCAGAAGGGCTTCAACTAGAGAAACTGAACTTTAACATTGAACTCGTAACACACGGTTATTATCAAAGAAGGTCGAGTATATGAGTGCATACTAATTGGAAACAAAGTCGGAGATCAGAACTCATCTAATTGTCCAATTTACACTCCAAACTCACTATCTGTCCCTTATTGTGATTCGGCGACTGAGGTAGAAGGTCCAGCTGTGACTGTGGCGGATGTTTTCTGGTAAGGATTGGATGCAGTTACTGAACGCAGCATTGTTTGTTTGTTCACACACTCTGATGTATGCATGAGTTCATTTAAAGCGTCAGTGATGAGCCTGTGCCGTGGCTTGGTTTTCATCAAGTTCACTTTTGACAAAATGCGCTCAATAGAGGTGTTTGAATATGTGCAAACGAGCACATCAAGCACAAATGATGGCAAGTGCTTAAATCCTTGTTTCCCTCCCACGTCTTTCATTATTAAGGCATTATATCGGGATTCATCAACATCCATCTCTTTGGAGCTGTCAGGTTCATTACGGCCATTTTTCTCCACTCCTTAACTATTGCCTGAACGCCGCCTGTGTCCGGAATGCGAGGCACAGCTTGCATCAGAGGGAACAGAGACGGATATAGTGATCATGATTGTGCATCAATCGCAATAGTAGGAAAGTAGGAAAGTAGGAAACTCGATTTGGGTTAGGACTGGGTCATTATAGTTGAGATGTTGATGACATGTTGTTGATGACAGGTTGAAGCCATCCCTTAAACGTAGGGTCTAGCTCCCAGGCAGGGCGATTAAGCTGCTGTGCCTGGTGGGGTTGCTTTGTTTTCTTAACGGTGTCCATGTCTGTGCAGCTAGACTCTTTTCTTATAGAAGTTTTTCCGTGCGAGTCCGAACACATGTTCATTATTCGCTAAGCAAACAAACGTTATCGGAGCGCTGCTGTGATGTGATTGGCAGTGAGGAGGAACCAGCCAGGTATGAGCTGATCGGGTATTAGCACTGCAGGCATCAGTTTCTGGTGATGTGTGGGTATTCACGTAAATCAAAACAACCAAAACTGTCGTATATTTGGCCTTTTTTTAAAATATGTATCGTATATCGACACCAGCATACTGTCTGACAATGGATCTGAGGATCTCATCCCAATAGTTAACAGCAGTCAGGGTACCCCTGGCTAGTAATTGGAGGTCTGTGCGATCCTCCAAGGATATGCCTCCCCAGATCATCACTGACCCATTGCCAAATTAGTCTTGGTGGAGGATGTTACAGGCAGCAGGACGTTCTCCACAGGGTCTCCAGACGCCCTCATTTCCGTCACATTGGCTCAATGTAAACCTGCTCTTATCTGTGGAGAGAACAGGGCGCCAATGGCAAATCTGCCAGTTCTGCTGTTCTCTGGCAAATGTCAGTGGGTCTGCATGGTGCCGGGCTGTGAGCAAAAGCCCCACTTGTTGACGTCAGGCCCATTCTGTTACTGATAGATGGGCAGAAACATTCAAACGAGTGACCTTCTGGAGGTCATTTTTTAGGGCTCTGGCAGTGCTCCTCCTGTTTCACCTTCCACAAAAGAGAAGTTGCCCTCCTACGGCCCCCTCCACCTTCACTGGAAAAATGCAAAATCTAGCCAGAATCAACCAGAAAGGATGAGGGAAGGGAAATTGTGTGTGGCCATCACCTGCAAAACCATTCCTTAGAGGGGTTGTCTCGCTAATTTACCCTGCTTTTCACCTGTTGTCTGTCCCCTTTTGTACAACAGCAGGTGAAATTGATGTTTCACACAATTATTACTGCTTCCTGACTGAACAGGTGTATATCCCGGAGGTCTGATTGACTTGCAGTTACACTGTGATGACTATGTGTTTCCTTTATTAATTTTGAATCATGTATATGTTTTGGTATGTATGTATACATATATCTCGGATACCTGAACCAATACTATGCAAACTCAATCTCTACTTTTTATCATCACCCTGGCGATTGAGTGCACACAGGAAGGCATTTTGGACAAATCCTTCTGCCATCTAACCTAGAATCCCTAAATTTCAGTTGCACCTTTCTTTCTATTTGACTCTGAGAATGATAAACACAGTTCAGCAATAATATAATATCCACTGCCAGGTGAAGTGAATAGCATTGACTATCTTGTCACAATAGAACCTGTGTTTGGGTGTGGTATATTTGCAGCAAGTGAAGATTTTGTCCATGAATCGTTGTTGGAACCAGGAAAAAAAATTATTTTATTAATGTTTATAATCAGTATCAATCAATCAATCAATCTATCTTTATTTATATAGCACCGATTCACAACAACAGTTGTCTCGTGTACACGTCTCAGTGTACGTGAGCAGAAGGATTTTGAATTCGATTCTGGATTTTACTGGGAGCCAATGAAGGGAAGCTAATACAGGAGAGATATGTTCTCTTAACCTGGTTCTGGTCAGCACACCTGCAGCAGCGTTCTGGATCAGCTGGAGGGGCTTCAGAGACTTATTGGGACTACCTGCTAGTAGGGCATTACAGTAATCCAGCCTGGAAGTAACAAATGCATGAACTAACTTTTCTGTATCTTTTTGTGACAGAATGTGTCGTATTTAAGAAATATTGCGCAAATGAAAAAAGGCAGTCCTAGAAATCTGTTTTATGTGGGAGTCAAAGGACATATCCTGATCAAAGATCACTCCCAGGTTCCTCACAGTGGTGCTGGTGGCCAAGGTCATACCATCCAGAGTAGATATATCATCAGATAAATTGTTTTTAAGGTGTTTGGGTCCCAACACAATAACTTACGTTTTATCTGACATTAATTACTTAACTTGACCAGGTGTTGTCCAACTTTGGACAATGTAAATTTATTCAAGCAGGTCTATCGTAAATACATCATATCATACTCTAAAGGTTCATATTTTACTCACTAGGAGGACCATTTTTCCTGAAAAACATTGTGCATAACTTCACATTTCATTTCAGATGTTCAATCAGGGGGATTGCTTTTAAGGGGATAATAATAATAATAATACATTTAATTTATACTCCTGCTCCTGGAAACGATAATCTAGGAATACTTTCAAACTGTTAAGGGAAGACAAACTGTATGGATTTGTGTTTCAAATGTTACCACTATGATCATGAGTTTTTAGCATCTTAAAGAGTGGGTAAAGGTATTTTTCCTTGTACAAGACTTGGATGTTCAAAAAATTATAGTTGTCAGTTCCCTTCATGCTTCACACAGAATGTATGTATAGGTTATTTGATTTTTGATTTATTTAAAATGGAGAAAGTGTCACTGAGATTAAAAATATTTTTTAGAACAGTGTCCTGATTTAACAGATAGAAGCACATTTAAACAAAGTTGCAGATGAACCAATCACAATTCACAACATAAGAATACATTAGAAAAAATATGAAAATAAACTGTCAACATTATTCATTTTTATATTTGTTACAGGTCATCAGTGAATGTGAATTCAGTTTGGATTTAAGGGAGAGTAAATAGGATTAAATCCTGGAAGAGTACACAATAACATCCCTTCTTTTTATGAAGGATGCAGGTAGTATAAATAACAATATAACAGTGGTAAACAAGGCAACCCACACAGCTTAGAAGTACAGTAATTTTTGTGGGTGTGACCTTTAATACCTGTGATTAGGCTCAGAGATCCATTGTAGACTGTGTCCACTGCATGTGAACACCTTGATGACGCATGTTTAAGAGATGAACCAGGTCGGGTCCTTTTGGCATTGAAGGAAAGACAATACTGAATTCTAAAATACAAACCCAATGCCATTCAATTCAGAGTAGAATATTATTTCTAAGAGGAGAAATATATAAAGTTGTTATACAGTGAGACATTTTTACTATTTAAGATCTGCACCCCGTCTGGTAGAATTGTCCAGGCATTTTTTGGGCCATGAGCCCCCCAGAAAAACATTCTACTCTTAATCCAAAACCTGAGCCTCTTTCTCCTGTGAAGGGGTGTGGAGCGTTTTCTCCATTGTGATAATATGTACCAGCAAGGAAGCCCAAAATAAAAAAATCATACCTGTGATAAAAGATTAAAACTGAAAGGTTGTCTGAAGGAGCTACTAGTTACTGCATATATATCTGCATTATTTGGTTTTAACTAACAATTAATGCATAATAATGTACCTTGTCCTTCTCGTTCTAGATGTCATGGTTCAAGGGTTGGAAAATCAATAGGAAAGAAGGAAATGCGTCAGGAACCACACTACTAGAAGCCCTGGATGCCATCCAGCCCCCTACCCGTCCCACAGACAAACCCTTACGTCTGCCTCTGCAGGATGTCTACAAGATAGGAGGCATGTACTACACCGATTCAGAATATTATACACAGCGAAAAGTGTCACTGTGAAACAGGATATGCTATGTATGGTCTCTTGAGCTAACATACAGGAGAATGTACACTGCTCAAAAAAATTAATGGAACAGTTAATCATGGCAGTATGACACTTAATCTGTCAATTTAAGAAGCACAAGTGTCTGTGAATCAGTTTCACCTGTTTTGGTGCAAATGAAAGTGACAACAGATGCTTTTGCCTCTGCATCGCACGACAACCCCCAAAAGACAATGGTTCCGCAGTTGGTGGCCAATATCCATTTCTCTCTACTCATCTTTCCTGACTGACTCTTCTCTAGTTTTGTGTTCTGCTGGTGTTTATGTCACTACTTGTGACATGAGGCAGTACCTGCAGCCCACTGACGCTGCACAGGTAGTCCAGCTCCTCCAGGATGGCTTATCCCTGCGTGCAGTTGCAAGACAATTTGCTGTGTCTTCCAGCACAGTCTCAAGAGCATGGAGGAGATGCCAGGAGACGGGTCGTTACAAGAGGAGAGCTGGACAGGTCAGTAGAAGGACAACAACCCTGCCTGACTGGTACCTGCGTCTCAGTGTGAGGAGGAACAGCAGGAGCACTGACGGAACCCCACAAAATGACCTCCATTGGGCTACTGGTGTGATGTTTCTGACAAAACTGTCAGCAACAGACTGCATTAGGGTGGCAGAAGGACCAGACGTCCTCCAATAATAATAATAATAATAAAGCATTTATTTTATAATGCACTTTACATTTGGATCAAATTTCTCAAAGTGCTAAAAGGTTAAAAGCAGATGAAGGCATCAATAAAAAATATAATAATAATATAAAAACATTACAAAAAAGCAGCAGTGTTAATTAAATGTTATAGGTTCTGCTAATAAGGCAAATTTTCTTTTAAAAAAAGTCCTTTTTTAAAAGTCTCAGTCGTCTGTGGAGCCCTGAGATGGTCAGGGAGGGCATTCCACGGACAAGGGGCAGCAGAACAGAAGGCCCGATCACCCATGGTGCTGAGCTTAGTCTGGGGTAGGAGGAAGCGGTTTGAGTGGGTAGAACGGAGGGATCGTGTTGAGGTCAGTGGGGTGAGTAGTTCTTTTAGGTAGGGGGGTGCGTTACCATGGATGCACTGGTGAGTGAGGAGGGAGATCTTATAATCAATCCTAGTGGAGATGGGAAGCCAATTAAGGGAAGGAAGAACGGGGGTGATTTGTTTCTGTTCACACACTCTCATTAGGATCCTCGCAGCACTGTTTTGAACTTACTGAAGACTTTTATCAGGGATCCAGATGAGAAGTGAGTTACAGTAATCCATTCTGGAGGAGACAAACGCGTGAACCAGCTTTTCAGCATCACTCAAGGTGAGTGAAGCACGGAGTTTGGAGGTAGTTTTGAGATGGTGAGAGATGTGGGATTCAAAAGTGAGTTGAGGGTCGATTCTTACGCCGAGGTTGGTGACTGATGAAGAGAGGGGAATGGGGTGACCAGATAAAGCTATGCTAGTTATGGAGGAAGACTCGGTCTGTGTGATGTGGGGTGCCCATTAAAATTGCTTCGTATTTGGAGCTGTTCAACTGGAGAAACTTGTTTTTCATCCACACCTTTATCTCCTCCAATCGCGGAAAGTTAACAGTGGAGATGATGACAATGAGGATGGAGAAGCTGCGAAGGAATATGTGTCAGTTTTTATGTAGATTTGCATGTCATCAGCGTAGCAATGGAATGAGACTCCATATCGACTGATGACATGGCCAAGGGGGAGCATGTACAGTATGAAGAGAATGGGGCCAAGGACTGTTCCTGGGGGACCCCACAGGTGATTGTGTGTGTCCGGGAATTTGCACTTCAAAGGGAAATGTATTCTGTTCTGTCGGTGAAGTAGGATTTAAACCAGTTTAGGGTGGTGGCATTGAGTCCAGTGGTGTGATATAGGCGGTGTAGGAGTATTCCATGGTCAACTGTGTCCAAGGCAGCAGACAAATCATGTTGAATCAGGAGGGAAGGTGAACCGGCATCTGCTGCCATCAGTAGGTCATTTGTGACTCTAAGCAGAGCTGTTTCTGTGCTGTGGGTGGAGTGGAAACCAGACTGAAAGGTTTTTCAAAGAGGTTGTTGTATTTGAGGTGGTCCTGGAGGTGGGTAGCAACAACTTTTCCCATTACTTTGGAGAGGAAGGGGAGTTTGGAAATGGGCCTGTAATTAGCAAAAACTTCTGGATGGAGAGTGGGTTTTTTGAGGAGTCGTCTGATTATGGTGGCTTTTAGGGCAGATGGAAAAAAATCTAGCCTGGAATGATTGGTTTATTACAGCGGTGATCAGGGGACTGATGGAAGAGATGTTAGTTTTTACTAGGGCTGTAGGAAAGGGGTCGAGGGCACAGGTGGAGGGTTTCATCGTCCTGATGATAAACTCAACCTCTTGTTTTGATATTTCTGGGAAGAAATTTAGAGGCTGGGAGATGTCAAACTGAGAGTAAGCAGACTGGATAGGTAGATTGGAGGGACCAGAAATGACAGAATGTATTGGTTAAATTTTTGTTTTGAAGAAAGCCATGAAATTATTACAGTGCTCTTCTTTAAATTCTGTAAGTGGGGGAGTTTGTGGTTTTAGAAGATGATTGATAGTGGAAACAGCTGCTTAGAATTTCAAGGACATCAAGGATAATGTTCGAGTAGAACAGTGTCTGTGCATCTCTAAGGGACTTTGAGTAGACCTTTTGGTGTTCCCGAAAGGCTAGTGGTGAACAGTGAGACCTGAAGCCTTGTAACGCCGCTCAATAGCACGCCCAGCTGCCTTCATTGCGAAAGTTTGCAGAAAGAAGATGCTGGAGGTTGACTGTCATGGTTTCTGGGTTGATGTTTATCAAACGAAGTAGATTTGACTTTGGTACTTGGGGGGACAGAAGTGACAATTCCATGGAGGCGGCCTTTGGGTCCGACACACCCAGATCGTACACAAGAAGATTGCTGAGATGAGACATATAATATTGACTGATGTTGTGCAAAATGAAGAAAAAAGGTTGTAGATCTCAGAGATGAAGGCTGGGTTTGGTTTTGGTGGTTGGTAGATTAGAAGTATGGTCATGGAGAAGGGGGCTTACAATTAAATGCCAGACATTCAAAAGAAGAGATCTCAGGCAAGGTCCAAATCACTACGGTAGATGACAAACAGACCCCCACCACGACCAGTGAGGGGGGCTTTACTGGAGGTGACAGTAGCCAGCGGGACAGGTCTCATTCAGGACAGAAAAAACATTGGGTTGTTGCCAGGTTTCTGTAAGGGATATCACGTCCAAACACTTACTCTACTGGGACCTGTGATCCTAGCACAGCATTGTGGAGCTCACTTGGTGTTCACTAGGGAGCAGCAGAATTGGCATGTTCTGCAATTGGTGCCCCGTTCTCTTCACAGATGAGAGCAGGTACTAACTGTTGAAGGAGTGACAGAGTCTAGAGATGCTGTGGAGAACGTAATGTTGCAGCAGCATCGTCCGGCAGGATCGGTTTGGTGGTGGGTCAGTGATGGTCGGGGGGTCTCACAGACATCCACGGGCTAGCCAACGGTACCCTGACTGCTGTTAGGTACCAGGATGAAACTCAGACCCAATATCAGACCTTTTACAGGTCCAGTGGACCCTGGGTTCCTCCCGGTCCAGTGTGTTTAGAAGGTTCCTGGAGGATGAAGGTATTGATACCATGACTGGTCCTCATGTTCCCCGAACCTGAATCCACCTGAGAACCTCTGAGACGTTATGTATCGCTGCATCAGACGCCACCACCACTGACCAGACTGTGCCTTATCAGGTCTGGTAGGATATCCCCCTGGACACCATCCTCCATCTCATCAGGAGCATGCCCGGACGTTTTCAGGAGGTCCCTTCGGCATGGGGGCTCAAACACACTCCTGGGTCAGATTATGAGTTGTTGTGATGAAATTCACTGGAGTTGGGTCAGTTTTTGATTTCAGTTTTTCACTTTTAGTTTTGGTGCAATTTAGAATCCAGCCCTTAATGGTTTAATGATTTTGATTTCCATTGATCATTCTTGCCTTATTTTGTTCAAAACTAATTACGCAAGGTACATCAGTAAAGATTTTCAACTTGAATGTTTCTTTCATCGAGATCCGGACTGTGATTTAAGTCGTCCCTTCATTATTTTGAGCAGTGTAGTTTTTCTGATTAAAGGTCTGACCTCATTCTCCTTCATTAAATGTGATCTCTGCTGAACATCATCTCAGGTATTGGAACAGTGCCTGTGGGCCGTGTGGAAACAGGCGTACTGAAGTCCGGCATGGTGGTGACCTTTGCTCCTGTCAATGTGACCACTGAGGTGAAGTCGGTAGAAATGCATCACGAGGCGCTGACAGAGGCTCTCCCTGGCGACAACGTGGGCTTTAATGTGAAGAACGTATCAGTCAAGGACATCCGCCGTGGCAACGTGGCTGGAGATAGCAAGAATGACCCGCCACAGGAAGCTGCCAACTTCACTGCTCAGGTACACACATCCAGGGTTCTGTTTACAGATATGAAACAAGAGCCTTGTTTGACAGCTCTTTGTGATATGAGATTTATTTATAGCCTTGATATATAATCTATTTTTGTTCTTTTAACAATTCCAATTTGTCAAATTCCTACCTTAACAGCAACTCCTTCAGACAATTTTTTCTGCCGTCAAAGACAGAAGATGTCACAAGATAATCACAGCAAGAATCACTCAAAAGTCATTGCAGGAATGAATTGTCCTATTCATATAGCGACTGTTACTTTGTTCTGTAGGTTATCATCCTTAATCACCCAGGCCAGATCAGTGCTGGTTATGCGCCCGTGCTGGACTGCCACACCGCTCACATCGCCTGCAAGTTTGCAGAGCTGAAGGAAAAGATTGATCGCCGCTCTGGCAAGAAGCTGGAGGACAACCCCAAGTCCCTCAAGTCTGGTGATGCTGCAATTGTTGATATGATTCCTGGCAAGCCAATGTGTGTTGAGAGCTTCTCCGAGTACCCGCCACTGGGTGAGTTCAGGAGGATTTAATGAATTTCAACAGCCAACAAACAGACTCTCAGTCTATCAATGGAAGCACCTCCTGAAACAGCTGTATTTTTCCCTACTCCCCTTGCAGGTCGTTTTGCTGTACGTGACATGCGGCAGACTGTGGCCGTTGGCGTAATCAAAGGTGTTGAGAAAAAGGTCTCCACCACTGGTAAAGTTACCAAGTCTGCCCAGAAGGCCCAGAAGAACAAATGAATGTTGTGCTACTCTGCCGACCCCATGGTCTCCCAGAGCAGGACATCAGTAATCCGACTCCATCCTACAACTGGCTACTTCAACTTGATAATCAAAGACTGGTTAATCATCACAATGCATCGAAAAAGCATTCGAAGGAAAGAACATGTAGATTTTAAGTCGTCCAAGCACAATCCAGTCTTCATTTCAGTGGTTAGACTTCCTTGAAGCGCACTATAGTATTAGATAAGTAGATTCGAGTGTGTACTGTCAACTAACTTTCATGGAAGCACATTTCTATGACATAAAACAATTGGAGATGCTAATATAGATCTCCTCTCTTGCTCTGTGGGTGCAGGTACCGCCAACATCACAATGTACATGTTACTCTGCTTTTAGTGTTTGGTTGCGGCTACATAGTGCTCTGTAGGAGCCTATGGCAAGAAGAGTTAACTATTCTCTTGTGTATTAGATAATGTAAAATGTATTGATTTGTTGTTTAATTTTTAAAAATCGCTTAAAACAAATATTTTCAATGTTTCCTCGCAGAGGGACTCAGATTAGGCCAACTGTGAAATCTTAAGGCACTTTGACTGGCATTATGCCAACTTTGCACTTTCGCCAGAGAAACTTAAATTGGCAAAAGCTACTGCACCTTATTGTAAGATGGTATGAACATCTTTGCAACATTAAACATGTTCCAACCATGTCACGCTTTAATCATTTTACTGGATGATACATAGAGAAGGAACAATTTTCCAATCCAAAGAATTAAGTTTGACAATGTAATCTTAAAATGCAGCCTTATGACCACAAGATGTAGCTGTAGGTATTGGAATTGCTAATGATTGGCTCGGAGGTGCCAGCTCTCCCACACTGAAAGAGTTGTGAAGTGTGAAGAACAAGTGATTCCCCCTGAGGTGAATGCAATACACTTCCGGTGATTAGCACGTTTTGCCTCAGAAATATTAATTTGTTGATCCTGTTTTTTATTTGCAAATCACACCGTGCTTGTAAGTCAATCAAGAGAATCATTTACATAAAATGATCTGTTAGATGAACAAATGTTGCACTTGCGAAATACGCAATAAGATAATAAGATATTTGGTTGCTGTTTTTTTAATTTTTCAAATCATACCCTTATTCGCTAATCGTGAACATTTGTAAATATGTGTTTGTAAACTTTTTGAAGCAATTTTTTCATGGAGTTAAACATTTGGAGTCACAGCTTTCAATAGATAATCCAGCAAAAAGCAAATCCTCGAAGAAATATATACTACAAATTAACTATTCTTTTAAAAGAATCTAAAAGCAGCCGCAGTCATATCCAACCTTTTCAAAAACAAAAATACAACATTCAAAATGAATTTGTCCCCTGATCCTTACTGATTTTATTAATGAGTTTTATATGGACATTTAGAGTTCCACCCGTTCACGAAAACTTGTGTCATGTAACTTACATGGACCACAATGAATTAGAACCCCAATGCAATTAAGGATTTAAGAAAACCCCAATAACTTTGGTGCAGGAGAAGGTTATTTGCACCTCCCTTCGGTGCAAGGAGGATGGAAGTAGACAGGAGCAGGACAGTAGGAGGGGTCTACCACAGGTAACAAAAATGTGATCTAACAAAATGATCTAACATCGAAGGTCTTTTTGTGTCAAAATGGTCCTCAAACAAACCGTTTTGCATTGATTGGATAATGTAAATGTTAAGTCTCAGTTTCCCCTCAGGTAATCAACCAGAACTAGTTACTCATCTGGAACACATCAGTAAAACTGAAGGGATAACCTGTATATGTACAAGCGTATCTTACTTACTGTACACCATCAGCCACAACAATCATATCAGTCACTGATTCCAATGAAGCTTTTATCCTGTTTTCATCCTGCAGACAATCTTTCACAGATAAAACAGGGCATCATTTACTCTTTTACAATTTTATTGACAAATGTTATTTTAGGATGTAACAATTTACTCTTGATATCTTATTCTTCCAGCATTAGTAGAGGTCTGGTGATTCAGTGAGACAGCAATTACATTAAATACAAATGTTATATCTTTTATAGAAATGTATGTCTGCTCAAACCATTACAATATGGAACTTAATATTCACTAACGTGTAGTTGGTGAGACGCAGACAGAATACAAACTCAAAACGACAGGTTTTCAACATTAAAAGAAATGAGAACATTTGGAGTTACAGCTTTGAACAGATGATTATCAAGCTAAACACAACAAATCTTCAAAGAAAAATAAGTAACAAAAAAAATGAAATAGTCTTTCAAGAAACTACCAACAGGTCCCGTCATGTCCTCCTCCAACCTGTTCAGACACAAAAATGCAGCACATTTTAAAATTCATCCTTCATTATCCATTATTCATCCATTAAACCAGGATATAGATCAGTTTAATTTGTCTACTGATCCTTACGGATTTCATTAATGAGTTTTATGCAAACATTTAACTCTCTATCCATCCATGTGTACAGGAAACCTTGTGTAATGTGACTTACAGGGACCATCATGCATTAGAACCCCCAGTCCTGGTTCCTGCTTCCTCTTCTTCCACCATCTCTCCACCCTCTTCCTCCCCTTCCTCTCTGTCCTCCCCTGGGGTTGTCCATCTCTTTCTCCCGCTTGTGCTTCTCGTATCTCTCTGCCATGAGCACCAGCCCCTCGGGCACGTCCTGCAACAGCAACCACAAGCATTTTACTCACAATAGTTGGATAGATGACTTGAGCATAGCTCAGACTTTTATAAATCCCAGTAAGAATGTGTCACATGCATCCTACTTCATTATCTCCAGATGCCTAATGAAACTTTGTAACCGATAATCCTTCAGTGAAATTTCTTGCCATGAGGGGTAGTGAACAATATATAATAATAATATATATATATAATATAATAATTAATATATATATTTATTCATAATATTTTTGAATAAATATATTTTAAGAAATCCATTTTTTTCAGGTCAGTTTCCCCGAACTGGCGAGATATTACCATACTTGTCCAAGTCCATCACCGCAGACACTTCATGTTAACGCGATAACTCAAAAATCATTTCATGGATCACTTTCACATTTTATATCTCCACCGACCCTAGTACGAAAATTACTTTCTTACTATCGGTCCGATTAAGTCATAATTTGTTGTAGACGAGTTAACTTGAAGAGAACTTGTATATATTATACTTTACTGAAATAGTTTGTATTTTACCCACGAGTTCATTCAGGGGAATTACTTGTACAACGCAGGGGATTGGATATATTTCGGGGATACATCGTTGCTGTCAGGGACGACAGCATAAGCCTAGATTTATGTTTCCACTCTCTATGAAGTAAAAACTACTTCAATTGTTTCTGCTCGATTCCTTAATCAAATCCCACAGTCAGTTTGGTCAGAAGGTATTCAACACGGTACATGTGCTATCATAGTAACTTATTTTATTATTTAGTATTTGTAAGTGAACTTCCAGTCCTTCTCACCTGTCCTGCTCGCTCCAGGATGGGAATTAACTCAGGGGCCATGCTCCAGTTTTCTCTTGTTATCAGGGTGACAGAAGCACCGGAACGTCTGGAAAATAAATACCTAAACATCAAAATCACTACCCAAGAAAATTACCCAAGAATGTGACCCCTGGAGAATGTTCCTTACCCTGCTCTGCCAGTGCGACCCACGCGATGGACGTACTCCTCTATGTTGCGTGGAAAGTCATAGTTGAAAACATGTGTTATGTCATGGACATCTAAGCCTCGAGATGCTAAGTCTGTGGCAATCAGTATACGAACTCTACCTGGAAAAAGATAAAAACACTATTCAGACTTTACTTGAGTCATCTCTCGTCAGTTAAATACCAACTAGTCAGTTTCAACTTCTTCTGCCAGGTGTGGAGAAAGGATGTATTTCTGGTACATACTCTCTTTAAAGTCCTTAAGGGCTTCTTCACGGTCACACTGTTCACGGTCACCATGGAGGGACTGCACAGCCAGACCTTGCAGACACATGTCACTGGATAGGTCATCAGCTCTGATGTTTCATATAGATAGAGACAAACACACACAAATGAAAGTGTTAGTGTAGGTGTAAAGTAGGGCTGGTCCATTAATAATTATAAGACATGAAAGATCAAAAACCAGATTCAAATGTATGTCTAAAGTACAACCATTTCACAGCATTTTAATTCATAACAAACAGAACACTGAACCTGTACTTTCCTCCCTCAGCAAATGAAGGTTCAGTGTCGGTTCAAAATAAGCTGAGGTCATACATACGTGTCATACAAAAATACAACACAAAAAAAAGACAGAATCAAGAAAACTCCACTACCACAGGTAAGATGAATCTAACAACCTTCTGCTGAAAAAGGTTTGCGCTTTGAGGAACAGAAGTTTTTTGGATTCCGAGAAGATGGCGAAAGCCTAACAATTCCATAGCCAAATAAAATTGCATAACATGTATCATGTATGTAACATGTATCATATGTCATAGTGACAAGACCACAGATGTATAATCACCTTAAACGTTGCCACATAGTTCCCATGGTGTCACATCAGGGGAAAAAGGCAAAGCTTAAATCCTTGTGAACTCTGAGCACAATTTGCGTTCGTTTATTTCTGCCTGTACTCGCAAAACACAGGCAGAAATAGTGGCAGTTTCTTATCACCTCATAAAATCCTGTTTCATATCACTTAACTTGCACAGGGTTCCCACTCTTGTCAAGAAATCATTTTCCACGACATTTTCAGAGATGATTTAGTTGTTACAGTGTGACAAGTTATCGCTCCATGCACTAATATGTGCCCCCCATGGATTTGTATCATTGTTTTGAACAGCTGCTTTGTAAATAAAATTTGATAGATTGATAGCTGTGATGCTAATTTGGCAATGCTTAATTCCATTCACTTATGCTAACAATGTTAGCAATAAGAATTCCACAAATAAAAAAATGCACACGCATATTTGTAAAAGACTTGGGGAATTCACATAATTACTTTCTTGCCAATTAATGCGTAGTGAGGTCCTTCCTGGGTAGGCAGCATCAGATACTGCTCAAATGACATAGTGCATGCATAAAAAAACATGCCATATAACGCAATATTAAAACCACTACAAAGTTAATTAAGTAGAATTGTCAAAATTTTTATTGAAATAGGTTGATTAAAGCGCGCAATAATTAATATTGGCTGACTTAACGATAAAGGTTCTGAAAAGATTAGAGAGCTAATTAACATGTTTTTTCTGCAATGTAGCTTATTTCTCAGTTTTAATAAATTATTAATACATTATCAATACCAATTATTAACAGAGTATTGTGGCCAACTCCACTTAAATCTGTATCCCTCCTAGGCACTGGCCAACTCATTAAAAAATTCCAAGGACTGCCACCGCATGAGCTCAGAACATGGTCAATATAATAACAGAAAACCTTTATGAAGTCAACGACAACCAAATCAGGAATGTTAGTCAACGTTACCCATCATCATGATGAAACTGTGCAATTATATCTAATATTAGTTGCTAGTTGGTCAGAAAACGAATATTGCCGCTGTATGGGTCACTGCACAACAACCAACATAGCATTGCATCAATGTACTATGTGTGCGTGACCCCTCCCTCCGAACTCGACTTGGCTTAGCTTTCCCTGATGTGTCCAAACCTCCAACATATTTATTAAATATTTGTCTGATCCCGGCACATCCCGACGGGACCGGTCAGGTTGGATTTTCACAAGTTAATTACACGCGAGATGACACATTCTGATCCTCAGAAAACGGACATGGGCGGAGTAGGTAGGTGTAACCCGCCACCCCTCACCTTCTCCCACCTCTGAGTTTGGGAGGCCTCTCTGTAGACAGAAGCATTCCTACTCACGAGGGCGCCAACGCAGACAACCTTTATTTTCACACACGTTGAAATTATGATTTACAGGATATGAGTATGAGCTCTAGAAAACCAGTCCGCGATGTCACTTTTTATATTATTTCTTAATTGATTTGTGCGCCGTTGGCAATATGCGGCCCTGGGTGACTGCCCATGTCACCCATAGCCAAATCTGCCAGTGTGTATGATATTTATTTTCAATACAGAAAATCATTTATTAAGATAGCTACAAAAAGACAAATTTCCTACCGTTCGCCACGCCCAACCTGTCATGTCAATATTCCACACCTATGGGCAAGAGCCCACACTTTAAGAACAATGGGCCTTCCGGAACAAAAATCTGGTGTTTGTTTCACATTGGCATTCTTATTGATAAGCTGAGTCGTTCACTCATAAGGCAAGGGAAAGCAGAGGTGGGAGAATTAATTTTCCAGGACAACTCAAGCTTTTCAGATACATTTTACTCCCTCATTTACTCTGCATTTCCCTTGACTGGAAAATTGGTCAATCATTTCATCCCTCTATCTCTCCCTTTACTGCTGTTAAAAGTAATCTGCGTGGAAGAGCTGCAGTACAGCAGCCAGGAGATAATCCTTTAGTGCCTGCATACATCTGTGTTCAACAGACCAGTGCATTTGCAACTTTTAATTTCTTCTCCATAAGATACTTTATCTAATAGTTCTTTTTAGCACTTTTTTTTTTACATTTGTTGTATTTTGCACCTACAAATGACCTTTTAATGGCATGAGGGACTGTCCTTTGTTCTGGTCTTGTTGGATCTGCTGCATTTGATACTATTCACAACCAAATTCTAATACAAATACATGAAAACATAACTGGCACCAAAGGCACCGCATTAAATTCCTATTTGCCATATCAATCAATCAATTTTATTTACATAGCGCCAATTCACAACAACAGTTGTATCAAGGTGCTTTCCAGAAAGAGCAGGTCTAGACCAAATTCTATATAATTATCTACAGAGACCCAACAAATTCCTCCTTGAGCAAGATCTATATTAATAAAGATTGATTGACTATCAGTTGAGTTCAACAAATAAAAATAAGAGAGAATCAAATCATAAATCTAAGAAGGGAAAAAAAAAATCTGATTCTCATTTTAGCCAGAATCAGCCAGCCCTAGTGTAAAGATTTCAATTGTGCCTTTAGTTGTGCACCATAGTTTTTAGAACAAACCATTTTTCTTCATTGATAACAAGGTGGGCATTAGACTCCAGACTCACACAAGCTTCTTGCCCACGAAGATGAGGACTTTATCCAGTGGCAGCATGTTCTTGATGAAGTCAAACAAGTAGGACCTTTTCTCCTCTTCAAGGATGATCAGGACTGTTTGCTGCACTGTGTTCACTGCCTTAGAGCAAGAGAAAAGGAAAAGGCTTTCATTACACCCACAACACCTGAAGATTACCTAGAGGTTAGGTTCATGCCCATTTCTTCTGTATACGGAAACTGACAGATGAAGCGTTGAAATATTACGGATGACTCAGATTGATTAACTCACGAATTGAAAGCCTGTAAACTATTGGCCTACGCTGTCATTCCCGACAGCATGGTTATATTCCCGAAAATCCCCCAATCCCCTGAGGTCTACAGGGGTATTAAATTATAAAATGATCCATGAAATACTTTTTAAGTTATCATGTTAACACGAAGGATGTGGCCATGCATTGGATATGGCCATGACGATTCCATATTGTACCAGATATGAAGACAGATAACCAGTAGAGACATGGAAAAATGTAAGGGCCTTATACAATCATGATTCTGAGGTTATTACTGGGCAATTGCGGTCTAATCCTTTAACAGACATGATCTGAACTAAATGATGTAGTAGGATAAAACCACATTTTTAATAGTGTTTGGAAATACTGGTTGTAAAAGGCAATAAGTTACTATGAAAACCAAACATACACCTACAGGTTCCCACTCTGTTCTGGGAGCTTTGCAGGGCATTTTGAGTGACGATCTAGCTGCTACAGTATGACAGACAGTTTATTGTGCCATAGACTAATACATAATCCCCCTGCCCCGGAGATGTGTCGTTGTTTGAAAGGTTCCATGTACCGCAACATTAGCACTAAGAATTCTCCGGGTGAAAGAGAAACAAGCAAATTAACAAAGATTTGGGGAATCAACATGGTTACTTTCTCGCCAGTGACATGCACCGGGGGCCTTGTCTGGGTAGGCAGCATCGCCAGAGCTCAAATTACATAGTGCATGCATACAAAAATATATATGAGGTATAAAATACTATACTATAAAATAAAATGTTTTTAACAATCCATTTTTTGCCCAGGTACGGAGATCAGTCTCAAAACTTGCATAACATATCCCTGCTTACTGACGGACTTGCAGATTAATGTCTATTGCAATGTTTCGATGCACAAGCATAACTCAATATTGAAACCACTGCAAAGTCAATTAAATAGCCTTGTCAAAAATGTTGTATTGACTAAGGCAGATTATAGCAATTACTGCCTATTAACTACAGTGACTCCCCTACGTGCAACTTTTGATGATGTGAATTTTAATCCTTAGAGGAGACGCTAAGGGCTGCAAATGTCTTAAACTTTTTGCGTTCACTCACAACGCCGAGTGAAGCAGAAATAATTTTCTAGAACAACTCCAGCTTTTCCAGAACATTTGACTTTTTCTTCCAATTTTCCTTGCTTTTTCCATGAGTCAGCAGATGGATTGATGAGTAGTTAAGCCTTTGGTGTGCCATCATAACACACGTTTGGTCTCTTTCTTTCACACTACACTAAAAACACCCGAAATTAAACACAGTAGTTTAGAGACTAAATCATGAAACTTTTTATTAGTTTTGTATTATTTGTATTTGAGGAAGTAGAAATGTGTTCTTTCTTTTTTCTCACAAAGATTGTATATCCAGTATTCAGGCAAGACAAAGTGGAATCAAGTTGAAAAATATCCAGCTAACACCCCACAATAAATACTTTTGGTTTCCTCTTACCGCCAAGTCCAGAGTTCCCACATAAGCCATCATGGGATTCTTGAGGTAGGATTTGGCCAGTCGTCTCACACCGCTGGGCCAGGTGGCGCTGAGAGACAGGAGTTTAAATTTTTATTATGTACACAAAAAGTATTTCAAGGAATTTTCTTCAGCTTTTCCCTGGCAGAAAAAAACCCAAATAAATGCAGGGTTTGATTTGACATGCTATGATCCCCTAACTTCCTCTTACATGCTTTTATTTACTGTCATTCATTTTCACAGTAAAACTATGAAACAACCATGTAGAAAAATATAAAATACTTCTGTTACTCAGTTTACTACAGTGACTTACAGAGTCAAATAAACCTTAACTTAAATCTCAAGAAATGTTGATTACATTTATTCAAAGCCATATTACGGCACGACCTGGAAGTTATACGAAACAACAAAAATAAGACATGACGAAAGAAAAGGACTGAAACCTTTGTATTTGTTGTGCTGTGTGTTGCAGTGTGTTTCTTGTAAGTTGTGGTATTTGCATTGTTTTCTTTCTCCATGCTATTTGTTGACATATTTGCAGCATATTTTCCTAATGTTTTGTGTTGTGGTCTTTCGTAGATTATTTTTGAATTCTGTGCAGGTGTTGTCAAGTTGATGATGCTCTCTTAATTTGCTTGATTGGTGGGTGGTGTTGTTAGTCCCTGTAGTTAACATTGACCAGCATGTTTGACTGTCACGCTCTCACAGGAAAGGCTTCCTCTTAGAGGTGACACCGTTACTCCAGATCTAATGACATCCTCATTAATGACAGTTAAAGGTTTTGCGATATGATGACATTTCTTGAAAATATGTGATATGAGCCTTACCTGGTCATGACAGTCTGTCGGTCTGGGCGAATGTCCAGGAGGATCTTCATAATCTGGGGTTCAAAGCCCATATCTAGCATACGGTCTGCCTCGTCCAGGACCTTACATACAAATATGCCACATACAACAGGAAAAAAAATATTTTGAGCTGATGCAGGTAGACCATAGTCACTTCATAAGCTAATTTAATTCAATGACCTAGTGTGTAAAAGTTGGTCGGGGGAGGGGTGAAGCGGGCTCCACCCGCCCCGCTCTTTGAAACAAACATTGAAAAAATATTTTTACTTTCAGCTGAAAAGACACAAGAAGGTTATGAATATAATATTTCAGATATCTGAAGAGATAACCCTAAATATCCTGTACATTTTGCACAATTAACCATTAAGTTCATGTTGCTGATAAACATAAAAACAAGCAAACCTAAGAAACTAATTGAGAGATTCACAACTTTCTGGCTCCTACATAGAACATGTGAAATGTCATTGAAGTCTGTCCATTGTTTTGTTTTTTAAGGGGATGGGAACAGATTTTTTTCCATTACATAGGGACAGTATGAAAATCTTATTACTATGCAACCTATGATGAACTGTCTCATCACACTGTCTCAAAGATTTTAGCCTTTTTCTTTAAAGTTCAAATTTGTGCCGAGGGAAAAATTTGCGTAACATTCAAATTTAATCCACCATAATAAGTACAGAGCTTCGTCAAGAGGAGCAATAACCAAACTAATAATAATAAAAATACATTTAGAAAATCCGCCACACTGCCCACTTTCACACAGTATGTGACATGCTGTACCAGGGAAAATAGGACACTGGACTTGTTTTATGCCAACACCAAGGAGGCATACACTTCATCACCCCTCCCTCCCCTGGGAAGATCAGACCACAATCTGGTTTGTCTCCAGCCAGTGTACAAACCCATCGTACACAGGCAACCAGCCGTGACCCGCACAGTCAGGAAATGGTCCCAAGAGACTGAAGAGGCTCTGAAGGACTGTTTTGACAGAACCGTGTGGGAGGAGTTCTGTGACTCTCACGGGGAGGACATCGACAACCTTACCGACTGCATCACGGACTACATCAACTTCTGCGAGGAGAACACCGTACCCACCACGACTGTACGGTGTTTCTCAAACAACAAACCCTGGATTAGTCCGGACATAAAGGTCCTCCTAAAGGAGAAGAAGAGGACCTTTAGGTCAGGTAACAAGGAAGAGCTGAAGGTTGTGCAGAAGGAACTGAGGAGGAAGAACTCCTACAGGAAGAAGATGGAGGACCAGCTGCAGCAGAACAACACCAGTTGTGTTTGGAGAAGCCTGAAAACCATCTCAGGCTTCAAAGGGCCAAACTCCCAAGCTGCAGGGGACCAACAGTGGGCAGATAACCTGAACCAGTTTTTTAACCGGTTCGACCAGTCATCTGCCCTCAATCCTCCGGCCCGACTCCCACAGCAGGGACCCCTCTCACCCCCCTCAGTGCACTGCCCCTCCCCCACCTCCTCTCCCACTACAATGAACTCCCAGCCACATGCCCCTGCTCTACCTAACACCCTGCCCCCCTCCTAGCTATCAACCCCCCACCCCCCCCAACACACAGCCCCCCTGCACCAGTCTGTCCCTCACAACACTCCAGGTGAGGAACCAGCTAAGGAAGATCAAGGTGAGGAAGGCCACGGGCCCGGACGGCATCAGCCCCAGGCTCCTGAAGACCTGCGCAGACCAGCTGTGTGGGATTTTGGAGCACGTCTTCAATTTGAGGCTGAAGCTGGGGAAGGTACCACTCCTGTGGAAAACCTCCTGTGTGGTACCTGTCCCCAAGACGCCGCACCCGAAGGACTTCAACAGCTACAGGCCAGTGGCATTAACATCCCACCTGATGAAGACTCTGGAGCGACTGGTACTGGTTTGTCCCCTGGACTCGGTGCAGGAGGTGGGAGACAGGAGAATGATGGTCAAGCTGTCATCTCTCCGGGACAACGTCTCCCACCCCATGCAGGAAACCATCTCTGCACTGGAGAGCTCCTTCAGCGATAGGCTCCTTCACCCCAAGTGTGTGAAGGAGCGATATCACCGATCTTTCCTTCCTGCAGCAGTCAGACTCCACAACCAGCACTGCTAGTAACACACATGCACGCACGCGCACACACATACCTCATTTGCACTTTGCACTATTACATTTCATTTAAAATGTACATTTAATTCAATTTAATTGCACATAATGCCCGGTTATTATTCCGTATTCTGTAACATGCTCTGCTGCTGTAACCTTGCAATTTCCCCATTGTGGGACTAATAAAGGCTATCTTTATCTTTATCTTTTATCTTTATGATACCAATGAACCTGAGGTCGACTACTACTGTACGTCTGCTAAGGTGCACGTTTATCAAGAGAAGCAAAACAAATACATTTAAAACGCACATTTGATACCGTAAAATATTCTCAAATGTTTTGAAAAATATATATAAATGCAAAAGTAAATTTTTGGACTACAGATCCCCCAATCCCCCATTCAATCCTTCTAACACACACAAAAAAAACTTGCCCTGACAGAAATAGCTAACCATGTAGGTGACAGAGCGGAGATTGATGAGGTTGTTCATCTGTAGGTCATTCAATCGGCCTGGTGTGGCGATGACTATGTCCACCCCAACCTTCACTAGGTTGATCTGACGTTTCCTATCTCCACCACCATAGATACAGATACTGCGGATAAATACAGAAGAAAGAGAAGAAATTGTTATGGTCATGTTGCCTCACCATCAAAATCTATTGACCGACTTTAAATCCATCCTCAGATGAATTTAGACATTTTAGATAATACTAGTGAAGGACCTTTTGTAGTTCTTATAGCGATACTTATTGCACTCAGTCTCAATCTGTAGGGCCAGCTCTCTGGTGGGAGTCAGCACCAACATGCCTGGACCACCTCGCTCACCTTTAGGTCTTTCAAGGATAGAGACAAAAAAAAAGAAGTTTGACCTCAAAGCACATGAGGCATGATCACAAAAAGAAAAGATAAGATCTCCTTAAACAGGTTGTACAAGTCCAGAACTCACACAGGCTGTCCATCCATATGGATAAAACCTGGCAGCAGGTACGCCAGTGTTTTTCCTGTTCCTGTCTGAGCAATGGCTATGAGGTCCTCCCCGCTGATCAACACTGGCCATGCCTGCGACTGGTGAAGAAAGAGAAACAGAATTGTAATTGTGTCTTTATTTTTATCAATTTATACAGTCTTCTCAAAATAGAGTTACAAGCACTTAAAAAAATAAATAAATTGAAAACAATTATGTAAAAAGAGCAGACAAAAAGTACTTATGCCATTATAAATTTTTTAACTATTATTTGTTTGCAACCAAAAATAAAAATATATTGGACACCTACAATAAAAACTATAATAAAAATGAAATATAAGAGTGAGGGAGAGTGTAAGAGTGATTGTAAGAGTGATTGTGTGTGTGAGTCAATGAGTGTTTGTGTGTCAATGATTGAGAGTGTGTAAAGTGAAGAGTGAGTATACAAGCTACTTGGTCTTTATCGTTTTATTAAAATAAAAAAAAGGATGGTGACTAAATATGATAAACACTAAAAAGAACATTTTTCACAGGACTAGGACTAAATTTAAAAATAGCTGCCAAATTAACACTGCATTGCTGAGGTAGCGTTAAATAAATATGCTTATGTGGTTAATGCATCAAAATACATTGAGGATTAATAATTCCTAAACGTATTTCAGACCTTTAAGGGCTAAAATTCAGGTCACACATTTCAAGTTTTATAGACCATGGGGAAACTCAGAAAACGTATTTAGCCAGATACCATGATCATACCTGGATGGGGGTTGGTTTGACAAAACCAACTCTCTCAATATTATCCATGATCTCTGGGTAAAGCTCAAAGGCCTCCAGAAAAGTACGGCAGGGGTTGGGAATGGGCCGTTTCTCTGCCTCTTCATTCATGTCGTCCACAAATATATTGTTATTCTCCTTTCTGTGAAAAAACCCAAAACACATACATGATGAAAACTGTACACCTTTACGAATCGAAAAAGGTGTTTCTTCCAAATCAAACTCGTGTTTGAGGAAGTGTTACACATACATTTTTTCAGCATTAGTTGCTATGTAAAAATTTTTTTTTTTTAAATCATTTAACCAAATTTTGTCTTACCCCAAAGAACAAATGTTTTGTTTTTTCTTGTTTTTCATGTTGGACCAAGAATATTCTTAGCATTCCAATATCTAGGCCTTTTTCGTTGACGAATAATATAACAAACAGCAGTGTGGTGTTGCCATTGGTGTTTGATAAGGTCAATCTCGTGTACACACCAGCCTTGTATAGTCTGGTTGAATCGAACCAAAGAGAGTTAACCGCCTTGATGCGGTCCGTTTGGGTTGGTGTGAAGGCAGTCCGAGACCTATGTGTGCACCAAATTGGGCTCTAGTCCACTTTTATTGGGTGGTCTCGGACCGCTTTTAAGTGAACTCTGGAATAGATTATTACTGGTGTGAACCCCATCCGTACCAATACTAGGAAACGCGTCATTTTACATATATCCGCATGGGACAAGAATTACCCGGGGACCTTTGGTAACTTGGAATAATTAGGGAAGACGTCTGTGATATTAATAAGGTTCGAATGCACCCTGCTTGCTATTTGTAAAGTAAAAATTCAATCTCAATTTACCTACTTAATTTCTCTTAAAACAGCGGCCCAAGTGGAGATGTAGAAGCCCAGAATTAATTTCCTGACCAGTTACAATTCCAGACATTATCAGGGAAGGATAAATCAACGCTTGATAGTCCATTAACAATAAATGACTTATTAGAAGCCATAGGAGATATGAATAATAATAAATAATAAAAATACATTTAATTTATAATGCACTTTACATTTGGATCAAATCTCAAAGTGCTAATAGTGGCAAAGCATCCAAACCAGATGGGCTGCCAGTAGAATTTTATAAAGTAATTAAAAATAAGTTAGGGCCCCCTCGAAACATGTATGAAGAATTATATGTATCGGGAACATTCCTAGATTCCCTTATATTAAAACCAAATAAGCCCCCAACTGCATGCTCCCCCTACAGGGGAATTAGTCTTATGGGATGTGACACAAAGATATTATGTAAGGCACTCTCTGGGAGACTAGATAAATAGATACAATAATTGATAAGTGATGATCAACAAGGTTTTGTTAAAAAACAGTGCTCTAAATATATTATATGGGAAACATAATACAAAAGACACAGCAATGCTAGCACTAGATGCATGTCAAGCATTTGACAGAATAGAGTGGAATTACCTCTTGGAATTTATTCCAAGATACGGATTAGGTAAAATATTCCTCCACTGGATTTGATTATTGTATACAAATCCAACTGCACAAATTCTAACTAATAACAACATTTCAGAACCCTTTAGTCTGCAGCGATGACTCAGAAAGGGCTGTCCTCTGTCACCGCTACTCTTCACATTAGCTATAGACCCTTTGGCCGTAGCAGTGAGAGCACATACTGGAAAATCAGGTACCAGAATTGGGGGAAGGAAGAACAGAGGGAGTCTCTCTTACACAATTGGAAGAGAAAGGTTTACTCTCTACATATCTCTCCTGCCTGCTAGGCCTTCCAATCTCTAGAACAGAGCCTGCGCCAGACTCAACCATTCGTGCCGATAGCTGACCACGTTGCAGCTGCGAGCTTTACGCGGAGCCTCCACATGATACCGGGGGGATATTGTCAGGAAATTCTAGTAAAATAAGGACCTCACTTATCCTGTGCGAATGCACTGCACAAAAAAGACGTTGGGTTGTCATTTCAAAATCACATGAGGTCCTCAGGCAATATCAATCTCTTGCGGTCTCATTAGAGCCAGCCAGCTTCAGCCAGAGGTCATCCACTTACGGAATGTCTTTCATGGAACACTTGTATTATTAAATTATTTCCATCACGCTGTCTGACCAGACGTTCACATGCGCAAACTGCGCAGGTCTGTTAGTATGCACTCCATATCAAGACAAGCAAGATGCACTGTAGAAATTTGTAAAGTGCGTTATAAATTAAATGTATTTGTATTGTTATTATTAAATTAGGTGGGCTGTTGCTTTTTACCTGCCTATATTATGACCAATAATTGAACGGCCATTTCCATGCACATGACTTTTGTTTACAATTCATTGTCCTTTTGAGTTTTGCCTTTGCGAAAGCAAACCAGACCACCTGAAAAAAAGTATCAAACTGGCATCTGGTGCGGACCAAGGAAGCAGACTATTGTGTGTGACAAGGACCTACAAGACAAATTAGCATAAAGTACATGGCAAGTTTTACATATGATGACACATTAACAGGTGGATAAATGCTGCTACCCATTTGTCTGAGGATTTATATATCGCAATGCTAGCAATAAACACTAATGGCAAAATATGTCAGGTTTTGCAAGCCTGTGAGTGACAAACATAAAAAACAATATAATAACGTGAACAACTCTCTTGATACACCTACAGGGAACAAGATGAAGTGATAAGGTAACACTTTCCAATTTACCTCCATTCTCCAACTTCCTCTATTGTCAGCCTGGACACACTCTCTGCCTCAATGTAAAACTTTTTCTTCAAAGGTGGGAGGTCTGGATCAGATGAAAAAATACATAACTGCCTCAAAGACGAGGGGAGGATAACATTTGTTCTTGCGAATAAAATTTTAGTGTGAAATGACAAGATTAAACTGATCCACAAACGGATCAAAAGCAAACAAAAAGCTTTACAAATTAGTGATTCAAATCAAAAGGCTTTGTATGGCCATTCACATTCAATCAAGGATTAAAAATGTAACATGAAATACAATTTGTATTTAATTAACGATTAAATCCACATTTGTGTATGCATGCTGGCAATACCATTTAAAGTAGGGGTCATCACTTCTGTACCACAACGTCATTTTGGTATAGAAACAATACTACAGAATTACACTTCGCTGTAGTAGGACTATAATCAATGAAAACAATATTGCTTTAGTAGTGGGGAGTGTAGTGCAGTAGTGTCAAAACATGTCCTCACCTTTCCATTTCAGCTCCTCATACTTTTCCTTATTCTCTCGAATTGCCTTCCAGTCTATGGTATCATGGACTGGCACCACTTTTGCTGCCTTTAAATCTCTATCAGACCACACAGAGCCACTGGCTTCTCCATTGCTTCTTCCTTCATTGTTCCCCTGACTACGAGGACCTAAAGAACAGATCAGGATGATGCAGAGTGATCCTTTTCCATTTATAAGCTGCTTTAGAGTAGATTCAACAAGTGTCACAAATTATGGTCATATATTTGGGAGAGGTTCAATACAGAAACAAACAGGCAAATTAACCAACAAAAAACAGATTTTGGATGTGTAAATCATACAGGGGAGAATTACAGCGTGTTTAGTTTAAACTGTTAAACCTGAGATGAGGCAAACTCTTGAGTTTTCCGTTCCAGAGAGCGGGGTAACTAAAACTCCCGAGTCAGTTACAATATTTTACTCTGTGAACCTAACCTGCTTGCTGGCAGGTTTTCTTCTACAAACTCTGTGTTTGTTCCCGACTCCTCCTCCTCCTCCTTCCGAGCTCAATTGAAGCTAAAATCATGAACCCATTGAGGGCTGGATTCTAAAGCACACCCAAATCAAAGTGAGAAACTGAAATAACAGGGTGATTCAACATGCGAGAGTTTCATTACAACTCATAATATGTCTAAAAGGTCTGTTTGCCCTCCAAGTGCCTATCTGCACTCCTGACAACGTAACCATGCTCCTGATGCAACAGTCTGTGGTAAGTGATGGTGGCGTATGGTGTGTTCATGAGTTCAGATACCATCGACTGTTCATAGGGTATTGCTTGTGCAGCGCTGTAAAGCATTGGGGGCTTTTTCTGGGATATACACCTGCTGTCGGTGACAAAAGCATCAGTCTTGTTTGCTTTTTATGAACAAATGAAAAATATATTCATACCACTCCAAAATTGTGAGTTGCCATTGCCCACCAGGTCTTCAATCAACTCCTTGGCCCTCTGCTGGCCAGTAGAAGATCCAAAAATAATCACTTCACTTTCATTGTACCCATTATTTATCTGAAATAGATAGAACAAAATTACAGATAGGGAATAATGCATTCAACATGTTCTGCAACTCAAAGCTAATACACAATCATGCTGACGTAATCCCAAACCTGACATCTTTTGGGTTTCTGTATAGAAAATGGCTTCAGAGTTATTGTAACCATTGTTAACCGAGGTGGATTAAGTATTCAGATCCTTTCAGTAAAAGCTCTAATGCCACACAGTATTTGAAAATACTCCACTACAATTAAAAGTGGTGCATTTAGCTCATAAATAATGTGTATTATTATGTAATATCAAAGTTTCAATGCAAAAGTGCTTAATGTTTCACTCTGTTTTCGCCATCGTAAAAGATATCTTGCTAGTCGACAGTGGTGGACCACAACTAAGTAGATTTACTCAGGTACTATACAGAAGCATAAATTTTAGGTAGTTTCATATTGGACAGGTATAGTAATAAATAGATCTATATAACCGCCGTAGATAGTAAGAAGTTAAGGTACTCAAATTACTTTAAGCAGCAAAATTGTTTAATCTGAGATCCTCATAGCTAATTTATATCATTGCTTTCCAGTGAGTGTCTATGTATCAATCTATTAATCTTTACTTATATAGCACTTTTCAAACATATAGGAAAAACAAAAGAGATTGAGCAAAAAAAGAGCCGTAAAAAAGGGCTATATAAAAAAAATCACAAACACCAACCATATCCACACACCAGAAGCAAAAACAACACCATAATTGGACTATAAAAACAGAAAATGGAGAAAGCAGGATTTTAATTGAGGAAACACTATCATAAGTCTTCCAAAGTGCAGTGAAAGGACACACTGGAGGCAGTAAAAATTTAACTATAAAAAAGAGTTAAAAAAAACTTATAAATATTAAAGCTGGCTTAAACCCTGAAACATACCAACATAGAATAAAGAAATAACTAAAATGTTTAAACATAAAACAAAATAATAGTATCTGAATAAAATCTGGACATAAAACAGAATAGTAGTAATAAAAACTGACCACGATGTAAAAACATAGAACATCAAATAATAATAATTAAAAAGTAAATCAAATGGATATCTTAAAAGTTAATTTATGATGGGACTGATAATTAAAATGTAGTCGGGGGAGTAATTAGTTGGAGTGGAAAGCACAACACAAGTATTTGAGGGACAAGTATATAAAATGTTTAGTGAAGTACAGTACTTGAGTAAATGTACTTATTCACAATCCACCGCTGATTTTCTAACCGTACCCCAAATAACTTATTTCATATTTATGTCAACATTATTAACAAGACCAACATAAATATATTATATATATAAATGTGATGTACTGTTTTAACACCAATTGTAAAGGACTTACCTTAATTCTTGTGCCAGTGTTCTCCTCAAGTTCACAAATTTTGATTCCCCCACGACCTTTAATAAGATTAAAAGTTGTATTTATGCAAACAAAGCTTATGCAAATTCTTTGTTAAGAATTGAAAACGTGAATAATGACAACACTTGAATTAATTCACTGGGTTTACCTTCAATAGCAGGCTATAAAAAAGTACACGTGCAGAAGTTACGGTTAACCAGCTCGCTAACATCGAAGATAATGTTAGCTAGTATTAGCTGCTGCGCTAGCCGACGACAACAACAAAATGAACGCTAGATCGTTCGAGACCTACCTATTATCTTCCCGACTGAAGCCGAAGCAACAGAGATTGTCATAGACGACGAAGAGTCCGGTTTTATGTCCCGAAATTTCCTTCGTCCCGAGCTCTGGGGAAACGAACGACTTTCGCCGCTTCCGCCCCATTGTCTGTATTCAGATCCATCATTCCTGACCTCCGTCGGGGCTCCAAACCTGATTTCACTTCTTACACCGAGATATATACTTCCCTTCTGGTGGCCCGTAAATGGAAATGCCCATTGGGAATCGGTTAATTTCGAAACCGGCTTCTGGATGGCGACGCCGCCTTGGTCATACTCATCTTCCCAGTCCGACATTTTTGATTAGCCTCCTCCTACAGTAGCTAGCTAAGCTAAAATATACCGACCATCATCCTGTCAATCAAATTCATGCTGCCTTCGGGCGCATCGTAAAACTGGCGACATTTCGATGGATATAAATAGAATTTCGATTTAATGTATTTATTGTAAAAATTAAATATGGTGAATTGTTGCATTGAAGTTGGGAAAATACTTTTTTATTAGACGTAAATGTTTTTTGCATCTCACTCGCTGGTCATTTACTGTTTTCTTCCATATAAAATGCTGCTTCGGCTGTTAATCATATACTGTTACACAGAGCATAATTTTATAAAACTATATTATTACAGTAAATAGAAAACCATCCGAATGCTTAAGTGTCACAGACTTTTTAAGTACTAAAAAACGTACATCTAATAATAATAATTAAAAAGTAAACAAAATCGATGTCTTAAAAGTTAATTTACGATGGGATTGATAATCAAAATTGTAGTTGGAGGAGTAATAAATTCTATTGGGAAGAACATCATTTTCTACTGAGATGTTGTGGAGTTGAGTTTACGTAGCTTCAAATGAAAATACCCAATGGAGGTAGAATTATATGAAATTATATAAAATCTCTTGAGACAAAGCAAATTAATTTTTGTCCCTGTTGTTGAGCCCTGTTGTGCCTTACAGAGGACAACCATAGCTGTCCAATAATACCTCATGTGTGGGGGTGTGACCATGGAAAGTTGCCTTTTCAAAATGGCTGCCATCCACACAACCACAATTTATGGAAGAAAGAAAGGTAAGCATGATATTCATATTTAAAATGTTTTTCAATGTTATATTTTGATTGTTTTTAGTAAATAACATCCGAGGAGAATTGTAATTGTGTTTTTTACAGCTGAACTTATTTATTTTCATAAGAAAAACAACAAATATATTAATGTACACTGTAGTGCACATCATGATGTAGTGTATGTTTGTTTCCAAATCCTTCCAGATGCAGAATGCATGGGTGCAACAGTAAAACATATGTGAGATGCGTGAAGTGCCAGATGTTCCTTTGTGTCTCGAAAAAAATCACAATACTTCATCACAAACAATCTAAGTTAAGAAACTTGAGTGCACCCTCACCGAACATTGCTACATCGTTTTGGGGTGTAACATGAAGCCAGAGTTAGACGCCTTTTTGCGAATGGCCAAGCACATTGCAACACCCCTTTCTGGCCAGTCGGCGTAGACATTTAATCAGATCTTCCTTGGCCTATGACCAACCTGTTCTGTGGTGTTTTGTGAAGCCATTATGGAGTAACATTAGTTTTATTTGATTGAGCTTTCGTTATTTTGTTAATGTTTAATGACACTGGGTTGGGCTTTGTATGGTTCTCGAGCCATAGTCTGATGTTGTTTACCTTGTGTGACTGATCAAGAGGAACTGGTTGGTAGTGCTCCCCTCTGACCGACTTGCCCCTTACCGGCCATTGCCTCCATCCGAAGGGGAGTCAGGGAACGAAGACCAGCCTCAGGCCTGCAACCCACCATGGGAAAACAACAGTGGGCAATCCAAGCAAGGCCAACGAAAGTAAAGCCAAGCAAGTTGGTCAGGCTTCGGGGGGGTTGGCAGGGTCCCTGGATGGCACAAGAGAGATGCAGAGCCTTAGTATCCACTAAGGCCCTGCATCGGGTGCCATTGATGTCACAGTCCACAAACAGTCCATGGGCCAGGCCCAGGCGGCCAAGTCATAGATACGGTTTGGTAGAGGGAGTAAGAGGTTGTCTTGAGTTGCAGTTCTCTCGCCGTGCCAACCAATTCTAGTTTAACGATGGCTGAGGGGCCGGGTCTTTCGGGGCTGGTGCTGAGCAGCGGCGTGCGATGTGCCCTTGCTACCCTCACAAGTAAATGCACCCTTAGCATTCTGCTTGACCGAATCGGTGTGTCATGCCTGAAGGGGGCCCTTTTGTGTACAACACGTGTTCAAGTCGATCTGCTTCACTCAGCGCCTCCGCCAAAATCTTTGATGCACACAGGCGGAAGTGTTCTTGAGGTCGTACTGGCTGGAGACCCCGGACGAAAGCTTGGAGAGCTAGCTCTTCCTGCGTTGTCAGTGTAGGCGGAGCGGTCTAAGTGATATTGCAGCGCCCTCTGAATTGACTGTCAGTTGCATCGCTCCTGTGGTTGGAGGCCTGTGAGAATCTTCAGAGTTTAGAAAGGGTGTCTTGTACAGCTTTCTCCTCTGTTGACCATTAAAAAACTGAGCGGCTAGCTGCACCTGAACGAGATAGGTCTCTGGTGGCTCTTCTCCATTAGAGCTTGGTAGCTTCATCCCGCTCGGACGGGGACCCTCGGGAGGTGTTTTGGGGAATGCTGTTGGTGACTGTCGTGTTGGCTGGAGAGGTATGTTCCGGCAGTTGAGGAGGTGTGGTGCGACCAGCTATACTTTCCTTCGTCGGCGAACTCTCAAAACAGGCAGGGGATCACCGGCTCAATCAGGCAGGCCAGCAGGTTCTTGCCCTTCGAGCATCTCCATCAATGGCACGCTTCTATTCTTTGGGCAAGCACCTGCAATTCTATTTCTTCTAAGATGGCTGCCATTTTGCAATCCTACTGCTGACATCAATGTGACAAGCTTGAAATGTTTGTAGTAAGAACAGGTAGAGAATTGAACTCTGAACCAGGAAGAGCCTTCTATCTGCACAGTTCAACGGTAAAAGACTACAGCTTTGAATGCAACACACAACACCATGTGACAAGTAACTAACATGAACAGAGAGCTCACTCATGGGGTAGAACACAATTGTTGCTACGCATGCTGAGAAACTCCACCCACATATCCCCCAACACGCTACAATATAGAACAACTTAATTTTTCACTTGTTCGCAGATGCAAGTATTTCAATAAAAAATGATTAGTACAATCATCTTATTGGCCAAATAGTTTGTCAACTACATCATACATTAGTATAATGTATGTAATGTATAATGTAAAATGTATAAATACCAAATCTGCAAAAAAAAAAACCTGCTAAACCATACTCAGCTCTACCAATTAATAGATCCCCAAAAAAACGAAAACAAATTAATCAGTGGTTCGTTCGTTTTGTTATCCTCAACTTATCCGGGTCCGGGTTGTGGGGGAAGCAGTTTCATCAGGGAAGCCCAGACTTTCCTTTCCCCGGCCACATCCACCAACTCCTCTAGGAGGATTCCGAGGTGTTCCCAAACCAGCGGAGAGATGTATATCTTCAGCAGGTCCTGGGTCTACCCCGGGGTCTCCTCCCAGAATGACATGCCTGAAACACCTCCCCAAGGAGGCGTCCGGGGGGCATCCTGACTAGATGCCCAAACCACCTCAACTGCATCCTCTCCATGTGGAGGAGAAGCTGCTCTACTTTGAGCCTCTACCGAATGTCTGAGCTCCTCACCGTATCTCTAAGGCTGAGCCCAGCCACCCTGTGGAGAAAACCCATTTCAGTCACTGGTATCCGCGATCTCATTCTTTCGGTCATAACCCACAGTTCATGACCATAGGTGAGGGTGTTCCACGACCAGGACGAAAACCGCATTATTCCTCCTGAATACGAGGTTCGGCTATCGACCGAATTCTCCTCTCCAGTACCCTGGCGTAGACCTTCCCAGGGAGGCTGAGGAGTGTGATCCCCGATAATTGGGACGCATCGTCCAGTCCCCCTTCTTGAAAAGGGGAAACACCACCCCAGTCTGCCACTCCAGAGGTACTCCCCTCGATGTCCACGCAACGTTGCGGAGGCGTGTCAGCCATGACAGCCCTACAACATCCAGAGCTTTCAGATACTAAGGGCGGATCTCATCCACCCCTGGAGCGCTGCCACCGCAGAGTTTTTTAACAGCCGCAGCGACCTCAGCCCGAGTGATGAGTGGACCCACCTCCAAGTCATCCAGCTCTGGTTGCCGGTAGCTGTCAGCTGCTTTAGGAGTCCCACAAGCCAGCCATGCTCATTCTTCAGCCTGACGGCATCCCTCACCTCTGGTGTCCACCAGCAGTTTTGGGGATTACCGAAGCTCCAAGCAGCCGCCTCGGCAATGGCATCTCCCCCGCCATCTGATCCAACTCAACACAAGGTAGTGGTCGGTTGACAGGTCAGCTCCTCCCTTCTACCTAGTGTCCAAAACATGCGGCCGCATATCAGCTGATACAACCACAAAGTCGATCATCGAGCTGCGACCTAGGGTGTCCTGGTGCACTGGTGACACCCTTATGTTTGAACATGGTGTTCTTTATGGACAAACTGTGACTAGCACAGAAGTTCAATAACTGTACACGGCTAGGGTTCAGATCAGGCAGGCCGTTCTTCCCAATCACGCCATTCCAGGTCATGCTGTCATTGCCCACCTTTGCATTTAAGTCTCCCGGAACGACAATGGAGTCCCCAGTTGGGGCGCACTCCAGGGTGGGGCCCCGGCTCCGGGCAGGGTACTAGAGTCCTTGATTTTTCCTCTTTGTCTGACCCTTCACCTAGGACCTCTTTGCCATGGGAGACCCTACCAGGGGCAAATTGCCCCAGACAACACAGCTCCTAGGATCACTAGGGTACTCAAACCCCTCCACCACGATAAGGTGGCGGTTGTCGGAGGGGCCCATTTCTTTTTATTTTTCTAAAATCTATTAATTTGATCATACAGTGTTTGTTTTTTTAGATTCATTGACTATTCTGTTTATTCATATGCCTTTGTTTAGTTATGCTTCTTAATTTCTGTCTAATATATTTTTATCGATTGTATCACCGTTGACCTATCCTGTTGGCTGTAACTAACTTAATGTTCAATAAAGCATTTTTTTTAAAAAGCTGACGTCATGACTGATGTGCTCAATTCAAACCGGAAAGGAAGTTCAGCTGTGGCTATTTATTTGATGAGAAGCCTGAGTGACACACATTACCTCCCTGGCTACCTAACTTTTCTGAGTCATTTTCAACATCCTTGGTTTTTGCTACTGTTTTTAAAGTTCCATGTTTTTTTATTCTTCAGGTAGATGGAACATTCGCTCTAAAGTGGCTCTCTTCATCGTTTTATTTCGGTACTTCCAATGATTGTCAGCGTAAGTTTGCATTTTAGTTGAAATTTTAGTTTTGTGCTATATATTTAGGTCCAGCATTTAGAATGAAATGTTTATATAATATTTGGATTTAACATAGACCATTTCATTTTTATTGAATATTTATATTGAATCTTTACATTAAGATTTTGATTGAACTTTAAGACGTAGCATTTATATTTATATTTAAAAATTTCATAGGAATGTCAATATGACTAAGTTCATAAATATTGATTTAAATGTTATAAAAGATGTGACAAAAATTTGATACTGCTTTTTAAATGTTATTTGAAGTTAAATGTGGCAAAAAGTTGCTGTTAAAATCAGCATGTGCTACTTTAAAAACGTTGCCCCATAGTCTAACACGTAGACTACACCACTGATCTTATTACATTGGAAAAGGAGGGTGCATATATTCTGGACAAACATATTTTAAACACAGGGTATAAACTGTCCAAGCCTAAATTATACATATAAAATAGCCTAGTCTATAACTGGCTCTACTCTGGGCTGGGGTAAATTATGGACTACTACACCTGTTGGGTATCCACACTCAAAAACTCACAGACAATAAACAAAAGTCGAGTATGTTTATGTAAGTACACATATTGTACTGTATAAAGCCATAATTCAGTCAAGACACAACAAATGTCTGGAGATATGACTAAGAAGATAAATCAAAAAATAAGAAAAAAAGTTAAGTGAAATTTTTGAATCTTCCATCACAATCCTGTTGTATCGTTGTCAACGTTAAGGACATATGGGAGCATGTGGGGGCTAACAGATACATCATTTGAACAAAAACGTCTGTTTTCACATGTAGATGGACTCTATGGGAAGTATATCCAGATGAATTCTGTGTTGATCCACCTGCCACTGGGGCTGAAACATGAGTTGGCCATCTTAAATGGCCAATTATTTCCTTCAGATCTGTAATTAAAAAAAACATTTTTTTTAACTTATTTTCTTTTATTAACGCTATCTTGCCATATTTTTATTTCTTGTCAGGCCAACTGACTGACATTTTTATAAAGAAAGACAAAAACAAAACAGTTTAGTTACTTTGTACTTTATTAATGAAGACCAAAATTCTTTTGCATTTCTCATACAGAGAATATCATGTGCATTTTAATAAATAAATTTCAAAGAAACAATAATGCTAACATTGTCAAGCTTTAAGGTCAATTTTGTTCAAGCAGTGGAGAAATGATAGGCCCACTATAAGCCATTCAAGCCTTATAAAGACCGTGGCTGAAGCTACATGACTTCAGTGATCCGGACGCCCAACCTGAAATGAGAAACATTATTTCGACAACGGTATGCTATAGACTGTAGGCAAACAAAAATGCTTGCCCCTATGAATAAAATAAAAAAATGTTTTCTTAAGCAAAAAAGGTACCCTTAAGCAATTTACAGTTTGCAAAAATTGGCAGATTTAGTGGGGTATTAATCATCCAACCTCCCTAATGAGTCCATGGGTTTTCCTCATTATTAACTATGTGTTCGCCATAATGTTCCAAAGCGTCCTAGTTTTGTCTGGCCCTCCTTTCGTATGCAGCTACCCTCGATCAATTACTACAACAATATTACACAATATTAGCATTATACTAATGTGTCACATTTTCAGGCTCCTGAAACTCATTAACAGCATTCTTTCACATTGATGATACATTTCATTATCACAATTTCTGCAGGGGCTGTAGAATATTTCACGATCACTCTAAAAGTGTTTTATCGGCATTTATTAGAGGGTAATATTCATTATATTCTTCTACAGAGTGTTAATTTACTAAGCAATGCCCTCACTCACCGTTAAAAAAAGGGAATATAACTGGAAAAAAAAAAAGAATAAATTTTGCCATTACACAATAGAATACATTTTAAGACTGCTGTGTCGGCATACTCTTATGACGTAAACATGCAAAAACAAATCAAAATCACTACGAAAAGTTCAAACGGCTGACATATAGTTTGTGCATAAATCAAGTCAGGTTTTAAGATAGTCACTTGCAATGCATAATTTCTCATAAGCCAGCCAGTGAATCAGGTTTTGATGCTGAACTCCTTACAATTCAATGAGTCCCCTCACATCTCTATATTGGTGCATTCAATGGATGGAAATTAGAGCCCTGCAGTGCGCAAACAATTTATCTGCCGATTTCAAGCCATTCCATCGTGTCACAGCTTAAAGACTATTCTTAATTCATTCATCTGTTTTCAGAAACAGTTCATGCAGTCATATGTATAAAAGCATGAGTAGAACATGTTTAAGAGACAGGCATTTAATGAGGAGAGAAATTGACCCTCCTCTTCACTGAATAGACTTTCAGTTGAGACTAGTCTTTAGTCTGTCTAAGCTCATCGTCAAGTTGGCTCTTCTCACGAGTATACAGTGGTTTATGGTTGGAGGTTTTGTGTGTCAGTATGTTTTCGTATGTGAAGCAGTTTTATGTACATGTGTCTTTGCATGCTAGTTCCACCAAAAGAAGTGATTGAATTCAAGGTTTCCAGTGGTTGCTTGTTTAAAGCACGCTTTCCACTATTGTAACCACATTTATGATATTTTTATTAATATAATCTTCTTTTATTTACTCATTTGGCAAAGGGATGTCCTTGGATGTAGGGTTTGTATTCAGTTAAAATGTTAAAGTTCTGAAACTTAATTTAATTTGAAAAGAAAACCTAAATAAACATCACTCACTAACTCTTATTCTCCATGTGATAAACCACAATGCTTGATTTGCCTCCACATTATGATTTCAAGTAGGTTTTGTATCATAACACAGCTGATAATCCATCTTTGCTCTCGAAATTCAATATCATCAACATAGTTTTCATTAATATCAAGTGATGCACTGATTGCAATTTACGTGGCTGATTCCGATCACTGATTCTTATAAAGTCTAACCTGCCACTACTGATTTTTGTCTTCAAAGTTTTAAAACCCTAATTGATAGCATACATGCACACACACATAAAGTGGGCCCGCGGCCGGCTCTGCGCTCTCACTAGCTTAAACCGCTCTGCTAGCGTTAGCTTCTTGAAACTTGATATGTTCTTCATTTTCAGGTTCACCATCCAAGTGTCTGATTAAGTTCGATGTTCCACACGTTAACAGGGTTTTCCTCCGCAGCTTATTTTGTCCTTAAGGTGTAACAAATTGCGAGTTTTGTGTTGTCTTCAATCAAGGTGAAAGATTTCCGAGCTGGTGGTATGTTTGTAGCCATGGTAGCTCATGACTGGTGTCTATGCGTGCCACGTGGCTCATCATACCACGCATGTGTGTAACCGGCACCGACTCACCGATCATATCAAAATAAGCTTCCCTGGAACTGATCTATCAACCGGCCCATCGACCGGTGCACCTCCATTAATAATATCTTGTTTATGAAAAACATAATTTTTTGTATAAAGCTATTGAAATGTACCATTTATCTTTGGATGAAAGCCAAAGCCATTCCTTAAAAGAAAATAATTTGCATTTGCATTTGTCTGTGTCTTATGTGATTATGACCACATTCATTTACATTTTCTATGCCATTACACTTTTTATTTACCTTTGGTAATTTTAGTAACCCATAAAACGTATCTAACATAGTAAGATATGTATAAAAATCACATAATAAAGATATGTGGACATAATCACATAATAAAGAATTAAAACCGGTTGACTATCCGTATAGAAGGAAATGTCTTTCACTTGCAAAATTATATGTATAGAGTCCTGTAAAAACCCGTTCAAGTGGCTTCCCAAACCATGTTGTTTACAGTGTGTCAGTGGGTGGGAAGTTATGTAAGCTGTATATGTGTGGACTGACTAAGAAAATTAGACTCTCCCTTGGGTTGAGGTTGATCCTTCTCCGCCTTCTGTAGAAGGTCTATGGGGTCATTGGGTCCCTGGCATAGGAAGCTGAGATGTTCTTCCTCTGGCTCTAGTTTGCAATCACCAATGAAAAGTTCTGCTCTGTCCCAGTTGCTAAGAACACTACAGGCATCGCCATGTTCACTACTGTTGCTGAGACAATGGGAACGACTGATCAAAGGCTGGCTGAGATTGTGTGTGGAGAGCGATTTCCCAAGATTTCCTCCCCAGTTTGAAGGGGTTCCGTCTGGGCTTGACGAGAGGAGCAGCAGAGGGTCAACTTCCAGGCTCATGTGCCTCCTCCAGTCACTCTCAGATTTCAAGCTTGGCTTTTGTCGCATCTGCACCCTTTCTTGTGAAATACTTTCCTCATTGCCCCTTTCTTGGTTACCATCAACACTGGAACCCACAACTACATAGGGGTCCGGGCTCTCCTCATTCAATGCCACCCCGCCTGTCATATAATCTCTGACAGGGTCTGCAGGGCCTCGGTGTTGGGAGGGGTGCACCAGGGAGGGTAGTTGGAGAGTGAAACCCCCAGTTGTCGGCGGAGGAGGTGGCAGGTCGGGGAAGTGTGCTCTTTTGGTAGAATAGGGGCTATCAGGAGGCAGCAGTGGCGATGGGGAGAGTGAGGATGTGGAGGGGGGATAGGATGGAGGTGCTGAATCTGGGGGACCATCATCATCGGCGGGTGCTAGGATGAGGCGCAGGCCTCTTGGATTGCCGCTCAGAGAGCGGCCTATGCCACCACTGTTATCTCCTCTGTCTCCAATTTGTTCACCTTCCTGGGGAGAGGGGAAATCCCTACTGATGATAGAGCTCTGGTAGTCCAAATTGTGATGCTGGTGATTGTCCAACTCAAACAGGGGCAGGGAGGACAGGGTGAGTGCTGAGTGCCCTTTCTGTAGAACGTGCCGGTATACGTCCAGCAAAGAGTCCAGCTTTGATTCGATGGACGAAACCTGGGACCAAAAAAATAAATAAATAAGAGACAAATGGAGGATGGTAAAGGGACATATAGCTTCGAGTCATACATTTTTACTGCAGTGACAGATCTCTGGTGGTTTGATGAAAAAAAGGAGAGTGAGTGTTTTGAAAGCCTCAGTAAGAGTCACTGGTTTTGTCTCTATAGAGTCTCATTCATCCTGGTCATGGTAATTCTCGAAAGTTGAATCTGAATTACCTGGATCTCGGTTTAGAGTTGAATGGTGGACGGTGGATGCAACATAAACACACAGGCCAGTACCTGCTGTGTCACTCTATAACTGACTGTAACACAAATTGCGAATTACCAGAGCCCAACTGCCGGGCTTATAATATACCCACAAAGGCAGAGGGAAAAGAAAGGTAACACAAAAGGAAATGAACACCTGTAGTTACCACAGCTGTGCTTTTATCAAGTCAACTACAATCAACTACATAGGATTTTCTCCCAGATCCCTTCAAATCCTGCATGACCCTTATACAAAAACTGATGTATCATAACGACACCCACACATAAACTGAGCAATTAAGTTAATGCAGTTCAATGCAGCGAAGAGTGCACAGATCTGTATATAGGGGAGAGCCTGGCCCAGCACAGGTGAGTCAGGTTATCTGGACAGGATTCCACAGTTCATCTGAAGGACAAGGGACACTTTGAGGACAACAGCGTTCACATTCTGGACAGAGAGGATAGACGGTTTGAGAGGAATGTGAGGGAAGCCATCTAGATTAAACTGGAGTTATCCCCACTGAACATGGGTGGAGGTCTGCGCTACCACCTTTCTTCTCAATACACGGCAGTCCCCCATCTCTCCCCAAGACGGTTTGACCAGCATTCACACCTGGAATCACATTATGCTAATGACTCACATGATGCCTCTGCAGGTAATCAGACATCGGTGTTCTACAGAACTCCAAACAACGCCTATCCAACCACATTAGTGATGCGTTGGCAATTGTATATCTGTAACCGAATGACTCTCTGTGTATCAAACACCTGCTGGAAAGTAAAACCATGACTTCACAAAACAGTCAGTTGGAACCTGTTGGATGAGAGGTGAAATGTCTTCAAGTTGAAACAGAAGTCCAGTTGCTTCGGATTCAAACATCAAAGAGGCAATGGTATTGGTCTATAGCTAAAATCTGCACCCTCCACATACATCTTTAACATGAATGGGTAATAAAATCTTGCATATGCATTTCTAAAGAATTTTGTTTTGAACTAACCTGTCTTTCCACCTTACACACACGGCCCAGCATGCTCATGCCTTCCAGAGTTTCTCCATCTGGGTGCAGTTTGTCCCTTATTTTCTTATCCACAGGATGCTGGCCTTTTCCCAGGATCTGATCCACTCTGATACACAGACACAAACACACACACACACACAGACATTAACATGTTAGAAATTGATGATATCAAAAAATAAGCTAGCGATTAGTCATCATTTCAATTCATTAAAGGTTAAGCCACACACCTTAGGCAGCTGTAGCATGTTAAGACTAACGTTAGTAACACCTACAACACACATGGTATGGCTTTGTCATTCTTAAATGGAGAATCTGCGAGTATCTCTATTGTTTGTCCATTTGTCAGGATCATGGAAAAAAAGCATTTTCACATTGGACTTTATATAGTAATTAGTTTGCCTTTTTCTATGGGCTCTTGTACTTGTGGTGTAAAAATGATAACTCTCATTGCTGAAAACCCCCCTAAAAATTGTATATCACAAGGCATGATGAAATTAGATGAAGGCACAAGCCATTTGGCGTATGCATCTAAAAAAATCAGGTTTACAATTATGTAACAGTCTACAAAGGGATCAACTTGTTGCTGGTAGTTGAAATCACATAAATACATATAGATGTACTATATTTACTATTCAATGTACTCAACTATGTTTAAAACAAAATAATACTCATGTTACATTCTAGTTTCTCACGATGCAATGGGAGACAGAACAGTCAGGATTTTAACTACACACATTAGTCAAGCAGCGGCTTGGATGGAGGACGTTATTATGGAGTTTATATTATGTTTACGGTTTTGGTTTTATATACAGTAGAACACTTTATATTCAGATTCATGATATAAAATTACTGTGTTTTAATAAAAAATTAAGTCAAGTAAACCTTGACAAGGCAACTGTGATGTAAATACCACTTTAAATGTAAGCAGAGGTCCGCTGATAGTCATCTTTTGAAATCAGGGGGGTATTTCAAGAAACGGGTTTAACAAGCTCTTAGTTAATCTCTGAGCTCGGGCTTGACCAAACCTGAGATGAGGAATTCCAGATCTCCGGTTTCAGAACTGCTGATCTGAGTTGGTTCAATAAATTCTGAGTTAGTTAACTGCTACTTGGAAGTATACCTGCCAGCGTGCAGGTTAGCTTCACAGAGTAAGTTACCGTTGTAACCGTTGCAGCAGACTACATAATTCCGACTGTGTGTAATACCTTTTTCCCAATCCCAGTTCATAACATTGAATTATGTTTTATATATTTGACAGACTTGTATCGAGCCATGCATGAGCCAACCCCAGTGCAATACCAAACACATAATCTTATTTTATCTACCATAAAACAAAATCTAATAACATTTACACATAACAATGTTTCCCATATCTGCTGGGAGAAAAACTTTGGACTGGTACCTGTTTGGCACCCTTTAAAATAAATGAATAGAATGAGATGCAAATTTCTTTTTTATTATTACGTTTAATTCAAATTATTCATAAAAATCAAAACTTTTATCCAATTGGAATGGTTAATAGTAAAAGTACATTCTTAACATTACATAAAACAAGTATTTATTTCTTTAAAACAAGAGTTCATAGATCAAAAATTATTTTGATCTCGTTTTAAGGATAAATATTTGTTTTATGCTCAGATTGTAACCTTTTCTTAAATTTTGTCACTAGAGTTGGAGGTTAGACTACAAAATATGTTAATCATGGTTATAAACAATAAAGACATTTGTAACAAGTCATTTCACTCATTTTTTAGATGGTGCCAATAATTCTGGAGGGCAACATACATGAAAACACCAAAAACCAAAATCAGGCTCAAATATGCGATGCAAACGCCAACCATTCGGTTCCATACTAGTTAATTATTTGCATTCCTACATATTGCACATGTGATTTCACAATCACTCAGACACCAGGCAGAGACACAATGGTCAGCATTATGGGATTTTACTGTTGGTTAAATGTAAGTTTAGTGAAATAAAAGTAACCCTGAGGCAGGAAGTTTCCTGCTGTTGTTGCTGAGATAATAGTGGAGGGCAGGAGAGGACAAGTTCCTGGGTCTGCTACTCAGGCTAGGACCAGAGCCTGGTGCACTGGCCAGTCTATAGACAGGAGAAAGACTGGGTCAGTTCTCTCTCTCATTCACACACGCACACACAAACACAAACACACACATATATACAAAAGCAAGCAGCGGAATAGGAACAAGTGATCAAATCCACTCCTACCAACAAACAATATCTCATATTAGCATGCAGATAATGATAAGACTTAATAGATGACTATGATGATTATGTTTTGAATATTGACGCCGGCATTCTTGATGGGATTGTTTGACAACAGATAACTACTCCAATATTTGTTTTCATGTCACGACAGGAATTTAGCCTAATATTTGTCAGTTAATAAACTCAAAGTGGAAATGCTTCCGAGATACAACTTTAAATATAAGTAATACAGCTATACAATTCAGCACTCAGCTGCTCTGCCTGTGATACATCAAGACAGTAAAAATTCTATTTTCTGGAAAATGAGTTTTATTTTTGTCTCAACACTTTGATTTGAGATTTCCAGAAAAAACTATAAGCAGCCATATTGTCATCCAAAAAAAAAAGAAGCTTTTTTTCAAAAATCATATTATGTTATATTATATTATATTAATCACACAAACATATCAACAGAATAATAGAATAAACTACAAATTAATATACTCCTTTCAAGCATGTTGAAGGGATTATAAAATGTAATAAAATTTAAAACATATATTTATACATCTTCATTTTAAACAAAATGTTCCAACCTGTATTGAGGCAGATTTCTCCTGCAACAATGGTTTGCATAATATTCAAGCAGAGGAACAATATTGTATTCTTATTTTAAGGGTAACACACCTTGCACAACTTCTCAATTTATGACTGTCAGCATAAAGTCAGCTAATAGAGTAAGACTTTTAATGTCTTGTAATAAATAATGACATTTGTGTCTAGTTTGGAGGACCATTATGCTTCCTAAGGTGCAGTAATCCTGAGCACACTGGCATCACATCAAGCGTCAAAATTCACTCAGCACAGTAAAACATAAGATGATAAACCAAAACCTAACATTTACTTTTTTTTAAATATCTTTTGTCAACATGAATGCCCCGATCCTTAGGTGTACCATTCGATGGCAATTCTTCATGCATCTAACATGGAAAACGAAGATTAATTAGTTCAAATTAGTCCTGGATCGGGTTTTTAACATGTACATTATTTAGAATAAATGCCCTGCTTTTATTCTAAATAAAGCAGCTTGTTTCATGTCTACAGTCACCTCCAGCTGACATGCTTAGTTGAGGCCCTCAAGGGGCCAATACCAGGGTAATAACAGCTTTCAGCCTTACCTGCACACACACTTAAGAACTATGATATTACTAACTACTAATTACATGAAAAGGCATAAGATAAGAAAGTAAAAGTGAATAATGATTGAATGATTCTTGTTGTGTGTAATCAGACAGCCAAAGTTTTTTTTTTTTGTAAAACACAAGAACCCATTGCTTGAGCTCCTTGATGACCTCCACAGAGAGACAGACCAGGGTCCAGCTGCAATAGAGGCATATTTTAACTAACAAAAGTGGTGGCAAATGCTTTGTAATGAACGCCGAAGGTATTCCTGCCTGTTGCTTAAATAAACGTTATAAGGCCTTAAGTAAGAAAAGGCTTTTTTACAATAAAGGACAGACTGTATGCTGCTTGACCCAGGTGTGACAATCTCATCAAACTTTGGTTATGTTAGCACAGAAGCACTTGGGGAGCAGATCAGGGTGGTGGTAAGTCTAACCCAGATCCGGACTTTTTTCTCCGGGCCGGGCTGTAATAAGAGTGAAGGGCAGGAGAGGAAAAGGCCTTAGAACGGCTGGTGAAAGACCTTGGAGGAGGACCCACTACAGTGTCCAGTCTGGGAGATAAAAAAAAAGGCACACATAACCAGTACACACACACACATACACACAAAGAAAGTTTGAAGTGAGACAGTGGTCAAACATTTTATAAATATAAAAGGGTTGTGTATGAAGAGATTACTATTATTGAGCTAGGAGGAACCCCAGCAACAGTGGTGGACACACCCACCGATACAAGCCCTTTGTAAAGAATGTAAGATTTCTAACAAATCAACAGAGAGATATCAAAAAATTGAAGGATAATGAAAAAGTTCCCATGTGTGTCTCTGTGTGGGTGTGTGCAGAGTGTACTGACCTGGTCTGAAGGCTCTTGATGCGACAAAGCATGTCCAAATGTCCAGCAGAGTACTGCTCAATAACATCCTTCACGTCGTACGGACGCAACGTCTCCTTAAACTTCTTTTTTGCCACGTGGAACTTCATGATCCTTCAAACACAAACACACACACACATTTAATTTTGATTTATTTCAGTTATATTTACATTTCTCCCTTTCTCATATGCACACATGTATATTTACATATGTACAACGAACCAACGTTCATATACACATGTATATATACAGATACAAATACAGTCTTTTTTAAATTTTTATTATGTCTACCCTTTTTTCATATCAATTTTTGTTTGTATATATGTATATATATATATATATATATATATATATATATATATATATATGTAGTTACACACACACATACACAAACTTACCATATATATATATATACACACAGACATTTGAAATCTATTTAGAAGTTCTAAATTTTTCATCATTTAGGATAATATACTGCACCAGAGTTTTATAGTAAGCAACCATCTTATTAAAAAAAAAATTGTAAATTGTATTGGAATTGTAAATTGTATTACACATTTGAATTTCTTAACTTTTCTTGTCTGCATGTAAAAAAATGCAGATGTGTGTTTAAAAGACAGTTAGCGATTTAATTTGCTAACTGTCATTTTGGGGGCATTTTCATTGTTAGTCGTCTTTAGCAGAAGGGCAGACAAATACTGAAGTAGCCACAAAATCAAAAGATAGAAGAGGAAAAAAAAAGATGTAATTCCCAAAATGACCATTAGAGTGCAGCAGCAGACCTGGGAAATTCAGAGGACAGTTTTTGTTTTGTTTTACTTGTTAATCTTTTTTTTAGAGTATGATAAAGCAAAACATTATCAAAGTTTCAAATATCTCACGGAGTACCTGTTGATAAGCCAAAGTTCCCTGGTTCCCTTGGCAAGTGCATAACAATCAAAATGAATGACGAAGAAACCTGAGTGTGATCTTCAATCTGGTTCTATTTGGTGAAGGGAGCCATTGCTGGGTGAATAATATTGATACAGGTAAGGGGATCTAGGCACTCAGTGCATCTCGATTCCCCAGAGGCTTCTGCTATTGTCCAGGGGCCGTTTTTTCTCACTGTCTAAATGGAAACAACACTGACAGAAGACCCTCTGTGATAACAGCCAAGACAGGGGAGGGCTTCTCCCACCCTCAACCTGACACCCTGGGAAAGCCCTAGGCTCTGGATGCCCATGGAGGGAACCTGCTGGGTGGGCAGCCTGAGTGGTGTTGGTTGGTGGTTTTCTTTTATGTCCCACAACAGAGAAACAGTGGGGCTGATGATAAAGGGGGGTCTGATTGACAACACTTTGATTTATTAAAAAACATGAATTTGATTGTATTTAAAATCACTCTAAACCTGAAATTATAATACATTTCCAAAACAAACAATCTGATACTGTTACCAAACTTTAGGAGGTAACGTTGCAGAAAATAATTTTTGTCAGCTACATTCTCCTGGGAAATTTTGCGGAACTTGTACAGCGTTAAAAAATTCCAATTTTGAGGTGATAAAGTTGGATGACATTCCTGAGCCATGCTGTGTAAAGGTAAGGCACAGCTGGTAGAAATGCAGGTAGATTAGGGGAAATATTTTAGCATTAGCTGTACCTCCTATTCCGAGGTATTTGTTTGTAAGTCTATGCTTTCAATCTTTATATGTCCATTTCTTTTACAAAGGTTTCTCTTGAACAAAAGATTCAGAACTCAATACAACGGCCTGTTTAAATAAAGGGCAAAACTAAATCTGTGCACAGGGTGATTATATTATCATAATAATAAATGCACAGAGTCATAAATTGATTTCACATTACCATATATTAGTCTTTGCATTGAGTTATTTCTAATGACCATTTTCATATTCAAAAATATGAAAAGGATAAGAGGAAGCAACGGAGTGGGAGAATCAGTTGGCGCCAGTTGAATAAACATTCACTCAGAGGTTGCCGGTGCCGTTGTAAGAGAGCATTGTCTGTTGAAATACTTACATACACTCACACATAGGAAGAATGAAAGACTCTCAAAGATGAACCCTCAAAAGCATCAAAGAGGTCAGATAAAGAGCGAGAGATGAGAAAAAGGAGTTCAAAATAAAAAATAACTGTTCATTGGGAACAAATTATTATGTACATCTTTTCACTCACACATCCAGAGATACATTTGTAACCAAAATTTCGGACAGTCTTTGAAGCAGAGAGTAGTTCATGAACCTACCGATCAAATTAACACAAGTTATAAACATCTTCAAAAAAAAGGTGGAAGGCCAATCAATCACTAGAACACATGAAATTAGTTCTTTGAGGTCATTCGTTAATTCATTTAGTAGGCTGTCACTGAGGTGTTGGGATCATTGGGAAAAAAATCATAAAGGAAGAGTTCATAAGAGATGTAAAATCAATAAGATAACCTTTATCTGGTCCACAAGCCATAAAATAAATAGAAATGGATAACACAGTAAATCATAAATGGGCCTCAGTGGCCTGACTGAGCTAAAAAATCATTCCACCAAAACCAGGACACAAATCATTATGGATTCTGTATCAACAGATCGAATGGCTATAGTTGATCAAAAGCAGTCATTTAGGAGAGGTAGAGGGAATTCACTCAACAGCATAACTTAACTTTCTGTCTGCTCAGTTACAGTGTTGCGTGTTGCATACGTATGAAGCAAATCACCTGACGTTATTGCATGGATGCAAGTTTACAAATACAGATGTTAGCATATTTGCATTGTAATGAATCCTGTACATCGTCTGAATTACAGGTCCATAAACATTTCAAAGATTTTGTTGATTTATGGATGTGTTCAATACAAGAGCATCAGTTGAAAGACCTGAAAAGACTGTAGCTAGATCTCACCTGACAGCTCTGATGACAGCCTTCAGGGGAGCAGAAATATCCTCCACTGTGATGTCACAATGGCAGCCACGCTCATCAAGGGAGTCCTCCAAAGGCATACCTGTGTCCACTGAGAGAGAAAGAATGCTGTTGCATCAATGAATATAGTCCTGTGCAAAAGTATATACTCTTAAAACCCAAATAACGTTGACAGGAGTCTGCAAAGATTTCTCAAAGTGATATTGCAGTGTTCTTCAGGTGCTGCAAAGTTACCCTGTTTGGTAGAATCATAAGAGATGGGTAGTTTTTTGTGTATATATATATATATATATATATATATATATATATATATATATATCTATATACACACTGATCTGAAAAATTAAGGGAGCACTTAATCATCGCAGTATGACAGCAAGCCAGTTCAACTTCAAGGATATCAATCAGTGTCCATTTAAGAAATTAAAAAACGTATTTATTGTGTTATTGTGAATCAGTTTCACCTGTTTTGGTGCAAATGTCAGTGACAACAGGAGCAACCCCCAAAATGTAATGGTTCTTCAGGTGGTGGCCACAATCCATTTCTCTCTACTTATCCTCCCTGACTGACACTTCTCTAGTTTTTTGTTCTGCTGGTGATTTTGTCATAACTTTTGACATGAGGCAGTACCTGCAGCCCGCTGGCACTGAATAGGTAGTCCAGCTCCTCCAGGATAGTTTAACCCTGTGTGCAGTTGCAAGACAGTTTGCTGTGTATCACTGCAAAGCCTCAAGAGCATGGAGGAGATGCCAGGAGAAGTTATATGAGGAGAGCTGGAGAGGTCCGTAGAAAGACACCAACCCAGCAGCCAGACTGTTATCTGCTCCTCAACGTGAGGAGGAACAGGAGGAGCAATGACGGAACTCTACAAAATTACCTCCAGTGGGCTACTGTTGTGATGTTTCTGTTAGACTGCAATAGACTGCATAAGGGTGGCATGAGGGCCCGGCATCCTCTGCTAGGACCTGTGCTTACAGCCAAGCATTGTGGAGCTCAATTGGTGTTCACCAGAGAACAACAGAATTGGCAGGTTCTCCATTGGTGCCCCATTCTCTTCATAGATGAGAGCAGGTTCAAACTGAAGTCATGTGGCAGGAGTGCCTGAGTCTGGAGACGTTGTGGAGAACGTAATAATGCTGCATCATCATCCAGCAGGTCGGTTTGGTGGTGATGGTCTGGGGATATCCTTGGATGGTCTCAAAAACCTCCAAGGGCTACCCAACGGTACCCCGGCTGCTGTTCGGTACCAGTATGACACTCAGACCAACTATCAGACCATACACAGGTCCAGTGGACACTGGGTTCCTCCCGGGTCCACTGGGAGGAACCCAAATGTATTGCAACTGTTTTGCATCCGGAGCATTACGTCACGACGATGGGCATGCGCAGATACAACTCCAATTAATCGGAATTAGGCTGTCCATGTAAAACCACCTATAGACTGGTCCTCATGTTCCACAAACCTGAATCCACCTGAGAAACTCTGAGACGTTATGTATCGCTGAATCAGACGCCACCACCACTGATCCAAGACTGTCCAGGAGCCCTGATCCACGTCTGGGAGGATATCTCCCAGGACACAATCCTCCAACTCAACAAGAGCATGCCCAGTCATTTTCAGGAGGTCCCTTTGGGGGTCAAACACACTCCTGGGTCAGATTATCAGTTGTTGTGATGAAATTCACTGGAGTTGGATCATTCTGTGATTTCAGTTTTTCTCTTTGATTTTTGGGGTAGTTTAGAACCCAGCCCAAACCCAAGGGTTTAATGATTTTGATTTACATTGATCGTTCTTGTGTAATTTTGTTCTAAACAAATTACGCAATATATATCAATTTATATATCAATATATATCATTCAAGATTTTCAACTTGAATGTTTCTTTCCCCAAGATCCTGACAGTGATCTAAGTGTTCCCTCAATTTTTGAGCAGCGTATTTACCCAGCCACAAAGGGGTCCCATGCTAATGTACTCCAAGTGCAGGTCCCAAGCGAGGATAAATGGGGAGGGTTGTGTCAGAAAGGGCATCTGATGTATAACCCATGCCAAATCAGTTTGCGTAACACGAAACTTACATCCAAACCGGATCAGTCCAGGGTTAGGCCCGGGTTAATAAAGACCGCCGCTTTAATATTTAAACAACAGAGTGCCAGCGGAAACAATGCTATTGTCGGTCGAGGAAAAAGAAGATTGAGAGCGGGGAGACGTGGCAGGAAACAGCGAAAGATGCAGCAAGGTGTAAGGGTGAGAGTAAGAACTTTAAATGTTGGCACAATGATAGGAAAAGGTAGACAACTAGCTGGTATGATGGAGAGAACAAAAGTAGATATACTGTGTGTCCAAGAGACCTGGTGGAAAGGCAGCCAGGCTAGAATCATTGGAGGAGGGTATAAGATGTTTTACCATGGTGAAGATGGGAGAAGAAATGGGGCGGGTTGATTCTGAAGGAGGAGTATGTGAAGAGTGTTGTGGAGAAGATAACACTTTCAGACAGAGTGATGAGAGACAGAAATAAATTTTGTGATGATGAACGTTGTCAGTGTTTATGCTCCACAAGTTTGTTGTGAGTTTGAAGAAATGTATTTGAAGAAGAGGGAAGAGCACAGGGTGACATATAAGAACAGAGGTACGAGCACACAGGAGGGCAACATCCTATGCAGAAGATGTACTCTGACGGCTGACAGGGGAGAACTTAGCCAGACAGCATAGAATAGTAGTATGTAGGATGACTCTGGTGGTGCAACAGAGGCAGAGCGCAAAGGTAGAGCAGAAGATCAAATGGCGGAAGTTGAGAAAGAAAGGCTTCTGTGTGAACTTCAGAGAGTGGTTGAGACGGGCTCTGGGTGGTAGTGAAGAACTGCCAGATGACAGGGCAACCTCAGCATAAGTCATGAGGGAGACAGGTAGGAAGGTGCTTGGTGTCTCATCTGGACAGATGATTGAAAATAAAGAGACTTGATGGGGGAATGAGGAGGTTCAGTAGAGTATGAGTAGGAAAAGGTTTTCAAAGAAGAAGAGGTATTCATACCACGGAAGAGTAATAGAGATGCGCTGTTTGCTTTGAGAGTGCTGATTGAGAGGTTTAGAGAAGGCCAAACGGCGTTGAATTGTTGGATTTAGAGAAAGCGCATGACAGTGAGCCCAGGGAGAAATTGAGGTATTTCTTGAGGAAGTCTGGAGTGACGGAAAACTATGTTAGAGTAGTACAGGATACGTATGGGAGCCGCATGACAGCAGTGAGGTGTGCAGTAGGAGTCATGGATGGCTTCAAGGTTGAGCACTGAAGATGTGAAGATTATTTTTGGGAGTAACGAGGATGGACAAGATTAGAAAGGAGCACATCAGAGGGATAGGTTATATGTCTTGGATGAACAAGTAAGAGAGGACAGATTGTGATGGTTTGGAAATCTGCTCTATATATATATATATATATATATGTTCTATATTTGATTGTTCTGGTAAACTGAACAAGATTTACAGTGAGTGAAATATCAAGACCAAAGATGCTTTTTGGGGGCTTCTTTTTGATCAAATGTAAGAATTGTGATTGACATGTGCTTCATCTTGCCTCACTGTATATTTGATAATCTGCTTATACTTTAATGATGGAGTACTATTAGCTGTCATTCAAAGTAAGTTGGACATACACAGACTGTATTCCTCACCGTCTGGGACAGCAGTACGAGTCTGACTCTTAAGCCTCAGTGATGGCCTGAACCGCGTCCGATCGTTGAAGCTCCAGCTCTTCTGCACTTTCGCCGGGCTCCCGCATATTAGCTCGGTTCCTCCCACCACCTCATTGCCAGGGGAAGAGCGTTGGCGCTCGTTGATGGAGGTCTGTCGGCTCTTCATGCTCTGACCACGAGGACTTGCCATCCGGACCCGCTCCTTAAAACTCAGCTTCTGACTGCATGGATGAAGGGAGGGAAGGAGATGGACGAGGGTTGAAGGGGGTAAAGGGGAGATGGGGAATGTGATAGAAGTGTTGAACCACAAAGGGAGAAGGTGAAATAGGAAGAAAAAACAACACATTTAAAGATGGAATAGATAAAGAAAGACAGAGAGAAATAAACAGAGAAAAAGTAGATGTTTTCAAAAGAGTTTAACCCTCAGAGACAGAGGTCAAAGTTCAGAGCAAAGGCACAATCTGTTGTTTCCTTCAATCCAAACATCATCCATCCAAGTGGCATGCCAAAAAGCAATACAACGAAAAAAAGACATCGGTTTCTGATCCTCCCCCAGTAATCTACTCATACATTCTCTTTGCAAATAGTAGGTTAACATTCAGGTGCTGTTTAAGCTTGTGGGGAGTCCTGGGCGAACCTCACTTTCAATTATGTTGTGAGGTTTTTGTTTCGTTATCCTCCGCTTATCTGGGTCCGGGTCGCGGGGGAAGCAGTTTCAGCAGGGAAGCCCAGACTTTCCTCTCCCCGGCCACATCCACCAACTCCTCTAGGAGGATTCCGAGGCGTTCCCAAACCAGCGGAGAGATGTATATCTTCAGCCTGTCCTGGGTCTACGCTGGGGTCTCCTCCCAGAATGACATGCCCGAAACACCTCCCCAGGGAGGCGTACAGGGGGCATCCTGACTAGAAGCCCGAACCACCTCAACTGACTCCTCTCAATGCAGAGAATCAGCGGCTCTACTTTGAGCCTCTCCCGGATGTCTGAGCTCCTCCGCATTTATCCGCGAATGATGGACCGGTAAATCGAGAGCATTGCCCTTCGGCTCAGCTCTCTCCTCACCACAACGGATCGATATAGCATCTGCATCACTGCCGCCCCGATCTGTCTGTCCATCTCCCGCTCCCTTTTTCTCGCACCCGTAAACAAGACCCCGAGATACTTCAACGTCTCCTTTCGGGGCAAAAACTCCTCCCCGACCCGGAGTAAGCAATCTACCCTTTTCTGGGTGAGAACCATGGCCTCAGACTTAGAGGTGCTGATTCTCATCCCGGCCCTTCCCCACTCGGCTGCAAATCGTCCCAGTGCGAGCTGGAGGTCAGTGTTTCAAATGTGCCAATAGGACCACATCATCTGCAAAAAGCAGGGACGGGATCTTAAGGCCACCAAACCCGAGACCTTCCGCCACTTGGCTGCGCCTAGAAATTCTGTCCATAAAAATTAAGAACAGAATCGGTTACAATGGGCAGCCATGGAGGAGTCCAACTGCAACTAGAAGTCCAACTGCAACTAGAAACAAGTCTGACTTACTGCCGGCAATGCAAACCATATTCTGACTCTGACAGTCCAGAGATCGGACTGCCCGTAGCAGTGAGCCATCCACTCCATACACTCGGAGCACCCCTCAAAGGATGTCCTGAGCCTTCTCCAGATCCACAAGGCACATGTGAGCTGGTTGGGCAAAGTCCCATGTCCCCTCCAGCACCCTCGAGAGGGTATAGAGCTGGTCCAGTGTTCCATAACCTGGACGAAAATCGCATTGTTCCTCCTCAATGCGAGGTTCAACTATCGACCAAACTCTCCTCTCTAGTACACTGGTGTAGACCTTCCCAGGGAGGCTGACGAGTGTGAGCCCCGATAATTGGGCACATCCTCTGGTCCCCCTTCTTGAAAAGGGGAACCACCACCCCAGTCTGCCACTCCAGAGGTACTCCCCTCGATGTCCACGCAACGTTGCAGAGGCGTGTCAGCCATGACAGCCCTACAACATCCAGAGCTTTAAGATACTCAGGGCGGATCTCATCCACCCCCGTGGTGCTGCCACCGCAGAGTTCTTTAACAGCCGCAGCGACCTCAGCCCCAGTGATGAGTGGACCCACCTCCAAGTCATCCATCTGTGTTTCCTCCTGGGAATACGTGTTTTTGAGACCGCAGATCAGCTGATACGACTACAAAGTCGATCATCGATCTGCGACCTAGGGTGCACTGGTCCACCAGTTCGTTACTGGTGGACACCCAGTCCACCAGTAACGAACACCATGTTCATTCCAGAAATGAATGAACATGGTGTTCGTTATGGACAAACTGTGACTAGCACAGAAGTCCAATAAATGAACACCACTAGGGTTCAGAGGGATTCCTCTCAGCAGGCAGAAGCCTGCCAGCTCAAAATCTACAGTTCGGGCGCTCACTCTAACGTGCTTAATTGACCCACTTGACATGAGCAATAGGAAACCGATGAGTAGTGTAATCATTCAGATTTAATTCATCATCACCATTTATTAATCCACAAAAACATTTTTAGCTTGTAAATATTTGTAAAATCTGTCTAACAAATTATAAAGATCCTATCTTAACCAGGTTGCCGTCACATACCGTTAAGATGATGCTTGCATTATAATATTAATTGGTATTCCAAGAGAAAGACAGGCTATCATTAACATTAGATGCCCCTTTCTCCATGCCAGCGGAAACATATTATTTGAGGCACAGCATCATATACAACAATCAATTTACGTAATCACACACGACGGTTGAGATGCTCTCACATTACCTACAAGCAAGCAAATAATAATGACAAACAAAATGATAGGCATGTCACCCTCTAAGTTGTCAGACTGTACAACTTCGAGGGTGAATCAATGTTAATATAAGTTTTGTTTTAATCCTATTTATGAACCTAGACCTGTGCAACATCTTCCCTAATTTTTCAAACATGTGGAAGAGACTTCTTTAATAAAACAGCACATGGCAATGCATTTCCCACATATCCAGGGAGCAGTACACTGGCTTTCTGTTCTGATTATGCTGCATCATGTGCACATTCCACCAGTACCGAAACAAGAACCAGGCCTTTCTTCACTGGATGAGGTTGAATAGGTCTTATGATACAATCTTATCATACCATACTTTGCAAATCTAGATCATAACAATCACCTTCAGGGAGTTGAAGCAGTGATGCATGAGGCATGCTCTAAAAAAAGATAAAATAACACGAGAAAGCAAAGAGCATGTTGAAGATTCTGCTCATGTTCAGAACTTAAATTAAGAAAGTAACTTAGTAAATATGACATTGTGGCTACAATGGTGTGTTTTAGAGGGCTCATTTATGCCCACTTACAGTTAAAAATGGGTACAGCCCCATGGACTTCTACAAATGATTAATGATTAATAAAAATTCCTAAAAAAAGTCCCAAGATTGAACAAATACGTAGATATTCTTGAACGAATGAAACGGCTACTTATGTGGCTGAACTTTTCAACACTATAGAGGGTTTTAGCGTGAACATTGTAGGTGGGCTAAGAAGGGAGCATTACGTAGCATTAATTTGTGTTAGGAGTTTAATGACATATTAGAAAAGAACCATATCAGGCAGCATCCCTCAACTCATATCAGTATAATAGTACAGTGAGAGACAAGGGCGAACGCACTGCAAGCATCAATTTGACACCATGCGCATGCTACAGATGAAGAAAACATCTTCATCAAGTTGACAACACACATGCGCACAGCAAATAAAGAAAACATCTTCACAACGCACGCACCCTGCAAAAGCCACTACACAACACATTCAGAAAAACGACCTTCTAAAGACATAAGGCAGGGGAAGTGTTTTCAAAGAGCACTTAAAAGTGATGAATCACCAGCCACGCTTCTTTATTGCTTTATTTGCAGATATAACATACAAACGTGTCATGATATTTTGATTAGCCGTGGTAGTTTTGCTTAACTTCTAGGTCTGGTACTTATGTGACTTAGTATAAAAGTAATCAACATTTCAAAAACAGCAGGTACACTTTAAAATTTCCCTTACATGCACAGGACCCAAAGCTACAATAACCAAGGTGTATTATACTTGCTGAAAAAAACTCTTAACCCCCATCACGCATTGTAATTTAAGCTGTCGCCATATTAAAGCAGTTGCTTAAGAGTTTACACATTGTTTACAGTGTAGCTTTTGGTTCTGAAGTTTTTTCTTCAGTATTAACATTATTTGTTTTTTTGGCAATATGAATTAAATTTTATTCTTAGTCACATGACTGCATGACACGGATGTTAAGAGAAGCTACCGCAGCTCATCAAAATATCATGAAATGTTTGTGCATTATAAACATATTAGTAAATATTTTACTTACTAAATGAAGCAATACAAAAGCGCATCCGGGGATGCATCACTTCACAGTGGCCATCGATAACACATCCGTAGACTTGTGGCTTTTGCAGATCGTTTTTCTCAATGTGTTGTGTTGCGTATTTTTGCAGCGCGTATCTGTTGTGAAGATGTTTTCTTTATTTGCAGCATGCGCATGATGTCAAATTGATGTTTGCGGTGCTTGTGCCCCCGTCGGCCACCGTATAATGGAGACTCAATGAGCAATGTGGAGACTATTACAAATGCCTCCTCGTGGAGTGAATTCGCTGCATATTTCTCTCTGTTACATTTAAAAATCATGTCCAAAATTGAAGTGCAAATATCAGTTTTGTTGGAATTCCCCTTTTCTTTGTTTCATTTAGATTGTAAGTTTCATTCGACAGGCATCAGGCTGTGGTATAGATCTCAGACTTCAGACTCAGTTCTACATGGGATGACGAGGATTGAAGATCTTTTTTCGTGCAATTAGTCCCTCATTCGCACAGATCAATGTGATAAGGGCAGGGCAGAGATGATGCTGGACAGTGCTGTAGGTACCTCCTATATTTCCGAGCATAGCGCCTGAGGAGCCTGCGTTTATTAAGACCCTTACTAGAACATTAGCAGATTGAGAGGAGGGTAGAGAGGGAATATAGAATAAAGAGATAAAAAAGGGAGGAAATTATAAGAGGAGATCAGCAGAAGATGGAGAACAGAAATTCTCTGGTGTCAATATTGATGCAAAGTAGCCCCACAGAGAAGGACATGTGGTCGTTGTGGAAATAGAACCCTCTTGAACTCACTGAAATCATAACATACATAATACCATCAAACATAACTCAAAATTTAAAAATCCCTTTGCACATGTATAACTTGGAATTTTGTCAAACGCGATCAGCCATTACATTATAACGCATGCCTAAAATTAGGTAGACCTCCTTTTGCTGCTCAAACCACACACGTGATCCAGCACATCCCATAGTTGTTGACTGGATTGAGATCTGGAAAATTTGGACGCAAAATCAACACCTTGACCTCATTCTTATGTTCCTTCCGTAGTGTGTCAGGAAGAATTCTTCTGCTGAAAGCAACGCACACACACCCAAGTGTCCACATAATGTAAAAGAAAATGTGATTCATCAGACCAGACCTTCTTCTTCTATTGCATGGTGCTCTGACACCTTTGTACCAAGCCCAGCATTATCTTTTGCAGCAATTTGTGATAGAGTAGCTCTTTGGTGAGATCGGACAACATGGGCTAATCTTAACCTGCCATGGGCATTGGTGAGTCTTGGGCACCTATGACCCTGTCACCGCTACCTCTCTAGAGTGGGAACACCTAACAGACCTGCAATTTTGGAGATGTTCTAACCCCCTTGTCTACACATCACAATCTGGCCCTTGTCGAAGTTACTCTGATCCTTAGGCTTGTCCATTTTTCCTGCTTCCAACACATGAAGTTGGAGGACAAAATGTTCACTTACTGCTGCCTAATATAACCCTTCCATTCACAAGTGCCATTGTAATAAGAATGTTATTCTGACATTTCCTGTAGGTAGTTTTAATGTAATGGTTGATTGGTGTATGCTTCAGTAACAGTAATGGGTGTGACTAAAACCCATTAATACGGATGCCTGAGATCCTCACCCTATCTCTAAAGCTGAGCCCAGCCACCCTTTAAAAGAAGCTAATTTCGGCTGCTTGTATTCTTGGCCTCATTCTGATAGTCACTACCCAGAGCGCATGACCATAGGTGAGGGCTGGAACGTAGATGGACCAGTAAATTCCGTCCAATGTTCACTAGTAGAGAACCATGGCCAGATTTTGAGGTGCCTACTTGTCATAACAGCCTTTTCACAGTCAGCGGGAAACCGCTCCAGTGCTGTTGTAGGTCAGAGACTGATGAATCCAACTGAAGACCCCAATCAACCATAGAAGTTGTTTTAAAACATAGTCAACAAGGTTATAAATTTCATATATGTTGTGAAATTGTTAATTTAAAAAAAAGGGGGAAAAAAACTGTCCAGCTTTTCAAGTGACGTAAAAAAAAACAGAAATATGTTTCAAGTGGTCCATAGGATTGGTTTTATACTCATCTTATATTTCTTTCAAGGACAAAGGGGTTTAGGTTCTTAAGGGTTTAGTGGAACTCAAGAAAAAAATGTACCTGGTCAATTAATTGGTATTTAAATGAATACTGCTGCATTTTCAGATTGGCTCATACTATTAAATGATGAGAAAAAGAATCCAAGTTGAAAGTATTTCAGAAAAAAATTAAATGATGATGAAAAAAAATGATCTTGTTGCTTATATTATGCTTATATTAGAATATTATTCTATTACGTTCTTTTGACTTTTAAGTTTAAGTTTGACTTTAAGCCGTATCCAGCCCGCTCACACTCAGCATGGTGTCGGCTGTTGATGCACTTCACGTTTACAACTGCTGGTGTTTACAAGTCTGCTTAAACGAAAACCACCACCCGTTTACCATCCGTTTACCCCGACACCTAGCAGCCAAGCCGCCAAGCAGTCGACAGTGTGTAAAACCACTAATTACACGGAGGACAGTGTGTTCTCTTGAGGAACATACAGAAAATAAATAGCGAAAGAGTTCATAATCATGATTTAACAAGTGTAAATTGTGCTGGCTATGACGAATGTTTCTAAGAAAGGAAAGCCTAATTAAACACAGACCTGTAAGGTCTAATTAAATGTTGTTTCTTTTCAGTTTGTTTGACTGAGAGAATAAACGTATTCTTTATATGTGTGTGCGACTGTCTTAACTTTTATGCCTTAGAAGCTACTGGCTCGACATGAGGCCCCCAAATGTTTCAGAAGAGGCGCTGCACCGTAAAAACTATACTAGCATAATTAAACTCACAAATCTCTCTGTTTCTTCTTCCCCTCGCTGAAATCCCCCCACCTCCCATCCCCTCCTCTCCCTCCCCGTTTTGCAACCCGCGCTCTGTCTTCCCCAGACTTGTGTTTGATGAGTTATATAAATACCATCCCAATGGAAAAAATGCGTCATGGTACAGACATGATACAGACTCCTGTCTTGCAGGCGTGTGTGCAACCTCACATACATACACACAGGCAGACACATACACACGCACAAAAAACACACACACACACTGAACAAAGACAGAGAAGCTCATCATCCTTCCTTGTCAGAGAGTCAAGTGCAGAGATGATGAAAGTAGTGAACAGAGAATATCAGATAAAATCACTGAAGGCTTAAAAGCTCAAAAACTTTGGAAAAATATGAAATGAAGAAAGGAGGAGAAAGACTAGTGAAGCAGCACATTTTGCAGGAGTATCATCGGAGAGCAGCTCTTACATTGCTCAATGGTGTATATATAAACGGTTTGTATTAACATTACACACAGACATCACTTCCTGTCCTCATTGCTCAATTCATTTCACAATTTAAAACATCTCTCTGGTTTCCTTTTATTAAATCACATCAACCTTGCTGTTGCACATTCTAATGATCCCTTTGATTAATTTCTCCCAGCATTGTGGTAAACCTTCTCTCTGTGTTTCATTTCTCCGCTCATCAATAAACCAAGCCAGCTATAAACCAATTAATCAATATTTCACACCTATTTGATGGACACCACACTCTTCAATTGATTTTTATAATGCATTGACTATTACCTCGAAGACTCCGAAAAGGGAATTAATAAATAAATATACACGGTATTTTAAGGATCCAATGCGTAAAAATATCTGATCAAATGATGAGGGAAGACAGAGCGAAGTCTTCTACCCAGAAAACCAGATAAGAGCAAAGTCTATAATTGAGGAGACATTGATCAAGAACAGGTCATTTGTAGCATCACACATTGAGTTTATGCGCTTGTGTTTTTGGAGGGATAGGCTGAGAGTCATACAAACCTGTAAGTAGTCTCGCCCTGCTCTTTTCTTCAGTAGTTAGTGGGTGAAAGAGGTGGAGACAAAGGGAGAAAAATCAATATTCCAGCAGATTGTAATAGTACTGTACAGACGTTTCCACTCATGGGTATAGGAGCCGTAAGGCCAACAAGAGACAAAATGAAATAATTCCACGGGGTTAATTATTTACAAGCACATGCAAGCTATGGCCATGCATAGTAAAGGTTGAGCATCAAGAATAGAAATGGAAGTGTCTGAATCCGGTGTGTGTGGGTTCAGTTGAATAACTATCTCTTCAAAAATGCAGGACAATAGAAATAATAATAATAATAGAAATAACTCGCCCTTATAATTATTAGTATTATTATTGTTGTTGTTGCTGTCAACAATAATAATAGCAACAATAATAATGATACACAGTCCACTTTTTTATGAGGAATTGCCACATTGGTGATTAATAGAAGATCTCAGCAACTCCAATGTGCCATTCAGCAAGGCATTTCACTGTCATGCATGCAAAGCAATCCACCTCAGACTGGGAAGGAAAACATGTTAATATTTACGAAACAACAGTTGCAAGACTGCATAAAAGTGAGTCATTTCATGTAAAATGAGCCGAAGCAGCACTGATGGATGCGAGCAGACACCAGTTGCGGAGAAAGAGATGATGAAAAGGACTGAGCATCAGCGGCCATGTTTGTAAGTCTGTAAGTTGTTACCTACTTTGCGGGACTGCAGGTATGCAACGCCTTCAAATGAGGCTTCCAGGTAGCAATGGAAACCGAGTTCTCATCAGCAGCATAACTACGCCAGACACACTACGTGCAGAGTCAACAGGATAAATAAAATAATGATAAATGAAACAACAGGGTTTAGTTTGGGATGAGAAAAGGGCGAGGGAGGGACATATGAGTTGGGTTAAGAGGGGAAAAAAGTGAAAGCTAATTAGTTTTTGGGATATTGTTGATGCGCTATGGTTGGGGCTTGTCAGAGGAAGGTGGGGGCAGCGATGGTGGTGGGGATACATGCCTGAGGGAGGGGAGTGCACTTTGGTAGTGATGCCAGGTGGCTCTGAGGTAGGGGCGAGAACCGTCGGTGGAGTACAGACGCCAAGCCGCCTAGGTGAGGGAGGGAGCAGAGAAGGATAGGATACACACACATTCACATGTACTCACACATGACACAGAAGGGCAATGGCACCACAAAGGTGAAGAAGAGGGGAGAGATATATGCATGAACGCGCAACATACACAGGACAATCAGGGGATGTAACAGACTGGCAGCCATATTGGAGGTCCTCAGCAGAGCCATCACAAGTTGATTGTGTTTCTAATTCAAAAACATTTGTTGACTGTAAATGATGGGAAGCAGGAGACACTACACATCACATCTCAGTCAATAGTTTATTTAAACCATCATTTCTCAAATGGGGGTACATGTACCCAATTGGGTAATTTGGGCAGATCATATTTTTATGATCGGTTTTACGCTGGATGCCCTCCCTGACGAAAAAAAGTCCAGTCCAATAACCTCCATTGTATGCTCAGTATTCCCATTTCAATATCCTTTTTATTGAAGAGGATAAGTGCTTCATTACCTTTCCCTATTCAAGATATAATCCTAATATTAGACTCTTACTTTAATAGTCTGACTTTAATCTTAGTTTTATTCTGAAAAAGGCTTCTATAAATTTTGACAATTTTGTTAAAGACAAAACCAAAAGATTCGAGGAGAAATGTTAGTCTATGACCTTGGGGTGACCTTGTCTGTGATTGAGACAAGATAAAGAAGACGACGCGACTGCCGAACATCAATAAACACTAATAATCGCTAAAACTACTTTATACTAAAATCTAATATTGTTGTCATGAAAGGCACAACCACAAATGTAATTAAAAAAAAAAAAAAAACGTTAACAAGACTTTTTTGTATCTGTTTAAAAAAAGGGCAGACAAAATATTGAAGATTGTAATTTTTTTTATAATCACGTGGATCTTTTTCTTGTGGCTTTTTTTTATCGAAAGATCAACCATTTAGCAGGAATGGCCATTATGTCCCATACAATAATCTCTATTGAAAAATTGTCATCGTTGTATCTTTAACCATTTTCTGCTTATACCAAACAAAACCTCCTCAATGGCGCCAGTTTACACAGACAGGGTAGGAAATTAACATCGCTCACATGCCAAATAGCTGTTGGTTGTATCAATATTCTAGGGACTGCGCCAATGGCAGATGGTGCAGGTGGGGTTTAAAAATTGCCAGCTGTGGAGGCTTGAAGACAGCGGTAATATCCTACACTGCATACATACAGCGACACACACAACACGCGGCGGTTTCAAAGCAGGGGGCTCAATGTGAAATGGGGGGAGTAAAGTGATGGGCAGAATAGTAATGCTATCAACATATTAAACAAATCAGGCTGCTTCTAACTTTCCTTTCACCTGTTGAGAAAATTGTTATGAGCTTAGCAGACACAGTGACCACACAGTCAGTTAGCATTAATTGCTTATTTAGGAGCAACTGAACTCAAAGCAATATTTATAAAGAAAAAGGAGAAGTGACACATAGTGATGAAGGGAGGACAGAAATACTTAAAAGAATTAAGAAATAATTAACATACATGTATCAACGTGATTGCGTCACGCTCTTTGACACAACTGGTCCTTCTAGCTTTTCTAGTCCCTGTGGCGTGAATGAGGTCAAGTGGTCTGGCGTTGCCAGTGGGCCTTTGGTCACTTATGTTTATGCCCAGCAGGTTGGCTAGAGTCCGGTTCAATCCTGATTGTTCTACGTACATTTCATGTCATTTTTGCTTTCTTGGTGGTCGTATGAGTAAATGGTTGTTGAGAGTTTATCATTTAGGAATGACAGTTATTTGACGGATATGATATCTATTTGTGATGCAGCATAATGCCATCGTGTGTGATGGTGGTACAGCCTTGATAGTTTCAGGGTACTTCTTCGTGCACATCCCTCATAGGTGACGAACCTTGTCTAAGCCATTATATTCCATGAGATAGATGAATCATCGCTTTGAATATCAGATGGTAGACTGTAGCCCTAGCGTCACGGCAAAGTTATTTAAGTGCAGCTTAACTGTGGGAGTTTAGCATGGAAGGCACAGGGGGGGATATCCACGGCTCATGGGAGGTCTTAGATTGTTCCATTATACCGTATACCCATATATGCCATATACCCGTATTATCATCGATCAAGACCAATGGAAAGGAAGACAACCGAATCTAAAACAATAAGGCTTAGATTAGATTGATCTTAAGGGCAAAAAATAATACCCAAACAGACATTTTTATTTGATGGAAAATTCAAAAAATAAGCCAAGGTTGATCAGACGAAAGTACGAAGAACACAAAAAGATTTACAAACACACACATACACCCACTACTCAGCCGATATTTAGTGTTCATTAGAATGTAACGCAGCAGATCTCGTCTATTACAGTGAGTTTGAAGGAAAAGCTGCAGAGGGCGTGATCGCAGTCGAGGCGACTCATAAATTCGGGCCATGTGTGTTGCTGTTGGACCTGAGAGACAACTGAGTGCTTCACACATCATCATCAGCCACACACCCTGACAGGACAAAACACACCCACAGACACACACACAAATGTGTCTATCTCACATTCTCATAATATTAAATGAAACACCTTCTCTCTTTGAGATGGTGAGACTAAACCCACTCACACATATTACAAGCATACTCATCAAAGCGGTACAGAGTGGACAAGACACACACTCGTGCTTCTATTCAGACGCAAGGACACAGGATGAAAGGCTCAGAGGACAGACATGAGGAACCCATACATGCCTGAAAAGCTGCATATAAAATGAAATATTGCTCTCTCACACTGTTCCACAAGAAAAAAAAACAACCAAACATTTAAATGTGTGTTTGCTCTCTGAGTGTGTCTCTGCTTGTGTCTACCTGAATGAGGCTGGCAGCGGGGTTCCTCCTCTTTTCAAAGTGCTTCTGACGATGCTGCTCTTGCACTTTCAAGGCAAAACCTGACCCGAGGATGCCCTATGAAGCGCACACACACACACACACACACACACACACACACTCACACACACACACACACACACACACACACACACACACACACACACACACACGCAAACACGAACACACCAATAAAGCTTTAACTTGCAGAAGAAATATGGTCCTTGTTCCTGTAGACATTAGCTATAAGGTGCTACAAGGACGGAAATACAATCAACCATCATGTTTTTGGCTCACAGCTGGGAGTGCGAAGAAGGAGATCCCCAACAGAGCAAAACCAGCAGACAATAACCGTCCCGTCCACGTCTGTGGGGTTTTGTCACCATAACCGATGGTTGTAAGGGTGATCTGAAAGGTCCGAGGTCAACAGTCAGAAAATCTAGTCTGGTTGAAATTCTATGCCTCTCTCACTTATTCACTTTCAATCAATCAATCAAACTTTATCTATACAGCACATTTCAAAACAAACAAAATGTTTTTCTATGTACAGACATACGGAGGAGAAGAGAAAATGTAAAATGATTTATTTCAAATTAAGTAAAAAAAAAACTAAAATGATTTAGAGGCCAATGCACGTCAGGAAATAAAAAAGTGAAGTTGAGACGATAAAATGTGAAGTTAAGATATTGAAAATAAGTATAGTACTACTACTAATAATAAAATAATAAAATTAAAAGTACAAATTACACCAAATAATGCGTGATAAATAGATAGTAAAGTAGAGTAAATCAATGGAAAGTAAAACGAGATACACACTAAAATGAAATAAAATAAAAGTTAATAAAATTGATTAATGAATAACAATGGAATTAGCATTAAAATAACATAATAAATCACGTTAATATTTATAAAAAATAATAAATTATGAAACTACAATTTTAAAATGATAAAGCACTACATAAAAGCCAGACTATATAATTAAGTTTTCAGTTTTTAACAAATTAACATTACATCAATATGAAATGAGGTTCAAGAAAAGTAAATATACATTTCTTATAGTCACAGTACACTTTTACTTGGGTTATAACTTCAATCAATACTTCTACATTCTACCAACTTTTATACACAAAAAACTTTATCATTTGGATTAAATAATGTCTGTCTTTTCGCCATCTCTGCATAAAATCTAAAAAAAATCATTCTGTAGAGACAGCCTGTAATTCCCAAAACATCATCAGAGAAAATTTTACAGGCAACCTACAACTGAGGTTTGGGTATACTCGAGAATGTGCTATTGCTCACCGTGCCCCACCACAGAGCATCAGCATAGGTGGTAAAATCCGTGTTGTCTTCTTTCTCCACCAGGTAGACCAAGAAGGAGGAGAAGATTAAGACGAGGAACCCGATATACCAGGCAGTCACCAGCTCCTACAACACACACATACAACACACACATAAACAAGTCATTACACCTCACATAGTTTAAAATATATCTAATCCATTGCTTTGCTTCCCATTTGGGCAAGTCCTCTTGTTATTTGAACAGTCTAGTTTTTTTATTGCCTCTCAGCTGTCACATGACGGATACTTATGGAGATCTCTCAAAAGTTCAGTCAGAAAGACTATGCTCTCGCACACTCGGGCCACAGTAACTGCTCACACCAATCTATAATGCTCACCTTTCACACATGCTCAGTCTCATTGACTTGCTTCACGGTATGGGACATTCATTGATATCAGCTGAATTAGTTTAGGTACCTTCTCCATCCCATCACTGTTATACCTGCATGTTTGGCCCATCACCATCAGCTGCTGTCTTTAAATATTACTCTCCCTTCACTCATTTAGTTCTAATGCTGCTGGCTTGCGAGTTCTCCAACTCCCAATTTCCCCCTCAGCCTGATCATTCATCAGCCTCAGCAGATTCATCAGCCACCACCACCAGTATATAGACTCCAAGGTTCCACCAAAGGTTGGATGTTCCATGCTGTTGCTCAGGGCAGAGAAACTTTCGATCTCCATTTCCGGGAAGAGTCTGAGCGCAGAGGTCTTTATAACCGACTAATTATCTTACATTATCTGTTAGAATAAATCATTCATCTTTGCTTCATTCTCTGTCTTTTCTTATTGAAATTCCATTTGTTTGCACTTTACTTTTTAACTACAACTTCCTTTGGCTCTTTGATGTGATTGAGACAAGTGATAATTTTATCTAAAGAGTACGGTCCAGACCGGCTCTTTTATGAGAGTGCCTTGGGATAACTTTCTGCTGTGACTTGGCGATAAACAAATAAAATAGCCTTGACTTCCTCATATGGTTAGAACTTTGTTTGCAGCCAAGAAAAAAACATAAATGAGAATAGATAACATGAAGTGTTCTTGAGCCAATAGAGCAATATCCTCTTCGCAGTCATGGCAGCGTTTTTGTTTATTTTCTTGATTACTGCATTTATCTGTAGCTTCATGGATATTTTGCATCTCCGTTATCACACAATAGAATTAAAGTTTATTGTAAAAATGTAGTTATTGACATTTATCTGAACTGGGCGATCCCACTGTTTCTGTATATTTTTATGCATGAGCGATAAAATTACGTGGGAACTCACATGTAATTCTTCAAAAATATGTTTGTTCTTACAATCAAGGCATATATGTGCTCAATAGTTGTCTGGGATATTAGCGGAAGTACATCATTACAATATTATATCATCATTACACAATTACTTAAATGAATAACATAAAACTACAAAAATGAATGAATGAATTGAAAAGGGGAGAGATAGTTTAAAATGTCCTACTTTACTATGTGCATAAACTACAGATCCCAGCAGCTTCCATGTCCCTCCCCTGCGGTCCATGCGGACCATGCGCAGGATCTGAAGGAAACGAAGACTACGCAGTGCAGAGGTGGCAAAGATGTTACCCTGGCTACCTGCTGAAACCACAGCAACCGAGGCGATGAGCACAATGATGTCTGAGGAGTAAAAGACAGAATAAAAGATCACACAGATTCCACAATATTTACAGGAATATAGGAACAGGACTATAGTTCAGCATTAAATCAATTAGTGACTCAGAACATTTTCTGTTTCTATTAGTCTTCTTCTGTTTCTGTATGAAACCCAACCTTGTGTTGTATTTCCCACTAGACTGATTTTGCCTCTGGTGGAGTAAACTGAAGGAGGAGAGAATCCCTATCCTCTAAATTGAGGTTTTTCATATTCTTTATGAGGTATGAGTGACTTTGAGTGGAGAGAGATACAGGCTTCTGTCAAACAATTTAAATATAAGACCGATGTCGCCTTATAAATATTGAATACATGAAATAAGAAAGAACACAATGCAATAAATATTGATGACATTAAGCAATTAAAAAGGAAACACAGCAGTTTAATTTCATTTTATTTATCTTTCACCAAAACATCCAGTCATTTTATTATCCAGCGGTCGATGTATTCAGATCTTTACGTCAGTTAAAGTAGTAAATACCAAACTGTGAATATACTCCAATAGAAATCCTGCATTCAAATCCCTACTCAGGCAAAAGTATGTAAGTATTATCACACACTAAAGAAGTGTGTGACGCGCATGTATGGTGATGATGCTACCGATAGACATCTTTTTTAAATATCAGTCTTTGTAAACACACCCACAGACCTACCTATAACACAGAATGGCTTCCTGGCAAAGCGGAGGCGTCCCTGCCAGCCACGGTAGCGACAGCAGCAGCCAGCACTCCATATCCTGATGATGTACTCCAGACCAAACACTACAATCATCACAAACTCCTGCAGGACACACATGTAGATACATACATGCGTAAAAACCTTCAAATGGTAAGAAAGCAGAGGCAGAAGAAATGAAGAGCAAGTGACAGTAACGACTCATGGAATGCTGATTTAATGTCACGCTGTTTCTCCACAAATAAACCAGTGCAATAAAGAAAACATGTACTTGCATGTAAACTTTCACACAAAATCTAAACTGAAACATACTAACGCGTAATTTCACCATCATTACTCTACAGGCGAACAAAAAATAATGCATTCTGACAAGGCAGTGAACACATTCCACACTCACCTCAACACACATTCATTAAAGTTCCTTTAACCAACAACATTCTCCCAATCGAATATTGCAGAAAAATTGAACTTGTTGGGAGCTTATTTGTGCATGTGTGTTTGTGGTACCAGGATGAGGAGGCAGTGCGAGGAGAATTCTTGGTGAGCGGGTATGGTTGAAAAAACAGAGAGGACCAGACATCCAAACACCAAGATGAATCTGTGGAGACAGAACAGCACATAAACAGATACGAATCAGCCAAAAATGTAATTTAAGCACTGAATGAAAGGTTTTGGCTCAATACATCAGGGAGAGAGAGACAGAGAGAGAGAGAGAGGGAGACAGAGAGACAGAGAGAGAGAGAGAGGGAGACAGAGAGACAGAGAGAGAGAGAGAGAGAGAGAGGGAGAGAGAGAGGGAGAGAGATGTTCATTGGGAACCAGCAAACTACAGATAGATTCAATCATTTCTCCTGTGCCAGGCTACAGCAACAGAAAGAATATGGTTCTTTCTGTCAACCCCTATGTCCAATGGCCACAACATTAGAACCACTGACAGGTGAGGTCAGAATTAATTTGATTATCTGGCTAAAGTGGAACCTGCCATATGTCTGTTGTCCTTGTAATTGATGCGCTTGAGGCAGGAAAATGATCTCAGCGACATTGTCAAACGTCAGATTGTGATGGCGAGACAATCTGAGTACCTCTTCAGCTACTTGTGCAAAAAAAATGCTGAAAAGGTTAATGCTGGTTATGAATAGCGTCACAACACACAGCTACTGTACAGCCTTGAAGACAGTACAAAGACAATATATTTAATGTTTTAACCTCATCAGTTTCATTGTTTTTTTGGCAAAATATGGTGATCATATATTTGATCCATGCTCAAGACTTGGGGTCATTCCCCAGCAAAGGATAATGTTGAGATTTAGCAGATGGTTGTGTAAAGTGGCCTCCGCCAACTTCCTCCAAAATGTTGCAGCAATCTGGGGGACCAATTGGCGTTGTTGGTGGTGCTGCATAAAATATTTTGTTGTTACTGATATAAACTAAAATTCCCCAAAGCAAAACTTATCATCAAAAAGTAGATCATTACCTGCCTCATTCATCATCAAGTCAATGTATGACTCATTCAATTACTGGTCTGTGTATGACTATGCAGCCCTAACTGCTACAAAATATGTTTATATGAGACATGACAGACAAAGGCGTTGAGTGGGGCACACAGATGAACATGCATCGAGAATAATCAGATAATTCTGAACTTCATCATTCAGCTGTAACTTGGCAGTGATGATAGAAGAGGCCAGCAGCAGGACAGAGAGAGACAGTACAAGGATGTTGACGAGTTGCGTGGTTTTATCTTTACTAGGTATCCAACATAGTTTCTCTCTATGTGCCAAGAATCTGGTGCGCTTTTGTCAAACTGAGCAAACATTAAATACTCCTGACATGCACGAGTGACAATAAATATGTGTGCAAAAGTGTGTGTTTGTACAGGAGCAGCTGGTAGACATCAGAAAAGTTAGCACATTAAATACAATTTTAAGAGACATGGCTTTGGACAGGTATATTGGAAGATTACCTAGTAGATTAGCAACACTGGAAAACTATTACCATTCTTGACCATGTAACTAAATAACACAAAGTACAGATACAGGGAGAGAGTTAAGGCTGAGGACCTGGACCTCCAAGTCTTTTCCACTAATAACAAGTCATATTTGAATTTGTATTCTAATACTGCAGACTGACAGAAGTCTCCGTAAAACAAACATTGTATATTAGTCTAATCAACGCCGTCTTACACCGACAAAACTAAAATACTTGTACACTTCTTCCCAGAAAAAACACAATGTTCCTCATAAATCATATGGCAACTTGGTTAATGAGGCAGCTGCAAGGCAACATATGTAATGGTTATCAGTCTCGGACGGCTGTTTTCTCTTGGACGTGCCATCTGTCTTTCTGATATTTACTCTTTCAGTGTTTGTCTTGTCAAAATAATGTGTTTCAGCCTTGTTTCCTTCATTTCTACAAATCCTACTCTGTCTTACTTTGTCTTAAATCATGTTTTTCTTTGCCTCTACCTTGTTTTCTTCCATCTCTATTCCTCACTCCTCTGCCCCACCATCAATTTGCCTTCTCTGCACTCCTTCACTATCACTTTGTTGTTTTTTCCCCTTTGCTCTCCATTCATTTTCCAAGGGGCCGATGAAGAACATGAAAAAGGGAGGTTTGTAAAGCGCTATGTCTATCTGCAGCTGGCTTACAGCCGAGAAAGACTTATGGTTCCTCACATCCAGGCCAGATCTGTATCCAATGCATCTCTAAGAGCTCTATACTGTCACACATACAAGCCCACAGGACACAGCAGGTTTATACAATGCATACACAAGAAAATGCTGTGTGGCTTTCTTTGTGAATGCACAACCAACAGATCCTACAATCAATTTATTCTTCACTTAGAGACTGTTTGTGGAAATGAATCACATTAATCAGAGTTTAACACAGTTAAACTTCTGGGATATGGATCTGTCCAGTAAGAGAGTATGAGTGATTGTGAATCACCAACAAGAAAGAGAAAATTATTTAAAGAAAAGTATTGATTGAAAAAAAAGAAGAGTTTTACAGCTGGTGGGAACAGACCATTTATCTCACCTCATCCTTCTTGAATGACTTTGCATTTTGCTGGTTCCCTTTTCACGAGCAAGAGAACAGGTATTCCAGCTCCTCCACGATAAAACAGTCTTAAGAGCATACAAGAAGTACCACCAGGCCGGCCTTTACACGAGGAGAACTGGACAGGGCAGTAGAAGGGCAACAACCCCGCAGCAGGACGCGTTTCCACTCCTTTGTTTGGTAAGAACAGGCGGAGCACTGGCAGAACCCTACATATGACCTCCAGCAGCTACCGGTGTGCACATTTCTGACCAAACTGTGAGACACATATTCGATGATAGGTGAGGGGCCGACTTCCTCTAGTTGGACATTATTTCATAGCCCAGCACCGGTCAGCTCAATTGGTGTTTGCCAGAGATGACCCATGTTGTCAGGTTCTCCATTGGATCTCCTTATGTGTACAAACTTTGAAAAAACCGGTCTGGTTCCGCTCCCTGCAGCCTCATCACGTGGAACCTGGCTGGATAATTATTATTACCAACTCTTTGCCTGTGACATACTTAAAGAGTAGAGGATAGAAATGCACATCCGTCCAGTTTCATTCTTTTGAAAACACACATGAAGTTGTTCCTGCATGTCTCCTCTCTTTCTTGTCAAAGAAATTGATCTCCATCTATAGTGGAATAATTAACATGCACATGTGAACATACAGAAGTATGTCTATGACAACAAAAGAGGAAACTGTGAAATGGTGCACATGTTCCCCTCTATGTGTTTATATGAATTAAGCATCTGAAAGAGGGAAGGAGAAAATGTGTGTATGTGTGTGTGTGTGATACAGACTGGGTACGTGAGAGGTCAGGGTTTTCCACACAATACAGTCACAGTCTGGTATCATTATCTATTTCCTTCTTTCTTTCTGTGCCAACCATGCATACCCTTTCAATCAAGACGAGGGGAGGGAACGGAAACCGAGAGTGAAAGATTGTAAGAGGAAAAGAGAAAGTGAGACAGCCAGCAAGGCCAGTTGCTTGAAATAAGGGGAAGAATACATGCCTCGTAGTGCCAAGGCGACAGAACAAAAGAATCAGAAGAGAAAAATAAGAGAGGAGATTCATAAGAGAAGAACAGCAGCAGAGACGCCCAAAGAGGCACAAAGAGAAAAAGGCTGAAATGACTAGCACTCAAATCTTTTACTGATATCAGTATAGCAATACTGTACACTAAAAAATAATGAAATTTGATTGCAGTAAAGATACAGAAGAATTCAGAGAAAATGTAATAAAATATCAAAGTAAAAGCTATATTTTTTATATATAAATATTATACTATTATAATGCTTTGACAGGTGCATTAGATTGTAAGCAGTATTTTAGGCCGTAATCAATTCAGTCAATTAATCCACATACCAATCAGCCATACCACTAAAATCCCCAGTCTAATATAGCGTAGGTCTTTATTTTGCAACCAAAGCAGCTCTGCGATGCAATGACACCTTATTGTCAGAACACAGCACATCGGAAATACAAGCAAGCCTTAGCACCACGTGTGCATCAGTGGGCCTGAGGCGCCCATGAGCCTGTCAACGGTTCATCTGTTGACCCAAGACTCCTTTGGCGCAGACTGGGTACCAAGAAGTCCTGCAGTTCTGGAGACCCTGTAGTCCAACCGTCACAATCTGTCCCTTGACAAAGAGGCTCAGATTCTCACATTTGCCCACTGCTTGCAACACATGAACTGCGGGGAAAACATTTTCACTTGCTGCCTAATATATCCCATCTACTGATAGGTGCTTGCAGCAGCTCCAACATACAGGTATTCTAAAGGTGATTAAAAATGAGGTCCTTATATATAATAGGACTAAAAATGAAGATATAAAATATAACCCTATTTTGGGATATTTGAACTAATAGCATGATCGTGTTTTATAAATTCATCTTCTTTTCTTTGTAAATTATTATTCTGCAATGTATTTCTATTTGTTCTGGAAATGTAGCGGAGTAAAATAAAAAAAATTCCTTCCAGTGGAACAGACGTTTAATATGGCATAAAATTGCACTTCAGTAATCTAATTTAATAGATGTACTTAGTTATGTTCGATCAGTGAAAATGACCAAATACTTTACAAAGAGGGTTCAACATTGATCAAAGCAATGGAAGGATTAAGATAGTCGTTAGCTATAAAACGAGTTTTCTCTGTCTAAGAAATCCCCAGTAGAACGCATCAAAAAATAAAGAGGACGCAAGAGAAAGAAGGGGAAAGACTTTGAGAACTTGACATTGGTATTAATCTTGCCATGTCCTGATCCACGTCCTGATCACATTCTTACTAAAGTCAAAACCTTTTATACTGTATGCGTGTGAAAGTGTTTTCTTGTTTATTCGTTCAGATCCTGAATCTTAGATTGTAGCAAACACTGGAAGATAAAGAGAGGATAGAGTGAGAAGAAAAAAAAGACAAGATGAGGGAATGAGCCAGGGAGGGAGTGAGAGAGTGAGAAAGAGGAATGGAGCTGGGTCAACTCCTTGCCAACGGGCTATTAGTTAATCCGAGTGTTTATCCACTTGAGTGCAGTATCTTAGTTGATGATGGCAGCGATAAAACATATGGTTTTATTTCTAAGCAACTACTTGACCAAACAGAGACACAGATCGCTTCTCTCTGATCACTCCTCAAAGGTTTTCGTGCATTGAGAGAGAAGTTTACCTAAAATAGAGGTCACTCCAGTTCTCAAGTCAGTGAGTTCAATCGGCTATACTATTCAGGAGGTAGAAATATTTCACTGATCTCCAAAAAGAACCTGGAAAGCGGATTTGTGCTATGCAGGGTTCTGGCCTTATCAATGTTGCTGATCTTAAAGCGAGGGGACTGGGACAGTGTGAGATTTTCCTGGTATGACAACAATCATGGGCTTATCAAATAATCAATGAAAATTATTTAAAGTAATAATTGACATGACATTTTATAATTGGCATTTAGATGGTAGCAAATGTAGATTACATTTTTTCAATTTTTTTTTTTTTTACGTGAGCCCAATATTCATAAATTGGCGTCTTTTGGGATGGGACTTTTTTTTTTTTAAATATACTTTGAACGTTATAGAAAAACAATGTAATCCTTTGGGAAATGAATGGAAACCACATTGCTATTATCTTCATTATTATCGTCATGATGATTATTAATATGACTTTCCGAAGGGGCTCATGGATATGATGGAGTATAAAGGGAGGGAGAACTGCAATATGCACACAGAATATCAGCTCAAACGATATCCACCTGCCTGCACTCATATTGTGTAGTTGCCCTCTTGTGCCACCTAACAGCTCTGCAATGGACCGCTTCAGACATATCACCTTGGAAACCTAATATATTCCAGACAGGTGTCATTGTAATGAGTCGATGGTTTTAATGTTGTGGCTGATCTGTTTCATTTCTCTGTGTTTTCTTTCTGCTGAAATCCTTCTTAGATTCCTTTTTGTGTTTAACCATATATAGAAGCAGTCAGTGGTAGGTTACAGTAGCTAACATGTCTTCTCTTCTTCTCAAATAACTTGAAAGCCTATTTAAATAATAGAATTTCAATATTAATTTTAAAAAAAAGGTTGTCTATCGTTATATAACTATGAAAAACATCCCAACTCCCCCCTCTACACAGAGCAGCAGAAAGTGACGCAAACCCCATCAGGAGCTGCGGACATGTCTGGAGATGACTCCAACACCAACTTCAGAAGCAGCTGTTTGTTTTCTCATTCCACATCTGAGTCATGTGATCCAAGCAAAGAGAGCTGCAAAGAGAGAGAGAGAGAGAGAGAGAGACAGAAAGAGAGAGATAGTTCGGTTTGGGAGTGGGGTGCAGAAAGAAAGAAAGAGCTGGACAAACGCCAATTTTCCATGATGTTGGATGCACCAAGGATGGATGACAGGTGCGACAAGAGTTAGAAAGCTTTAGGAGAGGTTGTGTGGTTATGTTCCTTTTAACTAGACCTAGACAGACACACAGCTGAAGAAAGCCAACAACGAACACGAGTCATGCATGGCTTACCAATACACACACACACACACACGCAGAGTCCATCCGATTCATAACAGCACCCTCAGTATGGTATCACTCCTAGACTCTGTTCAGCAGATGTCAGAGAGACAAACAGAATAAATGAGCGAGGTAAAGATATACTATATATATATATATATATATATATATATATATATATATATATATATATATATATATATATATATATATACATAGAGAGACAGAGTGAGTATGACAGAGGAACGTGCATTTGGAAATCAAAGTGAATATTTTATAATCTCTTACGAGTCTCGATCAAAACAGAAAAAAATGAAACATCATAGAACAAAATCACCAGAAGACAGCAGTCAGCTGGCTGACAGTTTGGGGAGAGGAGAGGGGGTTCAGCTCCTGTCTTTTTCTTTTTTCTTTCACGTTGAACACTTTTGTGATTTGATTTCCTTTTGGAATCAGAGTATGCATAAACACAACCTTATAAAAATCCAACCTGTGAGCCAAGTGAATTACAAACACAGCTCAGCAGCCGCTGCGCATGAAAGGCTTCAAGTTATCTCTTTCAAAATACACTCTTTCCTCTCACTGAGCTCTAAGCGGTGCCATTTTCCACTCAGCTTCCAGACTTTTGTGTCTTGAGGAATCCACCGTGCAAAGCAGGCAGCGACTAATAACTCTCAACTACAGCCATGGAAAATCCAAAGAGAGCCGTGACTGTGCAGCTAATTAAGCTCAATCAAGACAAGCCAAGACTTAAATATGATTTTGGTGATTATCATTTTATCTTTCCTTTTTGTCGGCCGTCGTCTGTTTTCTGGGAACCAGATCCTTTAAAAAAAAAAAAACTAATTTGTAAAGTATGTAAATTCATTTGATAAGACAGATACTTACTTTCAAAGATTATTTCTTTAATTGCCAGACCTGGAAAAAAATCAGTTTAATGTTTTAATTAGAGTTCACTTGGTGTAGTTTTTGTACTGTCTTCAGAAGACAGGAAATGATCATTTATGAAGAGTTTAATTAAATGCCTGGGTTTCTGTAAGCAGTAATCAGTTTGCCCAATGAGTCAGGTATCTCTCGTAGATCTCATTCCTAACTTGCATTTCAGAAGAGAAATGTGTGTGAGATTTGACAAATCGGATATTGGATAGAATTTAAAACAAACAGGATAAGCAAGCACAAATGAATGAGCCATAACATTACAACCCCTTACAGGCGCACTGAAGAATAAAGTCAAATATCTCTTATGTTGACGTGTCAGTGGGTGATATATAAGAATCAAGTGAACATTTTATCTTTCAAGTTGATGTGTTGGAAGCTGGAAAAATGGGTGAGCGTAAGGATCTGAGCTACTTCTAAAAGGTCCAAATTGTGATTGATGGGTCACGGCATCTTCAAAACTGTAGATCTCGTTGGGTGTTCCAAGGCTTCAGTGATTAAAACCTGACAAAGCTGTCTATTGAAGGACAACTGGTGAACCAGCAACAGGGTCGTTGGCACCCAAGGTTCATTAATGCATGTGGGGACGAAAGCCTGCTTTGTCTGAACCAAAAGAAGAGCTACTGCAGCTCACAGTGTGTCTTCTGAGTAGCTCTCAACATGAACCAGTTGGTTTTAATGATATAGCTGGCAGGTGTACGTGTGATACTATAAATCCTGGAGCTCAATCAGATATACAAATATTTCTTTGATTCTTATTATATTCTATCCATCCTCATGATGTTTGATGATATTCATTTTCAGAGGCATTCTGCAGCTTTTGTCATTTTTTTCCCCTTTAAATGTTGTTTGTTTGTTTGTTCACACTACTGCAGATAGTGTTTATGCTTAACATTGTTCTCGCAATTGTCTGCTCTTTGTGAAAATGCCGGAGCGAGAGAACTTTTCATGCAAATAAAGAGGAATTACATCAATTTCGCACATCACGTTCTCTTCGACAGGTCACTACCATGAAAATGTGAAGTGACTTGTGATGGATATGGCCATGAGATGAATCCATGTTTGATTTAGCCACGTCCAAAAGAAATATTGTGGAGCATTTTTATGATTTCATTGCTGTCACTGTTAGTTTTTGGTCTTATGCTGCGTTCACAACCAATGCAAATTTTAACATCTTTCCAATTGCTTTGTTTAGCTTGCACAAATGTTACCGCAGGATCATATGACTTTTCTTGCCTCACTTCTGCAAGAAACATGCTTGATATCACTTATTCTGCCTTTGCCATCTGAGAATCACGACTGAAGTGAAAATAAAGGCAGATTTGTGTTTGTTGTGGAAGTCACATATCAAGGTCGATTTTGGAAAAATAACAACCGGCGGGGCTCGGTTCAGAACGTTATCCATGTGTACACAGACAGCCCCGATAATGTTGTTCAGTTGAATTTTGCATTATTCATATCGTGCCATTAACCTCATTCGCCAGACAAATTTGTGTATAGTCACAGCTTGGCATTGACATTGGGGCTGGCCAAAACAAAATCGTCGAAAATTGTTGATTGTCAGCCCTAATAGACACGGTATGTTATAATAAAATAGTTTACTCTTTATGTTTTTGTATGCTTTATATTTCTTTTTGTCCAGTAAATACACACAGGACAACATTGTGAAATTAATTCTGTGGATTTGACCCTGAGTAACAGTGGGCTGCCCTTGTCAAGCAAGGATCAAGGGGGGGTTCAGGAGTAGGAGCTTACAAAGCACTCTTTAAGAAATTAGTATTATCAGATGCAAAAAATGTCTTTATCGTCTCTATAATTCAAATTATACACAAAATTGTAACCTTTTACAATTTTGTAAATTTTACAAAAAATTTTGTAAAAAATTACAATTTTTTTTTACAATTTTTGTAAAAGAGCCATTATTCTTAAGACATGTCTACCAGCGGATCTCGCATACTGTGAGGATGGTTCCACTGGCAAAAACACTCCAAGGATCACAGATAGAAAATTTGTGAAGTCAGCTGAATCTACAAATCAAAATCAACAAAAGCTGTTTGGGAGGGTTGCAAGAAAAAAAACCTCTACTTTCATCCAAACAAAAATGAAACCTCCTGCTTTTTGCCCAAAAAAGTTTGTTGGTTGCTTACAAAATTTAGCGATCGGTTTTCCACAGCAGATAGGCGCATAGCCCTCAGCTGCCCCTTAATGTGGGAGGTGACGTAGCTACAACTGAACAGTGTGTTGCTGTTGTAGGTAAAGGAGCATCAGTCACTTCTTCAAATGTGTGAAAATTAAAGGCAACTACTGATGCACAGTTAACTGCATTTTCAGAAATGTAGGCACAGCTTGTTCCATGAGATAGCATCAACACCTTTGGTTCCCAGCTAATGTTAGCAATAGCTATCCCTCAATCCTGTTGACTTTTTATTATTTGAGAAAGTGGTTAGCTCTTTGTGAGTAATATGAATTATAGATCATAAGTATGGACCCTGAACATATCTTTTGCATCTCCTGTTATAACCGGCCCGCAAGACAATATCTAATTTTTAAAATAACTGGCCAGTTGGAATACAGCTTAAACACCACAATCAAATCCCAGAATGCACTGCAATGTCACGTGGGTCAATAGTACCAGCACCTGTCCCTTCTCCTCTTTGGTCAGATATCAGCGTTCATCCAGTCATTCTGATAAACATTTAACATCCTTAGAGTTGCGACTGAGAACTGGAGGAGATATAGTTGACCAATCTTTTTTAAAAATGATAAATTCTAAATGTACTAGTAAGTCGCTCGCGTTAGGAAATAGAACGCATGTTTTGTTAATTGGCGAGGTGCGTTCACGTCTTCCAGCCGTTCAACATGTTTCAATACTGTTGAGTTAAGAAAAAGAAAACACACGAAGTTGCTCACATTTAATGTGAAATACCCGTTTAGGCTGTTCATGACTGTTTTCTACTTTTACTGTTTTATTGTGACAGAAGACTGAAATGCCTGAATTAGTCCAGCTTGAGTCCTTTTCGGCCCTCGATGTGTCCTCCATATTTAATTTTGGCCTCATCTGCGATTGAGTTTGTCACCCCTGTGTTAGAACATTATTGTGTGTCTACTATCTCCCTATAAGCAAGCCCACTATCCGCTGCTGGTGGATATTCAGTGTCACCACTGTTAAAGGCTTCTTGATGAGGGCCGTGAGAGAAAAACGGTGGATTTGTGTATTAGAGGTCCAAATGACAGGTCTCACTTTTTTCACCTCACTTCTTTGGAGATCAGCGGAATTGATAAAGTGAGGTGTTATAACTTAAAAAATTCAGCAAATGATGATTGAGAATGATTTGTTTCCATTATTCTGCTGCCGAAAACACAAAACGCACCATTTGCTCCAGCAAATTTTGCTGGTGGAGCAAGTTCTTTAATGTGCTGATTTTGCACATTAAAAAACTGAAGTCCCACCAGGTTTTTTGCCGGGCTCGATCAATAGACTCTCGGATTCGGGCCAGGTTTGGATAATGTAAAGTGCATTATAAATTAAATGTATTATTATTATTATTATTAAATACTTAGTAAGTGTGTTTGGGTTGAAGTTGGGAAGTCTACCATCAGAGATAAGCATTTTAATATGATGCTTTCAAGATATCCTAGTGAAAACCCAATGAAAGAATAAAATAGTAGTAATGGATCTACTGTTCAATGCCTCTATGATGGCCTCTGTCATTTTTCAGTATTGGAGGTTTTTTTTAATCAACATTGTAATGAGACGGAGCTCATACCACGAAGGACTTAAAGAAAATACATATCTTCTGTTTCGTTTAACACTACAGAAAACCACCAGGGGGAAACCGGATGGATTTTTATTTAGTCCGGGATGTAGAGTAGGAGGTGTTCGTCGATAGTAAGACTTCAATTTAAGTATATTTTTACCTGCTGATGACAGTATATACAATTGTGTTTGATAGGTTTAATTAATCACCAGTTATAGATGATAGAGCCAAAAACCTTTTAGTCCACTGACATGAATAATTAGGGTAAATCGATGAGAGGTAATCATGGAAGATGTTATGTCCAGAAAACAGTGTTTTTCATAAAAAAGCTTGCCTTAGTGAGTAATATATGAACTATTAGAGTAATCACGATGTAAACAATATAGATTTCCAAGAGACGATTTATATGCACCAATTTGGACTAAATCGGACCAACGGTTGAGAAATAATGTCCCCGATAACTTTTGGAGATAAAGCTCCCCATTGTGTCAGATATATACAACCCACTTTTCACAAAATCAATCCATTTCTTCCTCAAACTGAGGTTTAAATGGGTATTAAATTGATCAAATTTTTTCCATGAAATAGTTTTTTAGTTATCACGCGAACCAGAAGGATCGGCAACGGAGATGACTATTCCATAATATACCCAACTTTTCGGAAATATAATAAGAAAGGTGAAGATTAAATGGTCCAGACTGGATGAAAAAAATGAACATGAGACAAAATGCAATATATCAAAAATATATTGCATTTTGTCTCACATTCCATTTTCTTTTCTTTTTTATTAAATTTTTTCTTTCCTTTTTTAAATTAACATTCAAATCAGCGATTTTTCATAAATTCACATTACAACCACAATGAGATTTAAAGTAGGATAGCACAGAAAAGAGAGTAAAGTCAGGATCAGAGAATCAGGAATCCTAATCTCATAGAACCGGTGGCTCTTTGGCAGACAGTAGTTAGAAGTGGACTGATGAGGAGAAAGTGGAGGAAGCACTGCCTTGCTGACCATTAGTGGCTTGATTGGCAAACAAATGATTTATAATGTGTATTTGGAAGAAAATGGAGAACTCCCTTTCCTGAGTGTCCACGCGGTTTCTATGAACCGGCTGCTAAAATGAAAAACTGAAGGGTCATTCTGACCACACAACTCTGTATTGTTAGGTTTTAGTGATGATAGTTAAAAGTAACACAAACTGTTAGACTACATGATATCTTTGTCTTCAATGATGGTATTTCATAAATCACTCGGTCAGATAAGGTGATCGCTGTGTTCGTGTCCAATGCATGGCCGCTCCAAAGCCAGGGATGTATCTAAGAAGCTGTGGGACACAATTGAACGCGTTGGTTAGTCATGGAATGGACTGGTAGAAATGACCACTGATGGGTCCAATCTAGAACTGGTACTGTGCACTAAATGCCTGATAAATGAAATGTATGAATGACATCAAGGCCAAGAGTTTACAGCACTGTCAGTTCTGAGTCTCTTTGGAGAAACTCACGCAACATGAAGTGATTTACGGGCTTCTACTGTGGTGTGTGAGCTCAGGGGTGTAAAAGTCCTGACGATGTTTTTAGGGTAAGATAAGAGGTTCCTGAATCAGATGATGCAAAATCAGTCATGAACTTTGAATTTCTAGTGGACAGAACCCTGGACGTGTTACATCCGTAACCTGAAGCTCCAGCGTGCTGGTCAGCCTCTGAAAGCGCAAAAGTCTTCTCCACTAAACTGTAATGGTGGGAAACTGTGTTTTCATTGAAAGACCTGGGTCCTTTCCCAGGATGTGGGTTTCGTGTGAAGGAGGGCACAACATCCAGGGGTGCTAAAATCGCCTCTGCTATCGAAAAGCTAAGGCAGGAACCCTATCAGCATTTCACAGACTTCAAGGTACACTGTGACACTTTGCAGCTGTTTGAGGACCGTTTCTCAGCAGATGAGAATTGCAGTGAGCAAAATTAATTATTTAATTCCGAGAGGCACAGGGAAAAAGCAGACATGAAAAACAGACATGACTGGACAGTTTCAACAAGAATTAGCTCCATCCTTCCCAGAGCTACCCAAAGATTTGTCTGTGTGAGAAACTTTTCTCGACTATGATCTTTATTAAATATGAGCACAGGCCAAGGCTTAGTGATGCTCGTCTAGAAGCTGTACTTAAGATTTCAGCTGAGACCTAAGACAGGGCAAATGTGGCTCACCTGTGCGAGCAGAAGCACTACCAGGACTCTGGAAAGAAATATAAGTATAACAGTACTCATCGGTTGCATTTTGGAACAAATACAGTGATTTGTTGGCTTGGAACAATGTTTCAATAACTTGTGTGATAAAGCAAGGAAATACGGTTTGCACTAACTTAAAAAAACAAATGCATATAAATAAAAAAAAATGTTTGCATTTTTAGGTAAGTGTAATGAAAATATGTTAGTAATCAAAATAAAAAACTAACCTTCTTGTAGAATTTGATCATCACAATAATACTCCTATGAGATGACCATATGAGTATGGTCATCTCATAGGAGATGACCATACATGACCAAAATGACCAAAATAACCAACATGTCATCATGTCACCAAAATGCTTTTGGTCATGTTTTTATATAGTTATTATTTTATTTTTTATTGATGCTTTTATCTGCTTTTGCTTTGTAGCACTTTGAGATTTGATCCAAATGTAAAGTGCATTATAAATTAAATGTATTATTATTATTATTATATGGGGAGTGTCCCCAAAGCCGATATGAATTTGAAACTCCTGTTTTAAATCATGAAAAAATAAGAAACAATGCCCTATACATCTTACATCTTTTTCCATGTTGCTAAAGTGTTATTGATCACTGCAGTCATAATGTCAAGCGGTGGGTTACTGCTGTACATGTATAACCAATGTGTAATCAGGAATACTTATTGGTAATGCCATAAAACATAATTGCAAACAAAAAGAAAGTTAAACACATGCCAATAGAGCCAACATTTTAACAAGCAGCAGAAATTCAGACATTCCAACCGATAGAAAAGGAATTCTGAGAATGTCTTAATCAGCCAAGCTGATGGCCTCCAGATAAAATGGATAATCTGTGATAGGGACAAATAGCTGTTTGCGAATGGAGAGAGTAGCGGATAGACTTAAAGTAGAGGTTAGTTGCAGACAAACCATCGTTCTATTTTCTTTCAGTAACAATCAAGTCGTTAAATGAAAATACTGTGGACTTCTGGCAGCCCAGTGGTCATAACGGCAGCACACGAACAATGACACTGGCAACCTTTCAGGATCAAATATCAAGGAGGATCAAGGATAACTTTATTAATCCCAGAGGGGCAAATTGTTCCCCAGCCAGCAGTACATAAGACAACATTAAAACAAAAAAAGGAACCACAAATTTACATCCACACTTCAGAACGGGAAACAATGCAACAGAAAAGTCAATAATAAAAAAGATGCCAGATAAAAACAGACTTTTAAATAAATGAGGTTACCAGGCTATACAAATAAATAATAGGATATTAACAAAATATAAAAAGATGGACTTCGTTATAAGGATCAAATAAATAAATGCCTTGAGGTATTTAAAAGAACAATGGCAACTGGTATAATAGAGATTTTCAAAATCCCGGGTCAGTGGCTAGAATCAGCTAAAGTAATCCGTGTATTCTTCAAAGTCCTGACCTGATACAGGTCAATGAGGTTGTACAAGGGTGTGCCTGCAATTGTGCTGCACACTTCAACTATGTCCAGCAACCTTTTTTTTTTATTGTTCATTGAAGAGGACCAATACCAGCACACAAAAGCAAAAGTAAAAGCAGACTCAATAAAACAAGAATAAAAGATATTCATAAATTCGTCAAATTCGTGTCCAACAAGGACAACTGGCACCACTCAGTGGAATCCGGTGACCACAAGGCCATGGTCACAGTCTGTGGTTTATAATCTGTGCTGGATAATATGCTGAACTACGCCTCAGCATAGGAAGGTCTATCCCTGTTAGAATATTAAAAAAAACAACAAACACCACAACATACACTAAAATAAACAGGTACTGAAATCACTAGGCATATCTTAAACATAGAAATTGCATAATATTTTCAGAATCTTTTAGGAAACATTAATAACACAGTGTTGGTATCTCCCATAAAAAATCAAATGGTACTCGTACTGCTGGGGTCTCTTTTAAATTGACAGCCCTGCAGAGGAGACGCACAGTTGAGGACCATAAAATGAATGTAACACGCTCTGCCATTAGCTCAATAAACACTTAATCATAAACAGAGTTTCCATACTTTGATATTCTATTTAATATGAATCTGCCAATACCAGAGGTGCTAAATTTTTTGTCTGTTTTCGCAGGAGAAGCCGTCAGTCATAGAGGCTGAAGCGAACAATTAGTCCAGGATCATATTTAATCAAATGTTTAACCTTATTTCAATTGTTTTATTTACTTTCAATCGTCCTTAATATGCACACTGCTACAACTTCCTATGAAATGAGTATGACCTCCGTCACATAGAGCAATAGGGGTCCCAATGACACTCACAGGACCGGATACAAGTACTTCACACAAACCCTCCAATGTGGCTTCAGCAAAGCAGTTCAGCAAGGAGGGAGCCCATACTCCACCGCAATGTGACATACTGGAGATGGAACCTGGTGATTTATTGTATCAGGTAACATTTTTTGTCTTATCAAATAAAGTTAGGATCTAGAACCTTTGAAGATCTGATGCAGTTTAGAATGAGATACACTCAGAAGTAGAAAACATAAGCAGGGGGCCTAATACTTTCTCAGAGCACTATATGCATGCACAAACCATAACAGCCCTTCCACATCAGCTGGCGCCATGTTACAGCCAAAACATTACTCCAGCTGACTACAACCCCCATCAAGAGGAGTTTGTCCTGATTAACGCTAACCACCATGCAGTGCAATGTCTTCACTATGTTTCTTTTTCCATCTGTGCTATGCTGCTTTCTTTTTTCTTTTTAACTCTCTATCTACCCTTCATTTCTCCACTCTTTTTTACCCCATTCTTTTCTGTCTTGTAACAGCTTCTACTGTACAGTTTTCTCTAAATAACAGCTGTCAACACTTCCACTTTGCAGAGCCACAGAGTTTAATTTCATTATCTTGTATAATTTTGCAGGAATTACAAACATCAAGGCCTGTGCAAAGGAGGACAGATAATTTAATCAGCTCAACCCCCCCAGGCAATCCAGGAGATACCAATCATAAATCTATCAAAAGGCACCCTCAGTCCAGCCCATGACTCTCTTCTAGCTAAAAGGTTGTCTTTCTCCTCAATGCATTTAACCTTAAAGTGGACACATTCAAATTCATGGGAACGCTAAATTTTAAACATATCTTTTCCCCTATAAACCAACATGTGGGCTACACCATGGCGCCTCATAGCCAGACCTCGAACCCAACTCCGTTTTCCAGACAATCAGCATTCATCCCCGCTACAAATTCTAGTCCTATCATTACCACCTTTGGGAAATGAATCAAACAAGACATCAAAGGAATGATCAAGGAAGACAAGGGACCAACATTCTATAACCTCCTTATAACTGAACACCAAGGCTTAAAAGAACTAGGTAGTAATCCCTTTATCTCAATCAGAACTGCTGACAAAGGAGGAGTTATTGTATTCATGGACTCAAATGAATATAGAACCAAGAAGCTCACTCTTGTGTAAGATTCACTTCCTACAAAGAGTTCTAGATTAACCCAGTAAATACAATCATGAATGCAATTGACAGCCTCAACATGCATGCGCTCGAATGTTACTGGATCTCACGTAAAGAGTTTGAATTCCTATCGGAACCATACCCCAGAGAGAGAATCATATATGGTAATCCTAAAATACATAAAAACACAAACTATCCGCCACTAAGATCCACGGTTTCGGGCATCCAATCCATCACAGAATCATTACGTAAATTTGTGGACTTTCATAGGAAAGGCCTGTTGACTTTTATGCCATCCTATCTGAAGGATTCCAAAGATTTACTTAACTGCCTGGAAAGCTGCACAGCCGACGGGACAACTATCCTTGAATCCAGGGATGTGGAAGCTTGTACACATGCATTCCTAAAAATATTGGCTTGGCATCCATCTCCAAATACATTCCCCCTAATGAACTGCTACTACATATGCGTCAGCTAGTCCCGACTAACAGCTACTTTAGATTTGAGCACTGCTGTTTCCTTCAGACCAGGGGAACAGCTATCGTTAAAAACGGAAGTATCCATACCTCAGTCTGTAAGAAACTCATGGATCGCAACACTCTCCTCCCCTACAACAGTAACCACCCAAGACATTTAAAACAAAACATACCCAAAGGAAAGTTTTAACATCTGAGGAGGAATTGTTCGCAATTTCATGAATTCATCCATAAAGCTGAAGAGATTAAATCTAAATTCAGTTCAAGAAACTAACCCTGGCTGTAATAAACAGAGCATATGATTACGCCTTATCATCTCCTAGAGCTGATCTACTCAAGGCCAAAACAAATGTCCATCACCAGAAAGAATAACATTTACTAATACATTTTGACCGTACCTACACACCATAAACCTTGGTGACCTCAGGACACACCTACTGGAACCAATCACAAAGCACTTCCTGTTTATCTATTACTTTAATCCTATCATACTTTCTCTTTGATCTTCTTATCCTCACCTTATGACATCATGAGCCAACTGTAAAGCACCTAATATAATTTGCTGCATCTCAAATGATATCCTCCTCTTATATCCCCCTATTACCCTATATTGAGATCAATCTACTAGCACCGCTTGTTTTCTGTTAGTGCCACCATTTTCCCAACGGTTTATGATGTCTACATGTTTTGGTTGAGAGAAACATACTTACTGTAGAGGAAGACGCGTCCACCTCCACCACAGTAGTTCAGTAAATAGTTTATTACGTATTTTTGTCCATGTAGCAAGTCAATAAATATTAATAAGGAATCATTTACAAACCAATGAATGTGTAATTCTGAATAAAAATCATGACAGTGAGTCTTTATGGTGAAACATTTCATGGCATCTGATGATTATCAGCACAACAAACAGGCCATGTGATCTGTGTGTACAGCATTATTATCTCACTATGGACAGTTTCACTTCTGCTCAAACACAAACCAGCACACAGAAGCACTGAAGAGTCTTGTGGCCAAATGCCTTTACACTTGCGTCTTTAACTTAAGCTGTGCCCAGCTGTCGCACACTGACAAGACTAGAGCTAGTAGAGTGTGTATCTTGGAGTGCTTGCTATTTCCTGAGCTGTCTGTTGTGATAGCAATCCCAGCTGCTTTTCTTTCCTTCCTTATAATGGAAGACACAAATAATTTAAATCGAGGTTCAGTGGCGGTCCTAAACTCTAGGGGGAAAATATGTGACCTATACCCCCTCTCCTCTCCATCGATGTCTTCCTCACTTTTTTTCAAGGTTTAGCCACCGCGTCTTTCTCTTTCTTTTTCCACCAGTGCAATTTTTCTGTTGGATATCCAGACTAAACTGTCATATACAGCAGTCAAACTGGAGCTAGAAGGGGGCCCACTTATTGGGGCTTTCTGGTGATGCTCCTGCACTTTATGCTATGTTTAAACCCCTTTGTGGTCAGAGGTCACACCGACATAAACCCTTAACATAACCCTTCATTTAACCCCCTGAAGTAATGTTCAACAGTGTTTGGTACTTATTTAAAAAACTGTAAAACAGGATGAACCCCAAAACATGTAAAGTTGGGGCCTACTCCTAAGTCAGTAAATCAGACTACAAGGTTTATGGGGTTTACTAACATTAATTATCTCATCTCAAAGGCACCTGTCAGTGGGCGGGATATATCAGGAAACAAGTCAACATTATGCCCTCAAAGTTAATACTTAGGAAACAGGAAAAATGGTCAACCCTAAGGATCTGAGTGTCTTTGACAAGGGCATAATTGTGATGGGTAGATTACTGAGTCAGAACAATTCTGTTGGATGTTTCTGTTCCGCAGTTCTTGAAACCTACCAAAGTGCTCTGAGGGAGGACGATTGATGTGTAGGTGGAAATGCTGGGCTGTCTTGTGCAATCATACCCAAGAGCTACTATAGCAGAAATTGCTGAACAGGTTAATGCTGGTTCTGATAGAAATGTGTCAGAACACAGAGCTGCATCAGAGTCTGCAATGAACCCCTCCGTGTTCAAATCAATTCCCAAGACCCACCTTTTCAGATCTGCTTTTAATCTGTAATCAATGTGATTTTTATTGTTGCTGTTATTTTTATTTGAGCTGTTTATGTTTTGATCATTGACTCTGATTTCACTGGTTTTTATATGTACCCGTAAAGTGACTTTGAGTATTTATTAAATGTATGCTCTATAAATAAAATGTAGTATTATTATTGTTATTCATATAGAGCTGTTTTGGTGGCTAAAGCATTACCTGCCGAATTTTAAGCCGTGATTTAAATGCTATGGTTGATTTGTGAATATTAAATATTTCATACGTGTCATATTGAGGTGTGTGCGTATGCTGTGTTATTTATTTTTAAAATGAATGATGTTTTAAAAAACATCTTCAAACATCTTCAATTGTTCAAGCACATTGAACAATCATTTTTATGACTGACTTAACTCTATGAACTTTACCTGGACACTGCCGGGCTCTTGGATCATCACTGATGCTATCACTGTGTACAGCAGGCATATTTAAGTAAATTGAAAGAGGTCCAGCAAATCTCTTGCCTATTGAGGTCCAAGTCTGGGCTCTGAAGACCCTCAATAGAACAAGGAGAAAAAGGCAGTGAAGAAGGATAACAGGAGCAAGAAAATGAAACCCGAACATTCAATTTTTTTTTTGAAACATGAAATAACATAACAACTCCAGAGACTGTTAAGGTGTGTTTCACATCCCAGAACCAGTACACCTATTCTCTTGATACCATTCATTGGCCTAAAAAAAGACTGCTTTATGTTCTGCCTAAACATATGCAGTCCCTGCACCCTCAGGGAAACTTGCCTTTGTCTTTGGGGCCCTGATGTACTGTGTATTGTACTGTTCATGCTAGGGACAGTCATCACCAATAAAAACTGGTTTCTTTCCATTCTCTAACTTCTTTTTTGAAGTGGGTTATATAACAACAAATATAGACTTAATTTAATGAGATCTAACGGCTCATTAAATTAAATTTATGCAACAAAGGTTTTATAAAAGCTTTTCAAAGTGAAGCCGACGTGTCAACAGTTTTCAGATTGAAAGAAAAAAACACCCTAAAACTGAGTTTGTTTTATACAGGGAAAACAAACTTGAGTTGTCTTTCAAACCACCACACAAATTCACTTGATATAATTCAGTGGGTGACTTAATTACGGGCTTGATGACAGCCCATCTTTTGTCCTTGGTGATCCCTGGTGTGTTGTAATGGATTAATTCTCATTATTCCAGACTAACTTTCTTGTTTATAATATCCACACAGGATTTTCCCACCTGTGGAGCTTTGAGCTGAGAAGAACAAATAGCTTATACCTATTTTATGTTTAGACTGACAAACTAAATGATATACAGGACACTGAATTTCACGGAATAGTCCAGAATTGTTGCTCAACCTGCTCATGACGCATATCACAATGTCATCTGTATACATTATAGTCCATAGGGACGCTTTTATTACATCATACATCAACCTATATCTAACCATTTCAACCTGACAACTATCCAAGACTGACTCCACGGATACAACGCAACAAGAACACACTCAATACCAGTCGTTAGCACAGCCCCACCTCTACTTTGAAACATTCAATCACTCCAATAAGCCTTGTTTACATGCCACTAGTTTAGCTAAAATCAGAGTATGTGATGATAAAATTTAAAATCTTTATATTTTTCTGCATTTTAAAAACAGGATTCATGTTCGTACAAAAACATTGTGAAATTGACCCTTGTACACACAGATCTGCTAAAAGCAACCTTGCTCTCTGGCCTTCCTTGTACTACTAAAAACAGTAGCTTCCATTGTTGTCTGTATGTAAGCTACTGTTTTTCTCCTTAAATAGGGCTTTTTAACTCTTCAATATGCATGTCTGGTACACTACTGTAGAATTGACGATAAGCGTCTTGATTCTTGTCAAATAAATTTGTATCAGAATTCTCATAGTCAAAATCTGATGTGTTTTTTCTTGGCATGAACCCATACTGCTGTTCACAGATCTCAACATCTCCATCTTGCTTCCACTACTCTTTCCCAAAACTTCATGGTTGGTTAATCCCTTTTATCCCTCTGTAGCTCCTACAGCTCTGCACATCTCCCTTGTTCATGGATATTGGAACTAGCGAGAGGAAGGTTAGGTTGGCTCGGAAAGGTTGAAGCAGGAGTGAAGAAGGTAATGGGAATTGTGGGAAGGAAGTAAGGAGGAGAATAGAATTAGGGTGGAGTGGATGGAGAATAATTTCAGAAGTTATTTGTGACAGGAAGGTCCAAGTGAGACTAAAAGGGGAGACGGTTTGGAGATTGTCTATGGTTATTGGGTTGGAGATGATGGGGTTGACAATTAGGCAGGATTAGGAATGAGATCATCGGTGAAGTGATGACATTCACTGTTGGACAGTACATCCAAAAGTGAATGTTGGACGGACTGGTGATGAGGTTAGGGAGGCAAGAGGTTGAATGAAAAAATCCAGAAGAGAGATTTTGGATATGTTGAGAAGCGGACGTTGACGATGTAACTGCCTAGCAGGAGAAAATTAGGTAGGCCAAAGGGAAGACACATGAATGTAGTGAGAGAGGACATGAAGTTGGCGCGTGTAATCAGGGACGATGAGCAGGACCGGGGCAAATGGAGCAGAAAGATCTACTTTCGCAAACCCTAATTGGGATTGAAGGTCCAGAAACCATGCAGAATTAGGTTTTGGGGATTTGTAAGTCACATATGTAGACAGGAGGGGAAGTTAGTTTTAATTTCTTGTGTAATAAATTACACGATTTCTTGGTTTTCATATTGAAGCGTGCCAGCTAGAATATCTGAGAGATGGAGTATAGCTGAAAAGATCAGATGTATATTCTGCTCTGCATGACTTCTTCTAAAGTTATTTCAGTGAAACCAAAAAGAATTCCATTATCTAATCATCACTATTTTAGTACCGTCTTTAAGCTAATCTTTCATGACACAAGCTCAATGCCAGAATCTCTGACTCAGAGAAAAACAGAACCGTCATTGAGTGCGGCACTTTGACTTAAAAAACGTTATTAATAACAGGACTTGGACCATGAAAGTGTTCTTTGAGATTAAAGAAGAACAATACAGAGAAGAGAAGATATAAATTGTGTGTGTGTGTGTGTATGTGTGTGTGTGTGTGTGTGTTTGTCAAACCGATGGAGAGAATTAGAGTCATAGAGAAGAGAGTAAGAGGAGAGGAAAAAGAATGCAGGATTTGCTTTTATGTATGTGCAAAAGGATTTACTCTTTGTGCATGTGTTTGTGTCTGCTAGTGTGAGTAAGAGATAGTTTGATCTTGTGCTGGAGTGTATGAAGATATTTTCCATCCATTAAGATTGCTACATTCCCAGTTAGACACACACACACAGAGACTCACAAACACACTTGAAGAAAAAAGGAAAGACACTGAAGCACAACATCTTTTGACTAAATACACTAATTACAAAACATTTAGCTTTATCTTTCACACACTGGACGGGTGTTATTGTTGCATGTTTGAATATGCAGGCGTGCGTGGAAAATGAACCATGCAGCAAAAAGTACTCACTTACTCATCATGCAGCAGGAATCCACATCAAACAAACAGAAACCAAAAAAAAAAGAAAACAGAAGAGAAAAATATGCGAATTTGTCAATCTAAATCTAATCTAAAGCACTTTGGCGTTTAATAAATTTGTCATGTTCTCAGTGTAAAGAGTGTGTGTGCGTGTGTGTTTATACGTGTGCGAGGTTCAGGTTAAGGCCCGAGACATTTATAGGCCTAATTTAGTGAGTACAGATGTGATTTTCCAAGCTAAACAAAGTGAGTGCATACTCCCCAGTCTGAATAAACATTAAACGTAATAATTACTGCATATTTTTCATAATGTTTGTCATTACATCTTTATGAAAACAATTTCAACAAGATTCCCATAAAGTAAAGTAAATGCGATCACCATTTCCCTGGAAATAACCAATCGACAGAGCATGATGTGATTGTGAGTGCCTGCAGCCTCACTAGAGCACTACGTAATGGAATATTAGCAGGTCTCGTGTCTGGCTTACTACTGTAGCTATGTTTCATGTCTTGTACGAACAGACACACACTCACCCTCAAACTCACCCTCACAAATATACACACACACACACACACGCACGCACGCACGTACACACACACACACACACACACACATAAACACACACACGTAGACACAGCAGTGGTATCTTTGGGCAGCCTGTCTGTGGTCTGGACAGCATCACTGGATGTGGTCAGCACTGCAGTGTCTGGGTTACACACAATTTACACTTGTCTTCAAAGACACACAACACAAAACAGTACCAGCATCGGCCGTACAACAGTCTACACGTGTTTTACAGGGTTGCAGTGACAGAGAGAAAGTTATTTATAACAAAAACTAAAATTTTGCAGAAAGACATTCTGCCAACTCAGTAACCAAGATATAGAGATTATGAATTAGGGAAAAAGATTTCCCAAAATGAGATAAAGTAAGAAACAACAAAAAATTATTGCAAAGAATAGAAATGCAACAAATGCTGATGTCGAAGTAGAAAGTTTTTTATTAAGTTTCAGTTTATGCTTCCATCACACATTTGTTAATTTCAGATTTCTGCATTTTTACAAACTGCAAAAGAGAGTATTTTCAAATCCACAGAATCTTATTCAGGCTCGCAGTATCTGCAGCAAAGTCTTTCTCATTAAAAATGAGGTCAAGGGAAGTTTTTTGCTCTGTTGTTTTAGCAACCACGATTGTCAATGAAAAACTAGAGGCGGCGATATTTTTTAGGGGGGGTAGAGGGGGGATCATTGATGTAACAACAATAATACTACAAAACCGATACTCCATTAAAACTGACATCCTACCGAGGTAAAATTACAGAAGATCCGATCAATAAAATTCTCTGATGTTAATTAAAAAAGCTCCTGTGACTGATATAAAGTATTACATTATAACAATGTTATATCTGATGCATCAATGTGTAAGTGGATTTTTATCGTTGTAGCTGGCCCAAGTGTGGCTAGTTGTAATTACTTGACACAACCTAGTTGTAACCTAGTTACCTTGGTTCCGTATCTCGAGTGGGTTCTCTTCCACAAGATTAACAAAAAGATAAATCGCAGGAGGTCGTGAGATAATTAATTGGGGGAAAAGAACATAAACATAGATAAAAATCGGACAAATGGCAGTGGGTGAAGACTGAAGCCAAATCGGTTAAATAAAATTGAATAAATCACTACTCAAAAAAATTTAGAGAACACTTAATCATCACAGTATGACACCAAACCAGTTTAACTTCGACCAATTACAAGTGCCAGTGAATCAGTTTCACGTGATTGGTACAAATAAAAGTGACAACAGGTGTAAAGTAGAGGCAAAAGCATGACAACCCCCACAGTGGGAATGATTCTGCAGGTGGTGGCCTTTATCCTTTTCTCTCTACTCATCTTTCCTGACTGACTCTTCTCTATTTTTGTGTTCTGCCGGTTTCTTTGTCACTACTTGTGACATGAGGCAGTACCTGCAGCCCACTGACGCTGCACAGGTAGTCCAGCTCCTCCAGGATGGTTTAACCTTGTGTGCAGTTGGAAGACGGTTTGCTGTGTCTCCCAGCACAGTCTCAAGAGCATGGAGGAGATGCCAGGAGACGTTACACGAGGAGAGCTGGACAGGTCCGTAGAAGGACAACAACCCAGCCTGACTGGTATCTGCTACTCAGTGTGAGGAGGAACAGGAGGAGCACTGACGGATCCCTACAAATTTACCTCCAGTTGGTTACTGGTGTGATGTTTCTAAGAAAACTGTCAGCAAAAGACTGCATGAGGGTGGCATGAGGGCCCGACATCCTCTACTGGGACCTCTGTTTACAACCTTGCACCGTGGAGCTCAATTATTGTTAACCAGACAACAGACACAGGTTCTCCATCGGTTCCCTTTTGTCTTCACAGATGAGAGCAGGTTCAAACTGAGGTCATGTGGCAGCGTCACATGACCTCAGTTTCCCGGCCTCCTCCTGTGGTCAGATTGTGTAAGAAGTTCCTGGAGGATGAAGGTATCAATGCCATTGAATGGTCCTCCTGTTCCCCAAGCCTGAATCCACCTGAAACCCCTTTTTTTGAGCAGTGTATATAAGTTACTTACATAAAAAGCAAATTGTTAAAAATCTATTAAGCAAGGGTTATATTACAGGCTCACTACATTAATTAATATAATTAATTAATTAATTAATCTCTACCGACCGTTAAGTCAGGAGGACTATCTCCTTGCACAATCGGGCAGCAGTCACTGCTAAAACCAACTTTAACACATGCTCATTGTAAATTAGCTGCTTTACAGGTTTACATATCATCACTGTCCATAAACTGGCAACATCTGATATGAGACATTTACGTGTTCTCAAAGTTCTCAGTGCATCTACAATAACATACCAAGTCCACCTGCAGTGTGTAGGAATGCTATTTTTCTGTAGCTGCTATGGTTATCAGTTACAGTAGGAACCTTTCAAGGTTTGTCAACATGTATTTACTTCTCTTGGGTTAAATATCCGGGCAACAACATTTTCAATTAACCTCTCGACTGCTATTCTTGTCTCTGCAGAGGTTATATACAGTACAGATATTGAAGTGACCATTCCCACTTTTTGTGCCGATTTGATTTTGACCATGCTATAGTAATTGGAGCAACATGTACAAAAATAACTGGGTTTGAGGAGATATAAATAGATAAATAGTGAAGGCTATTAACCAGAGGATGACAATCCGCAAAACTGGAGTGTGATGTGTCTTTAATTTAGCTGTGAACAGTGTTAACAGCTTTTTTTTGTTTGTTTAGTCTGCTCTAATTGTATTCAAGATTTTGGCAAGAATAAAGTCAGAGGCTTTAAGTCTTACTTACGTATTTTACTCTAGTTTGAGGCAAAAAAAGTGTTGAGTTTAATAGTATTTTCTTAGAAATCTTAATTTATTGATATCTCAAGAAAAAAAATCTCATGCTAATACAGACATTTTTAAGATCACAGTTGTATAAACAAATGTTTTATAATCGAATTACTATTGCATAATCATGACCTCTCACTCTATCAAATTGAAAAAAACCTGACTGCCGACAGTATTTTTGCTTGTAATTGACTTGCATGCCGAGAAAATGATTATCTGTTTGCTTATATAGTGGCCAAATTTGTTGTTTTGTCTTTTTGCAGCTTGTTCTCCAAATGCTGTGCATGTGCTGTCAAACCAATGAAGATGTTGTCTTAATTTGCTTGTGTTTTGTCTATTTGCCTGTGTCTTCTTTAGTCGCAGTGCGTTTGCCGCTGTCAGCCACCATAAATATGATCTCTTAATGTCTCAGAGCTTATTTGTGTGTACAGCAGCATCTCAACAGCTGCTTTGGAGGTATCCCTGCAGCAGAGTGTCAGTCTCTTCCCACAGTGCATGGAACAGGCGGGATGTGGTTATGTAAAAGATACACCTTCCCTTTTTAACTGCCCTAAATTCCCCCTGTACACACACACACACACACACACAATGCTGTCTATATGAGTAATGACCAGACAATCTCATGCGGTCTTTGACCCTTGAACTTTCTCCTCCATGCAGACTCAAAGCTCCTTTTCCTCGGGGCCCACACTGGTAGAGAGTTCAGCATGCATAGGCGCGTGTGCTTGTGTGTGTGTATCCTATATGGCAAAATTTTCATGAGTGTGTGTGTCTTTACCCTGAAGCATCTGGAAAGTATTCCCACTTCATCGCCGTTTATGGTAGAGCCATCATCGGCAGGATGTATGGACATCTATGAAGCTCCTGGCCCCAAGCTCTGCACGTTTTAGAGCCCCTGGTAGAGAGGCCCACTGCTCAGGGAGCAGCGAACTGAGCCTGCACCCTTTAACAGACTCTTTAGCTGGGGTCGTGGCCCTAGTTACCAGACCTTATGGCTTGAAAGAGTTAAGAGGGGCGTGGGGGAGGGAGGGCATAATGCCTGGGAGAAATACGACACAAAGGGAATTTAAGGGTGCCAAGTTAGAATCTGGTCAAGTCTGTGGTAACAGTTTTCTCTGGAGAAATAGTATAATAGCTGTTTTTGTATGTGAATTCAGAGCATTATACCAATACCCATTAAAAAGGAGAAGAACTTGGTTTTCCCAATGAAGGTTTGCTCTTCTAGATGATAGGTGTGGATGTCTAGAGAAAGGCCACATAGCTTTGTCCTCATTTGCAAAAAAGACTTGTTGGCACACACTGCAGCCCTTTTAGGGCTAATTTGGTTTAAACATCATATGTCTTTGTAATGGTTGCCATGCGAAAATTAAATGACTACGTCCCTTTGTCATTTCATGGTAATTGGGATAAACAGCAATAGGGGCCTTAATACACTGCATCACACACACATGGGGTTACAAATGGGTTTGTTTAGTTTAACAATAACATCAGCAAAAGTCAATACTGCACAAAAAAATTACTCCTACTGCATGTTTAATCACATTTCTCAAGTTTTGTTCAGTCTCTCTGTATCCTGACTCAGTACACACTGTGTGTGAATGACACCATCAGCTCCATGAAGAGTGAAGCCAGCGTCGACAGAGCGATCAGAGATATCACAGAGACCTCCCAACCAGTATGACTCAAAGGATCTGAAGCTAACTTGGTGCCGGATACACCACAGCGCACCTTTGGTCTTCACGGGTCACAACTGTTTTGGTGGCAATAGGAGTGACCAATGAAATATTTGACATTATTTGGTAATTACCAGAAACAAAGCTTTGGAGCAGAAAAACTTGATTACAGAGAAAGAATTAATAAACAAACAAACAAATACATAATCAAATTAAATAATGTAATGTAAAGTAAATTAATTAGCTTTACTAGTACTTTATCCATAGTGTGACCAGAAATCCAGAGAAAGTTTAACAAGTTATGACCAGTTGTCCCAAATATTGTCTCACTTGTTCTAAAAAACGAGATGGAGATTGTGTATAAACAGTTAGAGAGTAAAAAAGCATCGATCGACTAATAATTGTGGAACAATTCTATAGTGTAACCCAAAGACGGACACTGTTGTCTTCACAGCCTGCATTATTTTATGGCTACTGAAGGTTTTTTTTAAGCTGTTTGCAGTAGTGAAATGAAAAACAACACATATTGTACTATAGAATTCAAATATTTACAGAGGCATATCCGTCCCCCAGCCAATAACAGCGTGCAGTGCCAGACTGACAATATGAATAACTTGTTTAAATTAAAAACTAGAGGTGAAGAAAAAAATACTAGAGGTGCACTGATCCATCGGCTGTTCTTCCCAGCGAGGTTTATTTTATATGATGGGTGAGGGGCTGAGCAGTCTCGGTATGGCCGATTCGGTGCCGGTAACAGGCATGCGCCGCACTCATGCAACATGGCTACAAAGATCTCACCAGCTTAGAAATCTTTCACTGTGAATAAAGAAAACACAAAGCTTGCAATTTTTAACACCAATAAGGCCAAAATAAGCTGTGGATGAACAACACCAAAAACATTTGGAATCAACGAAATCAGACAAAATCGGTGTCGCTGGTTATCAGACTTAATAAAAATCGGTGATGGCATTCGGACAAGAAAATTGCAATCGGCGTACCTTTAAATACAGGTCCCAAAAATCCATTCTTGTATTCATCTATATCCGTGTCACCTGATAGCTATACATTGACAACTATAATTAAAGATAAACAATTTGAATGAAAAACCTAGCCAGCATATCACTCAAAGCCTTAGCCTAAGTCATAAACATTGAAATCTTTCATATATAACCTCCCTTCCCAAACGCCTCATCCCTTTAGTATCAAGTCACTTTTGGGGGGTCTGACGCCGGTCATATTTAAGCTGGGGTCAGAGGCCCCGTGGCCACGCCCCGTCTCTACTTGCAGATAAATTATTGCAGATTTTTTCCAAAACAACCTGCATCCAGGTCATAGAGCAGAAGTGTGTGTCTTGGTTCTATTTTCAGTCATTTACTCAATCCAATTCTAACCATGGCCTCCACTGAACTCAATAAAACACCCCCAGCAAGTGGAACTCTGAATGCAAAGCTTTGTCTTGTCAACACGGCAGTTTGTTTGGACAGTTTCTTCTGATTGGACTCATTAGACCTTAACGCTAGCAGAGACGGGAAAGAGTTTTTCTAATCAAGGAGAGAAGGCAGAAGCCTGTACTGCCTACAAACGGAGCAGCAGTCAATTATTTTTCTGCAAAAGTGATGACAAAAGTACCATCCTGGCACTCTGTTACCCACGGTTCTGACCTTTTCCAACTTCTTCTTCATGTGCTGAAGCCTTTGTTAAATGTTTAGAAGGACTTAAAATTCTCTTGTGCTTCTGTGTATATCAGGCATAACAAGTGCTGAGATAATGTGATACCATTAAATGACACTGTGTTTGTAGAAGAACAGGTAACACAGCGTAACATACTAGCAGTAAGATAAGATAAGATAAGATAAACCTTTATTAGTCCCACAATGGGGAGATTGCAGGGTTACAGCAACAAGAACATATTACAGAATAACATTATGTACAATGAAATTTAATTAAATGTGCAGTTGAAATATGGACATGTTGAGTAGTGAACCGTGAAACTGTGTAATCGTGAAAGGAAAATATTTCCCATGATTATTGTTGATGGTACTTCACTAGTATTCACAAAAACAAGGCAGAAAACAAAACTTATCTACTTGACTAATAATATATAACTTAAAGAATAGTAATCACATTACCCTGCCTATAAAGTGCTGACAGCCTCTTCTCACGCACAACATTGAGGACACGTACAAATTTAGAAGAGCGCACACAAACACATACACACCCATAGCAACAACTTATATAGGCAGAGCCAGATAAAAATACACGTTCGCACATACAAAGACTGGCACACATAATGCACCTACACAAGAATAAACTACTGTTTCACTGCTGTATCAGATTTGATGAAGTGCCTGCCCTCAGCTCAGTTCCATACACAACTGAATGGCATCACTCAGAAGTCAGGGGTGAAGTCTAACATCGCCTGCTCATGTCTGAAACATCTCTAAACATCAATAATCCTGGTGGGGTTTGAAGAGGTTTAGTGAGGCAGGACAGAGACACCATGCTGCAATCCCTGAAACTGTATTACTCTCATTATCCTCTACCTCTGTCTATGCCTCTACTTTTCTCTCATCTCCACCCTTAAGTGTCAAAACTGAGCAAACACAAAATTTCTAAAAAACAATTCAGCATATTCTATTGAAACGATATGTTTCCTTTTGTTTGACACATCTTCTCTGTAAAACTCTCAGGAGCAGAATTGCTTAGCAAGTTACCACAAGTGATAGAATGTTTGACCTTAAGACCTCAGAAATCCGTGAGATATTGATATGCTTTGATTTTAATAAGCAAAATTTGTGAAGTCAAAATGAAAAAACTAAGAGTTTGACTCTGAGGAATGATTTAACTCAAATAATTTAAATTTGGACTAAATTAAACCGATTAAGACGTTATGTGAGAAAAACTGTGTTCTTCGTAAACAGCTCCCCCTAGTGAGTAAAATATGAATTATTAGAGTAAATCATGATGTTTATAGGACAGAACTCCTTGAGTCGATCTATACGCAAATTTGTACTAAATCATACCAACTTTTAAGAAGTTATGGCCTGACAATTTTGGAGATAAAGCCTCCTTTACTGTTGGAAATATACAACTGACCTTTACAAAAATCATTCTATTTCTTCCTCACACTAAGGTCCATGTGGGTATAAAATTTGTAAATTATCTATGTTTTTGAGTTATCGATTTACACGGTAGTGGCGACAATGACGATTACATAATATCCCCGACCTTCCTGAATATAAATCTGAGTTTTCTCAAAAAGAAAAGAAAAAAGTGCACTGCCGAATTCTTCATTGTCAGTGAGTGGCAAATATTACCTGGTTCCCATTGTCACCTGTCAGTGGATGGGATATATTATCTGGTTACCATAGTTATGTGTCAGTTACATGATTGTATCAGGCAGCAAGTTAACATGTTTTCCGGAAGTCAATGTGTTAGAAACCATGAAAAATGGGCAAGAATAAGGATTCTAATTCTTCATACTTCATTGATCTGTCATCTTGGCGATGGAGCTGACCTGATTAATAGATCAGGAGTACCTGACCCCAGTGCTCCACAAGACACAAAACCCTTCAGCTTCCAGACCACCACATTGGCATCTTCAGAGCCAGACTCTCATCCAACATGTGAAGTTTGGGACACATTGGACAATGGAAAGTTTCATTTTGAGCCCACGGGTTAAATGGAGTGTTTCATGCCGCCACGGCCTCACCTTTCAACTTATGGTAAAACCTTTGATAACTTTACATCGTCCATGCTCGGAGATCATTTTCACAAAACCTCATGTTGATCACATCAAATACCTTGTACGAGCTTTTTTTTGTAGCTCCACTTGGGTTTCAAGTGTTTACCGAGTTTCATATTTCTAGAGAAAAGACACGGCCGGTACTGCTTATTTGAGATATTGCTGTGTCCGTTGTAGAGTCAATTTGCAACGCCCCTTCCTGAAATCCATAAACACGGCGACTATGGTCCTTTACATGTTACACATTACTTCAATAAACAACAACTTCCTGTTTATGATTGTTTGACGAGTCGCTACAGCAACATGATACATGAAAAAGTCAAAATATGGATAAAAATGCATTATAAACTTGTTTTGAGTTATCTCAGCAAATTTTAATTCTGTTGTATTAACAAGCTACAAGTAAGTAATCAAAGTATAAAATGTTGCCAGAAAGTGTCGCTATTGAAAAAGCAAATTATTTTCATTCAGACCGCTTTGGGGCGGACCTTTAAACATCATGAAAGTTCTAGTGGAGATTGGCGTACGTACAGTGGAGTCATGATGACCTAAACTTTGGTTGCGAGTCATCAATTTGCGCCACCAAGCCATATCCACACATTTATTCAAAATCATATATCATTCAGCACAATGGATCTCCAACTTGTTGTGTGCCGAATGGCCAAATTTGAACTGTTTGGGAAAAATAGAATTGCAGTAATGGGTGAAATTGTAAAACATGACATTTCTTGTTACCGCATGCTGGCGCGGATTTTTTCCCCCCTCTATGTATCTTAAGGGCGGGACATTAATGCTAGCTGTTGAAATTTTGGGCAGATCACACCATTGGCGGAGTTACGGCAGTTTCGTTTTTTATGGCGAAGTCTCAATAAGTGCTCCCCTATTCCGTGCAGACCGTTGAACAACAACCTCAAGATTTTGATAACTTTAAATCCTTACGGCTTTACTATGTCAATAACTATATTGACATAGAACCATCAGGTTGACATTTGCCCTCGGGATGATATGTAATCCCTTGACTGAAAAATTATTAAATATAGCAAATGCATTTGCTAAAACATCAGCAATATTTTATCTACTATCACAGTTGTGCCATACAACATATTATCCGTACATACAGAGGACATGGAAGACAAGAATTTTCAAGAATTACTCAGTGATTTGTTGTTTCAGGTATTTGATGTCCCTTCACCTTTACCCCAAAAGGAACCTACATCTTTACCACCATTCTTCATTTTCTTAAATACATGTACTTTCAACGTTTGAAATTCAGTATCTTTAACAGAGCTGGCTTCATGTGTGTGTATGTTTGTCTGAAGTATAGTCAACTACACAGAGAGAACATTCACTCATTTCGTGCATGTAACAGATGTAACAGCTTGTAACAGATGATCATTGCCATCTACAATTATACAAGCACCTTGTATAACATCAGAACAGCACTACAGTACTCCAAACTCCAAACTACTGTAAAACATTGGAGTTCGAACGTCTTTTTTTGTTAGGAGCTGTGAAACAAACAAGCAAGATTAACAAGCCTCTGGGAAAATAAGATGAAGGGAAACAAGTAAATGAGGGGAAAATTAAAAGATAATTGAATTTGTGACACAGTAAAAATTAAGTAAGTGAGTTAAATTCAAAGTTGTATTTCTCACAGCCTTTGAATGGTTCAAGGATGTCTTGAAAAAAATACCAAAATGTAAAAGGTAAAGCAGAGAAAGAAAATTGAAACACTGTAGAATATAATGTTCAAGCAGGGAGCGATGACCCAGAAGCAAACAGATCACAGGAATCATGCCGACACGCACTGCAACACACAACACACAACGAAAGCTCGCAGAGAGAAGACAATGAATGAGCCGCATCAGAGAAGAAATCAGTGTCACACAAATTAACCATCACATCTGTTGCCTGGAGCTTCTGCAGGAGAAACATAACAGAGGAGCAGAATTACAGAGTTTTCGTGCAATAAAACTCAAAGGTATAGTCTGCTACATATGAATGATTTCTGATTCTTGACAATATACACACACTGCCTTCAGAGTGTCAATCAATACCTTCCAGCTACATAAAGCTGGTGGAATGAAATATGAATAGCATCATTAGGACCGAAAAACAAATCCACAGAGAGGAGAGAGAAGGGGAGAGGTGGAAAAGTCGAAAAATGTTTTTTTTTATATATACAAAATACTTAAACTGCATCTGACTAATGGTGACGAAGATATGTCTGAAAAACAGTTGGGTTCTTTTGTTTTAAAAAGTCTCCCTTTAGTGAATAAATATGAACTACTAGAGTAAAATATGACAATATATATCAATTCAATATAGTGAATTCACATGGAATGAATTTGAACAGTTGAGAAATTATTGCAAAAAAACCTTTGGTGATAAAAATCCCCCTATTGTCCATTTGCCAAGTTGTTTTTATCCACACGAGGTTGGTGCCTGATGAAGAGAGGGGAATGTCGTGACCAGAGAAGGTAATACTGGTTATGGAGGAAGACTGGGTTTGACGTGGGGTGCCAATTAAAATTGCGTCGGTTTTGGAGCTGTTCAACTGGATAAAGTTGTTTTTCATCCACACCTTTATCTCCTCCAGACAACTGTGGAGAGTTAACAAGGGAGATAATGATGTCGATGAGGTTGGAGAGGCTGCGGAGGAACATGTGTCAGTTTTTATGTAGATTAGCGTGTCATCAGCGTAACAATAGAATGAGAGTCCATATCCACTTATGACATGGCCAAGGGGGAGCATGTACAGTATGAATGGAATGGGGCCAAGGAAAATGTACAACCAACCTTTTCCAAAACCAATCCATTTCTTCTTCGCACTAAGGCCTATGTGGTTATAAATTTGAATATGATCCATGAGTTATCACGTTGAGACGTAGGATGATTTCAAAGATGACGAGAGTCAAAGCTCTTTAGTGGCTGTTCCTTGGTGCCTTATGAAGAGCTGGTCATAGTCGACCACTTGGCTGTTTATGGACGTGTGTTAGGTCTGTTTTACACAGTATTTCATATGTGATACTACTTAACATATTGACATACATACATAGCATTTTTTGTGTGCTCCCTTTGTTATTTGTCTTTGAAATATATGAAAAATGTACTTCAATAAAAATTGAAAAAAGAAAAGTGTATGAAAAAGTGTATGAAATAATGAGATACATATGAGAATGAGAAATAATTAAGCGTGATAGAAACTACTCAGTAGTAATGGATAAAATAAAAATTGAAAGTAACAATAAGGCAAATAAATCATTATTAACGGCAGAATGTTGTGAATTAATAAGTTTATAAAATAGAAGTATAAATTTATAAGTCACTACATAAAAGCCAGACTGAATACGTTTATTTTTCAGATCCTCCCTTTGTGGCTCACCTCAACAGTCAACTATTCATTGTAAAATGTTCTTACTATCAATGTGTAAACAAACCTTCGCCAGGGGGAAAACCAACTGTGACTGACTCTGAGAAGGAGATATAATGAACCATTCATCAGTTCTAAATATTTGAAATGATATCCAATATGTATAAATTGTGTTCTTTTCCATCACGTTCTCAAAAGCATTAACGCCTCAGTCTGCAGAGAGGATCAGCATTCATGAGTTGCTTGCAGGAAAGCAAACTGTCACAGTGACAGGGCACAGGCTGAATTCACATTTGTAAAAGCACAGCCAGTACCGGTCATCTGTAATGTCAAGCAGATAAACTGCATATGAAGTAAGTAAGTTCAGAGGCACAAAAGCCCGGACCAGACGGTGGTTAGGAAGTCTTCCAGCGTCTGCAGCGGTACTGTGCACTGTAAAAACTCAAAATCTTACTGGGATGTTTGTCCAATTTTTTGTCAAAATATCTTATTACACTTGACCCAATACACAATCCCTGATCAAGTAACGTTTCACTGAGATACAGGCAGTTGTTTTTCAACCAGAGAATGTCGAAAATATCTCAAATGCTCAAAATTAAAAATTTTAGCGAACTTGAAGAGAAAATTCATCATAAAATGATTAAATATTTCTCTCTAATTGCACTTCAATGTCCTAATGATCTTAAATCTAGAACAGGGTCACTAGTAAATAGATATAAACTGTAACGCCACAGGGGATTTTTTTTCCAGAGTAAGTAGATGGTGTGGCTGAGTGTTATTTAATGCTGGTTCACTGGACAACAAGCGATACAATCTGTTTTATGTTTCATCACAGTGCAAGTATTGCCCTGGGACACACACCCTGGACATTTAAACATCAACGTGGTTTGACTCTTGACATGCCTAGTTTTTAAGCATTGGTTGCTAATTCTAGATTATAATGACGGCTGCGGCGGCACCCAAGATCCAAAAACCGATACAGCGGATACAATAGGGCAGGACCAAATGGCTGTTTAAAGCCAGTTGTCAAACTATATCAATATTGTAGGCCACTGCAGATACCCAATTAGTTATGAATGAAGTTACGGTCAAAGTATTGTCTTTCCTCAGTCAGGGGAAAAAATGACCAACCATTGCCCAGCAAACATTCACACACACACACACACACACACCCACACACACACACACACACACACACACACACACACACACACACACACACACACACACACGCACACACACACAAACACACAAAAACACAAACAAACTCACACACACACACACACACAAATCCACAAACAAACACACACACACACACACACACTGTCTAGTGGAAGGAACCCGTTGAACGCAACAAGACAAAATGTTAAGACGTAAGAGACTTTATTGTCATCATTGAGTTTTCTTGCTAAGGTCATTATAAAATGAAACTAGAAAACTATGCCTTATAAAAAACACTCTATTATTTTTCCACTAGAAATTTTAGATTGATTCATAATTCAATTCAGTATAGCTGAGTGATTATGTGAATGTGTATATGTGTCTGTCGCCAACAGGAACTTGTTAGAAAGCCGTTTCTAAACTATAAGATCTCAACTTGAGTCTTCCACCTAAACATCAGCGAAGCTTCAGAACTGCTTAGGGTCTAAGGAAGATCCATGTAGATTTCATTTTCTCGGCTATTCCCAGGTAAATACAGCATGGAAGGAAGAAAGAAATTGTCAATGTGTTGCGTTTTACAGCTTTTATCTTTATGTGACAGTATCTTATGATGCAAGAGCAGGAAGCTTGAAGCCAGTCTGTATTACTGTAGGAAGGTAACCGTTGTTCAACCTGTGCAGGCTGTAAAGCTGCACATCAAACCAGTGGAGCAGATGTGAAATATGTCATTAACATTTAGAGAAGGGACTGTGAAGGTCAGAGAGAAGAAGCTCGGCAGCAGATGATGGGTCAGGACTGGATTTAATGACTGACAGGAGAGTTCATAGGCTCATGCCGCCCACGCATGTTTGTGAGTACTTGCTACTAATTAATGGGACATCCATTCTTTCTCTCGGGTGAAGGTGGCTCATTTAGAGGCTCGGTCTGAAGGTCGGTGGTTCGATTCCCGGCCCATTGCAGTCTTGTCGAAGTGTCGTCGATCAAGATACTGAACCCCAAGTTGCTCCCAATGCCTGTTCCGTTGGTGTATGAATGTTGGTATGAATGGTTACTGCTCCTGATGAGTATGTGGCGCCTTGCATGTCAGCCTCTATCATTACTGTGTGAATGTTTGTGTGAATGCCTGAATGATGGCTCATAATGTAAAGCACTTACAAAAGTGCTATATAGGTGCAGTCCATTCTCTTAAGTGTTATCCGCCACCTTCAATGTGTTCATTAATGTAACCCAGAGGTTGCATAACATCTTTAGACTATGGAGACCTTTCACAGGGTTTCCACACTGTCATGACAGTCAAACCTACTGATACAGCATACAAAGATACACACATAAATACCATCTGCTTAAACTGTTGAATCTGTTGTAATTTTATATAAAAAATAAAAATTCAAGTAGTTCACAACCATTCACACTTACCAAAATACATTTAAACTGATAACATTAACATTCAACATTTCACAACATTAAAATGTAATGTTAAACCTAACAAATATTGTGCAGGTTTTGCTGCCAGCTCTGAGATGCATTGTGTTTTCTTACACCTTTCTATCAGGACCAGCTTTATCTTTTTCAACAATTAAAGCTACAGCATGTCTTCTTTGGAATCGTACAACATGACAGGCTAGCCATCTTTAACCACCAATGCATCAATTAGCCTTGGAAGTCCATGAACCTGTCACTGTTTGACAAATTGTCCTTCCTTAAACCACTTTAGTAGGTGCCTGAGGAAAAGAGCTGCAGTTTTTGAGATTCTCTGACCCAGCCCTCTGACCATCATTATTTGGCCCTGATCAAAGTCACTTAAATCCTTACATACTTCCTGTTATATAACTGACAGGTGCCAATATGACAAGAAAGTCAATATTATTCTAACTTCAACCGCCAGTGGTTATAAAGTTATGTCTGATCATTATACAGATAACTATTCACATTCAAATAAGCAATAATATGTCAATAAGCTAGTGTGTTAAATGATCGCACTGGGTTATTAAGTTCATTGTAATAAAGGGATAATAAGTGCAAAACTGTTTGTTAATGAATGGCACAAACTTCATCAGCAGAAATCTGAGCAAATACTTTTGAGATCCCAGTACCACCCCCACTGTTTGACTCACAGACGATGAATGACATCTTCACTGCAGAAACATCAGTGCGCACAAGCTCAACTCCTGACAGACAATATGAGATGAGGATCTCAAGGTTTAATATTTCCACCCTTATATCCTTTCTCAGGGATAAAAGAGAAAAATCATGGACGCAACCTCAGACGGATTGGGCCGAGTTTCTTTAATAAAACCTGGATATCAGCCAGCCAATTTTGAGGCGAGGACAGGATTTAATTCTCAGTATAATTTATATGGACTAAACTTTAAAGTTAAAACAACAAAGATGATATAGAGACAGCAAAACTACTCAAAAAGTGGCAGCAAGTATGATTCAATCTAAAGAATCACATGTTAGGTTGGTGCAAAACCAAGCAAACAAAGTTTCAAAAAATGACTGCGTGATAAGTGATAGAGTGATACGCTGCAAATGATGTATCGCTAAAGCCTTATAATAGTCTCATGTTTAGTTGCCACGATGCATTTGACTCAAAACAAGAGTGATCTCCTCGAGTTGATTAATATGCGCCAAATTTGGGAAAATAAAAAAAATAGGACCAATACCTGGAGAAATTAAGGTCCAAAAACTTTCTGATGGGCATAAAGTAAAAAAATATTCCATTAAGCATTTTGTGAAATAATTTGCTGACACGAAAGATCTGTAGCAGACGATGATGATTCCATAATATCCCCAGCTTTTCGGGGATATAATTATCTCTTTAGATATTGCTCCGAAACAAATGGAAGCCTCATCATCCACAAAGCTGAGCTGGGTTTTTGGTAATATGTAAAAATTGAGAAAAGGCCAGAGTTGGGAAAAAAACCACAAATGTCGGTATAACTGTGTATGTAGAGTGTATGCACATGTATAAATGCCTATATAAACAAGGGACAGACATAGATGCAGGCAGAGGCAGCTGAATGCAAAGCTCATTGCATTGCAAAGCATTTCTCTAAGCAGCTGGGGGGCAGGAAGTGTAACACAATAAGCAAAGCGGTTAGAGGCAACAAATACTCTGAATGTCAAACACAGTAACACATGCTATTAAGTCTACACATCCTGCCGTTTAAGTTGAAGTTTCTTCTTCATGGCACTGTGTAATAAATTTATTACTATTCGAACATTAAGAATATTATAAGTGCCCTCCTTAATATTGCCTTAAACCCAAAATAGCATTGCATTTTGAGTCTTAACCTCAGATTTGTATTTAAGGAGTGTTGAAAAATAGTTGTTTTGTAACCTGTAGCTTTCTTAATCCTTATTTAACATATAGTTCTCCCAGTAGAAGCAACATCTGTGTTTGTGACCCAAATGTTCTAGTTTTCCCTCAAAGTGGTAAAATATTAGGAAATTACACCTCTTTTCCGTGTAAAAAGTGCACTAGGGTTACATGCCCAAAACTCGAGGATATTAGAGAATAATCTCGTCTCCACCACCACCATCTTTGTTGTAGCGAAATAACTCAAAAACTACTTCATAGACCATTTTCTAATTTTATGCCTTCACGGACCAGGAAGAACTGGATAGATTTTGGGAAAGGTCAGTTGCATATTTTTGCCACTAGGTGGAGCTTCATCTTCAAAAGTTTTAGGGCCTCCACATGGACCTTTTGTTTGCATGTTCGCTGTGTCTGCATGGGTTCTCTTCGGGTCCTCCAGCTTCCTCCCACTGCCCAAAAACATGCAGAATAGGTGAATTGGCGACCTTTAATTGCCTGTATGACTGAATGTGAGCGTGAATGGTTGTCTATCTCTATGTGTCGGCCATTTGATGATGTGGAGACTCATCCAGGGTGTACTACGCCTCTCGCCTAATGTCGGCTGGGATAGGATCCAGCCCCCGTGAACCGTGAAAGGGATAAGGTTTATGCTTATGCTTTGCCAATTTATTTGGCAGCAGTAAGAGATGTGATTATGGCTGGGGAATATTATTCATTAAAATAAGTGATGGAATGTGAAGAGAAACACTATCCTGATATTCATCCGGGAATGAGAGGACATTCAATCTGGTTCCGGCGGGCCTCGCCCTAAATCTCTAATATGACAAATGAGAAACGGATAAGTAACGTCTGACAGCTTTTCGGAATCATAAGGGGGTGGAGTCAGGAACAAACGCAGGGTTTGTTGAACAAAACAAGTCATCCAGTACAATATGGAGGGGTGGGTTTAAAAGAGAAAAATGTTCTCAATTGTGTTTAGATTTCTTTTGATTAACTATCTCTTAGCCTACAAAATTTGAATAATGTGAAGTGCTGCGAAAGATGGATGAATCCCCAAGTAGTGAAGAAATTAAAAAGTGCCTCAGAACATGAGGAATGAGTGCGACAGAGTCAGATCAGATGGTTGTGGGAGAGTCAGTGGTAGAGATGAGTAACTCGTCATTTGCACCTTACTGGAACTTCTCCCCTGAAAAATTGCCAGACTTCTCATGGCATGTAGACATAAGTGTCAACTTCAGATATCTACCTATCTATCTCTTCAGCTCACACTACGAATCATACAGCCCTCAATTTAATGTGTGTGTGTGTGTGTGTGTGTGTGTGTGTGTGTGTGTGTGTGTGTGTGTGTGTGTGCGTGTGTGTGTGTGTGTGTGTGTGTATGTGTGCGCGTGCGTGTGTGCGTGCGTGCGTACGTGTGTGTGTGTGAATGACAGAGAGAAAGCGCTGTCTATCTCTATGCGAAACTGGCAGTATAGAAAATCCATTTTCAGCTTTCTTTAAGGTTACCCACTGTATAACCGATATGGGCGACATTCAAAGATCAACGTGAATAGACATGGCAAAAAAGATCAGCTATGACAAAATTGACAGAATTGTGTCATCATAAGCCTTGAAACAGAGTGGTAACCCTCAAAACGGAACATATATCCAGCTTATCTTATCTCATCACACAGAATTGAGTAATTATCTTGCTGATGTTGGATATTTTCCCTGTCAATAAGCTAGATAGTGCGAAAAAAAAAAATCATTGTCTTGTGATGGCTTCCTCCAGTTAATAAAGCTGTTAACTGGAGGAAGCAGTGTGCGGTTTTATTTGACCAGGAAGCAAGGCTGGATTACAGATCAACAGATTTCCAGTAAGAAATCATCTTATCTCTCGCTGTGGTGATTTCAGATATAATTGCCTTCATTGAAATGGCAACTCCAAATTGGTGGCAGGGATATCAATTACTTTAGCAAAAGCATCAGAACATTTTTGAAGAAGAAATAGTGATAGATATTCTAACTTGATTTTGGGGTTTCTGGATGGATTGATGAATAAACATTTTTAAATGTTGTGTATTTACATCTGGACACTTTGACCCATCCGTATTCAAAAAGGTTAACTGTAACATAGATGTCACTTCAAATTGTTATTATTTGTTAAATACACAAAATAATACTAAAAATAGAATTTTGTCAGGTGCTCAAATTAAATGACATTCACGTAAAGCACATAAAAGAGGAAACAACATTTGGTCCTAAGTATTGAAGAAGCTAATTCATAGCAAACATGATGGAGTTACGTGGACTTTTTCTTATGAAATCTTCATAACTACCTAAAAGGCACATAAGCTCATTTTCTTTCCTGCATATTGCAGGTATATGCATAAGTGTTCTTAAAACATAGATTTTAGAGTACAACAACCAACCTAATCAGGGGTTAAAGTGGGATTTGGCAGGTAGGATCCAGTACAGTCGCAAAATATGACGTAAAATAATTAGAAATGAATGCGATGTATTGGCCCATTGGGTGACGAGAAAGCTCGGCCATACTGCAAAGATTTCGATTTACCAGTCCACAGTGTTCCTAATGGCGTAATTCTCTGGGTAGTGACAAAAAGAATGACATCAGGGTTACGCGCGGCTGAAATCAGCTTCCTTCGTTGGGTTGCTGGGCTCAGCCTTATGCCTCGTTCAGACTACACATTATTTTGGTCGTCAACGATGGTCAGGATCACATTCGAGTGATCCGGCGCCACAAATTCGAGTGACGCCGATAACGAGGGGGCCACCCTTTGTTTTCTCACCCACGACGCACTTTTCCTACTCTGCTCTAGTTTTCATAGCATGAAACATTGAAAAGGTAATAGTGTTGTTGCCAAATTGTTGTTTCCCAACATTTTTTTATTTTTCCACCTAGTAAGATTTTGGATTCTATTCAACGAGACCATTGTTTTTTTTTCACCCTATCATCCTATTGGTCAACTTCAGAACAGGTGGGGAGAGCTGTGAAAACTTAGAGGTAAAAGTGCATTATAAATTAAATGTATTATTATTATTATTAGAACTAGTTTGATGAAATCAGCATTCGGCAGAGCCGCCTCACTTGCAACCGATGGGCTGCATGAATGCACCGTACACGACACCAAACATGAGCTGCCCCGACTCCAAGCATCTCACAAATAAACCAGGGAACACAAAGCTCCAAATTTGTAACACCAATAAAGACAAAATAATCTGTGGAGGAACAAAACGTCCGGCACGACAAACTTCATCACACACATCAAATATAATCACCCCAAGGAACAGCAAGGTAATAAGCTAATGTTAGCAGTGCAGCTAAAGCTAGCGGGAGCTCAGAGCCAGCCACGATCCCGCTGAATGTATGTAAGCTGCACCTAACTTTTATTTATTTATCGATTAATCTAATGATTATTTTTTCGATCAGTAGATTAATCTAAAGACTAATTCTTCGATAATTCGGAATATTTTTTTCTAGAATTCAATTAAATACCCTAAATAAATATCAAAAACTTGTCTCATTGTTATTTAAATACTTATTCAAACATTTCTCTTATTCATATATACATAAAATAAGATAAAATATGCACAGCAGGGCATTATTTCAAAAACAAATAATAGCCCAGTCTTTACTGGGAATCAGTTTCAGTCCAACATAAAATTTCTCCAAAATAGAGTTAAAGCAGGAGGTTGTTTAATTCAAGTAAAAGGGATACAGTGTAATCCACATTTAACACTTGAACAACAAAATAAAGGCACTTTCAGGAAGTATATCAAACATTGTGCAACCTTACGTTTAATGGCCCAACAAAATAATCTTGCAGTAGCAATAGTGTAATTTTAATTACACTGGACTAAGGTAAAGTCAGTGCATTCTTAATCAACCCTCAGTAACACACATAGCCTCTTCTCCCCTTTTGCTTTATTTATCACTCCTCCCACCACTTGGTCTCTCTCTCCCTCACCCTCACCTTACAGTAACATTGTTACATTGTAAGTAATTTGAGCAACAGTCAACTTGTTTAAAACGGGAATAACTCAAACCAATGCATTCTGAATTAAATATCAGTTTGATTAACACTTACACACATCTAAGCACCTAAACACACTTTCCCCCCTTCCTCCCCTGAGATGAGGAGAACATCCTTAAGAATATAGTTAGAAATAACAGTGGAGTAATGTGAGCTTCTCAACATGGTATTGAGTCAGGCTTGCTCACTTTTTGGTCACAACGTTCCCAGCAGCTGAAATGAGGCGTTCAGATGGATTTGATGTTGTAGGGACAGCAAGATAAGATTTAGCCAAAATGGCCTGGGTAGGGAACCTTCCTGCGTTTTCCTTCCAACATTGGAGTGGGTTCACATCCCTTGCCATACGCTGTTCACTGAAATACATGAGTCCTGACCCTTTCACTTTCAACACCATCTTTTCCCTGGCCATTATCTTCATCAGTGCTGTGCTCCTCTGAGTCTGAGCCCATCAATGCATCCAGCACAGACACTGGCTTTGGAACTCGTGGCTGGCACTGGCTGAGGCTTCCTGCTCCACACTTGTCTGTTGAACCTGTTACTTCTCACTTTATTTGGCATCAAGTGCAAGACTCTGAACATTGACTTGCACTTTTAGGATAGAGCAAACACACGTTTTGACCATCCGCTCTGAATGTGGCTTCGCCCCCCCACCTTGAATGTATATCCTGTGCTGCAGTTAGTTGGAAAGAGTTGACAGCTGCAGACTCAAAGGACATGTTCTATTGTCTTCTGAAGGACCTGAATGAGCAGGAGTATAGCAGAGACAGTCACATAAATCTCTCCACTCAGGTAAACAGTGGCTTGTTCAAAGGGCTTACGAACTCACTCCAGTTCTTGCAGTGAGGTCCACTGATCATTTTTCAGGTCCAGATAGTGCTATCCTCTCTGTGTGACACTTGGAAATGTTGCGGTCACCAGCCACCGCTGCTCCAAGAGGCGACTCACCATGTAGTAGGACCTGTTCCATCTAACAGGTACATCATAGATCAATTTATGTTCAGCTTTGCCCCATTGCTTTTGTCTGTTTTTAAGCTTTCTGCTAACCAACTCATTCTTCCCTGAAATGTTGTATTACACAACTTGCAGCCCCAAGTGCCTTGCTTATCTGGGGATCCTTCTTCAAGGCGTGGTTGAACACTAATTGAAGTGTTAGCCCAGCTCATCGGTGTGAAGCAACTCCATGCTTCTCTTCCAATATCCTGAGAGCTGCCACAACCTTGGCAGCATTATCATGTTCAACAGCCAGTACATCGCTGAGAGAACTTCTCTGTTGCCTTTTAAACCCAGCAAGCAATATTTTCTGCTGTGTGACGCTCCTCAAGCAGCATTGTGGCCGGACTGTAGGAAGTGAGCTCCCAATCTTTATTTATGAAGTGGCAGCTGACTCCTAAATATGCCTCGGTGGCATAAACAGCCGTGCGACAACGTTAGACGATGCATGGTGTAACATTACATTATTATAACAGCTATAAAATTCTTTTAACATGGTGGCGATGAAGAAATAGTTTAAGACCAACTTTAAAGCACTACTGCGAATAGAAACACGTACGCTTTTTGACGATCTTAATAAATCATGCTTGGCTGGGGATAAAGTATACGTACTTACGGTGGTGCTTTGGCTGCCGACTCAGGGCTGCTGATGTTTGTAGAGCACTACATTGCTGGTTTTCTGTTTGAAGTACTCCCAGACTGTTGATGAACGTAGGCAAAGTTTTTTTTCGATGCTGTTTGCTCTCCGAGGGAATCAAAATCGATACTTTGACCGGGTTCAGCCATTTTCAGTAAGTCATGCCACCCACGTTAAGAAAAATTGACTTATTTACGTAATCAATTGATTATGTTGACAAATCATCCATCCCTACATATGTGCTTTCATTCATGGTTTTAAACCGTAAGGACAAAAGAAGCTGCAGCTGAACAACCCCAAAAAGCCTTCGGCTAACAAACTTAATCACACAATTCCCATTTAGAAGTTTAGAAGCTAACATTAGCAGATCGGCTAAAGCTAGTGGGAGTGCAGGCTTTAGCCACATGCCCTGAAGTCTCTGATAAATTCCAACATATAACATATAATGAACTGAAGGATGCTTACAAAGTTTTATTTGTAATATCACTTTCACGGTCTGTCAATTTCGGTCTGACTTTTCAACCTCCCCAATTTTGAGGCAGAGCGAGCATCTGTTCGCACTCAAAGATAGGTTATCCCCATCGTTCACCTCTGTCAACGGGAGAGGAGCGGCTACTGGGAGACTCGAGTCCGGTGGGTGAGGAGTAAGTGGAAATGAGGTGACCTGTAATAATTAGAATAATAAATAAAATTGTATAAAGTGCCTTGTAGAGAGTAGATCCAGTTTGCAACTAGTACGTAGCCTCCACGGTTGGGCCCAACAGAAATTGTCGGCAACAACCAGATAATATAAAACTTGGCCAACAATCATGTAGTCCGAACAAGACATTGGAGAGTAGAGGTGAGAAGCTTGGACATAAGAACAGGCTGGATGGAGCATGAAATTGAGCCACTGCTAGTTTGTGACAAAAGCTGACAGTTGAGGTGGTGTGGTTATCATATCATCATATTATGATGACTTGAAGCTCATTTCAGAAATCCCGTCTAATCCGGCCTGGGAACACTGTGATCTGTGAGTGCTGCTTGGGGGAGGGATGTCTGGAAAACCCTTCTTGGCCTGTTGCAAATGCAAAGGTCTTATCCTTTTTCTCCAGAATGACTGTTCCATCTCTACTGTCCTTCTACCAAGAGATCCACTATCCCTCGTTTTCATGTGTCAAAACCATTTCAATCTGGCCTCTCATACACTGTCTCCAGTATGTCTAACCTGGACTGTTCCTCTGATGTGCTCGTGTCTAATCCTGTCAATCCACGTCACTTCCAAAGATAATCTTAACATCATCAACTCTGCCACTTCCATCTCGGCCTCCTGTCGACTCTAAACCATACAGGAGAGCTTCTTTCACTACCATCTTGTAAACCTTTCCCTTCACTCTTGCTTCTGTCATTCTGTCACAGATAACTCCTGACATCCTTCTCCCACCATTCAACCAAACAACATGAGATTGTTTTTTTTTATATTACATTTTAGAAGGTGAACAAACATCAGCATCACAGTTGTAATCAAATGTAGCAGCAGGTGTCTTACACATGTAACTTGCATGTTGATGATAATTGTTGAGCTCTGTTTGAAAGATTGCAGATAAAATGACAGTGACATTAAGTTTTCCAGTAATGGGCACTCTTTTTAGATATTTTTAAACTCAACCTCAGTCTTTGTTTCATGAGTGGAAGGCCTTCCTTCCACCTAATGTATTTTATTTTATTTGTCTATGTATTTATAACATTTGTATTTATTTTATTTCATTTTTTTGTCTTTGGGGAGGGGTGGAAAGTGGTGTCTTTATATTAAGCTTTTTCTGGTCCCTGTTACTTAAGAATGAAACACTAGAAAGAATGGCCTTTCTTTTAGATTTAGTGAGATACAAGATACTGTGATGAAATTATTATTATTAATATATTTTTTCTTTTATTTGAGAGACTCTCATTACTAAAATGTGTTTACACTTAGTACCTGTGCCATATTTCTCAATAAGTACAGACACCTGCAGGTGTATCCTTGCTCTACTTATGGAGCTCGCTGGTAACCTGAAGTATGCCATTATGAGTCCATCCACTCACTTGAACACACACTGAGAGAAACAGAAGGTATATGTTTAGTGTGGGACCGTTTTCTTGAGTGGTTGGATGAGCCTTACTCTTGCAAACAGAGAACTTTTTTTGATCATCCGACCCTTGACGTGATGTTGACTCTCTAGCAGTGAACAAATTAAAACTGTCCAGGTAGCAAAAACAGCCAACATTACTTTCTGGACCAACATTACTTTCTGATTTGTTGAGTGAGTATCAGTGGCATGCAGCAAAAAAAAAGGCTGGGTGATGCAAAACACGGATATAAATAATAATCTGGCATCAAATATGTCATAACGCTGTTCTATATATATTTCCAGTCTACTTTATCCTCCGATCCAACCCGGTCCAACAAAGAGTAGGAATAAAATCTCCTCAGAGGCAATAATATTTATGGTAATTATTATCAGATCAATTCAGTAAAGTTTTTCCCTTATGAGTAAACGCTCTTCTCCAACAGATCAATGAAAGATTTTTGATAGGATCATTTCTTGATCATAAATGATTTCAGAACCAGAAACCAGGATCATCAGGTAAAGATATTTTATTCCTTAGCTCTCAGGGGAGCATTCAGCATCAGGGTCCGTACATGCAGCAGCTGAGGGCAGTCCTGTTCTGATCTTACATTTATAGGTCTTAGTCCAGATGCACTCTTCCTGAGTCGAAAGTTGTTCTATGTTCCTCTAAGTCTGAGTGCGATCTCTTCTCGTCAGAAGTCGGGTCGTGTCAGGATACCCTGTTTTGTGATGTGCAGCTCATCCTGTTCTCATGAGATAGAGTCTGTTGGTGGCTAGACAGTATAGACAGTGTAGATACAACGTCTGCTCAGAGCAGGGCGCAAACTCCTTATGCAAGCTGTTTCTCTCTATCAGGTCAGGCAAGCATCTTCCTCTCAGCATTCCTCTATCATTTTTAGAAAAAGAAAACAATCTCATCATCTCTGATGGTCTCAGTTGCGTCCGGTACCAGTCACTTCAGATTGCCTTTATTGATTGATACTTGTGTACAGTAGATGTGTCTGGAAATGCAGCCGAAGGCTGCTGGAAAGCCCACTGTTTAGCTGCATTTTCCTTATGATGTGAAATTGAAAGCTCATTTTGATGGACTTTCGATTTATAATCACATTCATGCAAATCATATTTTTCCTTATTTATCTGTGAGGAGATCATGGGGGGAAAAAATGAAATATAGTCATCACCAGTGGCTGATTGCAAATATGTTGCTAAATATACTTATGAAATTATAATCTGTAGAGCATTATATTCTATAAAATATGGATTAGTAAAGAGATTACCAAATTTTCCCTCACAATACTTAACAGTTTTTTTTTTAGAAATGTCTTCTGAAAAAAAAAATGTTATGTTTACAAAGAAACCCAAATCTCGCCCATCTCAACCTTACCTTTCCCATCAAAATTGCTTTTCTGATCTCCCTCATCTACTTCCTATTAGAAAGTGAGGTTGTGATCCAGCTGTCTTTCTATACAGGGTTGTTTTTGTTTTGCTTTGTAGTTTGCTGCTTTTCTTAATTAAGAATAATAAAAGTGATTCACAATGGAAAAAGCTACTTCATACGCACGGCGGCTGCCAGATATACCAAGATAAAAGGATCTTTCTTGGCCAGCAAATATTGTTTTTCAGCAATTATTTTAGATTCATAGAATAAAAAATGTTTTTCCTATTTCTCCTAATACATCTCAACACTTTTGTCATTGTTCTGCTCTTCATCATCTGTGGCTTGAGAACACTGATAAAAAAAGACACACAAGTGCACCACAAAAAACGCACACGCACAGTTTGTCTAATGCCTGCAATGGACCTTGTCATAGCATGAGGAAACATCTGTGTCACTGTTGTGGTAATATTTATAGCGAGACTTCCATCCTCTATCATATTTTTCCAATGAGCGCTCATAAATTAAATAAGCATGAACTCTGAAATGCCAATCGCATTTTGTCACTGAATTATGTGAACATTGTGTTCCTCAAAAACAAACCGGAGTAATTGTCATGAAATGTTGTTATTATTTTCTATCGTGTATCGTATAATGTTTTTCTTTGAACCTGGATTGATGTTAAGCTACTCAGACAACATGTCTAAATCTACGATGAAAATTTAAGCTTTAACTTTATTCATTTTTGGATAAGGAAGGACAGTCAGAATCTGACCCGATTCGAGCCAGATCGGCGCTGCCTCTTTATTTTGTCATCGTATGCGGAGTACAGAACTTGGTTGTGTTGAAACTTAATGCACTCAATAAACTGAACATATAGGAACCCACACCCATATGTCCTGAAAGAATAATTCTGGGGGACATACAGCTCATCACAACTGCCAGGATATATCACAGATATAGCACTCAATCCTCTGTGTTGTACAACATATCCCCTAGTTTAACCTCCTCAAATTAAATGTGACGTCTGAAAAACTGTACATAAAAAAGAAAAAAAAATTCCCCCTGATTATTAATATATCAGCTGTTAGAGTGAAATATGATATATAAATATAGAAGTTGATTCATACGCACCAAATTTGGACTAAATCGGATCCATCTTTAGGTTATTAAGTATGAAAAACAGTATTTTTCGTAAAAGTCCCCCCTAATGAGTAATATAGAAACTATTTGGATAAGCATGATGCATTAAAGAGAGATCTCCTCGAGTCGATTCAAGTTTGGACTAAATCCGACCACCTGTCAGTAATATTCAAAAAAACTTTCCCAAATCATTCCTGTTCTTCTACTCATATCTATTAGGGTATAAACTTTGAAAATGATACATGAAATGGTTTTTTGATTTATAGCACTGACAAGACCAATCTGTTGCAGCGGATGCAGTGTATTATATCCCCGACAAGACAATTTTATTTAAATAACAACAAAACACTTGGGGCACTGTCTGAATGATGCAGGTCAAGACTAGTATTCTACAACTACAACTACTACTACAATTCTCACATCAGCAGGTACTTGGCTGTAGTGGTGAGAAAACACTACCTTTTAACAGTCAGAAACCTCCAGCAGATCTTATATTTTACGTAGAAACATATTTGACAGTGAAGGACAAAATGAAATCGAGCTAACTAGTCCGGAATGCCATCTCCATCATGGGACTCCCTCAGGACTCTGTAGAATGTGGCTGAGGGGAGAATGATCACCAAACTGACTGCTACCTTGAACAATGCCTCTCGTCCGCTCCATGACGAGCTGAGCTTAAGATCTTCTTCAATAAGCGACTCAAAAATCCAAGCTGTTCAAAGGAGTTTTCCCGGGGCTGCTTTATACCATTTGCTATTACAATGTACAATCCTCTCCAATAATAATGTGTAATAATTACTGTATCATCAAAACCTGTGCAATAATACTGTTATCACCTCAATCAGGTACTTGTGTAATAGTGGGAAATATGCACACTGGATGTACCTGGGGCAGTATTACTGAGCATTCATAATAGAAAATAACATGTATAATGTCTTATCAACTCCCGATATTCTTAAGTTTGTCTTTGCTGACAAGATTTTGGAAAGGAAATGGAAAAATACTGTACATTAAAAATGTTATGCAGCGTTGTTTTTTAATAGTTAAAACTATTTAGAAATAATTGATTATATTTATCAAAGCATTAGAATGATTAAATAAAAAAATTTAAAAAACTTCAGTATATTAAAAAAAAAAAAGAAGCTAGTAATTATTTACATTTAAATGGTTTCGGATGCTTGTGTCACACCATGGTTCATTATGGGTTAAGTCCCTCTCATGCCCAGTTTCAAAATGAGTCAATCCTATGAAGATCCCATATATAAATGCTGAAATTTACACCACGAATAAACATCTTTTCAGTCTGGCACAAAAAGGATTTTCATCTATATCGATATTTTGAAATTTTCTGAAAACACAGTCTCTGACTTATTTTAAGACTTCAATTTATATATAATTATGGCCAGAAAAACTTAAAAGTGTTTCTATGTGATGCTTTACTTCACCTTTCGTCCCCACATCACATTGTTATAAAAGGAAGAAAATGCAAATATACAGATAATATGCTATTGCTTACTATGTTGTTTATTGTATCGATAGAGTGGAGCAGAGAGACAAGTGTGCACTAGTGTTGAACCGAAATGAGTCACTGTTGATTGGCTTGCCGGGTTTCATCTTCACTTTCACTTCTAAATCCCAGAAGTGATTTATGCAGCAGTGCATGCACAGCTGCATAAATCCACTGCAATCTCTTGTTCGATTGATAAAATGAAAAGGAATGGGTTAAACGACTCCTCTTTATGACAATATTACAGTGGACACACCCGTCTCATCTCAGAACTGCACAAGTCTCGTCACTTCTCAGCACCCATGAATTTTGTTTAAAATTTGCATCAACCAAATTCACACATTTCAGAATACTACTATACATTTTTGGGGTTTTTAGGGAATATTTGGGAGTTTTTTCCCAGAAAACAATTTCAGAAACTTATTTTTCCTGCATTTCTGGTGGATTTGTGCATTGATTTTGCTGCTGAAATATGAAGTCAGAAATGACAAACTCAAATCATATTCTAAATTACGTTATCAACCAATTGCAACAATGTAACAGTATAAAAGCTGTACGTGTGTACAAAACAAACGTGCAGAGCATTGACTGCATGTGAGCTAGATGAATATCTAGAGCGAAACTTATCTTCCTAGGATCACTGCCATTGAAGTGTTTCATGTCTTCTTTACTTGAGTTTAATTTAGTGCAAAAGGAATAACTAGCATTAAAGAACTATGACTTGGAATGAGAGGTTCTGATCACGTTGGGTGTTCTCTGGGTATTCATGCAAAAGAGTAGATGGCTATAGATCAGGTGAGGTTCATCATGGGTCATAAAAAGTTCCTTGTTTTCACCTACCTATCAATCTACCAATCAAGATTTAGATATTTACATCTTTTTCAAGGCACCACACCGTTAAGTTTGAAAATCTAGTAGACTCTCGATAAGCAGCACTTATGGTAAGTGACAACTGCACAGAGAAATGCAGAATAATCACTCAACACTTTCCTAATGCTGGTATTTGCTTCCTGACTTGGGCAGACTGAGGACAGAAGGGTCTATATTTCCTGCAAAAAGAGAATTTCTAATTGGACACACGCAGTGGCAAGCGCATTTATAAATCCATTAGTTTCTACCTCTTGTAATCATTATGCAGCATTCGTCAGACCTGGTAAACCACTATGATTACTTGGTGTTGGAAATGCAGCTAGTGTTAACATTAAAATGCTTTTTTCAGATTTAGATGGAGCTGATATCTAACAAGTTACATCACAGGCTTGCCGCATCTCTGCTCGCAGCCTCCAGTCCGCATATATTCTGTCTCTCTGACACCTGCCTGGATTTATGAGCATTTATATGAAGGAAATAGGATTGTGTTTGTATGTTTAATAGTATTTCTTTTATTATTATGGGCAATCTTAATGACAAAAACAGCAACATAAAGTTGTCATCACTTGAAAATGCTGTGATTTCTATCTCTCAGAAACTAAACCATAAATTTGAAGCTTTAATACTTGAGATGTCAGCTATGGTCGAACTCGTGGTATCAGTAAATACAATTTAATACTCAACAGTTGGGGCCGCCTAGCCAAACAAACCCATGTTGTTTTAATAAAAAACACTGTATAACTGGCCTTTTTCATTGCTGCCATGAGTAACTGCGATCTTACTTCATCCTGAAAACAGTGTGAATATTTTTCCACAAGATGCTGTGTGCAGTAAAAGAATAGGTAAACCTCAATGAAGAGTTGGATTTGCCTTTAGAACTCGCTGGTGCTGCTTTTTTGTCCCATCCTGCGATATTTAATGAATGGTCACAGTCAATGCTAGCAATGGTGACAAATCGATTGCATGTGTTATACTTGAAAATAACACGTGCTTCAAAATAAAAGCCACATTTTACTCCAGCAGCTCAATATTTTTGAATTTAACTAGCACCATTAGCAATGAGCAATTTCAAAGTGTAATTCAATTAAAGTCTATTACAGCTGTGGGCAAGTGAAATACCAAGTATGATAGAAAAAATGAAATTCTAAAATGAGTAATGGTTTGCAGTGTTTCCCCTAGGTTTCTGTTTTTTTTGGGGGAGGGGGGGTTCAGGTTATTGACGCAACATATTCTCCGACACGCGCTCTCTGTTTACCGGTGGGAGTGTGTTTACCTAGTGTCTGTGTGTGTGTGATGTGCGCTCATCTGTGTGTGTGACTTGGGCAAAACTCCGTTTCTCTGTATCTTGAGCGATACAGAGAGTAGTGGAGAACTGTAAACGTGAACCCATGTAGAGACACGCTGTTGTGTAAATAACATAAAAACATAAAAAACATAAATAACATATTTAGTTTGTTTAGTAAAAGGACAAGGTATAGACCTGTTGTATAGGAAACATATCATTAAATGAATTCTGTTGTGATTTGGCGCTATATAGAAAATACACTTAAAATAATAATAATAAAATAAATAATAAATAATAAAATTAACTTGACCTTCAAGCCTGTGGGCGTGGGGACATGTTGGGGGGGCACCCCCCTAATATGATGGTAGTGGAAACACTGGTTTGCAAGCAGGTTTCTTTTGAAAAGCCTACATGTGAGGACATTTCAGAGTGCGAATGGCACCAGCACTGATAATGAAAACAACTAAGTAACTGCAAGAACGGAATTTCAAAGAATTAAAAAGACTTATTCCTGTCAAAACATTCTTATGTTTTGTCTTAAGAGAAAGAAATGTCATTGCAAGGAAGTTTTTCTCTCAGAGAAAATGTTTCTCTCTCAACGAAGATATATCCAACTTTATCGTAATAGGATCCAGTCAATAGTCAATAAGGACAGAACCCTTATATCATGGTTCTTTGTGTCAGCTCAGTCAGAGACAGTCAGAGAGAGAGAGAGAGAGAGAGAGAGAGAGAGAGAGTGAGCGAGAGAGAGAGAGAGAGTGAGCGAGAGAGAGAGAGAGAGAGAGAGCTGAGTGATATTATCAAAACAGCCAGTTGTCTCGCTGTGTCAGGCTGGTTATTCTGTTGGCCACCTGCCTGGGAGAAGGCTTACATAGAGAAAACAGAAACTCACTCTACATTAGACTGGCTCCCGTCAATGAACTGGGCCCAATGCCCGCACACACAGACACACAGACACACAGACACACACGCAAACCCACACACATGGTATCTCTTGCACTCTCTGCAGCGCACAGAAAGTTGCACATGTACATTTACACAGGAACATTTTCTTTTGCCTCATTCACACTCACACCAATCCACAGACGTTTTTTTGAACATAAATATAACTCAATTAAAAAACTGGGAGACTTTTTATGCAGTGTGACATGAGCCGTTCATGACTGTTTTGTCGGGAAAAAGTAGAGATGTCACATTGACACATGTTTAAGTGTAGACACAGAAGGACAAATCATCAAAGTAAAGGAATGTCAATCGATCGGCGCCGGGGGGCCAAGTTTGAATGAAATCTGCAAGCGGCCAGTTGCAAGTGGCGTACACACACACCAAGTATACGCTACCAGGGCTCCAAACATGTCACTAGTAAACCAGAAAAATACAAAGGTCATTAATAATAACACTAGTAAGGACAAAATAAGCTGTTTAGGAACAACCCCGAAAGAGTTAGGCACCATGAACGTAGTTACACACTTCAAATTTAATTGCCTGAGGAACACTAAAATCAAACGTTAGAAGAACGGCTAAAGCAAGCAGGAACTCAGACCCAGCCGCAATCAATGAAGTCCCTGAAAAAACAAAAAAATTAACATATAATTGACTGAACAACGCTTAAAAAGTTTTATTTTCACTTCCAAATTTCATATAATTGGTTGAAGAAACGCACGACAGGGAGGACAAAGGGTACATTAATTTCATCAGGTCAGATTGTGTATGTACACATACGTACACATACCACAATGCCAACCAGCTTTGTTACTTCCATTGTAATCCCTTAAAAATAAGAGCACTTAAAATACATTGTTAGAAGTATGATTGGGCTTGTGGTATTTCATAAAAATATACATTTTATTTTCATGAGGACTTAATTAAGCTCTAGTTAAAGTTCAGTCAAGAAGACTGTCCTCTCGCACACTTGGGCTACAGTTACAGCACATACGACTCTGTCATTTACAAGACACACGTTCGTATGCAATGACCCGCTCCAAGACCTTGGGCGTCAACAGCCCGCCACATCTATCCTGCATCGTGTTGACACACCTTCATCAATAGCCTTTTCATCTTGCTCATGTCTTAAAATATGATGGTGCATGTTCCCTCCACCTCCCCATCTTCACCCAGTCCTCACAGATCTATCAGTCTAAGCAGAGTCATCAACCACTTCCACCAACATCCATCGCTGGGGGGATGTACCATGTTGCTTCTCAGGACATCATTCAATCACAAAATCCCTAAGGAGTCTGAATGTTGACTTAATGTAGGACTAATTATCACATATCAACTGTAGGAAGCTGATTCTGATTGAAATGACATAAAAAACATACCTGTATGGTGTAAAGCAAACAATTTTACATTCCACATGTGAAGCAGTTGTTTGAACTTTACTGCAGAGCCTGTTTGTTGCCGGACCTTGATGCTGGAGCGCAGCAATGTAATACAGTCCAACAAACAAATGAGAAAACCTAACAGGGGACAATAAAGCTTCTTTGATCTGTCAATAATGAGAAAATCTGGTGGATGGCACTCATGGTCTTTAAGGGAACAAGAAGGACATGATCTGGTTTGTTGTAGCCTTTGGTTAAAATTAAAAAGTAAAAAACTCACTTGTCTCAGTCAGTTCCATTAAGCTCATGCAGATGTGCGTAGAACGCCTCGCTCAGAGGTTAGCCACTACCCAAGCCACTACCCAGTGTCAAGAAAGCAGAAGATACAGCTTTAAAGGGCAATTCTGACCCACAACAGATTGAATAATGATGATTTAATCTTGGATACAAAGTCAATTTTAAGTAGTGGATTATGAAAATATTTGGTACTTTAAAAGCATCTTCTCTGTATGCTGAATATGGGATGCACAACCATTATACACAAAGTGTAAGACTACCTTTATGTCTTCCTAAGAGTGAAGCCCTTGCGTTTCCACCTCCATCACAACAATTGTAATGCATTGACATCGTGGGCAGGCCAACAACCACTTGTCCAGTTTAGATCTATGTTAGTAAAGCTGAGATGAAATAAATGTAAAAATTAGGGATATACTGTATTAATATCCTGTCGAATTCTTTATTTTTTCATCTCCCTGCCTCTACCTGCAGCTGTTCTCCTCTACTGACTCAGATAGTTTGGCTATTAGTGGTGAACTTTTTACTTTTTTACTAATTACTAAGAGAATCAACCATCCTGGGATTTTGATGTCTTTATCTGATTTTACCTTGTAGCAATTTGAGATTTGATCAAAATGTAAAGTGCGTTATAAATTAATTTCATTATTATTATTATCATTATTATTCTGTCCAGGAAATGAGGAGGGGAGGAGCGACGGTGCAGCAAGCACTCGGGAACGGCCGGGTCCGGGCCTGGAGGAGGGGGGTGCCTGAGCAGCGAATCACCAACTTCCCCCAAACCTTTCCAAGCCGACCCAGAGCCAGTGCCATCACACCACTGCAGAGGAAATGTGGCTGGTGATCGCTCCGCAATGTGTAGCCATCTGTTACCTGCTTAGATGAAATCCCCCGGAAGGACTACGTGGACCAAGTATCTGTCAACCTTTCAGGAGTTGGGTTTCCATGTTTCCTTTTATGGTGAAGTGTCACTTAGGGCTGTGAAAAGTCCTCTCTAGCACCAGTTTATCGTCAAACATGACAGCTCAACGTGGTGGCCTCCGTGGAAGAGGACCGGCTCCTCCGAAAGACCCAAGGGGCTTTTCCCAGGCTCACGCTAATAACCTGCTTTTCATTTTTAGTTGATTACACGCTTACAAAAACAAAGTTCCGAATATTATACTTCATTCATTCCAAGAGATACCCCTACTTTCATTCTTTCCCCATCTTTCTCTCTTCAGTTCTTCTTTTCTCACCCAGCACTTCTTTCTAACGTCCTCCACCTCTTGTACCTCTCAGCACTAGTCCAATTATTCCAGACGGATGACAAATGACATTCCACAATCCTTCCACAAAAGAAAATATGTCAAATGAAGCAAACACCTGCTCATGCATCTTTCTGTTTCTCTCTAAGAGACTCGTCTGCGTGAGTCCTGCTGTTCGGTCTGAATCAATGTGTCTCATAGCAGAAATATCTGTGACTAACTGAGATAAATTATTCACAATATGTTTTGGGCAGAGCTGGCTTGTATGTTCTTGCTATGATAGATCTGTGAGTTTGTTCGCAAATCACAACACACCACACAAACACACACACACACAGACACACACACACACACAGACACACACACACACACACACACACACAACGGACCTACTGAAATATTCATACTCCTATGCCAGGTAGTTGAGCTATACTGTGACATACAGCTCAGAATTCTTACTATATCAGGATATATAAGGATATCTCGGGGGCCACAGAGTAAAGAGTGACTCAGAGGAATGTTGGAATGGACAGCCAAACGTGTGTGTGTTCGTGGATTGTGTTTTTAGTGTAGATGGGTACAAAGCAGTTGCTAAATTAAACTGCCTTAAATATTCTTCAACCATGATTCCACAATAATTTTAGATTACTAGGTATTTCAATTTTGTGTAACTAAAGAGTTTATTTGCGGGGGAAATACTGTACTTTTACTTTGATATCAACTTTACAAAGAAATAATTTGGGGAAATTAGCTCATATGATTCCATTGAAGAGTGACACAAGATTTGTTCCAGATATCTCAGGCATTTTGCCGCTGCATAATGCGTGAAATATCATAGAATTCTATCTCCATCTTCTTCTGTTTTTGAAGAGATTTTGATCGACCGTCTTAATTTGAGTCAACCTGCATGAAAGTTTGATGGGTTGAAAACATTGATTTTGCTGCACAACTTTAGAATAATGTGTGAAATTTGATTGAATTTTATCAAGCTCTTTTTTTTCAGGAGATATGGATACACCATACCCTTTGAATGCCAGGAAAACAATGTGAAAATCACTGAAAGAAGTATATTATAGGGACATATTTAACATTTAATTGGATCTTTCTCAGTGATTTTTGAGAACAAAGTGGATAGACTATTCCCATTACAGGATGTAGAGAGTAGGGGAAGCCCCCTTTGTGCCCCCTTTTGTTTAGTGTTAATGAAAATGCTGATTGCTTTGTGCAACACAGAACTCCCGGATACCCTCTAAAATAACTTCTTTTGAGATATCCGGAAGAAGAATGACGGGATCATTGACTGGGACATCAACAGAGAATGTAATACTACACATTGATATTAAATAACGCAGCACACAACAAAGACAGGCTTAAATCTAAGGGGTATTTGGTGGTGTAAGGGGTGCTGCAGTGGAGGACTGGGGCCAGGAGGACAGATGAGCTCAGACTGTGTCCTTCCATCAGCACCGGTCCGCTCAGCAAACTGGCACCTCCGCTGCTGCACAAGAGCCCTGGTGGATGACTAACAAGCAAGCACACGCTGATGCTGACACACACACAAAAACATACATGTGCAACAAACAATAGTATGTACTGTAACCCTGCATACCGATAAACTGATTCATTTCACAAGGAAACTGAGCAACAATGGCTTTTTGACTTTTTCACTATGATAAAAGACATGTTTGCAAGTATGAATGCTAAATGAAACTAAATCTTTTTGCTTTTCTCCATCAAACTCTTACTACAACGCTTCAACCCACACAGTTTTCGTGCAACCCGGTCGACTGTCACAGAATATCTATCACTGCGGTCCAGTCGAAGCTGATCTGGTCCTGCATTAAATATATGACACAGACTAATTAGGGCTTTTTTTTACACTTGCTCTAAAATGCATGAAATATATGCAGACGCTGTGATGAAGTCAGGTGCTCCACTTTGCATGAGCATTCCCGATGCAACGGAAAAACCGAGACACCGAGGGTTAAAATATGGGAGAAATGCAGTGTGTTGAGTAAAACCTCTGTAGAAGAGGGATTTTCCGAAGAACCATCGCGAATTAGGGAGGATGCACTAGGTCATTACACTCCCTTCTCACAAAATGTTTTCTCAGCTCATAGCTGATGTAATAAGTGTCAAAACGTTAGTTAGCGGTTAACTGGGGGAGAAATTTGAAGTACTGATCTTTGCAGCATTACAAAAAATCATGCTCAGCTAAAGGTCCACTCTGATGAGAAAATGAGGATTATCTTCTACGGATATTGCAAGGTCTGATTCCTAAATATGGAGCCAAAATTTCATATTTTAGGAGAAAAATATGTGTTATGCAAACACTCTGGTGTTACCATAATTGTGACTAAGTGAATCTGTATTTCTAATATATCTGCCATGGTGTGTTTGGATATGTGGAAATGTCAATGAAATAGTTCTTTCTGGATAAAAGTGCCTTTTTCCTCATATTTTATCAAGATTAGACAAGCAGACAAGGTATTTCCTCCAGAACATATGGAATAGATAAACATTGAGATTCAGCTTGGTTCTCCTCAACAGAAAATGTGGAATCATCTTGTTCATATCTTCACTGCTCCATCGCAGTATGTCTTTTTTTCATTTTTTCCTGTATCCTCTTCTGTTATCCCCCTGATGACATGATGCCAGGTAGTGTCCTAGAAACACAAATCCACACTATGTATCTGTGCTGTCTCACACCTCTCCACTAAAGACATCATGCACACACACACACACACACACACACACACACTACCTTTATTAGAGTACCCATTCTGTACCAGTTCATGCAAACACCGGAACACAGACTGACAGTATTTATACACATATACACGCACGCATCCTTCTTTCTAGTCATCCTATCTAATGTGACCTTCGCATTTTCCACTGGGTGCAAGCCAACACCTTCCTTCTTACCTGGAAGTAACGCTGAACACTAAACAAAGAGACTCTTTTATGAGCTCAGGTGTCTTAAATGTCATCTGCTTCTCGGGAAACAAAGTACAGTCTCTTCAGACCCCTTTGATGTTCTTCAGATCTAAGTACATTCTCATTTTTCCCCCTCAGTGCACCTGCGGTGTGAATAACCTCTAAGTGCAACAGATTTTTGTTTTATTTCATAATCTAAATACATATAATCCAAAGTGTTGAGAGAGACACATTTTCGCACGACAGCAGGAATACATCCATCCATGAACAAGAAATACAACTAATTGAGCGAATCAGTCACGGTCCAGCTTTGGAAACATTGCTTTGGTTGGTTTGACAGGGTAGAAAATCGTAAAAGATGATCGTGAGCAGATAGCCATCAACCTTTCACATGTTCAAATATAACTATAAAAATAAGCACATATTTAGACTTGATACAAAACACACCATTTCTGTGCCCTGACAAGGCATGAGAGAAACTTCATTGAATTATTATCCTCACTTATCCCCCATTAGGTGCAGATGAACAGACAGCGGAACGCAAAGACAACTGCGACTGCAAAGAGTACATCCTCATTTAGGGGAGGACATAAAAAAAGGTTTTAAGATATAATAATAATAATAATAATGTGGAGAAGTGCAATTTTATGGAGTTACGTTGCTGCGCACTCAGGATAGTGGCACAAATTTAACACCACACAATTTCACAGATACACACATGTTGAGGTTGCAAATTGCAACATCCAACACTTCTCATCACTTCACACTTCTATGACATGTTATTAAGAATAAAAATGACAACTAGAATTAGCACCTGGCAGCCCACCAGCTTTGCAGTTTACATCCACACCATCTGCTCTCTGACATTCAGTACCACAACACTATCATGCTACCTCCACCTTACGAGAGAGAGAAAGAACAGATTTTATTTGCGCAGCCACAAGAGGATACTTGTCATGAAAACCAAATATAGTTTATTTAAAGTATTTTGGTGAGGACACGCCGTATCACAGAACCATGTGTGAATATAAAGGGAATATTCAAACAAAGCCAACTGTAGCGACAGTTCCTGTATCAAACGCGGCACAAATATGCTTGGTTAAAGGATAAAAGTGGGCCTTGGTTGCTCATTAATACTCATACGCTCGAGGCAAAGCCTCAGCTTGACTTGATGGATCTACCTACTGAAAAATCGGAATGGCCCGCGGATCAATAGTGCACTCACGCACTCAAACAACACGCCTGACTCAAACAGTAGGTAAATCTAACTGTGTGGACATGCATACTGAAGCTGATTAAGGTTAGTTGCAGACCGAAATACAAATTCCCAGCTAGTATGGATTGATAATAAATCAAAGCTCAGGACCCGAGAGCACGTCTGGATGAGAGAGAAGCAGAGAGTGTAGAGAGAAAGAAAGCCAGCGGAACACTGTCACCCATCCTGGTGCCACTCGCTGCAATGTCTGCAGTTAATGCTAAACGGGCCAGTGTGCATCCGACTTGAGGAAAATCATGATCATACATAAAAAATGAGTAAAAGCTGACGAGTGGACCACTGGACACATGCGTGGCTATGCGCTTGGGTATTTCTCCATTCCCCGGCTGCACCTTTGTGGTAACGCTTGGTTTGAGACCCTACAACTTTCTTAAATCTTACCATCTTCTCTTAGTTTATCCGTCCTTCATCTTGTTTTACCCACAGCATTGACTTTCTCACAGATAATCTCCCACATCCTTTTTCTTAAGTAAAGTTCACATTTCTTTGCTGTAGCTCAACAATATGTTTATTTGCCTCTTTCACTAACTCCTCCAATCCCATGGCTTTAAATCTCATTGTGCGCTTGCGGCCATTCTGCTCTCCGTCCAAAACTCTTCAAGGCGGAAACCGGAAACACACACATAACCCTCACTTGAATAGTACCGCCCCCACTAGGTATTTTAGTCAATCAGGCCCATAGTGAGGCACTGACAATGTTAGTCAGCTTCATATAATAAATTAGCTCCATGTTTAAGTTGTTGGAGATTTGAGTGTGTAAGTGCGTGCTAACTAACAAATAAACAAACTAATACTAGTTCATGATTTGAGGCACAGCATTGGCTTCTACTTAAAGCCAGCCACTGACTCTGTCCATCCTGTTTAATCTGCTTAAAATTCCCAAAATAAGATTAAGTACATCCAAGAATGAAAGAGTTTGAGGGCAATATTGGAATTCCAGTATGTAACGCAGACTTGTAATACATACTAGAAAGTCACCAATCCCCTGCATTTCGCATGGAATCCATCTGACTGATCTGCTCAAATTAAATGTCAAAATATGTTCACAGTATTTCTTGTAAAGAAAAAAAGTCTACTGAGTAAAATATGAGAGGATAGATCTCATTGAGTCGATTCATATGCACCAAATCTGGGATAAATCAGGCTGGGTTAAGCCTGCCAGTGTTTTTGTGAAAAGAAAAAAAAAGAAGAAGATTTTTCATTCATTTTCTGTTTAAAAGAATTAAACTTCGTGCAAATGTTTGATGGGAAGTAAGCCCAGATGCTTATCAGTGTCTATCTTCATTCTGGTCCGATAAGCAGACTCCAGCAGCAAATTAAGGATTCCTCTAAGGAATAATTTCATTTTTTACCAGGAAATCTGGCCTGCTTTGGCGTCCCTGACAAGAATGATTTAACCAAAAAAATTCTCAAATTAAATGTTAATTATACCGCACAACTGTGTTATTCGTTAAAAAACTAACTCCCCCTAGCAAGAGAAATAAACTATTCGAGTAAAATATGCTTTAACCAAGATAGATCTCTCCGAGGTGATTCATATGCACCAAATAAATGGAGTCAACGCTAAGGAAGTTATTTCCTAAAAACAATGTTTTACAAAGAAATAAAAGCTCCCCTTAACAAGTGAAAGATGAACTATTAGAATTAGAGATGCACTGATTACACGTTTTTTAGCCGATCACTCATCACAGATTTCTATCAAGTCTGACTGGCAGATACCGATTTAGCCCGATTGATAAAGACTTTTAGTCATCTAAAATGTGACTGAAAAACTTGGTGACTCAAACTAATAAAATGCTAATCCTTTTGTCAAGTACCCCATCTTGCTCTTTGCTCCAGTTACACCGAAAATGTCCCCACTATATTACTAATAAAATACATCTTATCGCCAAATCCAACAAAACAATTGACGCAAGACTATGTCAATATTAAAAAATAAATGACAAAATAAACATTGTACAATGTAAACACTTCCCCCCCCAAAAACAAACCCAAAAAAGAAGTGTCCAATTAATTTATTTTTGTGTCCCTTTGCATCTTTGTGTATTCAATATTGCCTCACAACCATGTGTGTGTGTGTGGGTGCATGTATATGTGTGGGTGTTAACCTCTCCCTGCCACCCATCATTAACCCGTACGACAGTGACTGATGGGAATTGACCACTACATTTATCTTTCGCTTGCATACCACCTGACACACTGGAAAAACAGGACATAAAGTTCATACTGTACTAGAATTAGCTAACCATTATGTTTAAATACACTGTTTAAACACTATGGAGACACTGCAACATAATTCTGCATTCACTGACCAGTTTTCCTTTGCAACTCGGATCGATCAAAACAGTCCATATTGAAAGTTATTGTCTTTGAGATGTGACTTAACATGTGAATTATTAAAAGAACTCCAAAGGCTTCATAATTTCCTTGGTGCAATAGTTACGCTCATGGGATACATGAATGAAATAGTTCTGGAGGTGAAGAGAGAGACAGAGTGATGTGTATGATTATTGAAATTGGAGGTTTGATGAAGAACGTTGTTTTTGCATGAAGTGATGGAGAGTATTCCGAGGGGTGAGAGAGTAGGGGTTGGAGCAGACTTCAATGATCATGTTGGTTGGAAGGGAAGAGAGGGAATGAGGAGGTGATGGGCAGGTACTGTCTTCAGGACAGGAATGCGGAATGACAATTGGTTGTAGATTTTGCAAAAAGAATGGAAATGGCTGTGGTGAATACGTATTTCAAGAAAAAGGGAGGAGCACAGGGAGATATTTTAGATCCGAGGTAGGAGCACACAGGTGGACTACATCCTATAGAGAAGATTGAACGTAGCCACACAGCATAGAATGTAGTACGCATGATGACTCTAATGGTACAAGAGAGGAAAAGAGCAAAAGTAGAGCAGAGGATCAAAGGAGTTGAGTAAGGCTGCTGTGTGAACTTCAGGGAGGAGTTGAGAGCGACTCTGGGTGGTAGTGAAGAACCGTCGTATGACGGAGAAACAGCAAATGCGATAAGGGAGACAGGTAGGAAGGAACTTGGTGTGTCATCTAGACAATTCAAGAGGGTATAAGTAGGAAAGGAGGTGGAGAAGAAGTGGATTTACAAGAGCCTTGAAGGAAGTAGGCAGGGGTACAAACAGATGCGACGTAAGGCTATAAGTGAGGTGGCAAAGGCTTAACGAGAGGCCTTTGATGAGTTGTAGCAGAGGTTGGACAGAAGAGGGAGAAAAGGACTTTCGAGAGCGATTAGATGATAGAGATGGAAATGTACTTACAAGTGAGGGGAGTGTGAGGGCAAGATGGAAAGAGTACTTTGGAGAACTGGTGACTGGAGAAAATAAGAGACAGAGAAAGAGATAGGGTGGAAGGTATGAGAATTATAAATCAAGAAGGCCCAAGGATCAGTAATGTTGAAGTGAGAGCAACTTTGAAGAGAATGAAGAATGGAAAGGCGATCTGTCCTGATAACACACCACTTATTCAACTAGATTGTTCAACACTATCTTGGTAAATGAGAGGATGCCTGAGGAATGGAAGAAAGGTGTACTGGTGCCGACTTTCAAGAACGAAGGTGATGTTCGGAGCTGTAGCAACTACAGATATATAAAGCTGATGAGTCACACAATGAAGATCTGGAAAAGAGTAGTGGAAGCTAAGCTAAGAAAAGAGGTGATAATTTGTGACAAGCAGTAAGATTAATGCCAAGAAAGAGCTCAACAGATGTGATGTTTGCTTTGAGAGTGCTGATTAAGAATTACAGAGAAGGACAAGGGGAGTTGCATTGTGTCGATGTACGGCAGAGTGCGCTTCTCAGAGACAGAGAGGAATTTCGGTATTGCTTGAGGGAGTCTGGAGTGACAGAGAATTATGTTAGAGTGGTACAGGATACGTATGAGAGCAGCATGACAGCGGTGAGTTGTGCAGTAGCAGTCATGGATGGGTTCAAGGTGGAGGAAGGACTGCACCATAGATTGGCTCTTCTTGAGGCCCTTCTTGTTCTCTATGGTGATGGACAGGCTGACAGATGAGGTCAGACAGGAGTCTCCGTGGTGTATGTTTTCTGCAAATTACATTGTGATCTGTAGTGAGAGCAGAGAGCAGGTGGAAGAGAAACCAGGGAGATGGAAGTAAGCACTGGAGAGAAATAGGAATGAAGGTCATTCGCAGCAAGACAGAATATATGTGTGTGAATGAAAGGGAGGCAAATGGAACGGTGAGGATGGAAGAAGTACAGTTGGAAAAGGTGCCGGAGTATAAACTCTTGGAGTCAACTGTTCAGAGCATGGAATATGGAAAAGAGGTGAAGAAGCAAGTGCAGGACGGGTGGAGTGGGTGGACAAGACTGTCAGGAGTTATCTGTGACAGAAGTGTAGCAGCAAGGTCTACAAGACGGTAGTATGAGCAATTGTGCTATATGGTTTAAAGACGGTGGCTCCGACCAAAGGACAGGAGGCAGAGATGGCAGAGATGAAGATGTTAAGATTTTTCTGGGAATGACCCATTGGACAATATTAGAAATGAGCACTTCAGGACCACCTATGTGTAACAGCCTATGTTAGACGTCTTAGAGACAAAGTAAGAGAAGCTAGATTGAGATGGTTTAGACACGTGAAAAAGGAGGAATAGTGGATCCATTAGTAGAAGGATGCTGGAGATTGAGCTGAAAAGCAGTAGAAAACATCTGTGAAACAAAGACTTACATCTTGAAACCAAAACGATATCATTCCCTTTAACATGGTGCACATTTTAGTGCCAGTCTTCCAACTCAGGATCCACACCCCATCATCCACCGCTCTTCCCAACCATTTAATGTTTTTAGCTCAGTGTTGGTACAGCATCTCATACTATGGAACTGAAAAAAGCCTGAAAACCATCCTTAGAAAAATGTTGTCAGCTCTCTCCAAAATATCACCTGTCACAAGCAGACTTAATCCTGGGGCCAGAGCTAAATGTGCGGCACAAAGGTAATAAATGACAAGAAAAAAAGTCTAACAAGGGTAAGAAACCTACAGATATTTGTCTTGTTAGATTACAGATGACTAAGTTACTCTATTTCTTCTGAATACAAAAACATTTTTGGCTCCAGCATTACTGACGTGTGCCCTTATATTGTATGGATGCAGTAATTTGGGGCGACTTTAGCTCAGTGGGTAGAGCGTTCACCTCAGCTAGCTCATGATGGTACATGCTGTTGGTCCCTTGAACAAGGCCCTAAATTGCCAGCTTCCTGTGTGCTTCATAGGGGCTGCCCATGCTCCTTCCAGGATGGGTCAATGGTGAAATGGTGATAATTAATTTCACAATCTTGTCCTGTGTGTTTGTAAGTAGCAACTTGATGAATGAAGTTATTATTACTATATGGTCGTCATCTACCTACGAGTAACTGTCTTTGTCAACAGACAAAGAAATTGGCCCAACTGAAAGTATTTTCTCAAGGTCATTAATCAACGGATCATAGTCATCAATGGGTGTCCCCCTTCCAGAATGTTTATTACCAACTAATTCTGGTCCTCAGGACATCTCCTGGCAAAACATTTATTGTCAACTAATTCTGGTTATTATTATATATCCCCTGTCACAACGTCTAATCTCAACTAACTCTTTATGTCAATCGTGACCAGAGGTTGCCCGAATAGAATGTCTTTAATCAATGTAGTTTATCAACTATTTCTTCAATGGACATCCTTCGTTGGAACATCTGTTCTCGACTAATTCTAGTTGTCAATTGATATCCCCTTTCAGAACGTCTATTGTCATCTAGTTCTCGTTATTGATGGATATCTCCAGTCAGAAGTTCTATAGTCAATTAATCCTGGTTATTGATGGATATCTCCAGTCAGAAGTTCCATAGTCAATTAATCCTGGTTATTGATGGATATCTCCAGTCAGAAGTTCCATAGTCAATTAATCCTGGTTATTGATGGATATCTCCAGTCAGAATGTCTATAGTCAATTAATCCTGGTTATTGATGGATATCTCCAGTCAGAACATCTATCGGCTACTAATCATGGTCGTCAATGGACGGGGGACACTGGATCTAGGATATCACTCCTCAAAAGGGAGTGGCACAACTACTCATAAAGTAGACTGTATTTTGTCCACACATGGGCTTTGTGGGCTATAGCAGAATAAAAACATCACTGTGTAAGATATGAACATTAAACTAAAAAACTGTTATTAGTGCAGTGGACACATAAATCCATTATTTCTGTCTGAAGCATTTTTCTGCCCAAAACCATAAATACAGAGGGCTGCTTTCTGTCAAGTTGCCTTCAAAGTCAGATTATTCTTCAAATCAAACTGATTTTTTTTTTTATCTCACTTACTCAGTTGGACCGTGGTCATGAGCAGATGTAACAACTTAACCCCTGCGACCTCAGCTGTCCTGCCTGACCAAATAAAACGTCAACATCCGGCTCCGCGGTCCCACTACTCACAGCTCTACTTCCTACTTCACACAGCATTTCTTGTCCAACAAGGCTGCTGGAATGGAAAGGGATGTAATGTTTCATCGATCCAACCATGCTTTGTGTGAATGAAATAAGCATATGTTGTAATAAATGAGATATGCATATGTTTCTTGCACACGCACGTAGAAAATGACACAAAAACCGAAAGTATGCACCCTGTAACCAAAGCTGTGTTAATACAGCGACTGCTCTTCAGTGAAACACCAACTCCTTATGTAGCGATATTCAAAATATTTAGCACTGAGATTTCATTGCTTTTTGCTCTGAAATATTTCTCAGCATTCCCACACAGCAAAGTGATCAGATTAAGGCTGTTTTGCGTTGAAAAACTGAAAGATGACAGATATTAGAGTCCCACCACTCCAGGTGGTGGGAGAGTGGGTTTTTAAGACCCACTCTCTCTTACCGAATATTTGATGAAAGAAACATAGTTTATATCATATGTGCCATTTTCAATTGACACAGTTATTACAGTGTCATAAGTATGATGGTTTAATATGCATTCAGGTTAAAGTAATTTATAATATTAAAATTGTTTTGCTGAAGAGGTTTTGGACAAATTATCGCCTGGATTTGTATCGTAAATTTCAGAATAAGTTTACATGGCAGCATGGGAGCACTTGCAGTCATTGAGTGATTAATTTTCTCTTGTATTTTCTAAACTGTTGCTGGTGTAACTGGGGATCACAGTGAAGATAGACCCCGGCTCAGTGAAGTAGTGGTGACAAACAGGTGAATGGAAGCAGGTCAATAATAGCCATTGCTAAGGTATTTAAAGTCCAAACATTAATTTAAAACAAAAAATAGAAAAAAAGGAAGTGTTTGTGCTTATCTCCACCTGTGCATGTTTGCAATCAGGTGCATCTTTAAATGTATGTTGACAGAGGGACAAGGAACTGCATATTAAACCCACAGTGCCATACAAGTGGCATTAGTTTGATGCAATGGCTTGTGCAATGTTGAATATTGAATATACTCAAAACTTGCTATCCTTTCAAGTCAGCCTGCAAAAGTTTGCAAAAGCTAAATTGAGCAAGAAGAAATGAGTGTCTTATACTTTTTGCTCCCTGCAGCATAGTGAATAAGTGTTTATTTACTCACACGAAAGCGTGGTAGACGAAAGCCCATTCCCTCGGCCTCTCCAGCACGTTGTACAGATAATTCTGCAGTCGCCGGTAGCGAGCGTTCCTTCGGCCGCTCTGCGCGCTGTAGGTGAGAGGCTTCCCCAGGAGGCTGAGCCGGGCGCCCTGCTTCCTCTCCGCTCCCGCCGCACCTGCAGCGGTGGGAGCGGGGACACCGTCTGCAACTCGTGCGGCGTTATTCATCGCCCGTTGACCAGACTCCACATCTTTTAGCGGGTACTCAGGCACCCGGCGTCCCGTTGAATTCTTCGGCCAGAGCCCGGTACCGCCAATCTCGTCGCCGGTTTGATTTCTCGGCATGGCATCATCAGCGCGGCGCGCTGGCAGACCGGCAGACATTCACATGTAGCCACGGGCTCTTTCGCCAGAGGACGATAGGCTAATTTAATTTGAACAACTCTTAAAAGGAAACAGCAGGTGAATAGTTAAATAGCTACTCTACCGTCATCTCGTCATCATGTGTTAGCTGGACCGGATTCGCTTTTCGGTTTGAACACTTCGGCCATCTGCTCCAGGCTGAGGAAGAGTTGGGTTATGAAGGAGTGGATCCATAGAGACATTTGGCTGGGGGAGGGCTCTCTCCCACCCTCCCACGCTCTGTCTTCCCCCCAAATCACTCGGTCTCACTCGCCGGCTTGTATCTTTCTGTCAAAGTGAGTTTCGCCTGCCGGTGCTGCATTAAAGTGTTTACTTTTACGCGCAGACGGAGACGCAGTGCTGCCCAGAACAACTCCATTCGTCGGTGATCTCTACACTTGTGTCAGTTCTCCGGCTCTAAAAAGCTAATAATAAATGTGAAAAAAAACATCAGAAGACATCGATAAAACTGATGACGCAGGTTTTACGCAGGCGAATAAAATCCATATGGCTGCTGTCCAAAACGATCGTAACGGTGGATCTTGGTTGACTGTCCGTTTCCGATTTTGTCACAGCAAACACACTGTGTGTATCTGCCACGCATACACGCATGAAAAGAAATCGACAGAATGTTAGACTTGAATGTAATGGATTTGAATGAAACAATTTCATGTTTTTTAATTGCAAGATAAACGTGGGGCGTGCACTATTAAACAATACTATTAAATAAAGTGGCAACTAACCAAATTAACCATACTTTTCATGATTTTCATAAGTTTATTAAAGGAGTTATTTTTTCAAGCATACAAATCAGCAAAGACACAGAAAGAAACGTATAGACAGAATGATAGACCGTCATAATAACTTTTTCCTGGCAGAAACTGATTTAATCATACGGAAATCTTTTCAATATTCTCCTTTAAGTTCATCCTGAGTTATTTTTTCCAGCGTTTAATCCTGAAAAGATAAAGGAAACTAGTTGTAGAGAGAAAGCAAGTCTCTTATCTTGCGTGTGAGGTAGGATTGAACTATTTATGAGCCAAGTGGGAATGAAGTTTCTGATATGTAAAAGAGTTATTGTGCATTCTTTGAAACGGTTCTCATACTGTATGAATATCATTTGCCAATATTGAACGCAATTACTTAGTTAGCTGAATATCGGACATATTTCTGGAATCATTTTCTATAGAATAAAACTTGCTGAAGAGTGAGGGCTTCAGCAGTGGTCTCATGGTTCCCATTCATGAATCATGTCAAACTCTACAAGACTAAGTATCATCCAAATTTTCTGTTGATCCACTTACATAAATCGTCTTATTCATGACGATTACCCAGTCACAGGGCTTTGTGAATTATAAATTATGACTTGAATATTGGCCCCATTGTTCTTTTGCATTGCGGCCCTAAACTGTATAGTATTAGGCGAAACAAACTTTTAATCTGAGCTTGTCTCAGTTTGATTTAGTCCATTTGAAGCTCCATATTATGTCCCAATGACGTCCTATTATAAATTGAACAATCTGCAGGATTTATGTTTTAAACTCAGACGCGGGTAGACTCTTTTCCTGTTGTGATTAAAGGCTGACCCCTGCTGGTCAAATGTAGGTGTTACAAGGGTCGCTCCCATTAGAGTCAAGTCCCGCTTCTCTTTTTCTTTCTTTTATTCTATTTTCGATTTGTGAAACTGTTGTGAGATTTAATTTATTGGATACACCAAATCCATATCATGTTATGATTTTATTATATGACTCTTACATTTGTAATTCGAGCTATATTTAATCGTCAGCTACAATATTTTACATCACCTGAGATACTGTTTATTCACGACACTGCAATTTGTGGGTTGCTTTACAAAATAATCCACATCACACTGTTGCTAATCCACACATGTCGTTTTACAAATAAAAAGTTTATGGTGTACAATGTGGTCATTTGCCTTTGCTTTCAATCTCTTTACATGTTGTGTTTTTAGAACACTGTATGCAACCATATATTGTCACAGGATACACAGTGATAAAAACAGGCAACTAAATTAAACTACAACCATCTTCTCAGTATGCATTTTAATCAAAAGAAAATGCAACACAAGTCAACACTCCAAAACATAAAACATTGACTTATTGCCGGAAAGTTGGAAGCACCACCCTGAGTCACGATCTACTATATTCTAATTTTATTCATTGTTTTGACACCATTTGGAACAAACTATTTCCTGTAGGGTGTTTCTATATATATATATATATATATATATATATATATATATATATATATATATATATATATATATATATATATATATATATATATATATATATATATATATATATATATATCTTTTATAGATTTTGTGCCTATAAAATTCTAATATTGTGTATAGTCATACGGAAGTTGTTGGCAGAGTGTAAAAGATGAAAACGTTATTTTTTCCTTACTGAAGTCCAGCAATATATAAAGAAACGGCGCCATCAAGTGGTTACATCAAAAAGAGGCTCTACATTGTGAAGTTTTCAAACAGCAAGAAATAGAATAAAACTGAAAAGAAGTAATAGAATATGAAGAGGGAAGTACTTGTAGATAGATCATCTTTCTTGCCAATGAACACTTGGTAAATGGACTGATACTTACAAGTAACGTTTTCTGCATTTCTAACAACATGTTTCCTTCTTCCGTTCTGAAGTAATAACTACCAGCACCTTTGAGTCAACCGCACTGAAACATGTAGTAATGCATTCATTAACGCAGATATGTTCTTCTTGACATTTGTGATTTATTATAGGATACTTCAGAAATTCCTAATATGAATAAGATGAGTTGAAAAATGGCTTGAGAATCATTGCAGCTGAGCCGCCAAATATGGTAGAACAATTTGTTGGTGAGAAAGTTAGGGTTATGGCAGGGTTAGAGATTCAGGATGAAAACCACTTATAATGGACAACTTGGCAAATAACTCATTCCATAAAGTCACCGAGACCTGAACACCCTGAACCCAATATGCTCCCCAGACGTTTCAAAGGGGCTGCCCATTCCTCCCTTAGGGATGGGTCAAATGCAGATAAATAGTTTTTCCCTATGCTGTACTGTCTTATCATGAAAAAATTAATAAATATTTCATTTAATTTATACTGCACTTTACATTTGGATCAAAATCTCAAAGGGCTACAAAGTAAAAGCAGATAAAAGCATCAATAAAATAATAAAAATAATAACTGTATAAAAACCTGACCAAAAAGCAGCAATGTTAATTAAAGTTATAGGTTCTGCTAAAAAGGAAAGTTTTGAGTCCTTTTTTAAATGTGTCAGTCGTCTGTGGAGCCCTCAGATGGTCAGGGAGGGCATTCCACAGAAGAGGGGCAGCAGAACAGAAGGCCCGATCACCCATGGTGCTGAGCTTAGTCCGGGGAAGGAGGAGGCGGTATGAGTGGGTAGAACAGAGGGATCGTGTTGAGGTCAGTGGGGTGAGTAGTTCTTTTAGGTAGGGGGGTGCGTAACAATGGATGCACTGGTGAGTGAGGAGAGAGATCTTATAATCAATCCCGGTGGAGATGGGAAGCAAATATAGGGAATGAAGAACAGGGGTGATGTGTTCGTGTTTACGAACTCTCATCAGGATCCTTGCAGCACTGTTTTGAACATACTGACATCTTTTATCAGGGATCCCGATGAGAAGTGCGTTACAGTAATCCAGTCTGGAGGAGACGAACGCGTGAACCAGCTTTTCAGCATCACTCAAGGTGAGTGAAGAACGGAGTTTCGAAATATTACTGAGATGATGAAAGGAGATCTTGCAGATGTGTTTGATGTGGGATTCAAAAGTGAGTTGAGGGTCAAATCTTACGCCGAGGTTGGTGACTGATGAAGAGAGGGGAATGTCATGACCAGAGAAGGTAATACTGGTTATGGAGGAAGACTGGGACTGATGTTGGGTGCCCATTAAAATTGCTTCGGTTTTGGAGCTGTTCAACTGCAGAAAGTTGTTTTTCATCCACACCTTTATCTCCTCCAGACAAGCACGGAGAGTTGACAGGGGAGATGATGATGACGTGAGGCTGGAGAGGCTGCGGAGGAACATGCGTCAGTGTTTATGTAGATTTGTGTGTCATCAGCGTAGCAATGGTATGAGAGTTCATTGGATTGAGTCAATTTTTGATTTGAAGAAAGTCATGAAATTATTGCAGGCTTGGTGAGGGAGGACACAACTGACAATTCCATGGAGACGGCCTTGTGGTCGGACACACCCAGATCGTAGACATGAAGATTGCTGAGAGGAGCAGAGTCAGTGATGAGTAGCTCAGAGTGTGTCCCATGGTGTGGGTGGGGACATCGACAAATTGCCTGAGATTAAAACTATCCAGTAGTTGGAGAAATTCGGGGGCAAAACAACATGCAGGGGAGTCGACATGAATGTTCACATCTCCAAGTACTATAATATTGGCAGAGGTTGTGTAAAATGTCGACAAAAGGTTGTACATCTCAGAGATGAAGGCTGGGTTTGGTTTGGGTGGTCGGTAGATTAGAAGTATGGTCATGGAGAAAGGGAGTTTACAATTAAATGCCAGGCATTCAAAAGAAGAGATCTCTGGCAACGGCAGGGGAGACAAGTCCAAATCACTGCGGTAGATGACAGACAGACCACCACCACGACCAGTGCAGGGCTTTCTGGAGGTAACAGTAACCGGCGGGACAGGTCTCATTCAGGACAGAAAAATCATCTGGTTATTGCCAGGTTTCTGTAAGGCACATAACGTCCAGACACTTCTCCAGGATGTGGTCATGTATGAGGCATGATTTGTTTGTGAGAGATTGTTTATGAAAGAGTTTGATTTTAATACTAGATGGAGCAGAGAGTCTCTGTACTCCATCTAGTATTAATTAATGAGCAGTGAATCTCTGTCTTCTACTAAATGTGATCAATAAAAGATAAATTATTATTACCAATAAACCAATCGTGAACTTCCTGAAGGTACTGGATAGGATATTTCCAGGGGGATGGGTACAGTGGGTGGAATATATCAGACAGAAAATTTTGTTCTGGAAGTTGATGAGATGGAATTGGGGGAAATGGACAAGCAAGGGATTTGAGAAAATCTGAAAAGGACCAAATTCTGATGGTTAGATGGCTGGGTCATAATTCTGTAATTAGCAGTTATCACAAATTCTTCCTACTATTTATATTTGTTGGGATATTGTGTAAACGTTTTTTATGCATTATTTATGAAATTGCCTGACGCTGTGATGCACTGATGACCTGACATCCTCCTTCAGAAGTAGAGAGATGAATTCATCTTCCCTCAGTTATGGCAAATCATCCAGGCCCTGATGCAGCAAACCTTCCTCACAATAATGACACTTCTACCTCTATGCTTGACTGTAGGTTTGCTGTCCTTTTGTGGAGTTTAGTGTTTTGTTTACGACAGAAGATGGAACAGGTCGTCCAGACTGTTCAACTTTCACCTCGCTTGGATATTTTACTTACTGAATAAGCCTTTTCAATACTCTTTGCACTATTTCAAGAAGCTTCTTCTGTCCAGGTTCACAATTGTTACAAGTTACAATGTGTCTCATGGTGGGTTTGTCTCATCCCAAAATCCTAGAAATATCTGCTGTTATCAATATGCACCGACCAGAGTACATAGTGTGAAAGTCTCCTCTGGAGGAGGCCTGGAATGTGACCTCTAATGTTTCTCTCTTCCAAATGAGTGTGTCTGATCCTGCTGTTCTTAATTATAACCCTTCATTATAATCATTTTATTTATTAATATTATTATAAAGTTGGGGATGTCACAGAATTGACATCACAACAGCCACAGATCCTTCTCGTTTCAATGCAATAACTCAAAAACTTTTTCATGGTTCGTTTTCAAATTTTAAGCCTTTGTGTCTTGTTTTACTGTAGGCAACAACTGGTCAAGGTCAGTTGAATATTATGGGCCATTAATTCTCAGTCGCTGGTCCAATTTATTCCAAATCTGATACTCAAGGAGATCTCAAGTATCTTGTATTTGTTATATTTTCCTCTAGGAGTTCATTTTACTCACTAAGGAGGCTTTTGTTTTAATGAAAAACGCTGTTTATTTGGAATTTCCTTCCTAAATGTTGATCCGATTATACAAAATTGGTGAATTTGAAGCAACTCCAGAAGATCTAACATGACATTGAACCTAGTTTACTGTAATTGTTTGTCTCACTCACTAGGGTTGTTTCTGGCAAAAAATAAATTTTTTGACCCAACCATATCCCCAATTATTTCATATTTAGCTTATATGAATTGACAAAAGGAAATCTGTCTTGTTTTATTACTGAAAATCTAGTTGAATGTATTTATCTTAATGACTGAGTCACTATGGGATCTGACCTTAGAGCGTATTGCTGACATTATAGAAATAGTTAGGTTGAGTCAATGGAAAAGATTTGCAGATTTTATTTCTGCGGTCCATTTATTAATTTAATAATAAATGGTACCATATCAACAAGATCCTCCAGAGGAGACTATTACGGGAAGTTTTTGTACACCAAATTTTGTTAAGAGAGTTTTTTGGGTGTATCAAGTGACACAATTCTGTTATGTGAGTCCTTACGTGCTTTAATGTTCTGTAAAGTTACAGAACAGGACTTTCTCGATAGCCATGGATAACCTTGGTGGCCCCATTACCTGTGATGTCCCCCAGGGCTGCACCACCTGCCGATACTCTGCCACTGGGTCATACTATGAACAGGTTAAATCACGTTGCACACATTTTTCAATTAGAAATACTTACTCAAAATTTGCTCAACCAAACAGTTGAGCAGGGTATTAAGGAGATTGGTTTGAGAAGTTCAACCAGGGGGATTGCGTGTACAATGCAGGGTATTGGGGGCTTTCGGGAATATACTCTTACTTTTGGGGAGTATATTCCTCATTGTAAACACTATAAAATTGGAGAGTAAACAGGAGGAAAGAGGTGAGGCTAAATTCCTACATGCATGGGGGAGTTCACCAAACCATATAAGCAGGAATTACTTTTAACGTGTGTTTCATGCCAAGTTTAACTTCTGGAGCGACCTAAAAGGAACAATTAGGCCTGAAGAATTACAAAGGGGGGTTGGCAGCGAAAGAGAGGGAAGCTGTGAGTGGGAGATTTTCAGAGAGGGAGAGAGAGAGGGAGAGGGAGAGGGAGGGAGAGAGGGAGGGAGAGAGGGAGAGAGAGAGTGAGAGAGAGAGAGAGGGAGAAAGAGAGGGAGAAAGAGAGGGAGGGAGAGAGGGAGGGAGAGAGGGAGGGAGAGAGAGAGAGAGGGAGAGAGAGAGGGAGAGGGAGAGAGAGAGGGAGAGGGAGAGAGAGAGGGAGAGAGAGAGAGAGAGGGAGAGGGAGAGGGAGAGAGAGAGGGAGAGAGAGAGGGAGAGAGAGAGAGAGAGGGAGAGAGAGAGGGAGAGGGAGAGGGAGAGGGAGAGAGAGAGGGAGAGAGAGAGGGAGAGGGAGAGGGAGAGAGAGAGGGAGAGAGAGAGGGAGAGAGAGAGAGAGAGAGAGAGGGAGAGAGAGAGCATTGGTCGGGATTAGGTTAGTGTAGCGGGGATTACAGAGGGGAATATCGTGAGTAAACGGCATACTCTGTGTAATCTGTTCGACACCTGTGCACACCGCTACCCCACAGTCCTACTGATCAGTCGGACACCTGCTGTATGGAATCATGACCGACGCTCCTCAAATCGTCAAAATCGGGATATCCTTGAAAATGCTTCCTCACAACACTGCGGTCCACTTCAAATCCGACGGCGCCAGGTTCGGACAGAGCCGGACCATCAAGCTGCTTACCGGCTCCAAATATAAAATCGAAGTGGTCATAAAGCCAGGAGCGCTCGAGGCCACGTACGTAGACTTTGATGTTTCTACAATGACCTGCTGATTGGTTTTCCTGAAAAAACACCTAGAATTAAAAGGTTAGAAAGATCAGTAGTTCAACAATCTTTGTAACGTAAAGTCAGAATTACACCTGGACCGTTCAACATTTTGACTGTAGCAGCTTTATAAAGCCCGTTGACGTCAATTTTGTATATTTAATTCGAAAAAATTGTTTCATTTTCAGGATTTTTTCTTTAGATGATTTGATTTTTTTTTTTACTACCGTGTCAACACTATTTCACTACGCTAAAGACTTTGACAGATAATTGAGTGTTTACAATTCCAATTTCTATAGAAACAATATAATTTTAAACTTCCTTTGACATAGCATTCTTTCCTCTGTTGATATCACATTTACTGCTCATGTCTTCCAGTAAAAGCAGCTTTTTACGTGGAGTGCTTGAATGCAGCAGAAACGCTAATCAGCCTCAGGTCAAATCCACCACAGATAAATACTGTAGGCCTTTCTCACTCAATTATTTGTCAGGGTAAAAAAAAAAAAACGCATTAGAGAGGCACACAGCTGATTTATAGCAACATGAGTGTTCTTTCTCAAAGTTTTTTTTTTTCTTTTTTTAACAAATTATAAACAAAGTAAACACAGATTTGTGATGTGCATAGAAGCTAGGTCAACATTACGATGCTGCAGAGATGTGTGTTCTGAATAGAAGAACATAATTATATCTATGGTGGCCCATAGGGGTAGACAGACTAAAAATTAATAATACACATGAAAATATACAAGACACAAGCCAACTAACCAAACATCTTAAGCAGTAACAGAGAATAATTGAATGAATCTTCATCTGTTTCACAAAATGTGTAGCATTTGGAAATCATGCTGAAAATAACACTATGCAACGCAAAAGCCACAACGCAACACAACTTTTTATGATGTACACTTAAATATGTTACATACCCGGACGCACTAATTTCAAATTTGTCACTTTAGGAAAAGTCAGTATACTACACAAATATTCCATTCAGTTGTTGTTTACATCTGCTGTGTCTCTCATATTTTGGGATCTATGCTTAACTTCCGGTTTGCACTCTCACGTGACTTAGTGTAAAACCTTAATTAACATAGTGACTGAAACACTACATTAATTAATCATTATTATTATTATTTATTGTCATTATTAATAATGATACCAAAATTCCCAGTACCGAAAGCTACAACAATCAATTGTTTTCTTGAGATAATGAGAAAACAAATGATCGCTTCCTGTTCTTTTCTTCATGTTCATAGAGACTCATAGCTGTTGCAACTGATTCAACCGTTAACCTTACCATTATTAATAAAACGGATCAAATTCTACTTCAATCAATGTTCTACAAAGGCAGAAATTGGTTCTGTTGCTGACATTCTTATGACTTTATGGCCCTTGTGAGTTGCCTATAATAAATGTTTATTTAACAAAAAATGTCCAGTCATCTCTAAACAAGCATTATTATTGGATTTCTTTGAGGGAAAAGGGTCTGCAAACACTCCGGCATAAAAATAGGTCACGTGATGCATAGCACAAGTGTAGTAGTTATAGATTTGGGTCATTCTCATGAAACCTATATGTAAGCCTTTCTTCCTGTCTCACTCACTGTACATGTTGTCATGGCGGAACCGGATGGCGACACCGGAAGTCAACATGCGTGATAGTGGATAAAAGTTTTCATAAGCAAGTATAATACACCTGGTTTACTAGGGGAGATTTGTGTAAAAAAAACAGTTTTTTTACCGTCACTCCAAAAAAATAGTCCAATTGTTTAAATTTAGATTATCTGAATTGACACAAGGAAACCTAATTTTATTTATGAATGAGCTCAGAAAATATAGTTAATTGTATATATCTTCATTATTGAGTCACTACTGAATCGTACCTTAGAGCATATCGCTGACTTCATAGAAATAGGCTGAGTCAATATGGACAGTGTGAGATTATTAATGAGTCAAGTCTAAATTGAGCAGTTCAATCAGGGGGATTTTTTGCACAAGGCAGGGGATGGGGGCTTTTGGGGAAGATAGCTAATATACCGATAGGCCTTGTTTGGCTTTAAAATGCCTGTTTGTTTTTTTTAATAATTTTTCATCTAATCAAATATTTTCTTTAGATAGATCATTGTTTTTTAATGAGACATTTTTATTCACAACCTTAGTCTCTTGCCTGCTGATTAATTGGTTTCCAATTCTCGAGACAAATATATCATTGTTTAAGAATGTTTATCAATTAATCTTTTTTCATGTGCCTGTCTGCAGGTCAATGAGTGTGGGTGGGGTGACCTTCCCCCTGGAGAAGCAGTCGAAAGATCCCCAGTCAGTGGTCTATTCTGGACGCTATGACACAGAAGGAGTGGCACACACTAAGAGTGGAGAGAGGCAACCAGTTCAAATCAGCATACAGGTATGGATAATGGTTTTATGGCACACAAGGCTTTAGGTACTTGTAATAATTTTGTCAGGTGGAACAGGAAACTGAGTTTTGGAGTGGTTATCTTAACGGCTTCATTTGCCTGTCACCCTGCACAAAATGTCTACCACTAGAATAAATATAAATATAAAATATTCCATTAAAAGACCAAAATCAGCAGTAGATTGGTGCTACAGGCAGTGATGCTAGATCCACACATTCTTTATTTCTTTGTGGCATAGGTTTCCAGTGTTGGAACTATTACAATGTATGACCTAACAGCAATATTACACTATGTGAAGTAGATGAAATACATAATTTAGTCTCTTTCTAGTAACGTTTGCTCAAAACTGTCAATCTGAATGGAAAGTTACTCTGTCTTTTTTTTAACATCAGTGAATTTAAAATGTTTTCATTGTTTTATTTTGAGTATTTTATACATTTTAAAACATTTACATTTTTAATCACAACAAATAAACCAGAGCCTTGTCCTTTTGTCACCGATTGATTTAGTCTGTAAGAATTCTGTCACAACTATCTAATTATGCTGTCCTCATCCTTAAATAAGGCTTAATGTCTAAACGTCTAAATGTAAGCTGAAGTCCTGATCTTAGGGACGTGGAGTTTTCAGAGTAAACAGTGATCAAGGTGCATCAGGTGCTCTGATTTCCTTAAAAAGTGAAAAACATGCAATATCAAAATTATCCATAAGTGTTAATGAGAGCTTGAATGGTGTTTTGTCTCTTTAGTTTGATCAAATAAAGGCTACCCTCTTTATAAGACAAGATAAGGTAACCCTCTATACTTCCAAGAGTGGGTAAATGTCCGTGTTACGGCAGCAAAATATTATACTAAATTTAATACATTGAGAACACAGTAGAAACATAAGAGCCGAACAATGTATGAACAGTACAGTATATTCACACTTGTCTTTCAATAATGTATTTTACATTTACATGTATGACATTTGTCACACAAAAACGTATTGCATGGATGATGAGGATTATGCATAAAGGTCAGTGATGCACATTTTTACAATATTGTAAAAGCAGCGTGAAGGAAGAGCCTGCAGTATTTTTCCTTCATAGGTTGCAGGTGAAGCAGTCGTTCACTGAAGTAGCTCCTCAGGGCAGTCAGTGCATCCGGCACTGGTGTGACGTCTTAGCTGGGATTCTTCTGACACACACGACCTCAACAGAATTGAATGGGTGCCCCTGAATGGTACTGGATTCTTGATCCGCTTGTTGAGGTCTCCCTGTCTGCGATTGAGATGCTTCTGCAGCAGCAGACCTCGCCCTTAAAGATGCTGACGCCACTGCTGAGGACCGCGGGTCTCCTCAACAGATGAAGTCTGATTTGCGGTGTCCTGTAAAGTCAATCCAAGTTATGAGCTCAGTCCGGTTTGGTGTTTATTGTTGTGTGAACACTTTAATACTAAATACTCTGCCACTTTGAAACAAAGTGTAATCAGTTGTCTTATTTTTTGTTTGATCTATAAAAATCAATTAAGAGTCACAATGACTATTATATGATTGTTGTTTTGTACAACAAGTAGTTCAAAAACCAAACGCACAAGGGGGTAGAGCTGAATCCAGACATAAACTATGTCAGAAAACAAAATAGAGGAAATGGGCAAATCTGAAAATAATTTTAAAAAGATAAATACGAATACAGAAATATAGAATACAAAACCAGTGAGGCGTGGAACAGATTAAACGCGGAACAGATTAAACACAAGCGAGATAAATAGATAAAAACTGACATTTGAAAGAAGGACGACTCATCAACCAAACACACAGGAGGTTAATGGTGGGGAGAGGAAACAAGAGCATGAGCAGCAAAATGATTGGAAATGTATCATAAAGCATGACCCATGAGAGTGAAACCTTCAAAATAAAACAACTAAATTGAAACCAGGACAAAAGAATTTATCAATTGTCAAAATACCAATGCAAACTACTATCGAAAGGAGATGTGTATAGTCTTTTGGTTGACACATAAACCACAAATCTACTCCCCAGTGCTTGTTCGGCAACCATTGTCAGGCAGCCGCAGCACAGCTTCTAGGAGGAAGCAGCTGCTGCGGCTACTGGTGCAGAAATGAAAGTGTTGTCACCCCCGGTGAATATTCAAATGCGTTTAAGTTAAAACAAACATTTTAACTTCTCAATCCTCTGTGATAAGTTCAAATGCGACGAGACAAAGTCTGAATATAAAATATAATTTCATGTGGTTTCACATCATTGTGGGCGGCCTTAGCTCCGTAAGAAGAGCAGTTGTCCCACAATCGGAAGAATGGTGGTTCAATCCTAGCCCTTGGCGCTAAATGCCGTGGGCTCCTTGAGCAATACCCTGACGCCACCAATTGCTCCCCGGGCGTTTCACAGCTGCTGCCCACTGCCCCTGTAGGATGAGGATGAGAATAAATCTCATGATATTGTACTTGTATAACTCTGTGATAAATAAAGTATACATTATTATCAATAATGCTGGCATCCTCTCCATCTGCCCAGTTCAGCCTTTGTGACGATGTGACAGCTTCTTCCTCGTTTCAACTTCCCACAATTTTACAAACAGCGATCTCACGTTAGGCTATGTGACTAAGTGGAATCCCTTTTTATGATGAGTGTGCATTTCCAGCTGGCCACTTTTATACTTCATCACCCCTTTGTCAAATGTCAAAGTTGTTTGTGTGTGTGTGTGTAGCCGTCTCATACACGTTTTTCTCCTTCAGTTCACAGAGTTGGGACTGTTTGAAACAGTATGGCAGGTAAAATACTACAACTACAACAAGAGGGACCACTGCCAGTGGGGAAACAGCTTCAACAGCATTGAGTACGAATGCAAACCCAACGACACGCAAACTCTAATGTGGGTCAACAAGGAGCTTTTTCTCTGATGGAGGAAGAACTTGAAATATTCAGTGTGCAAAAACATAAGGTGGGATGATGCTAACCGTCAGTTTCTCAATATAAATGAAGATGCATTTTTCATTTCCCATTTATTTTATTACTTGATTAATCTTTTTTTATGGCTTTATTGAAGCCTTGTATTGTCTAATGAAAAATGGTAGGAAACGTTAAAGGCCTTCACCCCTTTCAAGCCTAATAAAAATAAATCATTATTTACTATCAAATACAGTTTTTGTCTTTTCACCATTAATTGATTTAATTCGGTTAATAAATGTGTCAGAATTAAAATGGCACATTAATAAAAGCTTGAAATGGAGCGTGTAACCTTTCTGAACAACCCTCTTCAAAATCCTGAATGTCTATTTAAAGACTTATAACAAAATATAAGACTTATGATATTAATGACTTGTATAACAAATATTTTTGATCTACAGATCAGTTAAGACATCTGGAAAGTGTCATAGCATAATTGACTTTTGTCTTAATTTGGACCCAAAGAGAGATTCTTTCCTATTTGTTCAACCCAAGTTTTTTTTTCCTCCAGTAAAATGTGTTTATTTTTGTTTGACATTCATAGTTCTAGAGTCCTGCATCCAGCTCTAATGTGAACGCAGCTATCCTATTTGAACTGCGGGAACGCACACATTAATACCTTTTTCTCGCAGAAGCCAACATGCCGATATTCACCGCCTACAAAAAAAAAAGTTTAATATTTATGTTGCGTGGCCATGAATTGGATATTTATCGGATGGGACCACATCTGAATGTGGCTCATATTTGATTTGAAAAAATCTTGTGTGCTACATAGAAGGAAAAAACCCAAAAATCAAACATATTTTAGTCTCTTCGGCCTGGTTACGTGAACATAGCCATAAAGGAACTTTGGATGACACCTGCTGCTCCTGATGTTAAAAAAAGGCCATTTTTACATGTATACATAAGTTTTTCCAAAATATGTAACAGAGTTGGGAAATATCTAAAAGGGTGTTTTGGAATGAGCGGCCCTTGTAGTTGTGTGTGTGTCTTTTTTGTGTGGAATTTAGGTGACGTTTACAGCCATATGTTTTCTCTACCTCTTCTTACGGACTTAGCAATGAAGAATTTTGTGTATTTAAAGTCCAATGTGTGAAATCTGGTCGGATGGAGACGCTGCCAGGCAGCCAGAAGGATTCAACTGGGCTCGGCTTCCAGCCTCTCTCCCTGTGTGGCGGGGAAGGAGGAAGGCGGATGAACCGAGTTGAATCCCCAGGACTGCCGTTGGAGTCAACTTTAACTTTTGGTGAAAGAGTGGCTTTTTCTTGTTCCATATATAAAAAGCTCAATGAGATAAAAATGACCTTTTCTAAATAAACATTAGATAAATATTTATATTTTCAACTGAAAGTATACAAAAAATACGTAGTACTGATTATTACATTCCATTTATCCAAAGAGATATCACTAAATACCCTCTAAATCTTACACACTGAACTTCCAAAGAAAAATAATGTATTTGGAATATTTAGAAAGTAAATTCTCAATGACATATGACATATCTTGTAATATTTTCTTCAATATCTTGTGGAAAATTATATTTGAAAAAAGTATTTCTTTTTTACAGTGAACTGTTGAAAGTGTTTATGTATTCTGGTAGAACTTGACATATTGATTGACCTATGTTATAAGCCAGAGCAACAAAATAACAATGACTGTGCATTATAGTGTTACAATGTTCATATCATTATGACATTTGGGTGAAAGTGGTGTTTGTTTGTAATTATTATTAAATTGAAATTATTTTTGTGTGGTAAATGTGGTAATTTAACCATTTGTAAACCTCTTGTTAACTGTGAACTACATCAGGCTTATTTTTAAAATAAAGGGCATCTCAAGCAACTGCTTTTGCAAATCAGTATTACAAACCCAGGTATATTTGAGTGTACAGACATAGACATAGACATAGACAGACTTTATTTGTCATTCAAATTTACACCATGCAGTGCTCATCAGAACAAAATCACGTTTACACACACATTTCACATTTAACGTCATTGAAAGATAAGTGGAGCCAGCAGATTAATGTGTGCGTCAACCAGAATCTCCCGGGATTTTATATTACGTGGCCGACGATCAGCCACAATAGAAGCACTTTGCTCAAATGCCAGTAATTAAAACAAATGTCTTTATCGCTTTATAACGTGATAAGTGTCACGTTTTTACATAAACATTTTCACATTATAAGTGATCATTTTTCACGTTATAACGTGATCAGTTTGACGCTTTTACATGATAATCGTAACCCTATAGCTATAACGTGGCATGTTTGACGTTTTTATATGCTAATTTTCACTTTATAACGTGATTGATAATTTTAGCGTTATAACGTGATAAGTTTCAAGTTTTTACATATTTGTCAAGTACTTTGAAAATGATGAAGTTGTAACATAAAAATTATTTAAACACGTAATTTATTATAGGTAAAGAAATGCAACGGAGCCCCTGAAATCCCATGAGAAAAACAAAACTTATTTTGCCCACAACATATAATAATTATTATTAGAGTGTATTATATAATAGTAAGTGTAGCTCCGATTTATAGCGTGATAATGTTTTTTTTTTTGTTTTTTTTGGCATAACAACAAAGCGCTTCCGTAACCCTGAGCTGATGGTTGATGGTTCACAAATTAAAGAAACATCTGACATGACATTGGGGGGAAATGTCGCAGCAGTCAAACACAATGACTCCAGGTATGGTGGCGTGCCGAGAAGACACAAGTGAACCTGCTCTGCCATTTTGACAGGTATAATAATAATAATAATAATACATTTAATTTATAATGCACTTTACATTTGGATCAAATCTCAAAGTACTAGATTAGTTAGATTCTTCAATAAAACTACACAAACAAATGGTAGTGTCTGCGTCACAAAGGAAAACAAACCATGGCAGTAACTAAAGCTTCGGATCTAAACGGTCAAACAAGGACCATCAACACTTCCGTTACACCTAAGCTGTGGAGTTCGACGAGGCTAAAGCTAACTACACTCAGGAGGATAAAACGTCCGATAAAAATAAAGCTGTGGCTGCCGAAGACCCTAGATACATGGATTTCCGAATGATCTACAGCTCTCCCCTTGGAAAAGATCACAAACGCTATCAGTGGTAAGAAAGAAAGAAGTCTTTCACAACATTTGGAAGGCCTTCATTTGTTACGTTTTTTAGTAAAAAACTGATTTAATCCATATTATGGTAACAACTCTCTCGGTTCGCAGAATCAGTATCATACTTTAAGACACTTCTTAAAACACATATTTTCATAAAGCTTTTTAGTAATCTCATTTCCCTGTTGGTTTCCATTGGTCCTTATTATTTGTGATCGTTTTCTGTTATTGTTGGTGATTCCTATTGCTTATTTTATCTTGTAAAGCGCCATGTAACTTAATTTTTGAAAAGTGCCATACAAATGGGTTTTATTAAAAATAATAATGATAATGATAATAATAAAAATAATAATATTATTCGAACAAGATTCTCAACTGATAATTTGGTCAATGTGTAGGTTTATTAATGAGTTGCGTTTATACAGTATGTAGTATGTATACCCTTTCTTCTTTTAAATGTATTTATATTCATTTATTTGTTTACCTTTTGTGTTGGATGGGGATATTCTATGTGTACTTGTAAGCACATGTGGGTTGTTAAATTTTAATAGCTGTCACAAAACATTTCAATCAGCAATTGTAGGCTTGTGATTGTTAAGATGATCTTTTAATACCAACTCTACTCTCCCTCTAAAGCTGCTTTATGATAGATTTATTTTCAATTGAGTGAACTTTATTTGACTGGGAAACAGGCAGTTACTTTTCTAAAGCAAGTTAAAACTAATAAATTTGTGTCAGATGACACAATGCACCAGCAACTGGAAAAGCTTAATTTGTACTGATGTGGATAGACCACAATATGCACATTTTAGCCAAATTAAATGAACATCATCTTAGTTCAAATGTGCCAGAAAAATCTAAACAATGGCATTGAATTCTGTCAGGTTGCTTGTGAGGAGATGTGGATAGACTTTTCCTCATCAAATACAAAATTTGAATATGATAGAAAGATTTGATTAAAAAAAACAAGGCATATTACTCTGCATTGCTTACACTTTGGAACATCCCTCAGTGGGTGTGTTTCAAGAGATATAGGGCTTTTGATATTCATCTCTTACTATGCTTTGATACATGTGGTATGGATTTATTAAATGTCTAAAGTCTGTGCCCTTTGCAGTGGTGGACAAAGTATTCAGATCCTTTACTTGAGTTACAGTATGAATGGTACAATGTTAAAATATCGCTCACATGTAAACTACCTGCATTCAGAGACTTACAAAAATGAATGTAAGTATTGTCAGCAAAATGTAAACGGAAAGGATGTTGAGTAGTTTAATCTATTAAGTCTTAATAGCCTGTTTAGAGCATCACTGTTCTGTGAGATCTACACACTCTCAACGTTTTTGAGAAGAGACTGTTTTTTTAGATTTGTGACATTTTACAGAAAATGTCAAATATTTTTTTAAAAGGTTATTTATCTTAAGAAGCAGAATTATCTCAATTCATAAAGAAACACTTTATGAATTTATAACACACGTCTACAATAAACACATTTGGAAATTTAAATTGTATGAAAAATTTTATTCCAAAAAGTAACTACAACTGTCAGACAAATGTAGGATATACAGTTGTATATATTTCCTCCTGAAATGTAGCAGAGTAGAAGATTAGAGTAGTTAGAAAAATACTTCTCGTAATACTCAAATAAGGTGTCCTTTGTGATGGTGTAACCTAAAAACTCTGTTACAAATAAAGTCTGAGGTAAAGACAAGCACACATTGCTGATTAACTAAATATGTGAGGATAAATCAAATTAAAATGTAATAATTGCTCAGTACAGTACTCTGAGTCCTGCATACTTAGAGTAGGACCTCAGCAGTGCTGTGGGTTCAAATCCACCCTGAGTATCCTCTATCACATCCTCTTTCCACATGTCCTGTCTTCATTTCAGTCTTTAATTTAGTCTTTATTATTTTATCAAAAATGAAAGTATTGCTATTACTAGCTAGACGTAGTTAACAAAGAGTTAAGGACAAGATCATTCACGAACGTTCCCCTGGAATGTGTCAGGATATCCAGGAAGGAGCTGCAGCGTTTTGCTGGGGAGAGGGACATCTGGAATGCCCTTCTTAGCCTGCTGACACTGACACCTGACGACGGATGAGCGGAAGAAAATGGATTGATGGACGGAAGTTTTGGGAGTGAAGGTGGGAGACACTGATACCATGTAAGCTGCAAGAGATAACTTCATATTTTGTGATCCTGTGTTTCAAAATTAATGTACTAAAACACCTCGGACGCTATTTACAAATGTATCAGGAATGTTTTCACATTGCTATTTGAATTTCTTGATGCTGGGTGTTCCAGCTGGTTCAGTGGTGATGCAGAAGATCAGGGTGCCCCCGATAGTTACATTCTGCCACAAGATTATAAACAAGCAAAACATGTTTTACAAGTTTAAGGGATTCATGAACCAACAATTTGATTCGCAAATACCAAACAAGATTTAAAAAACTAATGTTTTGTTTTTAAAATATGCAGAATGTGTTCATCGAACAAACAAAACACATTTTACAAATGCACTTCATTTACCAATTATACACACACTACATGTGATTACACGATGGAGAAATGCTATGAGATCTGTGATTTTATCATATTTATTCGGCTTATTAATTACAAAGATCATGATCCCTTCAGGTCTCTTCACAGGACAGTTCCAGTGGTAAATTAAATGACAGGGTCTAGGTCCCATTGCACACAGTACACACTTGAAACCAGTCTTGAATGTTGGGCGAATTTACCCAATTCCAAAAGTACACATGATAAGAAAATAGAGAAAAGACGGAAAAAAGAAAATTAACTAATCCACCCAAAGGGCAATATTTAGTTTTTCCATCTACTAGCTCATGCTCCTACTGAAGCGCATTGCATTCACAAAGTTAAAAACAATTGAAACACCTTATCTCCTAATTATTTGAGTCGGATCCCATAATTACTAGTAAAGTTTGCATAATTATGAGACAAGGACGATAAATTTGTTTGTTTTCGTATGTGTTGAAACGTTCAACACGCATCTGTAATTGTATGTGTCCTGTCACCGGTTGTGGGACACTGTCGGGGAAAGGACCAGCCCCCCAGATTGAGAAGTGATGAATATTTTCTCATATAAAGAGAGCCATGATATATTTATAAATATCGGGATACTGCTACATGTATACTTTTTATCCAGATTTTGAACAGCAGCCTATCATGCGCAGACGCTGAGTGACGTCACATATATTTAAAGAGTGGCGGAAGAACCGAAATAGTTATTCCTATTGAGCGACGGAGAACTTTATATACTATTAAAAAATGCTTGACAGTCTCATCATCTTCACGTTAATTCAAAATGCCGGTTTCCCAACATAATACGTGGAGAAAGTTTGCTCACGATGGAAAACATTTTGACACATCACTACATGGTCAAAACACATGCGACTGTGTCATACAATCGGTGAAAGGACAGATATAGTTAAAAATTCGTGATACACATTACAGGGTATTTCCAAAAAATATCATCAACTAATTAATCTCGTAATTACGAAATACGGTATCTGAATTATTTTTAACGTGGTGAATGCAATGCGTTTCTGTACGTTCAGTTGCGGACCAAACAGAAAAAAAGAACATATAATCAAAACTACGGCAAGAATAACTTGGGCCGCAGATGCTCTGCAAATAAACAATTATTAACAACCTTAAAAACTCTTAATTTAGATAAAAATGGAAAATGCCCGGACAATAACTTTAAAATATCTGCTACGTAACTAAAGTGTTTATGGATTACCACTTTGTTTAGCCGCGTTCAGGGGATCACTGTGCAGGTATCCCCGGTTTCTCCATACCAGCCCTTACAAAACCAAACACAAATAAATTAAATAACATTATTAACAGACTTACATTTTCTGATTTGCAAACACAAAACGAGCTTAGAAAAAGAAATACCTGAAATATTTGAACACAGCATGCTTCAGAAACAACTATAGAATGTCTTACAAGTCCAAAAATAAACGTATCCTTCGTTGGGATAGGTTTGGCTAATTGTTGCATATGAAAATGCCTGGCAATTTCCTGCAATACATCCATATGACCAGTAGAGGGAGGGCGAGCACAAACCTGTGTAGGGTGTAGACGTTGAAAAGATTCCCGGATGTACAGTACTGCTGCCCCTCCCCCCTGCCACCTCCTGCTTGTCAAACTGAGCCTCCTCCTCCGCTTACTGTCCCCTCCCAGTGGGTATCCCTCCCTTAGCCAGTAGCTACTGCAGTGGAAGCCTTGGTGTAGGAGATATAGACGTAGAAGAGTGCCCGTAGCTCGGTATAAAACCACGACAAGACCCCAGAGAGCACCCCCCGTATTTTTTGTATCCTTCGCTACAACTGGGCGGCTTAAAGACTCCCCCTTTTGTAGCTCTTCTCCACTCACATCGTCTGGATTTCATCATCCGACCTGCAAGATGGTAAGCAGCAAAGCTCCTATACTGTCAGCGTCTGCCGACTGGTAAACACACCAGCAGACTGGCCTTCGTTTTACAGCATCAAAAAGTGTGACGTTTCAACAGGTTGTTTAGTCACTGGGAGTCGAGCACGTAGAGCTCCATCCAGAAGGAAACGGTTTCCCACCCACTTTTGGCTCCCTGTAGCGCTCTGTCTGTGCACAGCCCAGGGCTGACAGTGGCCTGAAGCCTTTGGCCCAGATATTTCTTAGACCTCCACATATACTTAAATCTTATTCGCAGCCTCGGCCTTTGCGAAATAGTTTTCGTTGCCAAATAAACCGTCAGCTGGCTTAGCTCATTGAGTTATTATGACATATTGTAAACACCAGGCATGGAAATGTAACCTCTACTTATGTCACGCCTATAGACTATTGCCTCTGCATTCAACGTAAAACTTCCTGTGCTGTGTTTATAGTGACCATATTGATTCTTGTCTCTCTTAAAGTAAGTTTGAGGCAGGCAACATGTATGTCTATTTACAGTAATTAGCTGGGCTGCCATTGCAGGCCATAGGAATGGCTCTTGCTACATTTATTTCATCTCTATATTTTCTAGCTACGTTATCAGTCTGTCTTATCTGTCTGTGGTAACAAAACCACGCATGAACTTTTCGAATACAAATGATTTCAATTGGTTTATCTACATTCAAAACAAAATGCTACTTCAAATGACCGCTGTACTGTATATGACTTGTACCTGTATGACTCATGATGAATAAAAAATACATTATTATTATGTTATTACAGAAATAATAATATTATAAAATTATTCTTCCGCCTGTATGGCATCTCTCTTTTGACAGCGCAGACTTGCCAATAAAATGTTGTATCCCAGAATCTTAAATGAATGAAAATGTCTCGCACTCTGTGTGGAGGTTATCACTTGGTCATCACATTCCGAAAGGATATCCCAGTCATAACTGGGATAGTGGGAGACAATGTTATTGAGCGGCTGTCAAACTTTACGGAAGGTCATAGCGTTCAACAAATTAAATAAAATATAGACACCTTAGCTCATAATTATGAGACAATATATTGTAATTATGAGAGTAGGATCTCATTATTACAACATAATTTCTCTCACTTCTCAGTCATCAATGAAATAACCATATAAAGAACAAGAAGAATGTCACTATCTCGTATAATTGGCTTTTTTTCTTCTTCTTTTTTTTTATTATCAGTGTCCGGGATAAAAATAACTCATTTAATAATCGATTTTTGTTGATTATTCGTGGCAGCACTAGAGATAAGTGTTTAAAAAATAAGTCATTCATATCAAATCTTCTCCAGGTGCAGAGTACTAGAGCACTGAGTGAGCCAGGTTTCAAAACAAGGGGATATTTCTTTGATCCATAACCTAAGGATCAATTATTTTGCGTTTTCCATGCCATACTGCGCTGACTGAGTTTTCCAACGATTAGGAGCCTCTAATAGTTGTGACCATCCTAATAGCACTTTCTGGGTTGGGAAGGAGTTTATGTCCATAGACATCTGAATAACCATAACATGTGTCTGACCAGAATTTATCGTGTCCGGTACATAACCAAAACATGTGAGCCAATTTTCCATCACACTGTTTGCATTCAATACAAAGTGAGTAGGATGGATGAACGTAGCTTAAATCGTCAATAATGTAGCCTATGTATCACCTCACACTGAATTAACTGATTTCTTGAGTATGCGTATGTAAGGAGTGCATGCTTTGAAGACATTTAGCCCATGTATTTTCTGAAAGTTTTCAGAATTCCTACATTAAGTATTTAGTATTCATTTTAGTTTCCTCTGTCTACAATGTTCTTATTTTCACAGTTCTTTCCACCTATAAAGCCCCTTCTATACAGCCTTTTCATGACGGGACTGTTGTGCCTTTATTGCTAATTACCTTCATGTATAAATTATATAAAGGTGTGATTAGCGGGTCTAATTGCAGTAAGACTGAAGAAAAATTGTGGAGCGAATCACGGCCTCAATTCAAAGCAAAAGAAAGGGATTTTCATTTTATTCAGAGTCACCCGGACCTAGTGTAAGACCAGATATCATTAAACTATCATATTTTGAAAAGAACACGTTTTCTCAAGTAATTAGCAAGAACTTCACTGGTCCCTGCACTGAGATGCAGGTTTACTGTGTCATCTTGACATATTTGCTGAGTAAATATGGATCACAGAGATGGTCTTGGCCTCTCAGTTTTGCCATAACATGGTGCCATGGCATCAGGTTGGGCTATAGCAGTGTCTTCTCTCTGTGACCCAGCATTGAAATAAGCAACAGTTAAAATAGCTTCTGGACTGTTTTTTTTTTTTTTTTAAACTTAGAAACAGTTGAACCCAAAATGCAGAGAACACTGACCTTCAGCAGCCTCAACTCTCTGCCAGAGGTCAAAAGTTGGGGCATGAAATTGTGTGCAAACTTATTAATTTGTTCATTCATTATCCATAACTGCTTATCCTGTTCAGGGTCCAAAATATGTTCTTCTCAGCTGTGGGGGGAGGTTGGGGGTATGGAGTCTGTGTTACTAAAGCATTGAGTGGAATGATTTAATGCAAAGGGGACCATATGCTGCCTAGCAATCAAGCACCACCCACATGGGGATTGAACCATAGCTAATGTAAAAAAGATAAGAGCCTCACTGAACAGTCAGTAGAAGTGATGATCAACACAGTATGATACACACACACTGCACTATCAACCAGCCCACTCAATCTGGATTTATTTTCCTCACGAGTGTTGTCATTTCTGCAGGGCTGGGCCGGCAGTGGAACCGGTGGTCACTGTTAATAGCTGAAGTCATCTCAGTTGTGTCTGTAAATACCTATTTTTCAAAATTAGCACTGGGCAGTGGGGTGTGTCCGCCTCTTTCCAATCGAAAAAGAAATGGACAAGATTAAAGTAACAATCAAATGTTACATGGTACTTTTTTTCATTATTAATGGTTGGACAAAGATATTTAGCGGGTATAATGCATATGGGAGACAGTTTAGCAGTGGCCAGAAGAAGAAACCAAAGAGAGGTTTAATAAAATGGTTTGCTTTTGTGCAGGTTGGCATTAAGGAAAATATTACAAGTACATTACCTATTGACCACCAAAATAAGTGTCTCTCTATTTCTGACTCATTGGCATTCAAGACATAAGCCCCTTTTTCTCAGGCTACACAATGCAGTGCTGGTCCATTTTTATTCTGCCCCGCCTTTCTGCCTAAATGCAATGGAGGCATAATACAGGTCTGTGTTGTTGCAGCTCTGAGACGGAGTGGAAGTAGTAGCAGGGGCAAATTTGATGCCTGTATAAATTTTATGTATGTAGTTCTTCCGGAGAATTGGTAAAGTTGATATTATTGTCAATTTGACACCTTGACTGTAATAGATGAGCATTGAATGTATGCTGTTGAGACTGCTTTTTCCCTTTTATGTCACTTACAGCTGTTGTTAATAGGTTTTGTAGAAATACGAGTGCTGAAACAGCCTGCCTATCAATGAACCAATGCAAATAGTATTTTCAATATTAATTGATTATTTAAGATACTCACCCTCTAACAAAAACATATGAAAAGAGTTGGAATAGCCCGCACGTTGGTTATTGTGTAAGGAGATCCTGTTGGGGATTTTGATTTAGTTTAAATAACAATCCACGGTTTAACATTATTTGCTTACCCACAGTGCTGTCATCATCATGGAACTCCATATATCACTGCTTTAGTCGACGTATGCTGGCTGTGAATAGAACATATACTTTAGTTTTTTCCCCATTAAGGCAATACATAAGAAGATTTAGGCCTTGTCCATTTACATAGCACTATGATGCCTCCAAAACGTTATGTAGGAAAGCCCAAGTCAAGGATAGAAATGGCTGAGAGGATTAGCTTTGCCAGGGTTCTCTCAGTCTGCTCGGATTTTGATAATTATTTTCATATTTTCTCTTGACTCCTAATCTATTCAGGTGATATTACAAAATAAGAACTGTGGGGGGATGTGATGCTTTCAGGAGCAAGAAGAGAGTAACTGACCAGCTGTGCAAAGAAAGGGAAGACTAGAAACTTGTAGGTGCTATTTTTTTTTTTTTCAATTCTTGTACATATTCTACAAGGTTTCCTGTCTCTGTTATCGGTGGGTTATCACTAGTAATAGTTCATCAGCTGTTTATTGTCACTGGCTGAAAAATATAAGGGGTGATTAACGTGTTAAACGACCAATCCGAATGAACTCCTAAAGTTGAATATGCTTGTCATAAAACTTCCATATATGTCAGGCTTGACACTTCCAAACACAGTATTTTATTGTATTTGTACACCATGTAGTTCTATGTGTAGTTTATTACGTGTGTTGCTGCCTTCTAGGCCAGGTCAATCTTGTAAAAGAGATCCTCGATCTCACTGGGCTTTTATTGTCCTTGTTAAATAAAGGTTAAATTAAAGAAAATTGTGTGCAGGATTGGTCACTAAACTAATTAAGCAAGCAAGGAAAGCATTGAAGAAATGCATTAGGGTTTCCTTAACATTCATTTATTTGTGGCGACCTACTCGCATTTATTTTCCAACTTTGGAGCCGAGTCCCACTCTCAATCAGTCTCACAAATATGCTTTCCAAATGCGCTTTACTTGAGTTGCGCAGGTGGAGGGCTTTCAAGAGCAACCAAAGTATATTTAGAAACCCATTTTCGTAGTTTCTGCATTTTTATCCATCTCAATGATCACACCATCTGTGATCTTTTATATAGTGGATAACTGCCCTTAGTTCTGCTTTTCCTGTTTGTTGACAATTTGACATACTCTGTAGTAAAAAAACAGTGAGAGAGGCAGGCATTGTCTGGTATAATATCTCTTGTAAATGCACTGATTGTGTGCAAATAATGTTATGGATTGTAGACCTACTCTAGTAATTTTTCAAAGCTTTAAAATGCATCTGGTTGGTGCAAAGGGATGTCATGTCATGTCAGATTCTGGTGGCATTATTGGCGGAGGAAATAATGCGGCTTTCAAGGTTATCAACACTAAGGAAGGGAAAAATAAGCAGAGTGTACAAAGCTGTGTCTATTGATTGATGTTTGAATGCCAGTGCTGTCTTTGGAATATTGTCATCTTTTAAACCTGAGGCGTGTTAAAGTAGGCAGGCTGGTGTAACATACATTCACAAATATCCACTGGATTAAAACCACCTGCCTGATTTTGTGAAACCACTGAAATAGTTCTGGGATGTCACTATGTGCCCTGACACCTTTCTATCAGAACCAGCATTAATGTTTTCAGCAGTTTGTCTTACACAAGCTTTTCTGTTGGCTCAGACAAAACTGGCTACTATCGTTTCCCACACACATCAATCAGTTTTGGGTGCCCATAACCCTTCTTATGTTCAAACTTTAGTGCTTCCAACTCATCAACTTGAGGACAAAATGTCCACTTGCTGCTGAATATGTCCACCCACATGATGATCAGATAATTAATATTGTTCACCTCAGTTGTCGATGGTTCTAATGATATGGTGAATAGCTCTGAGTCCTGATAGCTAAATATAGTATCTTTGCTTGTGTTTAACATTGAATTTCATTGTTAATTTAAGCAGTAATGCCATATGTGTGTGATGTGTCTGCATGCACGTGTTAGTCCGTCTGTGTAATTAGAGTAAAGCTCGGGCCACATTTTTCTGTCCAACACTGTTGCATTGCTGTTACCACGGTTACAGCTTATAGTCTGTTTGCTCATGGCCCATAATTACTCTTGTCAGCAGTGTAAATGACCATGCAAGCAGGTGAGCAGATTGAAGCAGTTTGTGAGTAAATACTAAACTAAGGTGGAGAGGAGAATTTATTAAAAAAAAACATCACACACATCTCACAAGTAAACCAGAAAGCACAATTATTTATAACAACAGGGGTTGAGGAACAACCCCGAAAACGTTGGGCTCAATGAAACTTATCACACATTTCACATTTAATAACCCCGAGGAACATAGTAAGTTGAGAAGCTCGCGTTAGCAGAGCAACTAAAGCTATCGAGAGCTCAGAGACAGCCATGAGACCCTGAAAGTATGTATCAATACGGTAACTTATGGTTTTAAAATTCAACTCTGGCGGAACAACCCTGAAAGCGTTGGCACAACGAGTGTAACCCACACTTAAAATGAAATCGCCTGAGGAATATAGCAAGTGAAAAGCTTACTTTAGAAGAGTGGCTAAAGCTAGTGGGAGCTCAGAGCCAGCCACAAGCCCTAAAGTCCCTGAACAAAGCCAACATATAACTTATGATGAACTGAACAACGCTTACAAAGCTTCATTTTCACTTCTAAATGTCATACAATTAGTTTAAGAAACGCACAACAGGGAGGAATACATACATATAACACAATGCCGACCAGCCCTGTTGCTTCCACTTGTTACAATCCTTCAAAATGTGAGCACTTAAAATACATTACTCAATATGATTTTTAAACTTTAAAGGAAAAAATCGGTATCTGCCGGTCAGACTTTATAAAAATGAGTGATCGGCCAAGAAAATTGCAATCAGTGCATCTCTAATTTTAACTTAAAGTTAACCAGCAGTGGCTCTGAGAGATATTGACTTACAGAGAGGCATAAGAGAGAAACATTTTCTCTTCACGCCCACCCATTTGATCAGCAGTAGTGCATTAAATCTCTGTAATGTGATAAAAAAAAATATTTGAAATGATTGTAGAGACATACCGGGCAGAGGTGAGTGTTATTATACATCAGTATGCCTTGTACAAAGAGACTGGTATGTTGGATACTGTGCATAATGAGACCATCTACATTGCCGCAAGAAGCTTTAAAAAGGCAAGCCTGGTGGTGGTTTATTCTGCTCCTCGGTTCTGTGTAAACGTAAATAGAGACATGGTGGGACGTTTAATATAGCCCACCTCTGAGATGGAAGTGGGCTTAGTAACATCACCACACCAGACATCATAGGAATATCATTTAGACAACGTATTATGTGTAAGACTCAAAACTTGGAGACATAAAGGCAGCCAGTAGCAGTTAGAAACTTTTAGCAGCTAGAAGCAGTTAGAAAATCAATTGTAAATGTCTTCAGATTGAGGAGACTGTGAAAATCTTGAAGATTCTTACCTTCTGAGCAGAAAATAAGATCGTCCATCATGTAACAGGGAAGGAAAATTACTGTAGACAGAGGACCCGCTGGAAAGATTACATCTCTCGGCTGGCTTGGGAACGTCTTGGAATCCTCGGAGAGGAGTTGGTGGATGTGGCCAGGGACAGGAAATTCTGGGCTTCCCTACTGAAACTGCTGCTCCCACGGCCCGGACCCGGATAAGCGGAGGATAACGAGAGAACGAGAACGATGTGGATGGAGAGGTGTTCATACATTTTTGGGATTTATGCAAATAATCACATCCGTACCCCATTTTCTAGGTTGTCCCCAGAGGACAGCACAGTCCTTAAATGCTACAATCCATTTTACCATCCAAATCCTACATTATTTGTAATATTTTTACTTCCACAATGTAATTTCCTTTGATCAGATAAACAGTCGGAAATATATGAACTTCATCTCTTTCATATTAGTTCAATGAATGAGTGGTTGAAGAGTGCAGGCTTCAGTAAGCAGGATTTTTATTAAATAGTTCCTCGTTCAATCACTTTATTTATCCCAAAATGGGAAATTCCCTTGTTGCAGCAGCAGCAGCAGTTACCTGCATATATACTGTATATATGCAGGTAACTTTGAGAGATACGGGAAGAACTGACTATTAGCATTTATACTCAGCAATTCCTCTTTGAAATCTTAACAAACAGCTTTTAGTTTTATGTAAGTTTATGGTGGAACGTTAAAAATACGAAGAAGAAATGGTTAGGAGAGAATTTCAGGTTTTCACTGTAGAATAGCAAGCAAGTCATGATGGAAAAATAACTTACTACTAACCAAATATGATCAATCAACATAAGTTATTAAAGAGCGAGAGCAAAAGCGGGTCAGGGATGCATCCCAAATACCCTCCCTGAAGCCCTATGTAATGTACTCCCTAGTCTTACATGTTATGACTGCACATCTATAATTAGCCACATTTTTGAGTCGGCTGTAGCATTGCTGCTGAACAGGCGATGATGCCAGACTCTTGATAATGCAAAACATATTTTGTGTGCTAAGGTCTAATTGATTCTGAATGAAGCATACATAATTGATGAGCCAACATGTGTCTCTTTCTCCCTCTGCTTCTAGTCCTCTTTCTCTGTGTGCTAGATGCATTTTCATTTTGTTCACCACTTTTTCTGTAACTTTATATTGCTCAGGTTATTGTATTCCTATAGTGATTTGGTTTAGGGGCAGCTGAACAGGAATTGCACAAGTTGTTTTGGTTCAGATTACATAAGAAGTGTGACTCCTGACCCCGTATCAGCCGCAACAGTTATCTAAAGCAGGCCTTAGTAAACTTGTAATCCACAACACTAAATCTGCTTTGCTGTAAATATCTTTGCCTGCAGGGACCCTACAGCCGGCACTTATACGAAAGGGATATAGTTGGGAGAATGCCGTGTTCACCCACCGTTTTCTTTAGGTATTCCTTTATACACCTTCGTAAGCGGAGACTTATTTTTCATCATATCAATCAAAAATATGCACTGATCCTGATGAAAGAATTAAACATTATAAAAAAGTTGTTTGCCCTATCGATTTACTTTTTTTTTTTTAAGTCAAAATTGCTGTATATGCCATCTCAATGCAGTAGAGATGAAACACAGAATAGTATAACAGCGCAATGCTGAAGGATAGATAGAAGGATGTTTCTGAATATGTAACTTGCAGAACCTTTTTATTTTAGTTCATGTGCTTCAAAAAGCTTGAGTTTGAGTCCCGAGCCTCTCTCCATTCTGTTTCCTAACCCTGAACAAGTCTCAGGTCCATTTCTTCAGGCTTGCCTTAAGCCATGATCCTCTGAGGCTAAGAATTTTTGATTTTTGTTACCATAGAATCAGCCTTTTAAATATACAGAGGGAGTAGGCTGCCCTCCAAGTGGTCCACCATGATTCACCGCAATGTTAGTATAATATCCCAGAAATGACAAATAAAACAAAAGCTCTAGAGACGGTCTTTCAGGTTTTTAGCATCCTTTATGTGGGTAGGTAGGACTAGTAGTACAACTAATTAGACTTTAAAAGGCAGTGTGATAATGGTTGTAAATTTTAAGCTAACTCTGGTACAGTGCATTCAAAGGTAACATTTATGTCTAACATTATTTAGCATTATACATGGTCCCTCACAAATAAATAAGTTGGACTGGTAGGTGTATGACTATGTGAATAGCCAGTACTACTATTATGACGTTGTCCTGCGTCATGGACTAACATGTATCGCTTTATGAAGAGAGACTCCAATATCGGACAATTATGAATCAGAGTCAGTGACGGCGTAGCAGTGAGGGTAATATAGACCAGCATCAAGACAAATAATTAACAGTACGATGACAGCTACTTGTTGCATGGTTTAATCCTTGAAGGATTTCATCACGTTCATTCCCTACATACCTAGTATGTGCTACAAAAAGTCAAAATAAGTAATGGATAAGAGCAAACTTAAGAAACCTCGTCTGCCATTTGGTGTGCATTATTTTATTAATATTAATAGACTTCCAACAGGTTTTGGATATTAATAATAATAATAGATGTAATTTATAACACACTTTACATTTGGATCAAATCTCATTAGACAAAGAGTAACCAATCATTACAACTACCCCCTTTTCACTTTACCGTTACCATTCTTGATGATGTAATTGTGCAAGAGTATGTCTGCTTTAACCGTGTCACTATTAACTAATGTGTTACTGCCCAACCTCATCGACAGGGTCTTCGATGTTGTCTAATCAGATCAGCATAGTTTGTAACTATACTATATATCTCTAGAAGATTGGCTGTTTAAGACTTACCTTTTCTTCTCAGTGGTATACCGTTGTCTCTTTAAGGGTTCCATTAAAATCGTATCTCTTTCGGCCCCATTCAAAGTAATTTTTGATATTTACCAAAATGAAACATTCTACCTTGATAAATATTGTCGCTGTTTGGATTAGCCTTAAATTTGCATGGCCCGATAATGCTTAGAGTCGCATATTCTCACCAATACCAAATGCCCATTCATAAATAGAAAAAAAGTCAGCTGAGGATACTAGTTAAAGGCCTTGCATCCAAAGACCCACGTTTGGATGCTATTACTTGCAAGTTTCATTCAGCAAGTAATAGCATCTTTACAGGTCATGTTTCTCTACTTGTCGCTTGTTGAGCAAAGGGGAATAATCATGAGCTTTCCTTTTCACTTCAGGGATCAATAAAGTATAAAACTGTGTGTATTACTCTCTTCGCCACACAGGCAACACCCCAGTAATAGTGAAGTTATGCATTAATCAAGGATCTGGAATTGAAACTGGCAGTTCCCTGCCACTGTCCATTCTTTCTTCACAAAAGGATAAACATGTATATTTCAACCGCTTTTCACTCCACAAGGGGCTGTGTTTTATCTTTTAATAGGGTGTTGAATGCTAAGTCGCTGTCCAGGCTAATCCTGTGTCACCCTCTCTCCTCACTGCTCTTAAAATACTACAACTACAGAGGTAAAGTCTGCTGTTGTAAGACAGCGCAGGGATAAGCCAATAGATGACTTAACTGCCACTTACTTTTTCTTACATGATCAGTTTGCTGTGTCTTTGTGTTTCACTGTGAGCAGCATATATCTCTTATAATGTCTTGCTGAAATGGATATATATTATTTAACATAAAACGTGCCTTGTCTCTTATATATTGTGAAATACAGTATATATTCCTTACCCCCCTCTCTCTCTTCAACAAATCACCTGAGCATCTTATTTGAACTTTTTTGTGTTGTGTTCTTGTGAGTTAAGACACAGCAAAGCTCCTTATTTCTGATAAGATTTAAGAGCCTTTGAATACAATATCCTTGACCAGCAATTTCAGTCAGTAGCTGTTTCTCTGTTCTCCTTATATTTCATCTCTGAAGTTGGCTGGGTTACTAATGTGGATGTCCCGTTGAACATGCACAGTTTATTATTTCTTGATGGAACTGTAGGATCATTCCGGTCGATGGCTTTTTGGCCCTGAGTATCTTTCTCTCTCGGCTGTAGGATCCCTATTATGTTGCCCCCACCTCTCTAAAATGAAGACTCTTTACTGGTTCCAATGGTAATTTCTAGCCTCACTGTACCAGCAATCAGACTTGGCCACAGTTGACACTACAGTGTTGGATGGGATGTGAATGCGATTGCTGAACATGAGCCAGTACTACACACATACACATTCATTGTCTCTGGATGGTACGGCTTGTTAAAAAAAGCACTTGCACTATCCTACAAATCCAGCTTGTTGAAATAATCTTATGTATGTACTACTAGGGATGCATGACAAATGTTGCACCTCATCGCTATCAGCTGCTAAAGGCTCTAAGAGACAGTTCCAGCATCAGCCCAAAAAATTACATTTCTACCAACATCCCAGACGGATGACATTTCAGTTATGTACACACAATGAAAAGTACCCGTCTACCTTAGAAAACATAGTCTTATTTTTTTGAAAACATTTCCTTTAATGTCTATAATAATAATGTATATATTATTTTGCACACAGTCATACAAGAACAACCTTATGAAATTTATTCTCTGCATTTGACCCATCGCTGAGGGGGCAGCAGGCAGCCCATCAGAAGTGTCCCGGAGAGCACATGGGGTTTCAGGATCTTGCTCGAGGACACCACAACATTCAGTGTCAAAGGCTGGGATCTAACCCCGAATCTTCCGATTGTGGGACGACTGCTCTGCCACCAGTGAATCTTCACGATATTTTTAGTTACAATAACAAATCCATTTCATAACAGCTTACATCTGTTTTCCTGAAATTTGGTGTAAAACATAAAGAGCACATCTTCTGAAAAAAATCTTTTTTAAAATATTGACAAAATGAATATAAAGTAGCATGCATACCTAGCCTCCACTGAAACTCCAAATATATATTACACAGAATTTGAAGGTTTTCCTTTAGATTTGCATTTCTTTACTTTCAATATGAACTGACAACCGTTTCTCTCTTTCTGCAGGGAAATGAAGCCAGTTATCCCCTGGAGATGTGCTCGCATTGTAAGTATTTTAAGCCTTTGCTTCTCCAGGTGCAAAGGGTTCAATTTTGTTTGAATGTGTCCTCCTGAAAAAATAATTCAGATATTGTTTTATCATTTGCAGTTTTCCCTATAAAAGAAATTTGGTAATTTAAATAATGGGATTTGCTGGGTGTATATTTAAATCAATCAGCAGCGGTTCTTTATTGCAACTAGGTCTGGGCAATTAAGGCATAAATGGGAATCCCCAATTATTTTTGCTTAGAATTAAACATTACAAATTTCTCCACAATTCTACTATTCAGTTTACATAAAATTGCACTTTTTCATTGGCATGAGAAATGAAATTAGCATCATGCTCCGCCTGTATGTAACCCAGATATATTTATGTGGGCACTAATATCTTCTCCCGACAGCTGTACTGCACACTACAGTGTGGCATGTTTGTGATTAAGCTTTTATGAGATTCTTGGTTATGTTCACAAGATTTCTCCCCATTTGACATCTTTGAGGTCTCAGGAGGCTATGACTCACATTTCTTTAGTATTGAGAACAACAAATCCGTATTGTTTCTGATGTTGTTTCATTACAAATGTTCCAGTTGTATTGAGGCCACTCACCATACAGCGATAAATCACTTAGTTTGAAAAAAAAAAACAACTTACAAAATAAATACAAAACACAATCATTTGAATCTGTGTGTCTAACCCTTAACCTAAATAAAAGGCAGTAGTTCATATCCAGTGGTTAACTTGAGCAATATAAAAGAAACATACAAAATAGTTTTCCCCTAATTCGCATGAATGATTTGAAGTCGAATTGCCCTGCCCTGGCTCGGCCTTACTGAGACTGCCCTACTGTAACATCATGGGGGACAGGACCTTGGCCTTCCAGGCATTCCTCCCTGGGGATTATGATGGTGGATGTGGATTTAGCATGACCCAGAACTTCACCAATCCAAGAACTTTACATTCATTCAGGGTTATTTCCAGCATCTCAACCGTTGCCTACCAGTCTCTGTGGATCTAGCGGCCTGTCCTTATTCAACGGGGTCTGAGATTCTGTCTTTATCTCTCATTGCTGACTGTCATCCTGATTTCTTTTTTCTTTAAGATGAAAATACAGTGCTGTTACTTTTATTGGCACCCTTCAGAAAAAAAAAAGAGTAAAATGAGAGGCAAAAATTGACTTTATCATCTAAACCCATGATCTTTAATTCAAATAATTCAGAAAATTTAACCTATTATTCAAGTATCAACATTTTTAACTAGAATGACTGCTCCGAGAGCGCAGACCTCCGCCAAGGACCAAAACTTACCTCTGAACCTACTTTGTTTCTTCTCCTCGCATTCTCTCCTTGCATTCAGTACCTTATTTTATTCTCTGCTCCCCAATCCTAGACTTTGAGCAGGGCATTAGCTCATTAATATTGTTGCATTATTTCCTGTTCCTCTCCAGTATAAAACATCACAAGAAGAAGGCACAACAGAAAGCAATGTTTAGGAAAAATTGAGGCAGATTTCTCCACTGATGTCTGAGTTATTGCCAGCCTCTTAATCTACTGACAATTCCGATAAACTCTGAGTGTCTCTTAAATACTCTGTAGCCAGCTGCATACATCTGGCAAGAGATACAATGAATATTCTCAACAGTTACAATTTCAGCTTCAACAGTTAGATTGATAATAAAGAAGTTGGAAGAGAATGGAGATGTTAAACATCAACCTTGAAGCAGGCATGTCAACAAACTGACCAAACACACTGTGAGGAGGGTGGTTTGACTGGCCAAAGACTACAAAGTTTCTAGCTGGAGAATTTCAAAGGTCAGTTGAATCTTGGAGTCAGAAAGTCTCCCTAACCACCATCAGATGGTATATACACCAACACAAGCTATTTAGGAGCGTAACAAGAAAAAAGCCTCTGCTGCTAGAGCTTTTTGGCAACAAACATCTAAGATGGGTGTGGCACAGCAATAAAGAAAGCCCTAGAGAAAAGCCCCTCACACCCATTGTGGAGTCTGGATTCTCTTATGCTGTGGGGCTGTTTTTTTTCCAAAGGCCCTGGACAACTTAAAATACATGGTTCCATGGACGCCAGCAAACATAAAAGCGAACAGACTGTGCCAAGAAACTTAAAGTGGGCCTTGAATGGAACTTCCAGCAGGACAGTGATTCTCAAATCTAATAATGATAATACATTTGATTTATGGGGTCCTTTCAGGAAACTCAAGGTCAACTAACAGATACACTCAAACAAAAAAAATAAACAAAAAATCAAGACATTACAAAAAGGATAAACAATAAAATTTAATAATAAATATCAGGTCAACAAAGATTATTTCCGCGCCGCGACGCATTTTAAATTCAGCGACTTCAAAACAGTACTAGTCTGCATCGTAGAGTGATTTATTCATTGCAACATTGAAATATTATAACATATTTGGACGGTTAGATGGGCGAAAAGTCTTTCCCGCACATGCCCTCTTTGTCGTATTCTTCTTCTGGGCGCTTGTTGGCGGTCGCGCCCAACTCACCGAAGCATTATCGTCACTTTATGAATGGGAATGTGGATCGTCTACGCATGTATGAAAGTTTTTCCAATTAGATGAGTCGATACATGTAAACACCAGGTCGAAGAAGATCACAAGTCATGTAAACAGGTGACCGACATTGCAATTTGGAAAGGTTTAATTCGGAAAGGAACCCCATGTAAACCCACCATGTGACCCAGTAACAGCCTATCAGCGCGTCATTGGCATGGAGATGGTAGCCCATTTACAAGTGCTGACCAAACCAAAACACACACACTACACTGATACAACATCAAAAAGCAACAGAGTACAAACTCAGAGTGACGTGGGTGTTGTGTAAGCACAAGGTGCCTTTTATCTCATTAAGCAGCAGTGATTGACACAAAAAAATAGTTTTTCGTGCACATTGATTCCTGAGATCTTGATATATTTATTTACCAAAGTATTCTATGGAGGGTTTTGTGTTATTTGAGTATTTATTTGAATTTACGTCAAAAGGAAATGGCATTTCATTTTATTTTAGTATGTATTTTTGTTGTTGTTTTGAAGGAAAAGGACACTTTGCTTTAAATATAACAGCATTATAGCCGACTGTAATAAATGGACCTTTGACTTGTTGAAATTTTTTTGTGTCGATTTTTATTTGAGTACCCCTGCCATAGATGATAAACAGGAAGGAGGCGTAGTGAGGAGCAAGGAAGAGGAACAAGGAAGAGTGCCTGAAGGGATGGAAGAGGGTAGAGAGGTACCGAGGTGAGAGGGTATGGAGGGACTTAAAGGTTAGTAGGAGGATCTTAAAGTCAAAGCGGCTTTTGGCAAGTAGCCAGGGAAGCTGCTGGAGAATGGGGTTGATTGAATTGAATGATGTGGGCAGCAGAGTTCTTTTCCAACTCGTGTTTATTGAGGATCTTGAGCGGAAGATCAGGAGCAAGTTTCAGTAATCAATACAGGAGGTGATCGGAGCCTTGACGTGGATGGCAGTGGTATTTGGTGAGATTGACGGATGGAGACATTTACTTCAAACTATTCATTCATTGAAGTAAATGCCATTCTCCTACTGAATATATAGACTTTCATGGGTATATGATGAATGAAATATTGGCATTTTTCTTTTGAGATTTATTTTTTTCAGGTTAATAGCAATATTAATGATAGCTAAATTGTGTGTTTCTATAATTTTATTTAGGTCCACGTTTGTCTCCTATTTTTATTTCTTAGATTTTTCTCTCCCTCTTGGGTCTTTCGCTTTTTCCTTCCATCTCTCTCATCAATGTGCAGCTGTTCAGCTCATCGAGTGCATGGACAGGCCGACATAGCCTGTGAAGAAATTGGCTCTGGCCTGGAACTCGCATAGATTCGCTGCTCTGTTCCTCCAATATTACTACCTTCAATAAGTCTAAAACAAACAGTCTAACACCCACTCACCTGTGGGTACAACCATGTACTTACAAACTCTTTTAAAGCCCATAAAATCAACAGCTCCCCGGGTCTACTTCAGTCTCTCATTATTAACCGTGAGGGCTTATATCCTCTTATCAATGAAGCATCTCATCCCTCCTTCTTAAGCATGGGTTAGATCAAGCAAAACTTAAATATCTTGTCGAAGTGTATGCGTAATAAGACACACACATACACACACACACACACACACACACACACACACACACACACACACACACACACACACACACACAAAAACACCTTCAAATACACAGCTCCCTCATCTTATCATGTTCTCACAGAGAAATGCAGAACTTAGGCTGAAACCATTGCAGGTTTGTCTGTAGCAGCCAAAATGAATGTTGAGTGACTCTCTACGGTATCTTGTTGCTAGGGGTTTCCCTACAGGCGGCATAACCTCTGTTGGTGGGGTGAGTCGGGGGTTTTCTAATGATGGCATTGCTATAAATATATACACTGTCTTTGTGCTGCATTGCTTCCTCCTCAGTTTGGTCTGTTCAGGCTAGCTGTAGATTATCAGAGTAGCTTGAGCAATCAGCCTAATGCACTGAGTGCATGAAGATCTCCATTATACACACACTTTGCTGTATGGCCTCTTAAAGTGGCCAACATATTAGACACAAAGAGAAGGTGTGTGTGGAACTCCTTCTCAATCGTATTTCCTCCTCTCACCATACATTTGGCTTGTCTAATTCTTGTCCACAGATATATTATGGGTACTTATAAAAACATGCACTTTTGTCTGCATTTTACCCTTTTGTTTACAAAGATGGAAGCCATAAACGGCCTTATAGGGTGAAGACTTTCAGAGTACGTTTGAGATGCTGACGTGTGTAAGGGATGAGTGGGTATACAGTATCAGACGCTATGGCCATGAAACCCCAGAGTGTGTGTCGCTATTGTCTTGGTGTGGATGTCACCAAATGAATTGGGCATTGCCCTTAGCATAATCTTGACAGCACTTGTTAGTGCAAGTGAATACTTTCATGTGGATGAAGATATTTTTAAATGTGCCGGCATTATTAATTTCCTAAACAAGAGGAGAGAAAATTTCCATTTTTAAAGAATGACTTAATGTATTGTATTTGTGAAAAGTGGTGAGTTGTAAATTATAATATAGATATTGTACAGGGACAGATGTCACTATCGGAAAATGTATTCTCATCTCAATGAGTATTTCACCTTGTGAATAAAGGATATAATAATAGTAGAGGGGTATTCGGCAACATGAACACATGGCCATCGCTCACAGTCTCTCGAGTATAGTGTGTAGGTGGAACTCCTTTCTGGGTAACAAAGTAGACTGCTACTCTTAACTGACAGTAAGGAAAGAAAATAAATGTCTTCTCAGTGAAGGGGCCATTCTCTCCTGTAGTGTCCTCAGGTCGTTTGTGGACCTGTTCTGACTAAGATGTAGATTGGGAGCCAAGGTAAGATTCGAAGAGAATACTGGATCTGTGTTTGAACAACAAAGTAAAGCCATTTTCTACCTGGGAAATTATTTTCTTATCATGAATTTTACAGTTTTAGGCAGTGGGATAGTAACAAATTATCGGCTTTTGACGGGGTAGTCCTTTTGTCAATTGTATTCTTTCTAAACTGGAGTGACCTCATAACAAATGATGTCTGATGTAGACAATAATTGAATTGATAAGATAGAAAAGTTAAAGAAAAGGATAACAATCATGTAAATACAGATCATTACCTGCCACATACATCATCAAAATTTATCTCCCATGCCCCTTATCCCATGTCTCAAGTTACTATTGAAGCGAATGATCAGGACAGGTTTTCTTATCCAATTTTTTCTTTCATGCTGCAGAACATCCTTTAAAATGGTAACTCTTGAGTCACCTCAGTCTAAAATGTTTTTTTTTTTTTAAATAAATGCACCCTGCAACCCCCTGTAGGGCTACGTATGCACAATAAGTGTCTATTCAGATAGAGGTGGGGTAAATGTAGCGTCTTATCAGTGGTAACCCTGACCCTAACCTGAGACAAAACAATGATGAGGCGTGCAAAGGCGTTAAATAAACTTGGGAGGCTAGCTGTTTAGTGGCCAAGATAGTGTTTTTATGTACACTGGAGAGTGATTATGACCTTTCCCAGGAGAAACTGGGAGACATCAGGGAAGATAGTACATCAAAAATATTTACATCATTTTGGTTCTTTCTGGGTTTATTATGGTGCTCCCTCATCATTTGGGACCTCTGAGTTAGTTGGAGGGTCTGTGTCACCAGCATGAGGCTGAGGTACCTTATTAAAAGGAGTTTTCTCTAACCCCCATTGACTGAAGTAATGGGAAACGTTAAGGCAATACCCGAGAACATTTATTCATATATACCTGTCCACATTAAATAGTTCTCATGAAAATGTGAGACTTTTTCATCAAGTATACTTTTGTCAGTTTATTTGTGTTTGTAGCACACTCCAATATGTTCCTAAATTTCACTCCGCCCTGATTCTCTCAGAACAACACACTCCTGCTCATTGGCAGAGTCATGTTTCAAATATGGGCCAGGCTGTGCATATAACCTTCTCATGTTTACATACCTTCTCACCTTTATCTGGTTTGGCTGGGGAGCTATATACAGCACGTTCTAGGATGTCATTATCAGTAACATGCCAACTTTGCTCTGTGTATCACTCCCTCCCATACTGATCTGCGCACAGACTGGCTGTGTTAATGCAGTCACATGTCTCAGTTAATGTGCTAGGGAACCATTTGTGTGCTGACCGTGCTTAAGAGGACAAATTCATTAATTACATTTTGGGAACATTGTGCTGTATAATTAAACAAAAATGGGGAGGGATAGCCAGGTGCACTAAGCACATTTTCTGTCCACACAGCTGTGCAACTCTTTAATGTTTAACTTGTGTCATGGTTGACTGTTAATTGTGGTACGGATAAGATTACAGGCAGAAGACATGGTGCAAATCCAAAGATGCGTTTGAGATATTTGACAATTTGCATCAAAACATGGACATTAATATTGGTAATCAATATTACCAGTATTGATTATTATATATATAGAGATATAGATATAGATATAGATATAGATATAGAGATATATATAAATATATATCTCTATATATATCTCTATATATATAGATATATATATCAATGTATGTGTATGTAACAACTGTTCTACAACAGTATTTTTTTGTGAGCCTGTGTCTGTGTTTATATATGTGTGTGTTGGTGGGCTTCTTTGGGGGTTAATGGGTTCTAGTTGCCTGGTAACACCGTTGAGGGTGCATGCAGCGTTTATGAAAGTGTTTGTAAAGTGTGTGTGTGTAGTCGAGTACATGAGATTATCATAATCATCTCACAGTTACATTGGGTCTCCCTCAGAGCCTCTCATTATTATAACAATTTGAGGAGCCTCTGTGACTGTGCAGTCGGCTCACATAACAATTGCTTTTTGGATAGTTTTCATTTTAATGTTCGGTTAAATAAAATCCATGCATCCCCTGGTGTATTATTTGGCTTTGAATAAAAATAATAAAAATTAATAAAAATATAATCCAATTTTAAAATTTTATTTTCAAGCAATGCCCCAAATTGTCATTTCATAATGCAAACTAGTCTTGCATAGCCAGAGGAGTTGCACAAACACCTGTGGAACAACGCATACAGCCAAAGGTTGCAGTTTTATTTTGTCCTTTTATTGCTGTCCCTGAATTTTAGTGTTCACTTTGGCAGATGAACAGTTCTTCAAATAAGAGACAAAGGCTTCTAGGTGCAGTCTGAATATCTATTGCCTCACAACAATGTGGAAAAATAATTAGCGATTGGTCCATTTAATATGACAGTTTAATAATATACAGTATAATTGGAATTGCCGTATACATGCCAACGGAATTAGCATTGAATAACATTGAACATGATCAAAAAATAAACAGGTTTGCACAAATAAACTATTCCGCTATACATATATTTGTCATTTAACCTTGATAAAGTGTTTGTTAATGAGATGCTGCTCTAAATATATTTTTTAATGATAAAGAGAGGCGAACGACGGAGCCCCTTAAGTTCCTTAAGAAAAGAAAAATGTGCTTATCATTGTATCATTGTGTGCACTAGATAAGTTATTATCTAGTGCACACAAGATACATTAGTGTTCATTTAAATGCATCTCCTTATGAACAAAGCCACCATCGAACATATAAATGACTGAACAGGGCTTACAAAGTTTGATTTCCACTTCGAGATGTCATACAATTGGTTTATGAAACACTGTGGAAGGACCGATCATAGGATAATTTCATCAACTCAGAACACATACTCAACGCCAACAACCCTACTTCTGCTGTGATCCTTCAAAATAAGAGCACTTAAAATACACTGCTCAGCAACAAGGATATTTGCTTATGTCTAAAACAGAAAAGATTTGTTACAGAGTCAAATTCCAATATGTTGTTAGTTATTGGAATTTGACCCCTATATATATGGGATCCTCATCACTATTAGTGAACCCATCCGTCACACTCTGCTGCACCACCCACCCCCGCAGGTTTACACACTCACTATAACAATAGACTTGTTATAATGAGACGTACAAAATAAGTGTCGTCTCAATCAGTTCTTCTGAAAGAGTAATTTTTCATGGTTTTAGTTATATGTACAGGTAACGATTTACATGTACCTAAAATACCTTGTTAGGTATGTGGCTCTTGTATGGATGCCTTGCAAATTTTCATTTCATAATTTTTTGGGGTGATTCTGTCTCCCTCCCTCTGAAATTTCACACATGCTTTCGAGACGTGCAGCTCATAATTATGTTTTTAATCTGCTAATTTTAACATTTTAGCCATATTAAACAGGTGATTTTTGTGTCAGCAGGGGCTTATATCTCTTTGGATACAAATTTTCTATTTTGATTTAAATAAATGTGTTTTGTACATTAATCGACTAAAGGAGATGTTTAACTCAAAAGGGAGGGCTTTCTGTCTCGCAAAAACACTATTTTTCAGACATTACTTCACATTTAATTTGAGGAGTTCAATCAGGGGGCTTTTTTGTACAATGCAGGAGATTTGAGACTCTCCGGGGATATACACTTGCTTTTGGGGAGGACAGTTAGCACAAGTTGGCTTGGAAGATTCCCATACGCACTTGAAATTCCACTTCTACAATAATTTTTCAAGTTGCACTATCCCCATGTCTCATTTTATTTATTATTTTGATGTTAAACCAGGTTTAATTAATTTGGCTTTCAGGCACTCTCTCACGTATCATAAAATATGAAACAGAAATTTGGTTGTTTCTTGTTAAAATACAGACATATGTATGCATTCTGAAAGTTTCCTATAATACAATCCATTAGGTGCGACTTGTAATTGAGACCAAGAGGCTGAAGTGTACATTTCTATTTTAATCTGATTTTACACTTCTCATTCCACTCTGTACCTCTGTGTCGTTATAGTTTACATCATAAGTAAACTTTCCCCATCATAACTGGGAACTGCTGTCCTCATGGAAGTCATTAAACCTGATCATAACTGGTATGAACTGAATCCCAGTTTAATAATCTGTCACACTTATATCTCCCTGTTAGATATATATTAAGATTAATAAATACCCCATGTCACTTAGGACCCCAGATTAAATAAGGTGAAGTTTGTGGTTGGTCCGTGGGATCAGGTGACAATATGTGAATGAGCTTATATAGTAATTATCAACTGGCTTTGTTATTGCTTCTGGATTATTCCACGCTATTGTTCAGTACACTGGTCAGGGAGATAGGGCAGTGTCTGATGGCAGAAGAAGAAATGATCAAGATGCCTCCTTTTAAAAAAACATCTGCATGCAACCTTTGCTGTAAGTTTGTAAAACTATATAATCTATGTTTTTGTCATTAATTTCCTTATTAATTTTTTCTGCTTCACCAGTTTACCTCAGTTCTGATTTTTTCTAGTTTAGGTTGGCAGCAGCATTGTCAGAGCATTACCAGAGTTGACTTCATCTAATATTGGAGAATCTTTTTTTTTGTTTTTTAGTATTTGGCCCAGTTTCGCACTGGAGAATAACATGACAAAATGTACTGTGGGTCTGCAGCTCTGAACTCAGTAATCTCAGTTCTGTGTGAGCAAGTGGTGTCCTTGACCTAGTAGGAATTCATGGCTACTAATATTTATGACTACTGTCTGTGCAGGTGCTAAGAAAGTTTATTTATATTTATATCCATCATCTCAGTGTATGTGATTCATTTACTCATCTCATCTCTCATCGTGCCTAAATGTCTGCAGCGTGTTTCGGACACTATCAATGCCTGCTGCATTTGGGCTCTACACACTTTGTTTTTTGTTTAGGATTTAGGTGATGCTCACACAATGGCTGAACAGCTTTAAGACAGATTTAATTTTTAAATTCTCTCTCTCTCCCCCTCTCTGTTTTTTCTTTTTCTTTTTCTTTGTGCAGTCGATGCGGATGAGATTAAGAGGCTAGGGAAGAGGTTTAAGAAACTCGACCTAGATAACTCCGGTTCACTCAGCGTGGAGGAGTTCATGTCGCTACCGGAGCTCCAACAGAACCCCTTGGTGCAAAGGGTCATCGACATATTCGACACAGATGGGAACGGAGAGGTGGACTTTAAAGGTATGCAATAAACTGTGCTGGTGTAGAAAACTATCTAGGATTCATTTTACAGCATTACGTAAAAATTCTGTAACTAATTACTAATGCTGACATGGTGTTGGTACTTTGACTGGTTTCTCAAACTCGATCACAGCTTTATCATATTTCAATGCAGAGAACTCAGTCCACTCCGAGAAAAAAATTTTAAAAAAATCTTTGGTAATATTTTCACTTTGATAAACTTTTTATGCCTACATGCACACATGATTTGGAATGTGGTGTGGATTAACTGTATTAATATAAAGTGTATTCAGTTAATATGTGGGATTTAGCCTCCAGATGTTTTGCTCCCAGCATACACACACCTGTCCCTGAAAAAAACAACACTTCTATCCAGGCTTCCAAAGTTTATATCTGCTATGGCAATGTTGCTCCTAACATTTTGAATCATGTTCACCTGAAAATAATTTAGGTGTACCCGACAATCTTGTAACTTCACTCTTTTTTTTTCTTCATCCCAGACATTGGTAATATCGTAATGTCATTTATTTTTCTTTCATTTAAATCACAGTACATGGTACACAAACTTGATAACCTGAATTGATGGAGATTTAAATAAAAAATAATGAAAAAATAATGAATTTTCTCTCACTTCTAATCAAGGAAGCCGTATATGATGCATACACACACACACACACAGAAAATGCACAGCACAGGTATAAGTTCTAAATAAAATACTGTGATACAATAATCCCGCAAAAATACATTATGTGTTAATTTCTCTTTAATGTCTGGCATAGTGGTGTGACCAATTCAATTTTTTTTTACAGATACATTTGTGTCCAAGTGGTAACAAAACTGAAATTCACATGGTTGTTGTCAGTGTTTTAAAAACGGCATCTTGAGTGTTCAACTACATTGCCAGATAAAAAAAACGGAATCATTCTCTCAACTCTTCATTAAAATAGGGCTGCTTTCTAACATGTATCATATGAGATATGTCTTGTCTTTGGTAAAATAACAATTAGACAAAGCAACGAACAAAAAGTTATTTTTACATCATAATGGACGGACTTTCAGTCTATGGGTTTAAGTTTTGGGTTTGTGGATTTGGATCTGCAAAGAAAATATTCACAGTTTCTAACAATGTTTTTCACTGATTGGTGTTCTCCCATCTTGTAGAATTCATCGAGGGAGTTTCGCAGTTCAGCGTCAAGGGGGACAAAGAACAAAAGCTTCGATGTAAGTAAAGGCTCCTCTTAATTAAAACTAAGTGACCAAAGTTAACACCTCTGGTTCATAGTCCCCCCCTGTTTCTATAATCTACCTACAAGTTTGTTACTCTGAAAAAAAAAGAGTGTAAGAAAGTTGAGCTTGTAGCGGCTCAACAGAATCTTGTTTGATCAGGCCTCACTGTTTTGGTATGATGGAAAGATAACCATGGTCAATAGTGGCAATGAGTGAGTGAATGTAATCTTGAAAGGCTTTATGTAAACATGATTGTCAGTCTGTTTGGATACACTCTAATGGTTGGCTAATATTAGTGTTTTTCTATTTCTGCCACTGTTTCCCCCCTTATGCCATACCTATCACTTCAGTCGCTTTCCGGATCTATGACATGGACAAGGATGGCTACATCTCCAATGGGGAGCTCTTCCAGGTGCTGAAGATGATGGTAGGCAACAACCTGAAGGACACGCAGCTACAGCAAATCGTGGACAAAACCATTATTAACGCAGACAGGGATGGAGACGGCAGGATATCCTTTGAAGAATTCTGTGCAGTAAGTCTAAGCTTTCAAGGGATGTTTTTTTTGAGGCACTGACATTTCTGTCGATGCAACATGTTGTGGTGAAGCCAAGTGTCAAAGAGGCACAAATTCTCCAAATTTTGCCTATGCTTTAAAAGAATGGGTCTTTCACATTTCCTCTTGAAACACTGTGTCAACAGCTGTAACGCTCTGCTGCTGGATTCTTGTTGCATTAAAAATACTAACTAACTATTAACAGGAATATTGAAGCAAAATGTCAAGGTCCATTCAGCAGGAGCTTATCTCCAAATATTTTGACTAAAAAGCCGACTGAGATGAGCTTATTTTTAAAGTGAGAGAGCAAAAGTTAGGAATGCATAGGGCCTTGAAATTATTTTTGCATCTATCATGTCATAACAAGTGAGTTTCCTGCCAGTAGTCCCAAACAAGAAATGACTCGGCTGTATTTCTGTCGTTCGAGAATCATATCAATATATGAGAGCAAAGACCTAAAACAAAATAGAACTACCCCTGCGTCCCAGACAGCAAGGGTATATTCCCTTAAAGGACCCTAATCCCCTGCGTTGTACAAGCAATACCACCGACTGAATTGTCCAAATTATATGTGAATCATTGATAATCTCACAGTCCATATTGACTCAACCTAACTACTTTTTTGAAGTATGCAGTAGCTTCTAAGATAAGATCTGATAGTGACTGGATAATGAAGATAAATACAGTTAACTGTTTTTCTGATCCACTGCCAAACCAGTCATGCTGGAGGATGTTGCAGGCAGCAGAACGTTTCCCACAGCGTCTCAAGAGTCTCTCACGTCTGTCACATGTGAACAGGGTGCCAATGGAGAATCTGCCAATTCTGGTGTTCTCTGGCAAATGTCAGCAGGGCTGCACGATGCCGGGCTGTGAACACAGGACCCACTTGTTGACGTTGTGTCCTCATGCCACCCTCATGGAGTCTGGTTCTGACAGTTTGGGCAGAAACATGCACACGGGTAGCCTGCTCGACGTCATTTTTTATTGTTCTGTTAGTTCTACCCTGTTTCTCTTTGCACAAAGGAGCAGATAGCGGTCCTGCTGCTGGGTTGTTGCCTTCTTACGGCCCCCTCCAAATCTCCTGGTGCACTGGCCTGTCTCCTGGTATCTCCTCCACGCTTTTGACAGTGTGATGGGAGTCACAGCAAACCTTCTTGCCATGGTGCGTTTGGATGTACCATCCTGGAGGAGCTGCACTAGCTGAGATACCACCTCATGCTACCACTAGTGGCGAGGGCACTGTAAAAATGCTAAACTAGCCAAGAATCAGCTAGAAAGGATGAGGAGGGAAATGATCTGTAGCCACTACCTGCAAAACCATTCCTTAATAAGGGTTGTTTGTTGTTCGCTAATTGCCTCTCCTTTCCACCTGTTGTCTGTCCCATTTGCACAACTGAAGGTGAAATTGATTCACAATCATTATTGCATCCTGACTGAACAGGTTGATATCCCGGAGTTATGATTGACTTGGAGTTGCACTGTGATGATTATTTGTTCCCTTTATTTTTTTGAGTAGTGTATCAAGAATTTCAGAAAAATGTGTAAAATACACGTTAGATCTCCTTCAGTCAGTTAATATGAGGTAAATTTGGACTAACTCTGCCAGATGGTTAGGACGTTGTGTCAAAAAAACAGTGTTTTTCATAAAATATAGCTCCCTTCGAGAGTTATATGATCTATTATAGTAAAATATGATACAAACAAGGTAGATTTCCTTGAGTCAATTCTTATGCACCAAATTTGGTCTAAATTAGACCTACGGTTTGTGATTTTGGAGATCAAGCTCCTCCTAGTGGCGGAAATTCTATGGATGGATAAAACCTGAAAATTACCCATGAAATAGTTTTTGAGCTTTCACGTTAACACAAAGGTTCTTCGGACAGGGAGGATCCAGCGGTGGATGTGGATGCAGACACGGCGAAGATTCCATAATAATCCCGACTTTTCATGGATATAATCAGGTGTTTTCTACTGTCAAGTCTTCTGTTGTTGAATTCAATATTATCACCTATGAGGCAACACCCGCAAAACTCTCATACAAACCCACTTTCAAATTTTTACCTGATCTGCAAGAAATGGAAAAGGCCGAGCAAACCCCCATTTGAGAGGATTTACAGCCTCATGACTCTACATTATCTCTGGTTTCTTTCAGAAGCAAATGCTCGTCTACTGAACCAGAACCATCGGACCTGGGTCAAAGACTATTTCAAGCATTGTACAATGTAACGGCTGATGCAAGATAGTTGGAGGATAAAAGGAGTGGAGTGATACAGATACAGCCTGTAGAAAAGCTTTGTTTGAATGAAGTTGATGATAAATCAAGGTAGTTTGATATAGCGTGTCACCAATAGTTCCCTTCTGGAGATGCAGTATTAGAAAGGTGATACAATTCCACTCGGGATAATCTGTGTCTACTCTCTAAGTAGTAAAAGAACACAATCAAGAGTAAGAACCAAGATAATGCTAATCTGTTTTTCTGTCAAAGTAGTCCCAAAATTTAAATAGAAAGCATTTAAACCCATTAATGTTCTCTTTCAAAATGTTATTCTCGTAATTTGCTGTGTTCAACCCTGGTGGAATGCAATTTACCGGTGCTTTTCATTTCAGACATTTCTGAAATGAAAAGCACCGGTTCCAAAAGAGAACTGGTCCACACTCAAGGCCAACATTTCATGGCTGTATCTCTAGAGCCTTGATCTAAAAAGACCCAAGTCCTAGCGGGAGACTATTTCCCAGATGGTGCAGGAGAATAGTAATCCTGTTTTCAACAAAGGTTCAAAGTCTTCAAGGTTCTGGCTGAGGATTTGATTGACAAGAATATGCATTCTCATCTCTGTCCTCATGAAAACTATCATTTAAAAGAATATGCCGCAAAAAATATCATAATAGATATTAAAACTATTGATTTTAACAGTTATGAGTTTAAATCAATATAACAAACAATCTTTTCGTTTAAAACATATCCCACTCTAGTGACTTTAAGCAAAATGGTGAGTTTACTGACAAAAATGAACAGCTTAAAATGTTTTCTGACTCCAACAATCTGAGGTTGGTTTGGCTTAAGACTTAAAACTATTTGTAAAGTCTCCACTCAGAACTGAAATGATAAAATATTCCTAATGGGCTGGATTACTTCAAACGTAGGATCTTTTTTTTTTTTTAAATTGCATCTATTCTTAATCCACTGTTTTAGTTTTGACTTGAATGTAATGGATTGGCAGACATGCGGCTCTGAATGGATTTTTTGTCGCAGGTTCGCATCTTGACATCAAAGTTGAGAGCTAACATTTTCCACCTCCCTCTGAACTATGTTAAAAGTGGGTGACTCCATTTAGTTTAATTGTGCTTTTGCAAAAGTCAAAAGCCTAGATATAACAGCAATAAGTTAGCTTGACCAATCAGGGTGCTGGCTGAAAGCGGGGATGCGTAATTCCAAGAAACGCAGGCCAGTAGCAAATCAATTTCATCTTTATTGTCCTGACTTTGGCTGATTCCACAATGAGTTTGGTGGTTTTTTAATGTCTCTGCATAGATAAAAAGACAAGGGGAGATGAAGTCATCGTGAATTGACTTAATGCAGACATGACCACCTTGGGAAAATATTTAAAGTTAATAATGTTGGCCTACCATCACATAATTTGTAAGATTGTTCATGCATTTAAGTTGGCAAAATAGTCATCACATTTGAGTGCCAAAGGTCAGTAGGCGGGATATATCTGCCTGACACTTAAATGTGTATTATCATAATAAACACATCTTGTCTCTGTGTACACTAACAAACAGAGACAAGACATCTTGTCTCTGTTTACACTGTAGTTGAATTAACGCCTCTTTTCAATGTTTATTGTTTATTAACTACCTCTTTTTTTAATTACTGTTGTATGTAATAGTTAGTTTTTTGTGCTCCTTTGCCGTTGGAGAATGACCAAACTAATTTCCATTGCAGTGCCTAAAATGACAAACTATAGTGACTCTTACGTCTTCCTGTCTTGTAGAAGCAGGTTTTATGTCGTGGCAGGTGACGTGATAGTTTAGATGTCTTTGATATGCAACCCTTGAGTTTTTTGCCTTGCGAGCTGCCATGGTAACAGATTCTGCAGTTTTTAGCCAAAACCATCTTTGCTAATTGTTATTAAAGCAGATAGCTTAGTAATGCTAATCCAACAGTCACATTTTAAATTAAATTTGCATATATGCATATAATTAATTCAAGTAGGACATTCTAGTAGGATGCTGACTCGATCTTGAGACATAAAGACGTCAGAAGTGTGACCTAGACATTTTTAGTGACATAGTATAAGCACAGGTCTATTCTGCTGTGTGTTGTTGTGCTTCTAATTCTTTTTTTGTTTGTTTCCAGGTGGTTGGTGGTCTCGATATACACAAAAAGATGGTAGTGGATGTGTGAGCACTTTCTCCACTCGCTTCCCCTCTCCTTCCTCCATGACAGCAGCTTTCTCCACCATCTCTGAAGAACTGCTCGACGTCAGGCAAAGCGCTCTCTGTGTAACTCAATGGAAGTATTTTTTCTCTCTTTTAAGCCAATGTTTTTTTCAAAAAGCCACAGGCCACCTGAAGCCACCTTTGAAGTGTTAATGAACTACGAATCCTCTCAATAGACCGGTCGTAGCACTTTGAGAGACTTAAAGACATCCATGCGAGTGTCTCCGAGTCTGGAAGAGGGGGGAGAAAAGAGAGGAACAGCGATGCGGGGGAGACGATGGTTGGCTTACTCATATTTCATCCTTTCTTTGTGACTGTTATTTTTGATATTTATTTTGTTCTTGTTTTTTTATATATAAAAAATGAGTATATTTAGTATAGTATTTCAACACTTTCACATTACAACTAGAGTAGGGTATGAAGTGCCAATCAGAACATATCCAGATACCAGTCTAAGTTATTACCAAGCAGCACCATTATCATTCATGCTAGACTAACTGGCGTGTTACACTTCCAACTGCCAGTAATAGTGGGTGCAAAATTCCTAAATTTCATATTTCCTGACTGTGTCCTCCAATTTAGCCATACGAGCTGATGGGATTGGACCAGTAGGGCTTCTACTCTTACCAAGGCTATTGTGTTTTTTTGTGATATTATTACTAGTTTTACTCATGAAATTATAGCTGGATATATGTAAAGAATATTCTTTCCACGGTAATTAGTGGCCGCAAACTGATCCAATAGTTTGCTCTTGATTAAGCATTTGTGTGCATCTTTAGAACAAAGAATGGCTCTACATTCACTGTCAAATGGACTGAATTTACTGAAATTTGAAGACTGTTTTCATTTTAAAAGGCTACAGTTTGAGAGGGTAAAACTGGGAGATAAGTGTGTGAGTATATTGCAATTTCAGAGACTTATCCGCAGGCAGCGGGTTAACCTGCACGAGCCTTTAGGTAATCATGGATATGTTAGACAGGACAGGACAGCTTCATGCGTCAAACACAAGTAGGTTTTCCTAACCACAATACAACCACTTTAAATCTCTAATCGCTGGCGCGGTCAGTGTGCAATGGAATAACAGACTAAAAGTTTTGGGTCTCTTTCAAAGTGTGCAATTCAGAAGTCTGTTTCTTCTACAACTTTTTTTCCCCAGTCACAATCACCTCATTCTCTCCCCTCTTAACCACAAATACAAACAGGGAGAAAAACATTAACTTTAATCAAAAGTTGAATTTGAAAGGGAAAAGTCCTCTGAGCAGCACGAGGATAGCTTTATATTTTTTGGCTGCTGGTTTGATGAGTTTTCAATCAGAGATGTGATTCTGGAGCGCTCCGTTGTCCCTTAACCCAAAGCTCTGCACGGCTTGGGCCTCCCTGTGCTTGCATAACATGGAAATATATTTTTTGTTGCGCATGTGGATCAGTTTTTGAAATAATCCTCGTTTACACACGGGTGGTGATGTTAATATATTTAAGAAATTAATGGTATACAATATGGATGTTGCCAAATTTTGGTACATGTACACATATTATGAGAGGTAATCCAAATGAACTGAGCTACATGTAAGTTTTTTGTATATTACCAGGGTCGCCAGATGCTTCTTTTCCAAAAGAAATTTGCATATCTGATCATGTCTTAAACTGCCACACACTTAAGTCAGCTTAGGGGAAATTTTTATTGTTTTTCTATGTTTCTTTTCTTTCATATAGAGGTATTTGTTTAATGCAGTTCTGGCTTTCTGTTCTTTGTATAGTTCAGACCGCGCTTTAGTTTGTAAGTGCTATTTTTTCTTAGAGGGACTTTTTTTTCTGTGTTTGTGGGGATATCTGAGAAGTTTTAAGTTTTTTTTTTTTTTTGCATGATGCAACTTACGCTGTGGGACTGTTGGAAACTTGATACTGTATGAAAAATAAAAACAATTTAAATAAACTTTGAAATGTTGGAAGTAATGGATTTTCTGCCTTCCCTGATTTCCCTTATTGACTAGAACTGTACTTGGTATTTTAGTCTTCATTAATGATAATAGATCGGGTCCTGGTCAAGAATATGACATCTTATAGACTTCATAGGCATTGAACTCAAACAATTTATTTACACACTGCCAATGCATTGATCATGATCACCTGATCCAATCAGGTCTCAGTCCAAGAGTTTTAACACAAATCAAAATGGGAATTCCACCAGCCAATCAGACTTCAGAATCTCTCTGCAGTCCGGCTCGCCACCACTCTGATGTTACCGTATACCTTTGAAGGTGGACTTCCTGTAGGAGCAAAAGGGGATTAAAGGTGATATTCAGAGGATATTCACAGAGCTGCATTACAAATATGATATCAAGCATCTGAGCAAATGTAAAAATCATAATATCTTTCTTACCCAAGATTAAGTTGCAAATTGCCGTCCGGGCCATCTTTATATTCTGGAAGGACCCCAATATGTGAACTTTTCTGTTGGGAGACAGAAATTAGTTAAATGTTGAAGAAATGACACACTCTTCTGTAGTTCAATAACTTGTACACCCACCCTCGGGTTCAATATCTTCTGAGGTAAAAATTCACATTTGTCATTAAAATAAATATGATCTGGTGGAAAATATTTGAGCCTTTCAAGGCGCCAGCTGCTCATCAGGAGCAGTAACCCTGCATGCAATAAGTCAGGTTCTGACAGAAAAAACCATCAGGAATAATTAGAGGTTCATAATCTTTGCCAAAGACACTGTGACTTGCAGACGGCTGTGTCCAGAAATCAAACCAATGATGTTATGAGTGGGTGACCACTCAACCTTCTGACAGCTGTGCCTTTCATGTCTATTATGAAGGACTTTGTACCTTTCATAAGAATTTTATCACAAACATGCAGCATTACCACCGCCTGATGACTTTCTCAGTTGAGGTCAGCAAGTCCCCGTCCAGCCCGTAGATAGAGTGGACGAATGACCGCTTTCCCCTTGAAACGCCGGACGGTTTGACAGAATTTCTTCGGGGCCGACCGAAAGTCTTCTTCCATGGTCTCACCGAACTAGAAATACTTTGGGGATCTCCTCAATCCCACCAACACGTATTCCCAGGAGGAACCAGAGCTGGATGACTTGGTGGTGGGTCCGCTCATCACTGGGGCTGAGGTCGCTGCGGCTGTTAAACAACTCTGCGGTGGCATGGCCCGGTGGTGGATGACATCCGCCCTGAGTATCTGAAAGCTCTGGATGTTGTAGGGCTGTCATGGCTGACACGCCTCTGCAACATTGCGTGGACATCGAGGTCAGTACCTCTGGAGTGGGAGACTGGGGTGGTGGTTCCCCTTTTCAAGAAGGGGGAGCAGAGGGGGATCACACTCCTCAGCCTTCCTAGAAAGGTCTAATTTCATGGACCAATGTATGTACTGTTGGATTCAGTCTGGTTCTTATTTCCGGCAATAAGTCAGATTCGTTTCCAGTTGCGGTTGGACTCCGCCAAGGCTGCCCTTTTGGACAGAATTTCTAGGCGCAGCCAAGTAGCGGAGGATCTCAGGTTCGGTGGCCTTAAGATCCTGCCTCTGCTTTTTGCTGATGATGTGGTCCTATTGACACATTCAAACACCGACCTCCAGCTCGCACCGGGACGATTTGCAGCCGAGTGTGAAGTGGACGGGATGAGAATCAGCACCTCTAAGTCTGATGCCATGGTTCTCAGCCGGAAAAAGGTAGAGTGCTCACTCCGGGTCGGGTAGGAGTTTTTGCCCCAAAAGCAGGAGTTCAAGTATCCTAGGGTCTTGTTCACTAGTGAGGGAGATGGACAGACGGATCGGTGCGGCGTCTGCAGTCATGCGGACGCTATAGCGATCCGTTGTGGTGAAGAGAGAGCTGAGCCGAAAGTCAAAGCTCTCGACTTACCGGTCCATCTACGTTCTGACTCTCATCTATGAACTGTTGGTCATGACCGAAAGAATGAGATTGCGGATACAAGCGGCTAAATGAGTTTTCTGCGCAGGGTGGCTGGGCTTAGCCTTAGAGATAGGGGGAGGAGCTTGGACAGAGGCTCAAAGTAGAGCCACTGCTCCTCCGCATCGAGAGGAGCAGAGGCTCAAAGTAGAGCCACTGCTCCTCCGCATCGAGAGGAGTCAGTTGAGGTGGTTCGGGCATCTAGTCAGGATGCCCCCCGGACGCATCCCTGGGGAAGTGTTTCGGGCATCTCCATCTGGGAGGAGACCCCGGGGCAGACCCAGGACACGCTGGAGAGACAACATCTCTCAGAGGAAAGTCTGGGCTTCCCTGCTGAAAACTAACTAACTAAGCGGATGATAACGAACGAACGAACGAATGAACGAACATGCAGTATTGGCGGAGTTATGCTCTATACTGAGTTTCATGCAAGTTTTTACAGCGAGGGTTAGGAATAGTAAACACAACTCACGTGTCTGCAAGAACTATACGAGTCTTGGTGACATTTTCAATGGTGAATTTAGTTTTTCCTCCCTTCCCCGCTATTCTTCCAATGGCTCTGGACAAGTGGTCTCCTTTCAGAGGTTTCACTACAAAGAGAGAGAAACACAATTTTACAATTAAATATTCAACTAGAGATTGGACATTGAGTTTATAGTTTCTTTATAGCTTCAATAAAAACTAGTAATTAAATACAGAATTTGAGAGCAAACAGAAGCACCTTGTGAATATCATCTTACCATCAGTGACATCAAAACTTTCAAGGAAAAGCTCGTCTAATCTGATTAGAGCTAGGGCATCCTGGGAAGAGAGTTAGACCACAAACCGGAAACAAAGTTAGAGGGATATTCATACAACACCAGTAATCAAATATTATCAGAGCCATTATAAAAAAGCTTGGATTTCAGTTTCTGTCTCTCCAAAGTAAATATTACCACAACATTCTATGAAAGCTGAAAATGTATTGCTTCAAAAACAAACTTGCCATTCCTATTTTCAATATTTGAAAGACAGATCTTTACATTGAAAACCATTCAACAGAAATATTCTCAACACTTGTAAAATTTATATAAACGTATTTACAGAATTAACTGCAGGTTTTGTACACATTATTTATGGCTTCATCCGTGTGGCAGGAGACAACAATGATGGGTGATTTTACTAAATTCAATACCATTGCAGCCACAGTCAAGAAGATCTAGTCCTAATCATAAACATCCATCATTGGTCCTAAGACCCATGCTGACTTGATTAAAACACATATGCAAGAAGAACAGACTGATCTGTGGATGAAAATAGACCTGCATAATCTAAAGTCAAATTTGCACTTTTGACCAAAACCTTCCAATAATGTACTTACTTCAACCTGGAATCCGAGGATAAACGCTCTGACAAAATCTGCTGCTTTTGTGAGCGAGCCAATGTCTTGAGTGTCTTTACATGTCTGCAAGAAGTGTCACAATTAATTTAATATCAACACTATCAGTGGTACCAGAGAAAAACAGAAGAGGCGTCAGCGCTGCTTAAATTTGATGGTTCACTTACTTTGACTTCAACATTCCTTGTTTTTAGATTGAATCTAACTTGAAGCTGTAGGTTTTCAACAATTGGGGTGAAAATCTTCATCCAGTTTTCCTTCAGTGGTGTGTATCTGTGAGCTGGGACGGCGATTTTGCGCATTTCATCTGGTCCCTTAAAAAGGTACAGAAAACAATCATGAAATACAATAACTAATTCTGATTGCTTTTACTTTGCCATGATGTGAGACTTTAGCTCCTCTTGCTGGCAATTGTCTCAGGAAGCGTAACTTTTCAATGAGCATGCATTATTAAGTCACATAGCCAAAAACGATTCGGCTGTGGACACATTTAGGTCAAAACTTAAATGATGATCGGCCCCCAAAGACATGGATAACTATGACTTCATATATAACTTGATGTTGAGTGTATGTAGATGACCTTAACTGATCCTGACGCACAACTTTGTTGCAGTGTGAATGGAATTTAACTAAGAAAGAGTTGGTCATAGCCGTCAAGCCTCATTCTCTACTACCAAAGCATCTGTGTAGAGCAATTTGGGAAAATTGTAGTAAAACAGTTGAGGTTAAAGTGGAAATCTTGAGCCGGGGCAAAGGTCGTGGTTGCATAGGATGTGTTTGGGAAACGATGCTAACCAGTGTTGTCTGATTCCACAAAAAACATTCTGTGGAATCAACTGCTGAAAAAGTTAATGTAGGTTCTGATAAAAAAAAATAATGTGTTACAACACACAGTGACATCACACAGTGACATCACAAAGTAACGTACAAAAGCCTGCATACATAAAAAGCCTCTGGATGTTAAAGTTCACGTGGTGCCTTGGACAGAACTTGCACACAAGCATCAAACAAAAGACACAGCTTAGGGGCTTCATTTTGGCACAAACTATAATGGTTAGATAAAACGATAAAAATTCCGAGTACTTGTATGACAATTTTCAGCTAAATGTTGATTAGCAAAGACAGCCCTGTATGCACATTGTTGATTCCAGAAATGTGCTTGAGGTAGGCTACTACTGGGTTCACACTAGCTAAGAATAACTTAAAATCTAACCCAAAGTGTTACGTTTAGTAATTCCTCAGAGTAGATACTATCTAGTAAGTGGTGCTAGCTATTGACGTAATGGTTGTTATGATGTGAATCAGGGTTAGAAATGTAGAAACAGCACCAGTAGAGACAGATTTGTACAGGTAAAGTTCTGTCTCTCAACTTTGGTAGCAACACAGTAGATTTATCTAATGTCGACGGACTCTTTACCACGCATGCGCAAAAAAGTTAAAGGTAGACAAACATCAAATACTGATATTGATTTTTTTGACATTCAGAACATGAAGTCACTCTGTGTACTTACTTTTAATTTCTCGCCCGATAACGGTGGGAATTGCGGTCGTTTGCTTGCTGCTGGCTCCTCAGTGTCCATATCCGCTCCATCTTCACGTTTCCGTTTCTGAGTCTTTTTAGACTTAACCTTTATGAAAGAATCTGTGTCATCTGTTCTCTCCGTCGCATTGTCAATGGATGGGGTTGTATTTTCTTGACTAGCCATCCTTAAACTACTTTTACACAGCAAAAACTGGGGAGGACGACGACCACAGAGGCATGCGAGTTACCACGCGCAGTGTGAAGGACCCAATCAGCCACCGGTCAACGCCAGTGAAAAGAAAATAACATATATCGGTGTTATGATTGCTAAAAGTGATGTGCTGTGTACGCCAACTTGTGAAAAACTTAGAAAACTGCCTATTATGGATAGGAGTGACTTAAATGGTCAAATGATTCACTTGAAATGTATAAATTATGTCAGGCACATCTTGAGGCAGCCTCAAGCTCTGCCATTGAGGATCTGACGTAATTTATTTTGGTAGCCAATCGCGTGGACCCCGCGTCCCCTTACTCTAAAAAAAAAAAGTCAGACCATTTGGATACAGCACATTTCGCCCAAGTAGCGCCAAGGCCAATGTGTAGAGGTTTAGGGAATAGCTCAAAGCGCAAAGCACTTTTCCTTTTTTGCAAGAAACAACCACGAGTTAACTGTATTCTTTAACAGGAGACCCACCCCACAGATTATGATAGTAAATTCTGGAAATCTCAATGGGGTAATGATGTAATATTCTTATCCTATGGCACTTCAAATCAGCAGGCGGGGCAATTTTATTTAATCATATCAATGGCAAGGTTATTTATTGTAAACATTGAGGTCTGTTGGATTATGGTAATTGTTGAGTTTAATGATTGTAACTACATCTTAATGAACCTGTATTGATTTAATAATCGGCCTAAAAACAAGACATTGCTATCGAATTTGGGTAACTTGATTTATGGTTGAAAAAATGTTTATTCCACTGACAAAGCTTTGATAGAAAAGGATTTCAACTAGTCCCTTATGAATAGCAAGATGGAACTCCTACCCAATTCAACAGTGTTCAACCCGTAAATCTCCAATTTTCTAAACTTCTAGATCTTGTAGATGTATGGCGCAAAATAAACCCTAACAAAATACAATAAACAGGGAGCAATAACTCGAGACGAACACAATGTTCTAGGTTTGACTTTTGGTTAAAAACGAATGATCTAGTTTGAATATCCTGCGATATCTGCTCTTCCCCCCTCAGATCATCTAGTAATCTTTTTATTAACTTCAGGAAAAACCCTTCTATCTATGACAGAATTCAAATTTGATCAGAGACATTTTTCTCACAATACCAAATGTCCCCCTTGAATAAATGGGAATGGCTTAAATTTAATATCAGGGAAATCGGTATTCAACAAGGCAGAAAATTACTATTCTAAGAAGGCAGAAACAATATAAAATCATGTTTGAAATTATACAGTTCTGTAGCGAAGCAAAAATGAATGAAGAAAGTAATCTAGAACTCCAATCAACTCCAATCACAATTGTATGAATTATACACAGAAAAGGCAAAGGGAGAACTCCTTCGTACAAGGGCACGATGGATTGAGGAGTGCGAAAAATCTCATCCTATTTTTTTAAATTGGAAAGAAAACAGACAAGCCAAAAAGAAAATTAATTAATTCTATGTTGACAACTATTTGACCGAAGATCAGGATATTATTCATAACCATATATTTTCATTTTACGAGACATTTTATTGTTCTAAATATTCCAGTAAGGATTGTGACTTATTCCTAAATTTGGTAAAAGATTGGGTCCCAAAAGTAGATGAGAATTTCAGAATTTCAAAACTCTAACAGGAGTCAAAATGAATATTGACGAGTTAGATACAGCTATTTAACAGATGCCTGATGAATCAGCAGGCCCAGTTGGTCTCGCGACGGAATTCTTCAAACATTTCCTGACGGACATTAGAGAGTTGATCTACGATGCTTTTGAAGAAAATCTTGACAACTAATCCATCTCCTACCATGAAACGGGGTATAATAACGTTAATCCCAAAGCCAAATAAAGAAGAACCATCCCTTGATTATTGGATACCTATAACTCCATTATGTTTAGACTAAACGCTTTTAGCACGCGTCTACACTAACAGACTTAAGAAAGGCTTAAGCTCAATACTTGACGAAACAGCGTCTGCCTTTATCAAAGGGAGACACATCCACGACCATTCTCGCTTTGTATTAGATATTCTTAATTATAAATCGTTAATCCCACTCGAAACTCGATAGTTTCCTTATATTCTTAGATTTATTTAAAGCCTTTGATATTTTGGAACACTGCTTCCTCTTTAAGGTGATGGATTTATTTGGATTTGGAACAAATTTTGGTCATTTATAAAAAAATGTTCAAACTTGCTTTACAATGATATCAACAGTAGTTTATCCCTTGGTCATGGCCTCTCAATTTTTTATTATAATTTACTATCTATTATTGCTGTTGAACTGATTGCAATTTTTCTTATTAGCTCTTCAGACATCCAAAAATTCCTAATCAGCCAATTTGCAGATGACACAGCTTTATTTCTCAAAGCAGAAAAATGGTCTGCAAAGCAGTTAACATAATTAATTTTTTTTTTAAAGCTTCTGGTTTCACTTTAAATTTGCATAAATGTGAACTTTTGGCTGTGCATAATGCTGCTACAGATAGCCTAGCTAATATTCCAGTTAGAGATGAAGTAAAATACTTGGGTTTGAAGACTAAACTCATCATATATGTTAATCGCACTTAAATCGAGACCATGTTAATTGAGGGTTAAAAACCATGGACTAAGAACTAAGACTAAGAACACAGTCCAGGAGAGGTGAGGAAAGCAACGTTCCAGTCAGTACCCGGATCGAGTGAAACATCCTTCTGGGTGAACAAGCACTGTCCCAACCGGTTGCACAGGCTTTGGAAGATCTTAAAGGTCATTGGGAGAAGAGGAAAAAGAGCACAGAAGTTGCAGCCCTTCAGAGGGAGTGTGGATTCCTAAAGAGGAGCATGCCAAGCACAGTTTAGAAACCTTTTGCCGCTAAGTTCTGAAGGAAAGATTTTTTTCAACGATGCAGCTAGGAAGCTGGCAGATTTCTTCATCAATCTTGAGATAGATGAGGTTCAGGTGTAGAACTCGGTAAGAACTGAGTCGGTGCCTGGAGGCAGATGGATCCTGATGCAATTGAGATGGGCACGGATGTCTTTAAAGCCAGCAAAATCAAGATCCTCATCTAAAGTAGGGCGGAGTAGCAGTTCTATTTCTCTGTCTCAGGTAAAAACCAATCCCCACCTTCTCTGAGGAGCCTGTGAAAAGCTGGAGAAATATCAGGTGAATAGCCTCAGGGATACAGCCTCCATAAAGACAACCCGCTAGAGGGGTGGCTGAAAGACCTATACTTACCAACCCAGGATTCTGCAAAGGATAACATCTTAGAGACTGTCTATCTCATTGTTAATAATAATAATAATAATACACTTAATTTATAATGCACTTTACATTTGGATCAAATCTCAAAGTGTTACAAAGTAAAAGCAGATAAAAGCATCAATAAAAAAATAAAATAATAACTATATAAAAGCCTGACCAAAAAGCAGCAATGTTAATTAAGGTTATAGGTTCTGCTAAAAAGGAAGGTTTTAAGTCCTTTTTTAAATGTGTCAGTCGTCTGTGGAGCCCTGAGATGGTCAGGGAGGGCATTCCACAGACGAGGGGCAGCAGAACAGAAGGCCCGATCACCCATGGTGCTGAGCTTAGTCTGGGGAAGGAGGAGGCGGTATGAGTGGGTAGAACGGAGGGATCATATTGAGGTCAGTGGGGTGAGTAGTTCAAATCGTTAGGCTGATGTTGACAGAGGACTTCTTCTTCTTTCCGCCGTTCTGTATACTGTTCAAAAATTATGGTAACACATAGTATCACAGTATGACACAGAGTCAGTTAAACTTCTGGGGTATAATTCTGTCCAGTTAGGAAGCATAGGTGACTCTGAATCAACCTGTTGGCTTAACACACGCGATGCAGACAGTACATCATGAATGAGCTGTAAAACATGTTGATCCAACCAAGATTGATGTTGGCTGTTTAGCGATTGCTAAATCGTGTGCTGTGCTTGGTTTTGCAAACTGTTACAATAAGAACAAAAAGTATATTAATGTCTTAATGTTGGTGCTCATGTATCGAGGAGACAAAACAATGGAGCTGTCGGAAAAACTGTGATCTATGGATTACAATTTCTCTGCATAAGTTTTTCAGGCCGTCTTCTTATTACCACATATGTTCAGAGTTTTCAAAAAAAAAGTATCCCTCCTTGTTTACTTTCTAAAATTGATGAACGTAATATTTCGCTTTCAGTTTGCTGATCATTGCATGATTACGTAAATTTTGTTGTCCGATGAATACAGTTGCTCTGGCCATCGTTTCTATCGCAAGCACTTACGTATGATGAAGAAGAATGTAGTGAAATGTGGCAAGTTAGTATTGGACTTTGATCTTATAGGGAATGCCTAGCTCTCGCTCCATTGGTTTTCCTGTTTCATTTAATTTTGTAATATTATTTAATTCTCATTCTATTTATTTTGTTTTCGTTTTGTATTGAAATTGTTTTTTATGTGCCCATTTTGAGAGTTGTCTGCTCCCTTGATAATTTGTGTCGAAAAACGAACCATACAAAATATTTTAGTAAATATGGCAATTGTTTTTTTTAATAGTTTTATAGCTTTTATAGCCCACTGTAATGGCAGCTGATGCAAGAATCATGGGAAATTGTGGAAACGGGTAGAAACTGCAGGTGTTTGCATGTCATCTTGGGTGGCTCAGTTGGTAGAGCGGTAGTCCACTTAAGGTCAGATAAGGTCAGCCACTGCAGGCTACCTGTCGAAGTGTCCCTGAGCAAAATAATGAACCACTAGTTTCTCCCATTGCTGCTCCATTGGTGTGTGAATGGTTACCATTCCTGATGAGCATATGGCGTCTTCATGGCAGCCGCTGACTCTTGTTGTAAAAGCTCTTTGAGTGGCCGAGCAGACTAGAAAAGCGCTATATAAGTACAGTCCATTTTTCCACTCTATTGTTATAGTTCCTCGTTTACAAGCACATTTTTCATATAATATACAATTCATTTTCATATAATTCCATAACTTTAAACGTAACTCTTTTTGGAATAGTGGGTTAACAGTCAGATTTTATTTGTAGCAATGGCGGCTGGTGAGTGACCAACAGATTTCGTTTTAATAAATCCGAAATAAATAAAGCTGCCTCTACCAACCGATTGTCCATAAAACCCATCTTGCCAATAAATAAAGTTTGATTAAAAAAAAACTATGTAGCTACAGCATCTACGCCTGTGAAAAGAAAATAATATATTTTGGTGGAATAAATACAAATTGTAATTCATTTTTCTTCAAAATGAATGGATGATAGAAATTTACATTTAAATAGCATGTTTGTCTTAAATGTTTAAATTCTTGACATGCAAAGTAAAAATCCTATCAGGCACATCTAGAGACAGCCTCAGGGTCCGCGGTAGAGAGTCTGACGTCATTTGTTTTGGTAACCAACTGCATTGACGGGTTCACTCTCCTCTTGAACAATATTAAAACATTTACACGTTTACTCCCATCCAGCAGAGATGTCATCGTCGATGTCGAAGCCTCAGATCGTTGCGTACATTCAGAAGAGTTTGAACTACACCGTATTCGACAGTAAATGGATTCCTTGTAGCGCTAAGTTTGTGTGCTTAGGGAACTTTCCCAGAGGAACAGGAGTTTTGCAAATTTATGAACTGGACAGCGGGTCAGAAGTTCAACTCATCAAAGAGGTAGAGATCACCTATTTATCTTAATCTTGTGGGCTCTTGTCCACTTTCTTGGGCAGAAGTCCAGTGTCCTAATGACGATGAATTGAATTGAATTGAAAATGAATTATGGTTAACTAGAAGATCAAAAATATGACTAAAACTATCTGTTAGTGTCACATAGCAACAGGTAACGTGACATGGGCGCCGAAGCCTCTCTGATGTTTGAGGAACCAATGCCTGCTCTCTTAATAATAATAATAATAATAATAATACATTTAAGTTATAATGCGCTTTACATTTGGATCAAATCTCAAAGTGCTAAAGTGCTCTTGTGTTGTCCGGTCTCAGAAAAAGGTAGCACAAGTTTTTGAAGAATGAATGAAGATTCTGTTACAAAGGTGTCAGAACATACAGTGGATTACAGGGATGATTTAGGCTTTGTGGCTTTAATGTTATGGCTTATCGGTGTACTTACTCTCCTTATACATAGCCAGCCTTAAAGATGATGGCCATTAGCAAAAGTTTACATCATAGTGTTCATTCAGACTTACTGCTTTATCACTGCCTGTTGCACTGCCCCATTATAATATATATAATATACACTCTTTATAACTTTATTTTAACACAGTCCTGCACAGTAATAATAATAATAATAATACATTTAATTTATAATGCACAACATTTTGAAATTAATTCTTTGCATTTGACCAATCGCCAAGGAACAAGCAGCCTCTGTGAAGTACCGGGGAGCTAAACGCGGTTCATGGTCTTTCTTGAGGACCCTATGATTTCCATCTCTCTCTCCATCCGTGATGTTGTTTAAGTTCAATGTTCGCTAAATAAAGCTGTGTTAGAAGTCAAAAGTCTATCTCCCTCTTTCCCAAAGTATATGTAATGTCCACACGTATGCAAGGACTATACACTCATCCAGCGCAGCACAGGATTATGTGCTTTATTGTCCTAATAGTGGACAATAAAGTTTATTGTATTGTAAGTTAAACAAAACCTTGCCTCTCATGTTTCAGGTAGAGAAACCCAAACCCATAAAGTGTGGAACGTTCGGGGCCACTTCTCTTCAACAACGACACATAGCAACTGGCGATTTTGACGGAAATCTCAATATATGGTATGTCATTCATATTCACTGATGTCACCCTCCCTGTTCCTTACCGGTTCTGGTGTTAATGAAACAGTGATAGGGAGATTTTAATGAGAATGTAATTATGAAACAAACAATTCAAAGCTGCTTAAATTTAAAGTGTTAATCTGCTGTAATTGGCCTCCAATGTGTTCGGTATTTTAAGATTAATTTCTGTCCGGCTAAATTTAATGATCACTATGATCCTGTTTTTCCCAGGAATCTGGAAATGCCTGAAGTGGCAGTGTACTCTGTGAAGGCACACAAAGAGATAGTTAATAGTATTGATGGTGTTGGAGGCCTAGGCATTGGCGAAGGAGCACCTGAGATAGTCACTGGGAGCAGAGATGGTAAGAGTATGAGCTGTATTGAATGCAGACTATAAATGGCATCTTTACGCAGAAACAACATAAAGGAAATTAGGTACAATGTCAACTTCCCTTGCATGTTCCAGGAACTGTAAAGGTGTGGGATCCCAGACAGAAGGATTCGCCTGTAGTCAACATGGAGCCCATGGAGGGAGAAACAAAGAGGGACTGTTGGACTGTTGCATTTGGTATGTAAAGTATTCATTTTAGCTTTTGATTGGACTAAGATCCACAACTTTTAGATAACCATAGCTGTTATAGAGATGTGAGAGGCCTGTTTCAGACACCAAAAATCCATATTGACACATCCTCGTCCAGCATAAGATTTGCACACCAATGATAGTGTAGCCCTAAAATCTTTTTACTATTATATACTGTATACTTATTTGGTCCTTAACTTCCATGAATGAGTGTAGTTTTATTTTTCCTCTCATAACAGGTCATGCTTTCAATGAGCAGGACCGCTGTGTGTGTGCTGGCTATGACAACGGGGACATCAAACTCTTTGACCTGCGGAATATGTCTGTACGGTGGGAAACCAACATTAAAAATGGGGTGAGGGGAACTCTTGTACTGATATCATGTATGCATTTTGACCGGTGCTATGACACGGGGGGAGACCTGGCATGATTTTGGGAAAAGCTGGTGTTTTTTTATGTATTTATTTTATGTATTTTTTTGTTTTTACTTTTAAAATAGTCAACCATTTATCTTCATTACTGAGTCACTATGGGATCTTCTCCAAGAGCATAATGCTGACTTAATAGATATAGTTAGGTTGAGTCAATATGGACTGTTTGAGATTATTAACGAGTCACATTTAACTTGAGGAATTCAATCAGGAGGATCGCTTGTACAATTTAGGAGATTGGGGGCTTTTTACCCTCGCTGTCAGGGATTACAGTTTAGGCCTAATTAATTAATGTGGAGTTCATACTGAATTAGAATCATGATGTAAACAATTTCCCAGACAAGTGGAGAGTGAGATGAAAATTAGTTCTTAGAATCATTTGATAAAAATCAAGCCACGGGGGGATCTCAGGTGAATATACCTTCCCTCACACACCATTTACCAAGCAAGCACTGTTTAAATCCCGCAGTCCTCTCCATTATTAATAACCTCTGTAAAGTGGCTGAACCAACCAGCGGTAAAGATGTCAGTTTCAACACAAAATATCTGGCGGTTGAGTCATGCCATGTGTTAAATGTCAAGAGGAAGTGGCTTTAAATTTTTGCTATTTCATGAACAGGTTTGCAGCGTGGAGTTTGACAGGAAAGACATCAACATGAACAAGCTGGTAGCTACCTCGCTGGAAGGAAAATTCCATGTGTTTGACATGAGGACCCAGCACCATACAAAGGGCTTTGCCTCCGTTTCTGAGAAGGTAACTGATATGAAGTGTGGAGAGATGCACAGAATCTTGGTTCGGGGGCTTTTTTTGATCATTATTACTTGTATTGTTCAGAGGGAAATAGATGCATTGGTCAGAATCTGAGGTTGTGTTCGTCAACAACCCTGATCAACCCTGAAAAGTTTGAATGCTCTTTAAAATATAAATGAAACAGAATGAGAGGATTTCCCAATCTTTTATGACATTCAGTATATTTTAAAACAATACAAAGACTCAGAGCACTTTGGGAAATTGTTGACAGTAAGCGTAGTTCAGAAAGGAGAGTTGAAAGAAAGATCGCACTCAAAATTGTTTCAAGGTAATACAATAATATTGTTTATTATGTATTTTTTTATTATAATAAAATTTGCAGTCACAGTTTGACAGCAGTTTCTTCACACAAGGCCGGAAAACAATGTAATGGCTTCTGGTTGTTACAACAAATGGAGGTTTGGGCTGGATGGAGACACATGCAGGATTACATTGTCGTGAAAGGACTTGTTTTCCATTAGTAATCTAAATGTCTGATAAAAGCTCTTCTTTCTTTTAGGCTCATAAATCGACCATCTGGCAGGTGAGGCATTTGCCTCAAAACAGAGACATCTTCATGACGACAGGGGGCGCCGGCAACTTACATCTTTGGAAATAGTGAGTAATGAATCTTTAACAAGAAAGAACAGTTACCTTTAATTCAATCAAGCCTTATCCATAATCAAACTAGTAGCCCTTTGTGTAACCAAGTTACACAAAGTCATAGATACGAAGCACCCAAATATGCCTTTTTCACCATGATCCTCAAAGTATTCACTGACAAATTGAAGAAAATGATTTAAATACAGTTCTGGGTTGTTCTTTTATTGAACCTTTCTAGTCTGACCAACCATTACAACTGGTACATTGGTACCAGCTCAAAGTACAGTGGTACCAGAGGCAAGAGTGTAAGATGTCACCTGCTCTTTAGGAGTGATAACTACTCACACAATCACTACCTGGAATCCTGGATACAACTCTTTATCCAGATGTAAACCGAAACATAATCTGTTCTGGCCCAGGACTCGTCAGTGGTTTTTTGCTACATCCTGAAAACAAACCGAGAAAACAAACAGACATGGCGTAGTTATTTAAATTGTGTTTTAACATACAGAAACACAGACCATGAAAGTTGTTGATGTAATAATCAAATTTCCTACTTTCCCATGAGCTACAATTTTTTTTGTCTCTTCCAGTGAGTATCCTGCTCAGAGAAGTAAGAAGGATTCGGATGGCGCGGACGTGGGAGTAGCTGGCTCTGTCAACCTCTTACAAAATGTCACTCTGTCCACACAGCCAATCGCCAGCCTGGACTGGAGCCCCGACAAGCAGGGTCTGTGTGTGTGTTCAGGGTTCGACCAGTCTGTGCGTGTGCTCATTGTCACCAAACTTAACGTGGTATGAAGAAGTAGATGTTTGGTAAAGACTTGTGCAGGCTCCCACAGAATGAGACACAGATTGTGTAAATCACTGCCCTTTTTTTGAGGCCGATGCTTTCCTGTAGAGAAATACCTCTGTAACCTCCTACAATACAGTGTGCTATTTCTCAGATTGTCAAAAAGCCTCTATTAAGATCAATCAGATCATTCAGCATCTGGAAGGGAACAACATTCTGTGGTCAACAGGTTTTAATTTCTTTAGATTTTTCCTTTTCCTGTCTTTTGTTGTACTGTTTTTGAAAATTGTATTCCAGTTTTGTGTTTTGCTGAAATTGCCATTTTTGTAACGTAATTTTACAGAGAAGTCTGGGTTCTAAAAATAAATGTGCCTTTGGATAAAAAGAAAAAGATGATATTTTTTCCTGCGTCATCTGTCCAGTGTGAATGACTTATTTATAACATTAGGGTTAAAGTCAGTGGTATTTCTTTATCAGTGAACACAGCTGCTGCATCATAAGCTCAATATGAGAAAAGTCACTTTTTCTTACACAGTGACTTACAATGATTCCAAAAAAGGTAAATAGAGGTATTCATTAAAGTCACAAGCATCTTCATATCCAGCATTTTAATTTGAAGAAATCCTGTAGGTCCTGATCGTCCTCACATCGGTCATGGATTCTTGCATAAATGCTCTTCAACAGCTTGGACATGGACTTTCCATTCAAGATGTCGATGTGTTTTTCTATGGAACCTGCAAATACAGCCACACATTAAACATCTGATTATTATAACAAATGTTATAACAAATGTTGCTATGGAAGAACATAACCTTAACAACATCCTATTGTATAAATCCTCATTTCTGTGAAACACCCCAGTGGGATGATCACATGTTCCTCAGAGGGATATGAAAATGATCAAATAGATGATGTAGTATATGGTGGTTGTTCCAAAGGAGGCATATGTCCCAACTTCCTGTTGTAGCGCTATTTTTCGAATCATTCATCCACCGGCGTCTGACCCATGTGGGATCATTTATAGATCGATAGATAGATTGACAACTTCATTAATACACGTGGGGGTTTTATAATTTATAAACTCATTTAATCTGCACTTCAACAGAATCCTTGAAGCCTTTCTGCAAAAAAAAAAGATTTTATGTCTTCTCCCTTAATCGGAATTAGCAGGTCAGTACCAGTTTTAGTTTTGTACCAATCCCAAATGAATGAAATAAATCTCTCCTTTATAAAAGCATTACATCTCAGCACAGATACTGATTCCAAGACCATTTCTATATCTAGTATTTATAGTAACTCACTTAGACCCATGACTTTGCCACATGTTACCAGGCTGGTTTCCAGCTGCGGGTGGTCATATCGCCCCAGCATCATCAGCAAACGGATCATTTCTCCAGCGATGAAGGCATCATTGAAGCTCTGCTGGGGCACCGACCTCACAGGGAATCTGCAGTACACCTCCAGTGCGGCCCGAGGGTCTGACGGCTCCAGGAGCTGTGCAAGCTCAACGTAGGCATCGTGGACCTCAAGGGTCAAGTTGAGACAGAATTAGGTGAACCATTTTCAGTCCTGAGGTGTCAACTGCTCAGGACATACACTGGAAAAAAATCCCTTTCAAAAATAAGGAATACATGGTGTTTGTAGCTTGTAATAATTTAAAAAAAATCTGCCAATATAGCAAGGGAAAATTTGCTTGGTAAGATTTCTTGAAATAAGACGTGAGATTTAGATAAAGGAAATCTTGAAATAAGATGCTAAGTCTGATTCTTAACCATCTTTTACCGTAGCCAGTAATACCTAAAAGGTTGTTGTTGTTTTTCCATGTAAGTTCATGCCGTGTCATTATTCTTAGTTTTGTTTTTATTGTAATATGTGTATTTTTCACATGTTTTTTTTCTTGTTTATTTTTAATGCCATGTCCTTAACCCCTTCATAAATTTCCCCTGTGGAGGTTTATTAAGGTTCAATCTATTTAAAATATTTGAAAATAAGATTAGAGAATAATATTTAAGAATCTGATGATTAAATATCTCTTTAATCTATCTAAAAATACTAAATGAGCTTTTGAGATATTTTCAAGCTTTTTTGACTTAACAAGATGTTCAACTGTCTTAAAACAAGTCCCTACTGTATATAATGTATATCTTGTTCAGTGATTGTATCTCAATTCAAGTGCATTTGGATATTTTGACCCTAAATGAGAGCAGATACTATTTGTAAGATTTGGAGATTTTGCAGTGAAAGAGCAACAATGTTCTTGTCTTTATCACCATTATACCCTTTAAAGTTCAAGGTTTATTAATTTGTCATTCTCCAGCATTCTTCAGAGCTGCAATGTTTAATCAAAGAATTTCGTCATTTATGCTTCACAGAAAATAAATAATATCGTTTCGGGTTGATAAGCTACATTTCAGGTTACTTGTAGCCTGAAAGTTAATCCACCAGACAAAAACTGACCCCTGGTGCCATGGAGATGACCTCTTGGTAGAGCTGCTTTGCCTGGTCCTGAGTGTCCTGTGAGCGGGAGAGGGCGCGGGCCAGACCCAGTCTTGATACATAGGATCTCAGGTTCACTGGACTGGACTCGTTCACTCTGTCTGCAACCGCAGACTCTGAAACAACAATTAATATATAAAGCTTATTTACCTCCTAACTCATGAGAAAAAAAATCATTAAACACAAACTTCATTCCTTCATTATCTGTAAACGCTTATCCTGTTAAGGATCGCAGGGGCTGGAACCTATCCCAGCTGACATTAGGCGAGAGGCGGGGTACAGCCTGGACGAGTCGCCAGTTCATCACAGGGCCGACACACATAGAGTCAGAAAACCATCCACGATCACATTCACTCCTACTGGCAATTTAAAATAACCAATCCCCCGATACTGCATGTTTTTGATCTGTGGGAGGAAGCCGGAGTACCTGGTCTGAAATAACCTCTCCTCACTGATGACGTTTCACAAGGGGAGTTATGTGAGTATTAAAATTATACATAATCCTGTTTGAATCTGTTGAACAATCATGTTTAAATTGAGTTGTAGCAAAGAATTATTTAGTTTTTTTTATAAAAATGGAGTCTGCAAAGGAGGATCCTCCTGAACACGCAAGGGAACTTGCCAAGAATACTCTGGACAGGCCTCTAAATATGACATCACTAACACTTTAAGAAATGCTCCAGTCGAGCCAATTGGGGGAGAGGGATGGGCAGAAATTGTGCTGAAGAAGCAGGATTTGTGCTGAGCGAGAAAAGAAAGAAAATTGTGATGACAAAAGGACGTCCTAGGTTTATAAAGGCAGAAGGCGCACGGAAAAAAAATCTGATTTGTTTCGTTGTGGGCTGCTTGACAGAGTGCACAATAAAATCTAACATATCAGACTCTGGAAGACAGAAGATGTTTTTGGTAAAGTGTTGAGAAGGATTCCAGACATTATTCTGTCCCAATCAAGAACTGCACCTGAGACATCGAAAGCTGTGATGCTGCAAAGTGAGGTCAAATCATCACAGTTATCGTTACCAGTGGGAACAGAAGCTTCCCCAGTGGGAAGGATATCCCTGATGCCTTTGAAAGAGATATGTGAGAGTTCAGGAGGACTCAAGATATATCATAGCAGGGAACTCCAGCTTCCTCCCACTGTCCAAAGAACTTTAAATATAGGTGAAGTGGCTACCCTAAAATGTAAGTGTGAATGTGAGTGGAATGATTGTCTGTCTCGATGAATTGTCCCTACATTGATTTGGTCCAGGTTGTACCCTTCCTTCCCAATGTCGACTGGGATAGGCACCCCCATTTCATGAAAAACTATAACTTTATGGAAGGTATGCCATTCTTGGTACTTTTACTCTCTGCTGTTTCAGTATTATCCGAGACAGAGTCCTGTTTGGACTTGCAGGCGGGGAGCAGGGATTTAGTCCTGGTGCTGGAGTGTTTAGAGGATTTTTCAGGTTTAATTGCTGCTCCAGTTCTTCCCCTAAAGGAGAGATGATAGAAGACAAAAACTCTTAACATCGTTGTCACAAAAAGTTACATAAAGTACATCTATGGCAGTGGTATTTTAGTAGAGTTCTTTAATAGAGTTATTATTGTATTTTTTATTAATGCTTTTATCTGTGTTTACCTTGTAACACTTTGAGATTTGATCCAAATGTAAAGTGCGTTACTAATTAAATGTATTATTATTTATTATTATTATTATTAGTTCTATACATTTAAATGGATGACCAATTCCAAAAATACATTTTTTATTCTAACTCCATTGGTGCTACCATGGTCGACAAACATGAGGAACAAGATTTTGTTTGTTTGAGACATAGAGGAGAAAAAGCTTTCTTTGTGACTCACCTGGCGACGGGGACTTTTGCATGAGATCTGGCGGCCCGCCCTCCTCCAATGGCCCCTGAGGGTGTAGGAGCCGTAGGTTTGTTCACAGCTGCTGACGCTCGTCCTTGTCCAGGTATTCCTGTGGGCCGTTTAGCACCTCTCTTGGCCATACTTTTCTCACTAGGTACTTTCACTTCTGCTGGTTTGTTGTTGGGCTGCTTGCCAGTGTTTTCCACCCCCTGATGGTTCTGCCACCAATGTTGCTCTGTGTAAAGAGGAGTGAGCACAAATCTTCTGTCCAAATAGTTTTTAATACTGGAAGAGTGAGCCCTTTCAGCTGTGATTCTGTGAGGGGCAAAAACCATGAGAACCTACTCACTGATCAGCTGTTCAAGTGGTTCTCCACTTTGAGTCTTGTGTTCCAGCTCAATGCTGGCCTGGAAGCTGAGGCGGGCATCAGTTATGGCTTCATCTGACGTGTCTGAATTTGGGTTGTTGTTGTATTGAGCCAACTGTGCCACACCCAGGAGACACAATGCGTGGCTGTCCCGTGGCGTGTTCAGAACCGCTATCTGGCAGACCTGTACAAAGCAGCAGGAGAGCCAAGCAGTCTGATTCTCTGCTCCACAAGAACCTTATGAACGGTCAGTATGTGTCAGTGCCGAGTTAAGTGGTAATATTAAAAGCATATTTGTAAGATCAAGGGAAAACTGATTGTATGATGACAATTACAGATGCATTCCTATGCCTGAATGCTCTCACCCTCTCCTGTATGTCCAGTAGCTGCTGACAGGGGGCGATAGAGGTGAGGCGTATGAGGGCTGACAGGGACTGGCATCTCTTTGCCACCAAGGACTGCTTCTCCTGTCTTGGCTGGTCGTGGCTCTTGCCCTGCTGGATCAGGCCCTGCAGCAGGGCAAACTGAGCGTCCAGGAGCAACCACTCCAGCTGTCTGCTCACTTCTCCATGACACGTGCACTGACTCCCAGTCTGAGCTGCCAGCACTGCTACACTGAAGCATTCCAGCACAGAGACCAGCAGACACAGGTTTTCTTCTGCAGCACTTAAACATTAAACTGGAACGTACATGGCTGAGAATTGAATCACACGGTTACAGAAGAAAAATGAGAGATACAGCTAACTGGATCTAAGAGTCATCATAAACACTAGGTATAGAATAGATATCACCTGTAAAGAGTATTACTTACTCTACAGGAAAATGTTTAGTTTTTGACATACGTGTGATAGACCTGCTCTGCACTCATGGCCCGCCCCGACAGCGTGTTTCTCTGCTGCAGCTGACCCAGCTTGAGAAGACCTCGGAGGAACTGTGTGCTGAGGCTGGACAGAGGGTCTGGTGGGTCCTGCTCTACACAGCTGGAAAAAAAATAAAAATAAACGGTAAGCAAGTCAGAATGAGAAAGTTCAGGTCCAATGGGGTCCTTGATCATAATCCCGGCATCAGGTCAAGGCCAAAATTTCCACTTATTAATTATGGTCCTTTTAACATTTGCCAAACGATGCTGAGGATCTTCTGTGAGTCTCGATTGACCGGAGCTTTCCGGTTTGCTGTTGCGTGCTGGGGCATCAAATGAGGGTGGTAAATGCATCAAAAGTATCAGACGCAACAAACTCATCTGTTGGGCCGGTTATGTTGTTGGAGGTGGTTCTAGAGAGGAGGAAACTGGGTAAACTGCACAGCATCTTGGACAATGCTTCACAACTCCTCCATGATGAGCAAGATAATCAAACCACCACAATGCATTGCAGAGTGCCTCAGGGAGTCCCTCCTTCCTGTGGACATCAAACTGTACAAACTCCTCTCTCTGGTAGACACACACTCACTAACTCACTAACAGGAGACTGGTTTTAGGATTTAAAATATTTACCTGAAGCATTTTACATGTGCATACATACTCCATACTCCTTCTTCTTCATCATTCTACTCACTGCAACAGCATTTCTCAGTATCCTACTCTACCTTTGTCAGGCTTAGACAGGACATCCCGGAAAATCCCCCTGCGTACACATAAAACAAACACGTGCAAACCTTTCGCTGCAGTGCTGGCTGATAAAGTGCTCCAGTCCCTGTTGTAAGAACAGAGCAGCCTCCTTTTCTGTGCTCTTGGAGGCCCTCTGTTCCTGCTGCAACAGAGCCAGGCCGGTGAAGAACCTGAGAGAATGAAGGCGTCACTGGAGGGATGTTGAAACCAAGTTACGTTCACATGATATTAAATGAAAATTATGGTGGAACGTAGCTTTAAACAGCAGGATAAAAGTTATTGTCCAAACAGAATTACATGGACTCAAGGACAAATACCTAAGCTATAGTTCCTATTGATAGAACTTTATGATTTATCACTTATCAGGCAAAGACACTCAGGTAATCAACCTCCTCACTCATTGGATGGCTGTTATTCAGCTATGATTATATTCCAGCTGCTGGTAAATTCTTTTTATTTTCTACGACCAACAACGTGATGACTGCCAGACCTGAGTGCGGGATGAAGCGGGCGCAGTGCCAGGCCGCTCTGGAGGTGCTGCAGGGCTTCCCTGCTCCTGCCCTGATGCAACAGCAGCCTTCCTACGTGTAGGTTGTACTCCCAGCTGTCAGGATTCAGAGACCAGGCATTCTGGTACTTCATCAGTGCCTTATGGATGCAGCTCTCCTCGTCCCTCATGGCTTCACTGCCATCCTGAAAAAACAGATGGTGTTCAGTTTGACCAGCCATATATTGGTTCACAAATCTCTTAATGGTCACACACATAGTGACCTATTATCCCTCTCTTGGGTTAGATGAGGTCCCTAGAGTATCTTGAAGTAGGATGGGAGCCAGAGCTTCCAGAGATCAGGATCCTCTCCTGTTGAACCACCTTCCATTCTCAGTCAGGGAAACACAACCTCTTTCCATTGAAGAATTTTTGGATTAAGCTTATACTTAAAGCTTTCTTAGGCTAGCCCATAGTCACATTTTTGTACACTGGTTAGGCATAACATTATAACCACCGACAGTTGTAGGCAAAATAACATTATTATCACCGTTACAATGTCACCGGACAGCGGGTGGGATGTATCAGACAGTAAGCTGGAATTTGACACACAAAGTTGTTGTGTTGGAAACAGAAAAATGGAAGACCATAAGGATTTGTGTGACTTTTACATGTGCCACAATGTGATGTGTAGACAGTTTGGTCAGAGCATCTCCAAATGCATTAGGAGATAAGGTTGGCCTGGGGATGGCCCAATCCCACAGAGGAGCACAAATTAGTAGAACATTTTCCAACATTATTCTCATTAATTACTGTGGTTGTTATTATAATTTCTCCTAATTACAATTTTTGTGTAATAGTTACTATTACTGATTTTTCTGTACATGTCTGTATCTCTGTTCCTCCCTCTCTTGTTCTTTCTTCTCTCTCTCTCTCTCTCTCTCTCTCTCTACACAGCCAGTAAAGGCTGCCCTGCTTGGGTTTTGAATGGTAAAATGCACTTTCAATTTAAAAAAGTCCCTCTTTTACTAAAATAAAGACGAGTAATTTCATTGTTGGGCCACATTAGAAGCAAGCCCACCGTTACCTTGCCAGTTTTCTTGGACAGCCAGATAGAGAGGGTCTGGACATAGTCTGCTTTGCTGGAGTGTCCTTGCTCTTTCAGCTGCTGATGTTCTTTATTCAAGGCCTGCAGCTGGTTCTTCACTGTCGGCAAGCTGAGGTAACCATGGAGTCTGCATACAGCCAGGATGTCGTCCTGACGAGCTGACGATTTGGCATCGCTTATTTCATTTCTGTCTCTGTCAGCCTGAGGATGAACAGGTGAGAGGTTGCTTTCTACTGTACTATGAATTCTATTTATATGAATATTTATATAAATTCATAGTATTATTGAACACTTCATTCAAAAATGCAGTTTTCAACTCTGTAGGTGAAAGCACATTAACACCATCTTTGCTAAATAAATGGTATTCTAATATTTACATAAAGCCCGAAACATCCTCCTGACACAGTTTATAAGTTAAATTTAAATTACAGCAAGGATATTGTAGGTGTATTTGAAGGATATGGAAAAAACTCATCTTTAAAATTTCCTTAAGGACATATGAAAGTGTTTTACTCGGTCAGTGTCTAATGTCATTTTATAAAAAAAGAGTTAAAGAAGCTCTTTAGAAATGAATAATGTGCCGCAGTTAGTTTGTACAAAACCTGATAACATAGCTTCCAACACTACCTTCTTCTGGAGGCCATATATCTCTGTGGCGTAGTGCTGCTCCTCCAGAATGACACCCAGCTGGAAGTGGAGTTTGGAATCTCTGGGGCTGAGTCTGATGGCTGATGCATAGTTAATGGCAGCCTGCTCCAGGTCATGCTGAGGACAATGTCCGTCTTCATGTTTCAACACGTTCCCTGTGGAAATAAACTGCGGTTTATAGTGCTCACTTGGGGCTATGAGGTATTTATACATATTTACAAGTCTGCATCACTATATACTCAAAAACAGCATTTAAGGTTGCAGAAAATAAATATACAGTTATTGATTGTTTTTGTTTTTTTGTTTTTTTGTAATGTTTGTTATTCACTCAGGAACCCCCCATTCATCAATTAAAAGCTGCAAAACAAACGAAAATACACAAAATTTTCCGAAAATACACCAAGAAACCTCAATATCTGCCAATTAAAGTTTTACTTAAAGATTATCTTTTTTTCTTTTTTTAAGATTTACTTTTAAAGAGGAACATAAATATAAACTAAACCCGTTGGAACCTAGACATATTCTCCCTGAGAAAACATAATTAAGAGTATTTGGTATAGAAAATTGACTGCATGGAACATTTCTGAAATTATTTTTGAAATTCTGCCCGTTGTCAGCGAGCTGCAGTGTGACATTTGTGTAAGTCAGGCTTTCATGGCAATTTCTTCCTCTTTTAAAAATAAGTCAACCTTGCAGTTCATTTTTGCCACATAACTGATTAGGTTTAACTAATTTAACTTCATCAGTCTGTGCTAAATATGCTATTGGAACAGGCTAACAGTAATATATGACATTAGCATTAGAAATGTAAAACACATTGACACTTATCCTAAATTAACAAAAGAAACTTCCATATTGTGAATTAATGCTTTGTTAACCAGCTGGAGGATTTTAAAATCAATTATCTGAGAGACAGGAATGTCATAAGAGATCGGTATAAGTACAATAAGTACAATATGTTTTGTACTTTTTTGTGTTATATTCATGAAAAGAAATGAAACTATTCAGCTTTCTGAAACGGTGTTTAGTTTATTAACACCGTTTCACCACACACTTTGTAATGGCGAATAAAAGCATGTCCCATCTACAGGCCTTCTCCAATTCAGTTATGAATGATTGCCTGGATCCTTTGAATAAAATGTTCAGACTGTTGCGTGCCTTGGCTCAAATGCCCTTCATCATATGTCACATGTAACATTTTTAATATTTCAGATATCACATAGATATCACAAAGTATACACGTATACAATTCTGCAACTGTTGGCGATTCACAGTATTCACAGCAGTTTACAGTCATTTTAAAAATGTACTGTAAATTAAAAAAAGTCTAATGGAGATGTTCAATCAAACAGGTATGAAACTTACATACAGTACGCTGTTCTGCATTTTAATATTAAAAGAATCAAATCCAACTCAACATTTATTCATAGCAATTTCCCCCACCTTTATATTATTTACCCAAGTCATTTGTGATCTTTATTTTTTTATTTTTCGTGCAACAGCAGAGTTAACAAGCGGTTTGATCCCCCCGTGTCTCCTTCTCTCCCTCTCTCTCCCCCTCCTGCTTCTCGCACTTTATCTCCCTCTCACACTTCCTCCCTCTGTCTCCCTGTCTCCCTCTCCTCCCTCTCTCCCTCTGTCTCCCTCTCCTCCCTCTCATCTCCCTCCCCTCCCTCTGTCTCCCTCTGTCTCCCTCTCCTCCCTCTCTCCCTCTCCTCCCTCTCCCCCTCTGGCATCGTGTCTCATTTGGTTCCATTGACTTTGTTCAGTCCTCTAGGATCAGCCTCAAATGTCACTTTGTTAAGTCATTAAACAATTGGAAAGGCACGAGTGGCTGAGAAAGATGAGCGGTAACTTGAGTACCACCTCCTGCATGCCAGAGAGAGGAGAACTCTCTAGAGACAACTGCTAACTTCACATTTTCATTTATTCTTCAGCGGCTGAAGCTGAATTCCTGAGCAAAGGTAGTGCAAAGACGTTTGGCCTTTTGTCCCTCTGTGAAGGGTTCATATGAATCAACGTCTTTCTCTATTGAATTAGTTGAAGAGGAGGGTAAATCAGACAGGATGTAGTGGAGATACGTACCGGTGGTAAAATGGAGAGTAAAATACCTCCAGGACATTATTTTAATCAATACTTTTTTTTTTGGTATCAGATCATTTAAAAATCCTTCTCCTAAAAATGGAAACAATAATGCGTTTCTATCCTTCAACTTCTTTATCACATGACATCACAGGGTCAGGTGGCATAAAGACATCAAAGCCGTAATAGATGTGGGAAAAGACATATATCGAGGGTGGGTCAGACATTTCAGAGCGGCCATAAATCCTGCCCTTATCCCATACCTGGTTTTGGCAGGTGTTTTCGGTAAATTGTCAGGTGATCCTGAGCGAGGGCACGCAGTTTATCAACATTGTCCTCTCCACCTGTCATTCGTAGTCTTCTCTCCCAGCTGCACACCTGGAGTAGACAAAGAAAACCGTCACCTGCCTATCGTAGACGAGAGGTGGTAAAGCAAAAAATGTTTTCTCTTATGATTTAGTGGCTTTAATTTAAACTAAACACAGTGCAGAGAAGCTGAAAGTGATGATGAAGAGAGGTGTGTGGGAATATCTTCTTCAGCTCTTAAAGTTATACAAGGATAGGGGGAATGTTTTTTTCAAGACCTTTTTTAATTTCATTAGGTCAATAGCTCAAGTCATAACTACCCCACAGGTTCATTTCTTTGAAGGTGTGGCAAAAACATGTGAGATGTGTTTGTAAATAAGCATCAGAAACAAGAAGGGCAACTTGCTATTTTCTAATGGATAACAAGGAGGTTATGTTTTCATTTTCATTTCTGCTTATTGGTTTTTTTGAACGGATTACACAAAAAGTACTTATCAAGAAAGTGGAGAAATCCATTAAATTTTGGAGTGGATCTGAATAAATTGGCGTATTTAGGAGCTCTCTCTCTCTCCCTCTCTCTCTCTCTCTGTCAACCATACCTTTTCTTTGACATTGCAAGGCTTTTTGCACAGCTTTTCACGTACTAGCAGGATTGTGTATGTGCCAAGGCACAAACAATTGGATTTTTTAATGTAAATCTGGATAAACAGATGGACTCTAGAATTTTTTTTCCCACTTTTATTTTTAAACATTGTGAGGTATGGGATTTTTATGGAACCAAATGCATTTACTTTTTTTCTGAAATATGGAAAAAGCTTCTTAATTCAGAAAAACAGAAAATAGACAACGTTATTTTCAACAATTGCTAGCATCTCTTTCATGTAACCTAAAAGCTTTTCAGACGCATCATCGTATATCAGTCAAACATGCTACATGGGCTCAACTGATTCCGGAGAAGTAGTGCACTGTGAAATGTGATAAGTTGGCTTTACTTAACTTAAAGAGGTCAAAGTTACTGGCTTAAGTAGATAGTTGAATTTAAGCTGTTAAACCTAATGGTTGTGTCTTCGGTTTTACAAACTTAAATATAATGATCTACTTTACGCAATGATTTTAAGGTAATCAAATGTTTAGTCAGCCAGTTTATTAGATTTTACAGTGTGTAATGTGTTCAGTAGATTGGAAATGGGCTTTCTGTCTGAATAACCGCAAAGTCTTTAGTTCCTTGCCAGCGTAACATCGTTAACCGATATCAGTAGTACTTAAAGACAAGAGTGTACATGCTGCAAATCAATACCAAATTTAAAAAAAACTGATAAATTACTGATATTTGACCTCAATGAACTTGGGAATAATATAAATTGTAAATATTTAAGGTGAGCAACCACTAAGAAGTAATTCAATCCTTAAATGTTAAGCTAACAGTAAAGTTTAACTTGTATTCTGATATTGCTAATTGAAACAGATGTATTACCTCCACCTTGTGATTCGTCTCTATTTCCAAACAACTGGATGATGCAAAATTCTCCTCGTACCAGTTGGTCTCTGTGACATCCTGAAAGGTGAAATACATACAACGGAACGGTCAACACAAGATAGAAGCATGAGTTCTTTATTGTTTCTCATATTAATATTATGGAAAAAGTGGATTTTCTGGATCCGACCCCCAATGTACTGCTGTCACACAAACAAACAAATTACTGTTAAATCCACTCTCAGTGCGATAAAACCACGCACACAAACCCAAGATGCTTTTACTGTGGACATTGCCCCAGCCCTTAGTCAGTGTGAAGGGAGCGCTGACTCATACATAAAGGACGAGCAGAGTCAAGATTGATTTGCAGTGATTCAGGTAATGTAGAGCACGGTTTAATCTTTCATACTGACCTTTGCGTCCAGGTCACCTCTGGGCTTGTGTGGACAATCTAGAGAGTGTGATCCCAGCTCGGACAGTTTCATCACACTGTCACAACCTTTGTGAAACAAAAGACTCGCTCTGATTTACAGTTTTTTTCTTTTAAATTTTTTTTTTATCAAATCCTCATCTAACTAAGAACTTCACTACTAACAAATACAGACAATCAATTGAATCGAGGTTGATGTATTTTAACAGGAGGAGTTAATCCTGTGCTGTTCTGCTGCAATCTTCTCAACTGTATAGTCCTCCATAACATAGCTAATCCCTCCAAGTTCAAAGCAGGTAGACGGAGGCCTCAGCTTTCCAAAATCACTCATTTGACTAAGCAGGTGAAAGAGTGGTAAGGGTGTGACCTAAATGAGGCCTTCAGCCCAAAGCACTAGATACTTGAGTTCTTAGTTAAGTAATAATATCCCCTCCGTACGGTGACATGAGAGCTGTCTGCACTGTCATCAAATAGGTCGAGTAAACAGGAGCGCTCAAGGATGAGGACGAGCCCATCTCACTTGTTAATAATGTAGTAAGATAAGCATTTCTAAGAGGTAGAAATTATTAATCTGATCTTGAAAAATCTCAGGCATCAAATGATTCTCTACTGTGGGTAAAGGTTTTCTGCTCATACAAAGACGGACCGGTCAGAGCTTTCGTGCATTCCTAATATTGTGCAGCTGCCAAAACAGCTCTGTGATGCACTTTGTGCTCTGATACCTCTCCATCAGAACTTTTTCAGCCAACAAAACCACTGCAGACTGAGATGTCCTCCCCGAGTCATCTGGACAAGTCACTCAGATCATTATGCTTTCCCATTCTTCTTGCTTCTGACACATCGCTTGCAACCGATTATTTCCCACTCACTGTCCGGTGATAGCAGTTATAATCTTATGGCTAATAGATGTAAATTGTTAGAAGACTACTGTGTATTTATGAGAAGAATGTGAGATCACATGGATCGTCTAGAGAGATTAACAGGCTATTACCTTCCTCGTCCCTGCACACTTTCAGGCTTTGGGCAGAAGGCTTTGAGGTTCTATTACTCTCCTGTTTGCCCTTTATGCCTCCACAGCTGCTCTGATTACAAAAACTCCCTGAGGAGCTAAGACCATAGGCTTCACCTCGGTAAGTGAAGAAACACTTGACCAGAGCAGCTGACATTTTCCTGTCAAGATCCAGTTCATCAGCCATCCAGCCTTCTCTCAGAGGACAGCCAGTAAGTGGATCGACCTTTGACCTTCTTACCAGCATCTCGATGTAAGGCCTTGAGAAGATTTGCTTTGAGTCACTGCAAATCAGAAGGAGCGCCAGATGGACGTTGTTGAACATAAGCAGAAAATAGTATAAAACCATAGAGCCAACATGTATAAAGTTTAAAGTGAAACAACATAGAAAGTTGCCCAATACTGATTGTATTTTACTTTGATTACATTTTTTTTTAAACTGAGAAGCTGTTGTTTCAGAAGCATTATATTAAAATTTGTTTGATAAAGAAGGTAAACACTGCTGATTTTCTCTCACATGCATTGTCTTCTTATTCAGCTCTCACCTATGGTTGATAGAAACAGGTCTATAAAAAGCAGTCAGAGATACTGGACATTCATAGTCCAGCTGCTGCTTCCCATCAGTGAAGGTCACAGCCAGGGGAACCTGCTTTCGACTCACCAGGACCGTGTAAACCTAAGAGGGAAAGAGGATATCAGGTTTTGTGCCTTTGACTAATGCAACCCGGGTGTCAGAGCATGACAGAGTTGTGAATCTTTAAATGAGCAAATTAAATTTGAAAGCTAATTTATAGTATACTTAAGAACAGGGGTCAGTTAAAAATTTAGATTGCAATACGTTACCAGGTATGATATTAGGAAAGGATGGGGTGAACTACAAAGCTTTGAGGGTGTGTATGTTTGATACATAAACCCTTGACTCTGATTATATTGGGTTTCATCCTACCTGTGATTTAGCGCCATCTGCTGAGCGGACCGAGATCTGCACCACAGTGTCTCCAAAGTTCAGGTGGACTGGTTGTGAGTCGTCTCCTCCATTCACTGTAACTATTATGTTTCTGTCAGGTACCTCTGGAAGCACTCTCACTGCATCGCAATGGAAGGGAACAACACCTGCAAGAAAGTTTTTTCAATTTTGAAATCAACTTCTTATCAACTGATACTCATCACAAACAGAAATACATTGAATAGGTCCTTGCACATATTAAAATATAATTTATTATAATGTTACTACAACAAGGTTGGAATTTTTCCACACCTTTTTTATGTTGAAAACAGAATTTACCATCGAAAGTACAAACCTTTGATGAGGTTACAGAACAATACCATTATGTTACATGCAAGTTATTACCGTTAACTTATTATTATTATAATTTTTAAATTTCTATTCGGTCCAAATGACATTTTTCACTGGTATGCACATTATATTTCAAACCACCGACCTTAAAACATTTAGTAAGAACACCCCCTCATTTCTACAGGAATAGGATGTTAGAAATACACTTTATTTTTGTTAAATACTTTAGAATTCAAGTTAATTCTTTATTTTTTTTGTAATTTGCTGTCATTTCCTTTAATGTCAGTCATGTAACTTACTGTAATGTCTTGTACCTGGTCACTGAATTTTTTACGGGGAAATTCTGTCAACCACAGGTGCCGGTATTTTACCTTAAATTATTAGCTTTTTGTTTTAGAATGTGTATCAGAGTACTACATTGACATTTATGAGTTAAGTTTGATATCCAATAAATACTAACAACATAAAGGGACTTGTCTCAGAGTAACTTAGTCAAGCTGTAGCTTTTCACATTTTAAAGTTTGTACTCACTGCAGTATTCATAGATCCCTCCACAAAACGCAGGATGAAGTGGAATATCTCCTCCCAGTGCCAAACTGCTGAGTTCAGCGAACTTTGCAGACAGTCTGGTGATTTCCAGAGTGTATGTTTTCATGGTGCCATCCTCTGCCACCACCTCCACCTGGACCCTGTTCACCCCATCATTCAGTTCAACGGTGCAGGAACCATCACCTGAAAGCTGGAACAAAAACACACCCAAGTAATATCTCGTGAATTTTACCGAGCATAAATGTGAGTGTGCAGCACCTACAATTCTGTAAGAGGCCCCACAGTCACTAGTAATCACGTCCACAGTGACTTTGTTGACGTTGCTCTCCACTGTGGTTTGGTAGTTTGTGACTGCTGGAGTGAAGGCTGGACGGAGATTCGCCCCAGAGACAGAGAGCCTGTCCAACTCACAGTTGTCCATGTCTCTCTTCTCCGTTGCCGGTAGCGATTTCTACTCCCAAAGCCCCAGACGCACCCTAACTTCTGTCTGGCATATCAGCACTCTCAGCTTCCACGCGACTGGTTACCGTGGCAACAGGAATGCTCTGCCTCCTGTAGGTGTTAATGCCGCCTTCATGTAATACCGGAACCCTCGAAAAAGACGTTTCACTCACATTACTCCTTTTCTGCTCACTGATTATTTTAAGGTGAAACACGTCATAATTGCTCTTGCAAAAAAAAAATAATTAAATGAGCAACTATCAGGAGTATTTGCTTGACCTTTGTGTTTATAGACAGGTGAGCCATAAAATTATTTATTTTTCAGTATAATTTCTTTTCTGTTCCTTCTGACTAATCTGACTAATTTAAACTGGTACATAGCTATGCTGACTTCTTTGTTCTTTTATTTTTGTAGGGGTTGCCATTGAAAGTTATGGTTATTTAAAAAAAAAAGAAATCCTTTTTCTTTTGATTAAATCTGACTTTTCTGGGGGGAGGAGGCAGGTGACTTTAATAGAAGTAATAACTGATATCAAGTTTTCTGCACTTTATACATTATTGGTTCCTGTAACATATTAGTCTCTGACTTCGAATATCATCGCTTGAGTATATATTTTAATACTTTATGTACTATGTTAAGTCACTTCACAAATAAGAACGACCCCTCTTTGAAATGCCTCAAAAAGACAATAAATGAGATCTATTTCATAATCAGGAGATTTATTTAGTTGTATTTCTGGGAGAAAATGCATTGCTTGATGAAGTATATATATATATATATGATGAAGTGTGTATATATATATATATATATATATATATATATATATTTATATATATATATATATATATATATATATATATATATATATATATATATATATATATATATATACTTCATATATATATATATACTTCATATATATATATATATATATATATATTTATCACATCAGATCACATTTAAACTAGATTTCTTCCATGTAAATACGTTATACAAAAGTATCAAGTTATAACAAGAAGCGTTTATTGTTATAACAATATACAGTGTTATAACATATATCCTGATCTTTTCTTCGTTTTGCAAGTCTGGCAGCAGTGATCTTCCGTATATAAGGGACAAATTGAACGTAGTCATTTTCACGTCACAATTGAACAAACATGACAAACAAACCCATTCGTTGACCTTACCTCTGTGGCTATCAACTCCATTCACTTCGCTCTTCCGAACGCCAGATGGCAACAGAGAACACGGAAGATGAAGAATCTGATAATACGTCACTTCCTGTTAGTGGAAGCGTGTTGAGAGAAAGCACCATCTTCTGTATCTGAGGAAGACTTAACGGTTGTTAAATTGTCATTATGACATCTACGTATTTATTCTGAGGCTGTGAGACCTAGACACATCTAACAAAATAATGCACCTCTAGGCTGGCTTACAAGCTGACAAACACCAAAGAAGAAGAAGGCTAAATCGTGTTGAGCTCTAAAAAGGTAACGCTACAGTAGAAACACTGTACACTTTACATTTCTATAAAAGTATTATGCAATTTAATAGATCACTATTAAGTGCCTCTATGAAAAAATATTTATAATCGTCTATTCATTTCTCTTCTTGAAACCCAAACGATTGCCCTTTTTCCCCCTGTCATTAGCAACTTGTGCTAGCTTTTTCCAACCACCTGGCTAACACTACGAATTTGCATGGAAGCCTTGTTTCGACCGTCTTTTAATGAAATGATACGTGCTGTGATTTGATTGAACAAAATATCGATTTAACTACATGTTTTGTAATTATTCAATTGGAATAATCGCAATTTTAAAATGTTTGGTGTTAAAAACCTTTAAAATGGTTTAAGTTCAAATATGGAATTTTTATGTTAGTAAAGCATGAAAGGATAGATATTATCAACCTTAAAATTAACTTGCCTTGCATTCAAATACTTTATTATGAGTTTATATGAAAACCAGAAATAAGACCTAATAACTATTATGGCATTGATTTTGTACAAAGACAATTATTGTTGGCAATAACATTCGTTCTATTTTAATAGAGAAAGTATTCTTGAGCCAACAAGAAGTTATCCAGAGCAAACAATACTATTGTCTATATTCTAGCGGATGTCTTCTCATGTGCACTCACACACGACCCTCTTTAGTAATAGACGACCTCTCATCTGCATCCATCATTTTTAAGCTGCTGTGACGTTATGTGTTTATTGACTTATGATGTCACAGACCGCTATTAATCAGTGTAAATTTATTTATCGCATTCATTTTTCCATAATCAATTCTTCAGAATTAACCTGATTTGACAAACCTGACGATAACATTTCAATATATCTACACAACCCTTTATGACTTAAAGTATTTACAGGAAAATGGCAGAAGACAGCAGGGCGGAGGACTACCCCCACGAGATAGACGAACAGCTAACAGGCTTCAACTCCTCAGTGTCTACAGTCACAACCATGTTGGAAAAGTTGATTTCGATGCCCAGGAATGAGCTGCAGCCAAAGGTAAGAGTGTAAGGAGTAATTCATATCAGACTGTGTGATGTGACTCGCCAAACTCATAATATTAGGACTATACAAGAACAAGAACAGCCACAACCATGCACACGCTGAGTAAAGCAAAGAAAGAACTCGTTAATTACTTTCTTTAGACATCTATATATGCATTATAAGACAAGCCTAAATATATCTTCCAGTTTGAATAAACTCAGATCAGTCATAAAATTACAACCACTGAACAGGTAAGAATAACAGTCTTGTTAAGTGGCTCCTTTTGGTGCTTGGGATATATTTGACAGCAAGGGAACAATTTGTCCTTGAAGTCGATGTGTTTGAAGCGGGAAAAAGTAGCATAAAGATCTGAGCAGCTTTTACAAGGGGTCCGAACAACTCCAAGACTGTTCCCAGTGTGTGCGGAACATCCAACACATTCATGCCAATAATGTATAGTTAACATTGGAAGGAATTTAGTCCCTACAGAAATGGTCTAAGGAAGGACAGCTGGATCATGGTCGTCAATTCTCATTGATGCGTGTGCAGAGCAAAAGTGAGCCTATGTTGTCTGATCCCACAGAAGAGATACTGTACCTTAACTGCTGAAAAAGTTCACAAACCTCAGTGCTGATTTGGCAGCAGAAAGGGGATCTACACAATATATTACCGTTGATATTGATGTTATGGCTGATAGATGTATTTTGTTGATTGTTTAAAACAAAGATAGGAGGTATCCAAGTTACTTATAATTGAATTTGTGAGGTATATAGCTATCCAACCAAGTATTACTGCTCAATATTGTCCATTTCCCTACAACTGATGCCTGACTACCCTTTTGAGGCTTGCAAAGGATAGTTACCTCTTCCATCCTGGACATACAAATGCATTTACACAGAAATTCATTCACACCTATTTTGAAGAAGCAATTTATCAGTTCAATAGAAAAACATTTTACATGATAAACGTGTTCTAATCTCCTAAAATACAATGCTTAATTGAACCCAGCAGCCTCTGTATAGATCGGCTTTGTTTCTTCTGCACATTAACATGTTTACTTTTATTAAGCCAATTATTCACTTATTTATTATACACTTAACCAGTAAAGGATTAATATAGTTTTCACACAGCTGTTGCTTATTAAACTAAATCTGCTTTACTGACAGTTGGACCCATTGGATCAAGCCAAACTGGATTTGATGTCTGTCTACACTCTTAATTCGTTATTCTGGAGTAAGTTGTCTGAATTCACTATCAAATGTTTTTTTTTATTCAGGAGTTAAATAAATATGCATTATAAAGTGTTTTATTTGTGTTGTTGGAAAATGTCTGAATTTGGCAGTTAGCATATCCATGTTGATAAAATTTGGTTGACGTTTGAAAGTGATTTCATGTAGGAGACATGTCTTATATCCTCTGACTGAAAATAAACTAAAGATTAAATTGGACTGCTTAATTTTTTCATATTCGTTTCTGTACGTCCCCACCCTATATTTCATTGAGGTTATACTGCCAGCCAAAGAATATTTGCAACACTCGTATATGTTATCCACATATCATATTAGAAAAGGATTGAAAAACAGTTGTAGTGACATGCAAACATACAAGAAGTTTTATTTTACGGTAATATATCTCATTGAGCCATGCACTGATATCTTGGCGTAGAATTGTCATATTTGACAAGCTGGAAGTCTGATATCTAGTTTTATATGTTTTCTTTGTCTCCAGTGTACCTAGTTACCCAAGGCATAAACCCCAGGGAACATGGAATCAAACAAGAATTGGTAAGTGTTTAAAATGCCTTTTGACTTTTTCAAGCAATTTACCCGCATTGTGTAATTCACATGAACAACTTTCTGGTCATCAGGAGCGAATCAGGACGTACATGAACAAGGTGAAAGAAATCACTGATAAGAAGAAAGCCGCCCGTCTGGATAAGGGTGCCGCTGCACGCTTTGTCAGGAATGCTCTCTATGAACCGGATGAGAAAGATTCTAGAAAAAAAGTTGCCTCCAAGAAAGCGGCAGATACGACCCCTGGCCCCCCACCGACTAAGCGTCCAAAGCGGATGAAGTAATGGAGTTTTGTATCGCTACATTTTGTACCACTTTTGGATTCAACTCAAACTGTCTACTCGCTAGGCAAGTTACAGAACCTATCATGGGACAGTCATACAAGATGACATGTGAGATGCACAATAGAACACAAGTGATGCACGGTCGTGATTTCCGGTGTCTCTAAGCGTCCGTAAACTGCTCAGACTCTTGCTGACTGTTGCAGATCAGCTTCCACAAAGGCTTTGCCAAACAAATTTTTGGTGACATGCTCACATCCACATTATAATTGAATCCTTCAATGCTTTTATATATACATGTATTTGTTTCTTAACTTTATGTCATCGTTGATAAGTTACATAAATTTGCAGGGTCCCTTAACAATTCCTTTTCTCTTTTTTTTTTTTGCAAAGCGAATGGAAAAATTCCTTTGGTCCAAATGTTTTTTAAAATATGAAATATTTGGTTTCTCATTCTCCAGATAGATGAGAAATGCTACTTTAATTTTCTAAAATTCCCGTGGGATTCATGGTCTTTCTTGATGCATCATGTTTTGCACATGGCATTTTTCAGTTGTAGTGGTTTGAGGCTATGTATTCTTTTAGGAATGACCTCTGCATTGAATACTCACCAAACATGTTTTTTCCCCCTGATACACAGTATGTGGCACCAAAAGAAAATTAGTTTATGAATATTGAATTTTGACGTGAAAGAAATAAGTGTGTTCATGTTTCAAGCTACATTGCTCGCTAACCAAATCTGACCTCAGCACAGAAGATTGTAATCATGACTGTTCACATTCATATTTACATTTAAACTGTATCAAATGTTAACGTGAATGGATCTGTCCTCCCAAATAGCACTCATGCTCACAATAATGTGTTTTTGCTTAAGTCATATGCCTCACTAGTAATTTCGTATTTGTACATCAAAACATGTGATTCAAATTGAAGCTGGTCGTACTACTAAATGAATGCAGGCCATTTTGTTCTGGAGGATGCTAAACACTCAAGCGTTCATGAGCCGATTGTGAGCAGCCGACCATCTTTATTACTGTCTCCTCTCTCATTGGTCAGGAGTCTGGATATTGAATGACAAAATAAATGAAGCATTATGCTTGAAACGGCAGTGATGTGGCTGGGAACAGAAGTTGGCTAGAATAAGCAGTCAAAGAGCGCAAATCTCTGCAAAGGCACAACAGTACCCTACGTTTAAAGGTAAATTTATGCAGATTATTCTATAAAAGTCTTGAGTTATTGCCAGACCCCAAATATACAGACAACCCCAGCAAACTCTCACTATCTCTGAAATACTCTGTAGCCGGTCGTCTCCGTCTCACCTCTAGGAACTGACAAAATCTCTGGGTGAAATTTCATGCAAGGCTATCCTGTATTTTTTCAGTAATCCTGCACACAAACAGACAATGGCACAGGGGAGAAAACAGAACTTCCTTGGATGTATAAAGCCAAAACAGCTGACAGCTAGAAAGAGCCCTTGGAGAACACAAGCTGCCGCTATGAGCCAAAACCTACCTCCTAACCTACTCTGAAACAAACTTTGTTTCGTCATTTCCCTAGTTACACTCCAGCATAACAAAATATCAGAGGAACAAGGCACATAACAGGACCCCAGGTTTAGAAAAAAGTCACCAGCATCTAAATCCATAAAATAACTCCAAGTGTCAATCTGCATAGACTCATAAATATGTTCATGGTTTTTGGTGCGTGATGTCATTTCCACCATAAGAAAATTGTTTTTCTTATGGTGGAAAAAAAACAATTTTCTTAAATTTAAGAAAGGACTAAATTTTTACCTTAATATTCACAAACAAACTATTTTAACTGTCAATTTCCTTCTTTATGACACAGTTTGTCCTCAATTAAGTAATGGATTATAAACGAGGCCACATGACAAACATGTATTGTATATGTTAATTAAGGCATTTGTTTCCTAACAATGTGTCACCCTGACCGGGGGTACGGGGCTGAAAACAACTATTTCAAGGATTAAATTGATTTGACAAAAAGAAGAAGAGACCCCCTGTCTAAGAGTCTTGAATGATAAAAGTTGCATTTTTGAATTTCAACTAATAATTGCGTATCCTACTAAACACAGAACCGACAGACCATCCCTTAATTCATGATAGCAATTTGTAGCAGGCCATATGTGGGTCAGACCTGACCTTTTTATTAAGTATGGCCCCTGTTACCATCACACACTCGGCGCTGCAGCTGCAGAGCACCGGCGTAGGCCATAATGAGACTTCCTTTTTATAAAAACGTCACATTTGATAAAGACATCCATATCGCTTCCTTTTTGCTATTCTCGGTGAACAACTGAGATCTTAATCTTAACGTCTCCACCCACTACATCCCTCTAATCAAGCCCAGGAAAGAGCGAGGCAGTGAGTTACAGTCTCAGGAATGCTTCTTTTCATCATCTTTCGTTTTTCTCATCCTCCCTGCAGCAGCATCCAAAAATGACATTTGTTTAGCCAAACCACCGTACTATTTCCACCGAGTTGATTTTTCTAACTTTTCAAAGACGTGTGTCAAACTTTGCCTGATGAAAAGCCCAGTCTGCATATTGGAAAAATATGGATTTTTTTCCGCTCTTTTCCCCCTCTGTAATGTTTCGCCCTTTCAGCCCTGTTCCCCACATGTGCTCAGAGAAGGAGTTAGGTCACTGTGCAAGCAAATTTGAGCAAACAAACTCTCATGGTGAGATTGTGCAACCTAACAAGCTCCAAACACTGGTTTGTCCCCTGGGTGGTTTATTTATGCAGTTTGCGAGCAGCTCGTGGTGAGGAAGTTTATATAATACTGAGTGAAAGGCATCAGACCAAAGACCGCCTCAGGCAACATGAAAGTTTAGGCAGTCTTCCTTTCTGACTTTTCTAGCTCCTAAATAGATGAAGTATTTTCGCAGCAGACTGCACAGACTTTCTGGGAGTCTGGGAAAATCACAGAATTTAATGTTGTTATTAGTTGAACATCACTTTCAAATGCTTTTTATAATTTTGAGTGCTCTACGCCGCACATTCACTTAGTTCTGTCAACCGGTCCCACAAAGGTAGGTTGAATAAATTGGGAAAAAAGATTAGAAAAGTAATTTATTGCAAAATGCTTTTATGCAAATGTCTTCAAAATGTTATGATGAATAAATAGATTTTTGGATAGTTAAGATGAATTTCAAAAATATTGATTAAGTTATGATGAATTTACTGAACAAAATTATGTAAATCCAAAACCTTTTATGATTACATTAATCCAATTAAACTCCCCTGATTTAATAGTTGAAGAGTTTGAACATAAAATGATCTAATCTAACGACATCCGTGTTTCCTGCACTAAACACAGTTATGTTGAAAAATTTCAATCATAGTCATGTTGACTATACTAAACACTGTTTTGCTCTTCAAAGATATTTTAATATTTCACTTATGCAGTGAAACTGTTATTATAATAATCAAAAATATATAATTATGTAGTTCTTTCATCATAGTCCATATTTGATTACTAAGAGTGTAGTCAAAGCATGATACATCCATGTACTTGAAATAATATCCATTAAATCACTTTTTCTGTAGTTTTAAGAATATCCTGGTGTTTGGACAAATGTACTTTGTGATCTATTCAGAAAAGAAACCTTAAACAAACCCAGAAGAAGTAAATTATTTGATCAAGTTAACTTTACACCATAGAGATGTAAAGTCGCGGTGAAAGGGAATTCTGCAACAGAAACAGAAACAGTGCAGATGTTTCCGAACTTCTCAATTCATCCAGCAATCTTCTCTGCAGAGGGACGTGTGCTTGTCATAAATGTGCCAGAGAACTGGCAGAATGGGTTAAACTTTTTTCTTCTTCTCCAACTATCTAACTGTGGAAAGGTAAAAACATCAAAGGAACATAGAAAGAATCAAAGGGGAAATTGTCAGACAACAGTGAAAAATAGCAACAAGAAACGAAGGCATTAGGCACATCTGGCATATGTGCATTTTATATTTTTCTCATTTTAATTCTGACTTTATACTCAGAATTTTCTCTCTATTCCAAAAAACAACAACAAAAACCGCAAAAGTCAAGTCAATTATTTAAAGTCAAAATTCAGAGAATCTAGTCAGAATTTTCTGAGTTCTGAGTTTAAAGTCACAATTCTTAGAAAAAAAAAATCAAAATTATGTTTTTTTCTATGCACTATATCTGGATGCATTTTTTTTTTGTCGCGTTGATTGAATGTAGCAGAATTTAAAATAAAGTTTCTAATCATTGGAAATTGTTGATGTGAGGTTGAGTTAGGTATGTACAAAACAGGAAGTACAAATATCATCACTGGGCCACTTTTGTACTCTGAGTACATTTCACAGCCTTGAGTGAAGAGAGCTTGCGCTTTTGCCAATTCTGACATGGCATGGTTTCACAAAAAAAAGGTTGTTTTTGGCAAATGAAGAAGTTGCAGGCAATGAACTTTCATGAATGAAAGTCTTGGGAGCAAATAGAGTTACATGAAAAACAAAAACAAACCAATGACATGCTGTTTGTCTGCGATAAAAGCCTGGGAAGAAGAAAAAGCAGGGTCTTATTTATAGCAGCCATGTAATGCTGTGTCTGGGGGGGTGTATTATGATTTACAAACCTGATGTGCGTCACCCATTACACATTTTATAACATTTGATTACAGCCTGCTGCAGGAAAAGATTAGGTATTCCGAAGGCCGGAGAAACAAGCTCCGCTTTGACCGAGCGGCTGAAACAGTGAGTGAACGGCCGACGTTGCAGCTTTATTCTGTCTGACACTCCTGGAATTCCATGCAGTCATTTGTGCCATTTTCTATTCAGCCTGGTCTCGCTGACAGAGCGGCTGATTAGTCACGATATTTAGCCTTCTCCTCCCAGCGCCAGTCCAAATGACTGTGGAGAGTCAGCAGGTGAGGCTGAAGCCCGGACCACCTGCATACCTGACAGAAACCATCAGAGGCTCTCAAGAAGAGAAACAGCCTTTTGTAAACTCTCGTCATTCTGCAGCTTTATTGGTTTTTCTGGACGAGAGGACTACTGCGACTAAAATGAAGTGTGCCGAGCGTCTTGTGTTTGTGTTTTTAACGGTTCAAGGT